>JAEQBH010000087.1:0-691136 GCA_016808115.1 Tetrastigma voinierianum | reverse complement strand
CTGGGAAAATGCCATTTTATGGTAATGTAAGGTATTGTTCGCATAAAATTTCGCATCGACTGATAGACTAGTCCAAGGTATCCATTATCAAAACTCTGCACCACCTACCACAAGAAAAGAGTAAGAAGATTCTTGGGGCATAGCCGGATTTTATAGGAGATTCATCAAAGACTTCAAAAATAGCCGCACTAATTATGCGCATTACCTGAGAAGGACAAGGTCAATTTCATGACTCCCGCAAGGTCGCTTTTGAAGAAATCAAGATCAAATCGTTCAAGCACCTATAATGGCTGCACTTAATGGGATCAGTGGATTTGAAATAATGTGTGATGCCGCGATTTTGCAATGGAGCTGTCCTAGGGCAAAGAAATGAGAAAATATTAAGGACCATATACTATGCTAGTAGAACCTTCTAGCTGCTACAAGAAAATTACTCAAATAACTGAAAAAGAGATGCTAGCCATAGTATTTGCTTGTGAAAATTCAGGCAATACATTTGGGATCCAATGTTATTATTCATACTCGATCATGTAGAAATCAGTGTTCATGTCAAAGAATAAGTTTCAAGGCAAGATCGATAAGTGTGGAGGCCGTTATCGCAAGAGTTTGACTTGAGATCAAGGATAAAAGGGGTGACAATGTGATAGCCGATCACTTGTCAATAGTAGAAAGAAGCACCACTGGCTAGCAGAAAGCACACCGACAGTAGAACTCCAGATGAGCAACCTGCTTAAAGCTCCCTTCCAAACTCCATATGTCGATTATTGTGAACTATTTAGCCAGGGGTGTTCCTTCAATTCAGCCACCAATGTAAGAGGAAACCTTAACCGACAAAGAGGTATTATATTTGGGATGATCCACTATTATTTAAAAGAGGTGCCGAAGATGATACAAGAAGATGTGTGTTTAAAATGAACAAGGCAAAATTCGAATGAATGCCATGCATCAGTCATATAGGGTCATTTTTCAGAGAAAGAACAACTTACAAGATACTCCAACTGGGTTTTATTGTCCCACCATCTTCGTGAGATTGTGCTGAGGGGTTAAATTCTTGTGATAGATGCCAAAAGATTGAAATATCGCAGCTATAAATGAAATGCCCCTAAGAGGTATAATGGTGGTGCAAATTGATGTAATGGGAATAGATTTGATGACCATTCCCACCATCATTCGTGGGAACTGCATACGCTAGCAGCTGATTATGTTTCCAAATGGGTGGAAGCAAAGGGCTTGTCCAAGGAATGATGCTAATACGCGAGAGTTTCTTGCAAAAGAATATTTTGAGCGCATTTGGAACACCCGTAACTATCATTAGTGATGGGGGCTTCATTTTAAACAAAATATTTGAAACCCACACAGGCTGGACTGGCATAATGAGTCTAGCGTCATCCCCAAACCAATGGACAAGCAGAAATTTCCAATGTGGAGATTAAAAGAATACTTGAAAAATCGTGAGCTCGTAGCTGACCGGTCTTCAAACTTGACGACGCACTCGGGCTTACAAACGCATACAAAACTCCTATCGAACCCCATACAGAATTGTTCGGGAAACCATGTCACCTACCTTGAACACCAAACATAAGGCAATGTGGGCCATCAGAAGTTGAACTTCGATTTTAAACCGCAAGGGAAGAGAGATTGCTCCAACCTGCCTCGAACTGAAGAATTGAGAAATGAAGCCTATGATAATGCTAGAATCTACAAGGATAAGACAAAGAAAATGGCATGGACCAGCTGATCCTCGAGAAAAGAGTTCAAAGCAGGGGAACTAGTTCTAACATGCACTTAGACCGAGATTGTTTCCAGGAAGTTAAAACTAAATGAAGTGGGCCATACACAAGGGTGTGTCAAGCAACACATTCGAGCAAAGTGATATTAAGGACTGACATCGAGAAGACCAAAGTCAATGGACAAAGATCAAGGCATTATCTAAGCAGGAGGAAAGAATGGAAGAGCTCCAAAGAAAGGACTAGATAGAAGGAAAATCAAAACAGCAAGTCCAGCTAAGGACTAAAAACTGAGCAGCTGATGGGAGGCAACACATAGAGACTTTAATTTCTGTTTTTAGATTTTGAATTAGCCTTGATTTTGTTTCTATAGTTATTATAATGATTAGTTAGTACTTAAAAAGTTAATTTTTGTTTAATTGAACTTACCGTAAATGCTGCGTGAGTACTTATGCGTAAATGGCCTGGGACAAGAAGGAATGAACCCCGGTCAGCATAACTCAAAGAACTTACGTAAGAGAACGACAGAGAAAAGAAAAAAGGGAGCATTCCTTCCCTATATAAATTTCGTGGAAATTTGAATTGAATACATTCTTTAATTGTCAGAAATTGGTTTGTTTGATGATGAGAATTGCTACTGGATTAAGAGTGAAAAGTTGTTGTTCATTAAATTTCGAGGTAAAATTGGTGTGACCACGCCGCGACAAAACTTATGTCGCGGGCGTAAATGAAGTCACAACAAAAGTTGATGTCGCACTTAGTCAATGCTGGAAGGAAGAACAAGGAAGACGCTGCAATTCAAAAGTTCTCAGGTGGAGAAAATAAATTGAGGTCGCGACAAATTTTGGTCACGACAAGCATTAATCCTCTGTGAAGAAAAGAGAGGTCGCGACAACTTGACAAATGTCCCGAGATGTCGATGTCGCAACCTTAAGAGGACTTGTCCTCCCACGGATAATTTATGTCGCGACAAAGAGGATAAATTGCTAACTGGGCAGTTTTCAATTTTGCCTTAAATTTAATGACAGCGCACACTCTCAGCCTGAATTTAAGTCGCGATAAGCATTAATAAATGAAATTATAAATAAGGCACCATAATAACTCGAATCAAGTAACTGCTGAGGAACTCTTCCCATTGTTATCTTCTTCTCGATGCACCAACTTCTTCGTCTCGCATACTCTAGATTAGACGGGTAAAACCTTAAATCCAAACTTCCTCTTGCAAACTTTCCGATTCCTCCCAATGGTCGAACTCCGAGACTTTCGTCCCGAATCCGACGAAATCATGGAGGAACATGCTCAGTCAAGGAGCGGTTCATCCGTAACCCGAGAGTCAACCAATTGTAAGGGAACAAGGCATAAGGGGGAAGGACAAGGCGATGGAAGAAGAAGAAGATGCTGCTTGTCGTGAAGAGGCTAGTGTTAACATGCGCAGGTATTACGCCGAGCAAAGTAGTTTGTCAAGAGAGGATTCGAAGAACCCTATTTCCCCTTTCAAGGAAATGGATAGAACAACGAGGCTTGAAAATTTCTACACCGTAGAGGCTCGGATATTCGGGAAGAAGTATCCGGGAATTCTACCTAACTTGGTAGAAGAAAGTGACAACTCAGATTTGTCGTGAGTTTTGGGTTCCATACGAGGCAAAATTTATTAATCAGTGTGTGGATGCGTGGCAAAGGCATAGCCCAAATTTAAGGGGTTGTTAGTAAACCAACCGAGAAGATATTGTCAGAAAATTGGACATGCAGTAAGGTTCAATGGAATCAAGAGAAAGGAGCACCAAGACCATCAGCCAGGAGATCTTACGTAAAAGGCTAAGGTATGGTTTTATTTCAAGGCCTATGTTGGCCCAACCAAGCATGGCGTACGTATAAACAGGAAGCCATCATTCCGTATGCACACTGGAAGGGTACAAGCTCAATGTAGATAAAGAATTGAAATTCAATATTAAGATACCATGAGGGAAACAAAGAGGTTTGATCCTCATCCAACAACAATCACTAGGCTTTGTTTGGAAGGTCATGAAGGAACATGGCAGAAGAAGAGGTTCCCAAGGCTTCACCATTAACCATAACTGGGGTAAGTAAGGGGCCAAGGAATTTGAAGAAAAAGGGGATCATGGTGGAAGCAGATTCTGGAAAAGAAGAGGAGAATGAAAGACAAGAAGAGGACACTCTTCAAGTTGGGGGATCAAGAGAATTGAAACCCAGAAACAACTATGGAATACTTCATGTTTGAAGAGGACAGAACCAACGAGACAAGTCCTATAGATTTACCACCCCACCGGCGCCTCCACCAATGAGAAACAAAGGGAATTAAACCAGGAGAAAGCTCAGAGGATTCAGAAGATAGCCAAATAATGGAGATGCTCATTTCTATGTAAAAGCAGGAAGAAAGAGAAGAGAAATGGAGCATTCAATAGAAATTCGAGAAGATGTGTACGGTCGAATTGAAAAGAAGAGATCAACAAGAAGAACCCAATAGCAAGAGGAAATGTATGAAGCAAGAGTTGAAGAGAGGAGAGTAATGGGAAGAGAATTGGAGCAGAAGGGAAGAAATCATTTTAAAAAGATCCTACAGATTTAAGAAGAAAATTTCAAAAAGAAATGGAGGGAAGAGACAAAGATCCATCGAAAAAGTCAGAACTTGTTTATGAATCATTCTACAATAATCAGTATGATCGAGACTCTCAACCCCTCGAAACTTACTGGCGAAAGCGTATGAATATAGTTTAGCATTAAAGGAGCAGATCAAGGGGTTCAAATTCTCGAGTATGTCATTGTTAAAGGAGTTTGAGAAGAAGATGTTAGATAGAGACAAAGTGTTTGATGACAATGATGCTTATAGAAGAAAAATATGGCTGGAAAATTTGGATTTGATTAACAACAATCTATACAAATTTTAGAGGTCATGACATAAATGGAGCGTACAATGAATACATCGGGTCGGGAGGCAAGATGATTTGAATAAAAATCGATCTCACCAATGAACCGATTCTCAAGAACAAATGAGAAAGAAAGTGCCAAGTCGAAGAAGAGGACATAAAATGAAATCTCTGCAAAGTTCAATCCAAACCCGGCAACCTTGGATCCGATCCCTCCAAACATATTTGCTACTCTCAAAAAGAAAAAGACCTTCCAATCACCTATCCATCTCTCTCATTCCCACTCGTTGATTCTCAACTTTTATACAATCTAATGAATAAAATCGTAAATTTGTTTGATGTTGAGTTGTTTGAAGTCAAATTGTGTGTTTATTTTTGCTTAATTGTTAGAAGAATAACAAAGAGAAGAACAAAGAATGAAAAATGATGACATAGTGATAGGTTAGTTGATTAGAATATAGGATGAATGAACTAATTGAAAAATAGTATTAGTTGGACACAGCACTTATCTGAAACATAAATTGTGATTTAGTTTGAATTTTGCCGATAAGTCTAGAATACAGTTTTGGTTAATTGGCTGAACAAAACAATTTTCTTGAGTTTGTGGTATGAACAGTGAGCTGCAAGTGAACCCGTTGAAATAACATCATTTAAATTCTCATCCACCGATATGAGTCAAGAAAATCCTCGTGGTTAGTCACGCTTAATCAACCCAAATTTAGAACTTGTTAGATTAATGATCAAGGCGAAATCCTAGGTGATACAATCAACAGAAATGATGGTACATTCTTGGAAAGCGAGCTATCAGCCATCCCTATTCATATGCTAATGCATACACTTAGTTCCGTAAAATTGAGCCAAAACAAGCCTTATTCTCGAAAGAAGCCAATGTAAGACACCAACCCATTTTGCGTAATCAATCCCTCTAAAGAACCTGTGATTACAAAGAACTCAAAAAGAGAGGAACAAATAAAGTTTGGGGGAGTGTAAATTTTGAGGAACTCAAGGAGAAAATACAGAAAAGGAATGAAGAGAAAAAGAAATACAAAAGAAAAGAAGGCTTAAGGGAATAGGTTTTGTCTTGTGGCCTAACTCTCTTGAACAATTAAGTTCTTAGGGGTGTTTCAACACCTAGTTCCTAATACCAGCTCCATGGGAGTTACTAACCCAAAAGTTTGTTAAAGAGTGTTAGGAAAGCCTAAGAAGACAAAACATTGCACTATTCCTGAAAGGTGACAAGAAAGGAAAATTTCCCCATTTGAATTATGAATGAGAAATGGGAACATATAGTTTTGAATAGAAGAAAATCATGGTGGTATCCCAAACACGAAATTTGGGGGAGTTTATTAAGGAATTATAGTTATGAAAAGGGGACAAAGCAGATGAGTAAGAAAGGAAAAGGAGTATTGGTAATCTTAACCTAAAATTACATCCATCCCAATTTCTTACCCAAACCTAACATTACAAGCCCAAAAGACCTGATTGATCTTGAAGGTTGTAATCACCTACATTAGTGGAGATCAATATGAACAACAAGCCTATGGAATTTGGAAAATCAGGAAAAGATCAAAACTGTGAGCATCCCCTAAGGATTAATTGACTCATTAAGAAAATGAGAAAGAAAATCAACCTCACATTCTTATTAACTGGTCAATTGAAGAATTTGGAACTCTTCCCATCGCTTGTAAAACAAATTCAACAATTTCACTATGTATACCGATTGAGTAGGTCCAACCTTTATCCGACTTAAAGCTGAATACAAAGAAAAGAATGCAATTTCACTCAATTAAATTGTTGGTTATCGCGATACTGCATCAGAATGTCCTTTGTTTGAGGATAAACAAAATTTTCTTTTCTTTGCTTGGGGACAAGCAAAATTTTAAGTTTGGGGGAGTTTGATGAGCTTAAAAGTCATCTATTTTTAGTCCATTTTTCTGATCTATTTTTATCTAAAAGACTGGGATGATGCGTAAACATGGACAAATCTAAACTAAATCAAGGAGGAGGAAGTAGAAAATTCAAGGAAAAATGAGGAATTTTTGCGTAAAATGAGCAGGCGTATAGAGCGCACGATATAATTGGTTGAAGCAAAGCAAAAGTAGAAAGGCGCATTAAGGATGAAAGGACCTGATGTCGTGAAGCCTTGGATGAGAATCAAATGCATATTCAGTTGTACAAATAAACTCCAAATGCAAATGAAGCGAATTGAAAACAAAATGAGCTGGGAGCGAAAGAAACTCAAGGTCAAGCAATCAGGAATTGAAGAAAAAGAAGACATGATGTCGCGACATCTGGATGCAGCCGCGACATCAACACTGAATCAGATGCAGCCGCGACATCAGCTTACAAGGAGAAAGAAGTCGCGACAACATCAGCTCAAGAAAGAAGGTCGCGACATCATTCAGAGGTCACTGATGCCAAAGAATAGTGAAGAAGTAAGAGGTAGCGATAACACCGTCGCGACAACAATTTTTATGTAAAGGAAGTAGAGACACCAAAGAAGCGGTCGACAACACTTGGATGTCGCGATATCACTGCAAAGACCGTAAGGTCACGCGATAACATCGTCGCCGATATCAACTACACAAAAGGGAAGTCGCGACATCATTCCGGTCACAACATTGGTAAGAGGCGCGGAAGTCGCTACAACATCCGTGAGGGTCGCACAAACTACCATGTAGAAAGAGGTCGCGATAATATCCACTTGTCGTGGACATCAAATGCACAGCTAAGGTCGCGACGCCCTGTTGCCGCGCGCATCGCCCACCAAAGACACGCCGCAAACTAAACAAAGGCTTCGTGGACAAAGACCGAGACAATGTGAGGTCGCGACAAGGACCCGATGTCGCGACAGTGATCAACAACCGGGCCGCTAACTTGAATCCAAAATGAGGTGTATCAATGCAGCCCAACCTCGTAACCCTATAAATACACAAATGCTATTGAAGAAAGGCAAATTTCGCGACTGGAAGAGAAACTGGCGTCTAAGGCTCCCGTATTTTTATTTTATTTTATTTTCTTTCGCTTTTTTTTTCCATTTTATTTGGGGATGATTAGTTTGTATCGCTCTAATTTGGATTTGAAACGTTAGCCGTAGCGATCGAGTCGAATGCGTATGTTTATTTCTTAAAATTAATGTCCGGTTGTTTGAATTCCGTGCAGAAATTTTGGGATTTCAACACCCAGCTCGATTTACAAAGGGTTTTCTTGATCACAGTTTCAATGTATGGTATAATCAAGAATTTAGAAACACAAATGCCTATCAATTGACGTTATTGTCGAAATAATCTTTCCCGCAAAAGATTTCATTCATATTAGCCGAACTTCGATGTTAAATCGACTCACGGGGTTTTGTGTGTTCTCGAATTGATCCCAATTTCGCCTTTCACTCCATACGAGGTTGTTTCACTCGATCGTGAGGCCCTCCGTGACACAGTGTAGAAGGCATTCCGAGAGTAAGAAACAATTTCGTGAAGGTATTTGAACCTCGATATTGCTGATCTAATGCGCCCGTATATTTAAATCAATACATCCTCTCGCTTTAACCCAGAATGAGTTGAGTGAGTTATAAATTTAAGTAGGCAGAGAGTTCACCTTCAATTCGAATAGTGAATTCGATCCCGTGTTAGCAAGGATCTAATCAAGGAAAGAGGAAGCTATTCTAATTTTGAGGGTGAGGAACCAGTATAGTGCAACCTCAGCAATGACTAACTTGAAGGAGCTCAGTCCAAATTCATGTTGTGGGTATGAAGCATTGAGAAAGAAAATACCCAACAAGGCAACTAGTTTTAAAGTAGTTATTTCACCCCGTGTGTCTGAGAGAAATGAAGTATGCGAGATGATGAACTCGTGTGGTATGGAGAGATCCAATACGCTATATTAACTCAATTAGTTTAAAGGATCCGTGAGTTCGAAACCAAAGATGCAAGCATGCATCGTAGGAATCGATTCTTCATAATACCGATTATTCAATGTTTTCTTTAGAGATAACCGCAAATCTAAATTTGTTATTTTGATATTTCAATATTCAATTCATTTATTGTCTAGCCCATTTTTCTTTAGTGACTGTTCATTTCTAAGCTTTCAAAGCAAAATTCAATATCGTATTATCGCCCAGTCAGTATGGAGCTTAAGTAGTCGGGGTAGTTGGATTGAAAATTCTCGAGATTCGTGGATCGATATCGACTTAAATCCATTTTATTACTTGTCACTGCAAGTAATTTGCAAAGATATCGATCAAAACCACACGGTTTACTCTGTTAAAATATCTTAATCAGTGATACTTAAAGAAAATCACACTCAAGTTTAATGGTTTATTTACTGAGGATTAGAGTAAATAGTCCTTGCACAAGTCTTAAATTTGAATAGGTGTTTGATCCCATAACAATTTATTGATAGTCTTTAACAGTTCATGGTATTGTTGCCGGGGATTAGATAATAGTCCTTAGGTGATGATGTCATAAATTTGTATACATCTGTCCTAAGCACAAGCCATATATACACACGGATTAGATAATAAATTCTTAGGTGATGATGTCATAAATATGTATACATCTTTGGTCCGTTAACAAGTTTTACATACCGCTGTCGATCGAAAGAATTTAGTAAACTAATACCTGTGACGAAGAAGGAAATGCTAATTTGACATTTGAAAAACAAAAACAGCTTTTTTAAGCAAAGGACTACACCGGGCCACTAACCTTAACAAACCATATTGAAAAATATTTGTTGACCGCACTAATCCTATTAATGCAAGTGTGTTTTGATTTGGTGACAAAATTTAATGCATAGGAAACAGAATATTGATCCGATTCCAAAGCAGATACGTAATTAGAGAACAGAATTGTGGTTTCAGAAAGATAAAGAAGGCGTAAAAACTCAAACCAGCAAGGCACGAAAGACAGACTGCACGAAGCACATAGAGAAGCAAACAAAAGGTCAATTCAATGATACTATGGAGGACTGAAGTCTATTATTCAAGATGAGTATCGCAATCAAAACAATATTGATGAAAACAATTTAACTAAACTAAAGACTAATTACAATGGTCCGAAGAACATCGCCATCGGGTCATCCCACCGAGGACCCAAACGAGCACTGAAGATTTCTCGTGATGGCTAATGTAGGTAATGAAGTTGAATGGGTGAGACCAAAGTCATCAAACCGCACTTCCACCCCATTCTCTCTCGAGAGATATACAGCAGCTACATGGTATGAATCTTTACCATATGGCTCTGATACTGGAGGAGCAAGAGAGGCCTACTTGGGTAGACTTTTCCTGCTCTCACTCCTAGAGAGAAGGAAGGAAATCATTGTGTTTCAAAGAGGGGGAAGATGAAAGTCAGAGTGTAGCCCGGGAAAGGTTCAAACGGTTGGCCGGTGAAGATGTCCACGTATGGGATAGATTCGAGACTCAGATGGACATCACGATATCATGCCTCACTGATATATCAGCAGGACTCATTGATGCTTCATGTTGTGGAGCATTCAAACGAAAAGTGCCAAGAAGCAAGAGAGTTGATTCGCTAATGCAATAGGAAAACCTCTTTCCCGAGTTTTCAAGAGGAAACAACAGAAAGGGATCATGGACAGCAAGATGATGCCGCTGAGCGGCCGATGCATATGCAATGTGTCGACAAGCAAGAAGAAGACACACACTGCCCATGAGATAGGAGCAGTTGAAAGAGAGTTATTGAAGGGAAGTGATGCTGAAGAGGTTAAGTATCTGGGGGAGTCAAGAAATTACCATTTCAAACCCAATACTAACCCGCCAAAGACATTATCACCCAAAGACTGAGGAACCAGAGAACTTCTCTATATGGTGGAGGGGCTTCCACAAGGCCTAAGGCATGGACAGAACTCCTCAAACAGTGGTTATCAAATAACCACTAAGGTTCCAGCAAAGAAGAAGAAGGGAATGGAATACATAATGAATATCGTGGTCGAGTGAGGGCCCAACTTAAGAATCAGATGCTTGATTTCACAGATAATAAGAAACAATAACCTCCATGAACAAAGTTTACAGAATTGAAGCAAATCGCTACCACCTCACCCTGTAACACCACCTAATGCATCCCTCAAGAACCCGGGAGACACAAGTCATGTACCGCCCTAACCCCCGTGAAAGCCTTGGGGAGAGGAAAGATACCTTCCCAAAGTGACACAAAGAAGAATCCAAAAGACCGTATAGTCAGGTACTAGGAGTGGGAAGGAGTTAGAAAAGATGAAAGAAAAAATGGCAAGAAGAAGAAGAAGAAAGCCTAAAAGGAAGAAGCACTCGAGAAAAAGAGCACATTGACAGAAGGATATCAGTGCTCTGGGACTGGCAAATTCCATTTCCACATAGACTCAAATCAAGGATAGAGGAGCAGTTTCCAAGGTTTTTGAAAACCTTTAGCTAGAGATCAAACATGCCCTTGATGTATGGTAACTGATGCCACGAGCGTAAAATTCCTCAAGGACATGCTGAAAGCAAGAAAAGAAAGATAGAAAGTGCGGATTATGAATCTAACCGCTACTGGCAAAGGTCGTGGATAAAGAAAGAATTGCCATAAAAGATGAAGGATCCAGGGAGTTTTACTCATTCCCTTACATCATTGAGGGTTAACTCCGTGAAGCTCTCATGGGACTCGTGAGCTAGTATAAACTTGATGCCTCTTTCTCGTTACAATTAAGCTCGTGAGGTTATTCCCACCACTATTACTCTAAACGGCGCATGACGAATGGTAAAACCTGAAGGAGTGATGGAAGATGTGCTGGTCACTGTTGGGAAATTTGTCTTCCCAAGAGACTTCCATCATTCTGACATGGAAGAAGATCTCACAACTACCCTCGCTATTGGGGGAGACTCATTCCTAGCTACCGGAGCGCCTCTCGATCGACATGCAAAAAGCGGAGTTCCCCCACCTTGAGGGTCAGAGAGAGGAAGTTGCCGTTTAACTTGGATCAAAAGCATGCGTATCATAGATAGAGACAGAGAAACTGCAATGTAATTGATGATGTCTATACTTACAACCCCGATGTTCTACAATGATCAGAATGCTCAAATTTTATCAATGAAAAGAGATAATTCTCAAGATATTGAAGATGACTACTCGATTGTCCATACAATGCTATCTCTATAGAAACTGTGTTGATTCCGAAGCAAAATGTAATGACAAAGGGGAAAAATAATGAAAAGGAAATTCATCAAGAAACCAATAAGAGGGGCTTAGTGTTGAAAGAATCATAAGTCATTCAAGTATGCTTACTTAGAATCACCAAAGAGAAGACCAGTGATTATCTCCGCTAGACTTAGTGATGATGAGGAACAGAGGTTGCCGAATCTTAAAGAAGGCATAAAGAGTCTATAAATTTCGTCCATTGAAGAATTGAAGGGTAATACCATCAATTTGCATGTACGTAAATTCCTAGAAGAAACTTCAAAGCCATCTCGTGTAAACATCAGCCGGCATCAATCCGTGATGAAGGAAGTGGTCGTGAAGGAGGTACTAAATTGCCGAATGCCGGTTTTATCTATGCACGTATAGTCTTTGCGGTTCCAAATTATGTGGTTCCAAAGAAGCGGTGGGTTTACTGCATCCGCAATGAGAAAAATGAATGATTCCAACAAGAACAAAGATGTGATCGAGGGTATGCACAATATGTGAAGCCGAACATGTACCTACCGTAGTGATCATTTCTTGCCCTTCATTGGATCAAATGTTGGACAGATTAGCAGATAATCTCATTTTTGTTTCGATGGGTATTCAGATATAATCGTATTTAAGCACAGACCCGAGATTCAAGAGAGAAGACCATTCATGCCCTGCGGTGCCTTGCCTCTAAGGATGCCATTTGGGCCGTGTAATGCCCCGCTACATTTCAAAGGTGTAGTGACACAATATTGCACTGGTCAAGAGGTTATGGAAATTATGGATGACTTCACCGCAGATGGATCCGCTTTGACTGCTCAAGAACCCCGGAAACAAGAGCTCAAAGATGCCAAGACAAACAAATTAGCAATCGAATTGGGAAAATGCCATTTTATGGTACGTAAGGTATTGTTCTTGGGCATAAAATTTCCTCAAGCATCGGGATCGAAGTAGACCAATCCAAGGTATCCATTATCAAAACCCTTGCACCACCTACCACAAGAAAAGGGAGTAAGAAGATTCTGGGCATGCCGGATTTTATAGAGATTCATCAAAGACTTCTCAAAAAACAGCTTCTAATTAATTATGCATACCTGAGAAGGATACAAGGCTTAATTGATGACTCTCAAGGCGCTTTTAAAGAAATCAAGATCAAATCTGGTTCAAGCACCTATAATGGTCATGACTGCACGTGGGATCAGGATTTGAAATAATGTAAGGCGATGTTGATTTTTGCAGAATGGAGCCATCTTGTAAGAAAGAAATGAGAAAATATTAAGGACCATATATTTGTGCTAGTAGAACCTTCAATGAAGCACAAGAAAATTACTCAACAACTGAAAAAGAGATGCTAGCCATAGTATTTGCTTGTGAAAAATTCAGGCAATACATTTTGGGATCCAATGTTATTATTCATACTGATCATGTAGAAATCAGGTACCTGATGTCAAAGAAGGAAGCTAAGGCAAGATTGATAAGGTGGGTGCTGTTATTGCAAGAGTTTGACTTGGAGATCAAGGATAAAAAGGGGTGTGACAATGTGATAGCTGATCACTTGTCAATAGTAGAAAGAAGCACTGTCGAAGAAGAGAAAGTACATCGATGTAGAACTTCCCGGATGAGTAATCGCAAAGTTTTCCTTCCACCTCCATGCGGTAAGGCCGATATTGTGAACTATTTAGTCAGGGGGTAGTTCCCCTGTAATTCACTACCAATGTAAGAGGAAACTCAGAACCGACAAAGAGGTATTATATTTGGGATGATCCACTATTATTTGGGGTGAGGGCACATGATAATAAGAAGATGCGTGCTGAAATGAACAAGGAAAAATTCCGAACGAAGCTATGCATCACCATAGCGGGTGTCATTTTTTCAAGAGAAAGAATGTACTTTACAAGATACTCCTAACTGGCTTTATTGGCCCACCATCTTCGTAGATTGTGCTGGAGTAAGTTAAATTGTGTGATAGATGCCAAAAGATTGGAAATATCAGCAAACAGTAAATGAAATGCCCCTAAGAGTATAATGGTGGTGCAAATCTTGATGTATGGGGGAATAGATTTTATGGGACCATTCCCATCATCATTTGGGAACCCGTATATACCGCTAGCGCTGGATTAAAGCCTAAATGGGTGGAAGCAAGTGGCTTGTCTGAAGGAATGATGCTAATACACTGTGAGTTTCGAAAAGAATATTTTGAGCAGATTTGGAAACACCTGACCCATCATTAAGGATGGGGAGTCATTTTGCAAACAAAATATTTGCAAACTCATGAATTGTGTATGGGATCACATGTAATGAGTCTAGCTATCACCCTAAACCAATGGACAAGCAGAAATTTCCAACGTGGAGATTAAAAGAATACTTGAAAAATCGGTGAGCTCAAGCAAAGGATCGTCTTCCAAAACTTGATGATGCACTTCAGTTTACAGGATCAGAGATACAAAAACTCCCATTGGAATGTCCCCACAATTGCTTTTTGGGAAACCATATCACCTACCTTGGAATTGAATACAAGGCAATGTGGGCCATCAAGAAGTTGGAACTGATTTTAACTTCAAGGGAAGAGAGATTGTCTAACTGCCTGAACTGAAGAATCGAAATGAAGCCTATGATAATGCTAGAATCTACAAGGATAAGACAAAGAAATGGCATGATCAAAGGATCCTGAGAAAAGAGTTCAAAGCAGGGGAACTAGTTCTACTGTTTAATTCTAGACTGAGATTGTTTCCAGGGAAGTTAAAATCCAAATGGAGTGGGCCATACACAGTGGTGTCAAGCAATACATTTGGAGTGTGTTGGACATATGGATCGAGCATCGAGAAGAATTCAAAGTCAATGGACAAAGACTGAAGCATTATCTAAGCAGGGAGGAAAGAATGGAAGAGCTCCAGCAGTCATCATCCAGATAAGGAAATCAAACAGTTAAGTCTGTGCCTTTAAGGACTAAAACCGAGCAAATTCGATGGGAGGCAAAATACATAGAGACTTTAATTTCTGTTTTTAGATTTTGAATTAACTCTTGATTTTGTTTTCTATAGTTATATAATGATTAGTTAGTACTTAAAAAGTTAATTTTGGTTTAATTGAATTTCACCCAAATGCCGCGCAGTACTTATGCAGAAATGGCTCAGACAAGAAGGAATGAACCCTGGTCAGTACAACTCCAGCAACTTGCAGAAGAGAACGACAGAGAAAAAAAAAAAAGGGAGCATCTTTCTTCCTTAGTATAATCAGTGAAATTTGGAATTGAATACATTCTTTAATTGTCGCGGTGAAATGGTTTGACGATGAGAACTGCTACTGATTAAGAGGAAAAGTCGTTGTTCATTAAATTTGAGGCAAAATTGCAGACTACGTTACACAAAAACTATGTCAGTGAAATAAAGTCATACCAAAGTTGATGTCGACTTAGCTTCAATGCTGAAGTAAAGAACAGGAAGACGCCGCGAATCTGTAAAAGTTCTGCGGAGAAAAGAAATTGAGGTCGCGACAGAAATTTTGGGTCGCGACAAGCATTAATCCCTTCAGAAGAAAAGAGAGGTCGCGATTGTCCTGACAATGTTCTCGAGATGCCTCATGTCGCAACCTTAAGAGGACTTGTCCTCCCACGATAATTTATGTCGCGATTAAAGAGGATAAATTGCCACCAAGTAGCTTTTCACTTTTTCCCAAATTTAATGACAACGCACACTCACTCTGAATTTAAGTCGATAAGCATTAATAAATGAAATTATAAATAGTCCACCATAATAACCGAATCTGTAACTATTGGAGAAACCTCTTTCCCATTGTTATCTTCTTCCTCGATGCGAATTCAACTCTTCGTCTTCGCATATTCTCTGGATTAGATTTTTGCAAAACCCTAAATCCAAACTTCCTCCTAAAAACCTTCCGATTCCTCCCAATGGCTGAACCCGAGACTTTCGTCCCGAATCTGGACGAAATCATGGAGGAACATGCTCAAACCGAAGGAGCGGTTCATCCATAACCTGAGAGTCAACCAATTGCAAGGGAAACAAGGCATAAGGGAAGGACAAGGCGGTCGGGTAAGAAGATGCTGCTTGTGTCAGAAGAGGCTAGTGTTAACATGCAGAGGTATTATGCTGATAAAGGGTTTGTTGGAGAGAGAGGATTCAAGAACTTATTTCCCCTTTCATGAAATGATGAACAACGAGGCTTCGAAAATTTCGTGAAGGACCAGATGTGCCCGGATATTCAGCAAGTCCTGAATTCTACTCTAACTTGGTAGGAAGAAAGGACAACTCTGTATTTGTCAGGGGAGTTTGGGTTCCATACGAGGTAAAATGCCATTAGTTCCAGGTGTAAGTGATGGCAAAAAGGCATAGCTCCAAATTTAAGAAGTTGTTAGCAAACCCGAACCGTGAGAAGATTGTCAGAAAATTGACAGATGGTAAGGTTCAATGGAATCAAGAGAAAGGAGCACCCAAGACCATCAGCAGGGGAGATCTTACAGAGGAGGCTAAGGTATGGTTTTATTTCCTGGCGTCTATGTTAGTTCCAACCAAGCATGTATGCACAGTAAAGGAACAGAAGCCATCATTCTAGATGTACATCGAAGGGCAAGCTCAACTTTAGGAGCAAAGAATCAATTGAAAATTCAATATTAAGATACCATGAGGGAAACAAAAGAGGTTTGATCCCTCATCCAACAACAATCACTAGGCTTTGTTTGAAGGCTGGGGTGAAGGGAACATGGGCAGAAGAAGAAGAGGTTCCCAAGGCTTCACCATTAATCCATAATCGGTGCAGGCCAAGGGAATTTGAAGAAAAAGGGACTGCGGTGGAAGCAAGATTCGGAAAAGGTAGGAGAATGAAAGACAAGAAGAGGACACTGGTTGGGGATCAAGGAGAAACCCAGAACACAACCTAAGGAATACTTCATGTTTGAAGAGGACTTAGGAATCCAGATGAGACAAGTCCTATAGATTTTACCACCCCACCGCCAGCTCTCCACCAACGAACAGGAATTCAGAAACCAGAGAAAGCTCTAGAGGAGCCCAAGAAGAGGCCAAATAATGGAGATGCTCATTTATGCAGTAAAAGTATGGAAGAAAGAGAAGAGAAATGAGCATTCAATAGAAATTCAGAGAAGATGTACGGTTTAATCGAAGTACAGGTATCAATGTCAGGAAGAAGAACTTAATAGAAAAGAGGAAATGTATGAAGCAGAGTTGAAGAGAGGAGAGCAGAAATGGGAAGAGGAATTGAGCAAAAGGAAGAACAAATTTAAAAAGATCCTACAACATCAAGAAGAAAATTCTCAAAAGAAATGGAGGCGGAAGAGACAAAGATCTACCAAAAGTCGCAACTTAGCCATGAATCATTCTACAATAATCAATATGATCGAGACTCTCAACCCCGAAACTTATCAAGGAAAAAGGGATGCGTAACAAGAAGCCAAGCATAAAGGGGAAGGCATCAAGGGTTCAAATTTCTTTATATGTCATTGCTAAAGGAGTTTGAGAAGAAGATGTTAGATAGAGACAAAGTGCTTGATGACAATGATGCTATAGAAGAAAAATATTACTGAAAATTGGATTTGATTAACAACAATCTATCCAAATTTTAGAGGTCATGACATAATGGAGCATAATGAATACATCAGTCGAGGCAAGATGATTTGAATAAAAAAATTGATTCTAATTAAATGAACTCGATTCTCAAGAAATGTATGGAGAAAGAGTGCCAAGTCGAAGAAGAGGGACATAAATGAAATTCCCAAAGTTCAATCCAAACCTGGCAACCCTTGATCTGGATCCTCCAAACATATTTGCTACTTCCTCAAAAAGAAAAAAACCTTCCAACTGACTCATCCATCTCTTCCTCATTCCCAGCCTGTTGATTCTCAACTTTTATACAATCTAATGAATAAAATCAGAAATTTGTTTGATGTTGAGTTGTTTGAAGTCAAATTGTGTGTTTACTTTTTTTTGCTTTAATCATAGAAGAATAAAGAGAAATAGATCAAGAATGAAAATGATGACATAGCATAGGTTAGTTGATTAGAATATAGGATGAATGAACTAATTGAAAAAATAAGTATTGTTGGATTACAAAGTAATTTAATTGAAACATAAATTAGATTGAGTTTGAATTTTTGCTGATAAGTCTAGAATAAGGAAGGTTTTACAATTGAAGGAACAAAACAATTTTCTCGAGTTTGTGGTATGAACAGTGAGTCAAGGAACCTGTTGGAAATAACATCATTTAAATTCTCATCCACTGATATGAGTCAAGAAAATCCTCAAGGTTAGTCACAGTTAATCAACCCAAATTCTAGAACTTGTTAGATTAATGATCAAGGCGAAATCCTAGGTGATACACAATAAACAAAGAAAATGATGTGCCATTCTTGGAAAGTCTGTTATTCTAGCTATCCCTATTCATATGCTAATTAATACAATTTTAGTTCCGTAATCGAGCTAAACAAGCCTATTCTCGAAAGAAGCCAATGGAGACACCAACCCATTCTATAGAATCAATCCTAAAGAACTCCGCATTACCAAAGAACTCAAAAAAGAGAGGAACAAATAAAGTTTGTGGGAGGTAAATTTTTCAGGAACTCAAGGAGAAAATACAGCAGTAAGGAATGGAAGTTATAAAAGAAATACAACAAAGAAGGCTTAAGGAATAGGTTTGTCTTGTGGCCTAACTCTCTTGAACAATTAAGTTCTTAGGGGTGTTTCAACACCTAGTACCCTAATACCATCTGGTATGGGAGTTACTAACCCAAAGTTCGTTAAGAGTGTTAGAAAGCCTAAGAAGACAAAACATTGCACTATTCCTGAAAGGTGACAAGAATGAAAATTTCCCCCAGTTTGAATTATGAATGAGAAATGGGACTCATACAGCTTTTGAATAGAAGAAAATCTGGAGGTATCCCAAACACGAAGTTTGGGGGAGTTTACAAGGAAATTACAAGGAGGAAAAGGGACAGCAGATGAGTAAGACAGGAAAAAGGAGTATTGGTAATCTTAACCTAAAAATTCCATCCATCCTACCCCTTACCCAAACCTAACATTACAAGCCCAAAAGACCTGATTGATCTTGAAGGTTGTAATCACCTACATTAGTGGAGATCAATATGAACAACAAGCCTATGGAATTTGGAAAATCAGGAAAAGATCAAAACTGTGAGCATCCCTATGATTAATTGATCACACAAGAAAATGAGAAAGAAAATCACACCTCGGCATTTCAACGTAATCAATTAACTGTACTATTTGTAAAACAAATTCAACAATTTCGTTATGTATACCTGACGAGCGTAGTTCAACCTTTTATCTCGACTTAAAGTTGAATACAAAGAAAAGAATGCAATTTCAATTTCAATTAAATTGTCGCTAATGCATACGTAACAGAAAATGTCCTTTGCTCTGAGGACAAACAAAATTTTCTTTCTTTGCTCGGGGACAAGCAAAATTGGGTTTGGGGGAGTTTGGTTGAGCTTAAAAGTCACCCATTTTTAGTCCATTTTTCTGATCTATTTTATCTAAAAGACCGATGAGTGTGCGTAAACATGGAATAACTAACCAAACTCGTTATAGTAAAGGTGAGATTCAAGAAAAAGAAGAATTTTGCGTAAAATGAGTGTATAGGATGAGTGCGAATGATAGGATTTACTGCTAGTTGCAGCGTGAGCTACGCGACAAGGATGAAAGGACCTATGTCGCGGGGCTTCGATAAAGAATCAAAATGTATATCTGTGCTGCAACAATAAACTCCAACAGAAATGAAGCTTAATTGAAAACAAAATGAGCCGGGAGCGAAGAAACTCAAGGTCAAGCAACTGGAATTGAAGAAAAGAAGATATGATGTCGCAACATCTGATGTACCGACATCAACATCGAATCGATGTACCGCGACATCGCCTTACAAGGGAGAGTTAGTCGCCACAAATATTCGGGCCAAGAAGAAGGCTTCGGCGATCATTCGCAGGTCGCGACAAAGAATAAAGTGGGAAGAAAAGAGGTACGACAACACCGGGCCGCCGCGACAACAATTTACGTAAAGGAAGTCGAGACAATGCTAGTTTGGGTCGCGACAAATAGCTGTAAGAAGAGAAGGTCGCGACAACACCCGATGTCGCGATCAATTGCAAAGACAAGAAGGTCGCGACAACACTGCCGCCACGATATCAACTATCAGAAGGGAAGTCGCGACATCATCTCGCTGGTCGCCGACAACATTGGTAAGAGAAGGGAAGTCACACAACATCCGTGAGGTCGCGACATACTACAGAAAGAGGCCGCGACAACATCCACTTGTTGTTACATCAAATGCAATACGCTTAAGGCTGCGACGTCTTGCCGCGCCGCGACATCGCCCCATTCAAAGACATGTCGCAATCCAAAACAAAGGCTTCCGCGATACAAAGACTGAGACAACAGAGGTCGCGATTAAGACTTATGTCGCTACAAGATCAACAAACCGCCATTTAACTTGAAATCCACAATGAGGTGCACTAAATTAAGGCCCAACTTCCAACTTATAAATACACAAACCGCTATTGAAGAAAGGCACTTGGCTAATTTGAAAGAGAACTGGAGCTGTCAAGGCCTCGTATTTTTTATTTTCTTATTTTCTTTGTTTTTCGTTTTTTTTTTCCATTTTATCTAGATTAGATTAGTTTGCATTTCGCCTAATTCTGGATTTGAAGTTAGCCGAAGGATTGAGTCGAATGCGATGTTTATTTCTTAAATTATCAGATGGTTGTTTGAATTCTGCATAAATTTTGGGATTTCGAACACCTAGTTTCCGACGATAAAGGGTTTTGATCAAGAAGCCAATGTATGGTATAATCAGCACTTAGAAACCCAAATGCTTCCATTGAATTGACGTTATTGTCGAAGCACCTTTCCCGCAAGATTTATTCATAAGAATAACTCGATGTTAAATCGACTAGCCGGTTTTATGCGTAAATTCTTGAATTGATCCTACTTCACTCAACCCATAACGAGGTTGTTTCACTTCCGATTTTTGCAGGCTCGGGTGACACAGAGAAGGCATTCTATAAGAAACAACAATTTTGGGAAGGTATTTGAACCTCGATATTGTCGATCTAATGCGCCCGATATTTAAATCAATACATCCTCTTCTCTAGCTTAACCGAGAATGAGTCAGAGCGAGTTATAAATTTAAGTGATTGTAGAGAGTTCACCTCACTCGACAGTGAATTGAATCCCGTGTTAGCAAGGATCTAATCAAGGAAAGAGAAGCTATTCTAATTTTGAGGGTGAGAACCAAGATAGTGCAGTCCCAAGAATGACTAACTTGAAGGAGCTCAAACTCAGCCCATGTTGTAAAGGGAAGTATTGAGAAAGAAAAATACCCAGAACAAGGCAACTAGTTTTAAAAGTAGTTATTTCACTCCCTGTGTTCGAGAGAAACAGTTAAGGTGAGATGATGAACTGTGTGGTATGGAGAGATCCAACACTATATTAATCCTTGGACTAGTTTTAAAGATCCGTAGTTCGTAAAACCGCGATGTATGCATCGAGGGAATCGATTCTTCACAATAGCTTCATATTCAATGTTTTCTTGAGTATAATCGTTAAATCTAAATTTGTTATTTTGATATTTCAATATTCAATTCATTTATTGCTCATTCATTTTTCTTTTTACATCATTCATTTCAAGCTTTCAAAGTAAAATCTCACTATCAGATATCGCCCAAATAGTATGAGCTTAAGTAGTCGTAGTTGATTGAAAAATTCCTTGAGATCTCAGGGGATCGATATCCGGACTTAAATCCATTTTATTACTTGTCTAATTGCACTGGTAAAGATAATTGATCAAAACCACACGAAATGGCACTTCCTTACAAAAATATCTTTAATCAAGTGATACTTAAAGAAACTCACACTCAAGTTTAATGGTTTATTTATCGAGGATTGTGAGAATAGTCCTTGGGTAATAAGTCTTAAATTTGAATAGGTGTTTTGATCCATAAATAAATTTATTGATGTAGTCTTAACGAAGTCTTATGGTATTGTTGCTCAGGATTAGATATAGTCCTTAGGTGATGATGTCATAAATTTGTATACATCTTTTCGTCCTAAGTGACAAAAAGCTATACTGCTGTTTGGGATTAGATAATAGTCCTAGGTGATGAGTGTCATAAATTTGTATACATCTTTTTGGTCCTATAACAACTAAGCATCACACAAAAATTCATCTTCATAACTTTCCAATGCTAAAAGAGATTAACATTTTTTATTCACCCTTACCTCCTAATTATCATTCAATATTGGGTAATTTATAAATGGAGAGATGCCATTGGTTGGCATCCCTAGTTTCTCCACCCGGGTTGTGTTAGCTACATTAGTGCTACTTCCCCAATCAATGATCACACTACATACCTTATTTTGGACGTGGCACCTAGTGTGACAAATGTTCTCTCGTTGCGCCTCATCATCTCCTCATCTCCCTTAGCTTGCACATTTAAGGCCCTCCTTGCCACCATCAGTTCTCCTTGGACAGTGTAAACATTGTCAGCATCCTCTGAGGATGGCATAGAATCACAATCTAACTCATTGTTCATTTCAATCTCACCATTGTCCCGCATCACCATAACTCTTATGTTCGGACAGTGGCTTACTATATGACCCTTGCCTTTGCATTTGAAACACTTAATATCATGATTCCAAGTAGCGAAAGAATGGGGTTTTAATTTTGATTTCTTAGTTAGTCACCTCTTGGTTTTGTTCATTAGCTTGACTCGTGGGTGGCTTCTTTCCTTCCCCTCTCCATTGATTTGACTTCCAAGTGGATAAACTCGGGATTCAGGTGCGTAACGGCGTTGCTACTACCCCTCCTCTCGACTCTGATTCTAAATCTTGATAGCCATATGCACCATATCCTTCCAACTTCTAATGCACGTTGCAATTCCACCACATTCGAATCTCTTGGTTTAAACCCGCCTTAAACCTCGCCATTATAGCTCTTTTGATCTTTCAATATTTGCTCTAGACATTGCAAACATTCATCTCCTTATACCCTCCACACTACTTGCCTGGGCCTCATATTTTGTAACTCGTTGTACGACTCCCAAGAGTAGTAAGTTGGGAAAAATCTCTTCCGCATCACTCCTTCCCATTCTTCGTCTCTTATTCAACACTAGTTGTTCCCACCACACTATGGCATAATTCGAGAACTCTATGACAACAAGCTTCACTTTCTTATTTTTTTATTTTTTATTTTTCGATAAGTAACTTTATTCTTTCAGAATAATTGTAACAACAATAAAAACCATTCCACATTTCTCACCCACCTGCTGATATACCCCTTAGCTCATTCTTTCTGCTGAAATGATGGAATCTTTCATCTTAAAACTACTCAAATTATTATCTTCCCGGTTCCTAGCTTCTCTAAGTTTCCCTACATACCTTCTGTCACTAACAACCGAAGCATGATCAATCCTTTTTTTTTGGATAAGTAAGAATTTATTACCAAAAGGCCGTAGCCCAAATTAAACAAATCAAGAACAATACAAGAAGCCAAAGGCCACCAGAATAAACGAAAAATGGACAACACCTCCCCTAAAAAACAAAGGAAAAGGGGCATCAACCCAATACAAAAACCACCTGATAACACAACACAAACAAGAAAACAACAGCTCACATCCCAAAAGCCAAAGAAACTAATCAAGATAAAAACTAAGCACTTCCCACATCCAGAACAAGAACAAGAAACGACTAACACCAAACGTACCCCAATAATCCGGGCACAAGCACGCCACCACTCCAAACGTTAGCATCCGGCTGACCTCAAGATAGCAAGGGGGAAAAAGAATATTCTCACATAGCTCCCATTCGGTGGTTGTCAGCTACATTCTGAAAGCTTGTGATTCTGAGCCTGACATATTACAAATGAGAGAGAAAATATAATCAACAGGAATAAAAAGGTTGTCATGGACTCTAGCATTTCGCTGCCTCCACAAGTGATAAATGGTAGCTACCCAAGCAATCCTCTTAGTGATAGAGCAGAAGGAATTACCCTTACACCCAGTCACCCATCGAAATTCGTTCTCCCACCTCCTCGATAACTTGTATTGCCCACATAGCCCAAGAACCCTCATCCAGATTCCGGCTGTTACTTGACACTCAAAGAATAAATGGTTCCTATCTTCAACATTGGCCCAGCAGAAAACACAAGAGATAGAACTGATGAGGCCCCATTTAAGGAGCTTGTTTTGAGTGGATAGTCTGTCTTGGATAACTAGCTAGGTTATGAAGGAGTGCCTTTAATAGCTCCGAGAGAACCATACACACGCATGCCAAGCGTACAAGAGGCTTGCGGTTTGATAGAGAGTTCCAAGTGTAGCTAATAAAAACATCGGTTGAGATCAGACCAAGATATAAATATCCTCTCTGTAGGTATCAAGAGGCAGTTAGAACAAATGTTTAAAAGTGCCATGAGATCAGCCGAGACAAAGAATGTGCCAATTCCACTTTGTACCCGGCTCCACACATGTAAAACAAAGACAAGCATTCCTATGAATGACTGAGTCATGAACTTCTTTCCCCAAAAAGAGGAACGACTGACCTAAGGGGGTCTCCAAAATCATGCCATAAGAAGGTCCTAACACCGGCCACACTCTATGCCCGATAAAGGGTCTCACCCTAACCTCAACTGAAGAATTCTCCCACAACAAGAGAATGACTTCAAGGGATCTTGGCATTCCGCATATTTACCTCGCCAATAGGAACCTCCTGCACTCCAAGCCACCCCAACAGTCCTTCCTATAGAACAAATTCCATGTCGCATAGCGGCATTCATTCCAACTTTATATGACGCAACCCAAGACCACCCCTCCTCCTTAGGACTGTGGCAGGGATCTCCACCCCCACCCAGCCTGCATTCAAGCATCTTTGCCCGACCATAGAAACCCGTTAAAATCATTGCTCAATCTTATAACATGTAAACTTAAGGATGATGAATACTACACCACGCTTGAATGCTATAGAGAATCTTCGAGGATATATGATGCAGCCTACCCAGCGAGGATCTACCGGTCCACGATCAATCTCGCCATAATCTTATCAAGAAGTGATTGGCAATCAAAGGAGACACACCGAGGAGATGAGCGGAAACACCCCAAGTATTTCTGCTGTGCACTTCGCACTAAACCTCAAGCCATGTTAAGGATAGTAGCTTTAACACCGCTTCATTAATCCCGCAGCAAGAACACAGCACTCTTCACTATTAACTTGCATTCAGAATGCCACAAACTTTGCCACCATCCATAGTATTTGCACATCGGTCGCATTTTGGCAACAAAACCATCCCCTTCATACCTTTATTCTTTCTAAATTCCTCACCCCTTTCTTGGAAACTCTCCTTTCATGGAATTGTTCAATTAGTGCAAATATCCTCCTTATTTGATTAGTTAAGGCATCCATAATAAACTTCATGTCAATTCCTCCTATCACACCTTCGGATGTGCCATTGTTTGACTTATTGCTGCAAAAAACAAGGTTAAAAAAATAGGACTTCACAAATCACTCCTTCACGTGTTTTTACTCAAAGAATGATTCACTCAGTTCACTCGTGTTTTCACACAATTTATTTAGCCTTTTCTCACTCTAATATTTTTTTTTGGATAATTAAGAATTTATTTCCAAAAGGGCAAAGCCCAACAACCAACAACTCACTCTAATATTCTTACCACTCTTGCCTTTTTCCACTCACTCTCTTTGGGTTCTTTTGGAACTAATGAAACAAATCATTTTTTTTTTTTTGGTAAAATTCAATAAAAAACCAATCGAAGGACATGTTGGTGGAGTTAACCAATATTCAAGCCTTACTTAAATCAACAAAGGTTAAGGTCACTAACAAGAAAGGACACAAAAATTTCTCAATTTATTATCGACTTTTTTTATACTGTGGTGGGGACTTGATTTACAGCAACTAGAATGATGTATACTTATAGGAAAAAAAAATTTCTTGGCTTCCAACAACTAGAATGATGATTTCCAGCTTTTTTTTTTTTTTTTGCCAACCAGATCCCTTTCCTTTTCTTTTTTTTTTTCTTCCTTTTTTTTCTTTTTGGTAATTTGGGATGGATGGTTCAATAAAAGGAAGACAAACAAATATTATATCTTATCAAGAAATAAGAAAATCGGACTTGGGAATAGGTTATGAATGAAATTGAGGGTTGAACGAAATTTAGATGGAACAGATGAAAGTGGTGACTAAATGGTACGAACCCTACCAACTTGTGATGAAATTAGCTCGGAAGAATCCTTCTTGTATTCGGCTTGGATGGATGACCTTGAACCATTGCTTATAGGAAAGCAAGAACCTTGGTATATCAATTATCCAAAAAAAGAACCTTGGTATATGAAGACACCACAATCGGTGATGAAGATCAGATTGATAAGTCTTGATGAATACTACATAATTATTCGATAAGTTCAAACAGTTCTTTCAAGAACCAAAGAAACATTTAAACTCCCAATTGTATTAATTCATAAAATGAAGAAAGTAGGAATTACACGCCTATAAATAGGGCAAAAAATATGAAGAATAAAAAACTAAAATTTGGCAGCACATGAAACTAAGATATTTGGCCAAAAAAAAGAAAGGAAACAAAAATAAAACATATCTTTTACAAAACACCTAAAAGTGTCCATAAGGGAAAAGGGAACTAGATAATTTTGGTAAAGAAATAAGCAGCAAATCAACACCAAATTAAAAACAAATTAGCACAGAATCAACAACAAATCAGAATAGGATCAGCACAATCAGTAGCAAATAAGCAGCTAATTATCCCACGGATCATGCCAAAAATGTCCTAGCTCTTGGCTCAATTCTGGATTTACTTCGATGACGTGGACCATCTTTGTTTATTCTTTAGAGTTAAGCACGTGAGCACTTTCCACTTGGGCATCTTAAATTAAAACATGAAGGGCTTCTTTGAATCTCTTAACCTTAGGGCTCAACTGCAAAGAAGAAACAAAGATGGTCCATGTCATCAAAGTGAATCCGGAATTGGACCAAGAGCTCAAACGCTGGGCGTGGATTGTGGGATGATTTCAAGCGTTAATGGTCGATTCTATGATAATTTGTTGTTGATTCTATGCCTGATTTAAGCTATGATCCTATGTTGATTTGTTGATGATTATGTGCTAATTTGCTGCTTATTTGTTTACCAAAATTATCTAGTTCCCTTTTTTCCATATGGACGTTTGTGGTGTGAGTAGATTAAGAAGATCTATTTTTATTTTTTGTTTCCTTTCTTGATTAGGCCAATATCTACTTTGGGTGGGCTTAATTTTAATTTTTATTCTTCTAGAGATTTATTTATAGCGTGTAATTCCTACTTTCTCCAATTTACGAATTAATAAATTATATTTAAATTTCTTGGTTCTTGAGAGAAATTCTCTTGAACTATTGGCTATTTTAAGGTTCATCAAGACTTATCAATTGGATCTCCATCATCGAATGTGGCGTCCTCTTATACTAAGTTTCATGCTTCCTTATAAGCAACAGGTCGAAGTTATCCATCCAAGCCGAACACTAAAGCGTTTCTTTCAAGATTAAATTCGATCACAGGTCTCTTCACATCGCTGAAGGGTTCATATCGCTGATTGTCATGGTCTTCATTCCATCGACTTATCAATAAAACCTTCCATCGTTGATCAGGGCGTCTTCATTCCATCGAATTATCTATCAACCCTTCCATAGTTGATTGTGGTGTCTTCACTATTCTTGACTTATCAATCAACCTTTCCATAGTTGATTGTGGCATCTTCATCCCATCTTCTTATCAATCGGTGCACCCATAGTTGATTGTGGTGTCTTCATCCCATTGACTTATCAATCAACCCTTCCATAATTGATTATGGCATCTTCATTCCTTTGAGTTATCAATCAATCATTCCAAAATTGATTATGACGTCTTCACATTTCGCCTTCAAACCTGATCGCATAACAATCCAAGAGAGTACCCTATTACAGGTCGAGTCGGTCTGGGACGACCTTGCATCATTGCCCCACTTAGCTTTTCGCTAAAATATGAAATGGGTCGTCCTTCTTGCATAAGAATTGAGCCAATACCTAAACTTGAAACATCACATTCAACCTCAAAGTTTTTGCAAAGTTTGGTAAAGCAAGTAAAGGAGCATGAGTTAGTTTTTCCTTGATCAATTGGAATGATTTTTCTTTCTCTTCACCACACCCAACATCCTTCTTGATGACTTCGGTTATTGGTATGACTATGCTACTAAAGTTTTTCACAAACCGCCAGTAAAAACTAACAAGTCCATGAAAACTTCGAACTTTATTGACACTTATCAGACTTGGCCAGTCTTGAATCGTACGAACATTCTTTTCATCAACTTGTATTATCTCTTGGTGGATTCCTTGAGTTATGAAGTAAGTACCTATCCTTTTACTATCTCTACTCATCTTATCATCTTCTCTTTCTAATGAGAATCAAAGAACAAATGATCTGCTTCAAATTCCAATTGGGCTATTACAAGACCAAGGGCAAAGATGTTTCAAGAGGCACTAAATGGGCTCATGAAGGACTTCATTTGGGCCAACCCAATATTACAAGAAGAGTTCATGCCAAGTCAAGCCTTTGGAGGAATTAGAGCCAATAAAGAATTCTAAGAGATCATAAATATCATCAACGCCATTGATGGTGATCATCCACACAAATTTGGTAATTAAAAGGGATAAAAAAGCAAGGAAATTCGTGCTTCATCAATTATACTTAATCAGGGGTTTATTTTGGAATAATTCAACTTTTTGGTCAAGGTTTGATAGCAATCCATTATGGGGCAAATCATCAACTATCAATTTGGTCTCTTTTATGGTTGTTTTTTGTCAAATTGATCTCTTTTATGGTTCGTGGTATTAAGGGTAAGCTATAATAAGGATAAGGATAATTACCATCATGTCGGGTTCGCACTTTCCAATTTCATTTAGGTAAGCTGCTCAATGTTAAAACTTTCAGCTTGCTTTTCCTTTCTTTCTTAGTCCTTAGCTATCTCAAACTCTATAAGGCCTTTGATGTAAGCTGTGAAAAACAACTTGAATGAATTCAATACTCTTGTGAGGTTTTTCTTCTCTCTTGGTTCTCGTGGAGAACTTTTATTTCAATAAGGCTAATCATTAGAAAAGTTAAACCTACGCTCGATTCATAATCAAGGGACAGTGGTTCTTTGGTTCTTTACTTTGTTCTTACAACTTTTGGTCATGGTAACCAAGGGGACAGACGCTACACTACACTTACTTAATTTTGATTCAATATAGTCAAGGGGATGGGGTCATTTTTAGTCGTGTTTGAAGGTCATAAGGATAATGCACATCGTTGGGTGGATCTCATAACCACGAAAGCATACAGAGTTCACATCATTTGGTATCAAAGCTTCGACATTCAAACATCTTTTCTGTATCTTCTTATCTTATTATTTATGATTACATTCAGCACAAAAAAAAGTACTGCGAAAGAAAAGAAAAGAAAAAAGAAAGTACTGGAAAATAAAAAAGGAAAGGAAATCATTAAAGAGTCTCCTTTTATTCTCAATATTTTCCTTCCCATCTTCTTATTCTCAAGATTTGGTCCCTTCAGATTTTTGCTTTATCGCTTTCTTTGAATTTTGTCAAGGTTGTTCGTATTTGGACACTGCTTTGCTAATCTTGATCTCGCCACTGGGTTCAAATAAGAAATCCAGCAGAAGTGGTTGAGTGGAAAAAGGCAGGAGTGACTTCTATTATCTTAAAAAAAAAATATATGTAAGTGAAACCGTATGAGTGTTGTGAGGTTAATTTTTTTTTGGTAATTAAGAATTTATTTCCAAAAGGCAAAGCCCTCACAAACAAACAAGAAAAATACAAGGCCGGCCACCAAATAGAAACAACAAACGGATGCTGATCCTTTATAAACATAGGAAAGGGCAACAAATTAAACAAACAACCGCGATAGTAACGAATCCAAGCCTGCACTCGGGCAGAGGAAAAACAACCACAACAGACCCCAAATACAGGCCAACAGACATACTCAACCAAACAAAATTCACGCCCACACCCCGGGCAGAGGAATAACAAACCAACAACAAGACCCCACATACAGGCCAATCATACAAATCAACCAAATAAAGCCACGCCCTAACCCCGGGCAACCAAGGTTACCGACCTGTAACCCGCACAGACATAACACAAGCCACACCTAGGAAGCCATATGAACACCCACCCACACCAGAGCTATTAGTCAATTTCCGTAATATAGGGAGTGCTAGTAACCGCATAACTGCTAGGAATAGCAGATTTGGCAACATGTTGTTGTTTCTTTTTCAAATTTCTTGGAGCTTTTTTTTTTTTTTTTTTTTTTCTTTTGATATTGGCAATGACATAGTCCAACTCATCAATTCTCTTGTATTTTTAAAAGTTTCACAAATAGGAGACGAGTCCGAAAAATCTGCAATACTGGGTAGGACTGGCCTGGAAGACTTCGTAGATCCAACTCCACTTAGAGGGTCGACAGCATCAACAAGAGTGGGATTTGGAACAATCGATAAGGAAGGAGACCCGTAACTGGAAGTATCCCGATCAACGACATTATCTAGCGAAACGGCCTCCCCACAAGTAGCAAGACACTCAAAGGTATTTCCGTACATCAGATTGCCAATGTTCATTAACTTTCGATTCCTTCGGTACCAACCTTATCAGAGTTAGTAATGGGGTCACCAATGGAATTAACAACACTGTCGGGACCCCTAACTGTAGTAGATCCCGCACCATTCACATAGCCAATAGTAGTCCCAATACCATTGTGCACTAAACCCATTTTCTCCACAACATGGCATTTCAACCGACTATGGCCAAATGCCTTACAATGGGAACACTTTTGAGGAACCCATGGGTATTCAATTCTAATAGTTGAGTACTTACCATTTCCCAGGTCCAAAAGAACATAACTAGGGAACTCACAGTTCACATCCACCTCAATGCATATCCTGGCAAATGACAACCTTGGATGGCTCTCAGTGGGAGAGTCAAGGTGAAGAGGAGTTTGCGCATTTCGCCAGGCACCCAAGGCTAGTAACTGTCCAGTATTCTAACGGGATGTTAAAAAACTTGACCCAAATAGGAATAGAAGTGAGCTGAGCATTGAGCATTTCCATGCCTAGCTTCCAAAAGCGTAGAATAATTCAAGTCAAGCCAAAGAAATACCAAGGACCATTTCCGCACTCCACCCCGAGCGCCCCGGTCCCTGAATATGAAAATTCTCAGGTATCTCATGCTTGCCCTAGAGCCTATCAACAATTGACCTTACCATATGTATGGGAAGACCTTTGTCAAAGAACTGACCAACAAGGCTGCCCTCCCAAAACTCCACTCCTTCTAACACCGCCTCAGCAGGAGGTTGGATAATCTTCTTACCATCCACAATTGAAGGGTCGGAGAAAGCCAACGGACCGCACGCATTGGGCCTGCCGGCGAACAAAGATTTCCAATTTGGGACAGTAGCCTCCGACAGCCCACATTCTCCCACCGACATGCTAGATTCCGGAGCCCCCGTCGGCAAGATGGCCTCTGTACCACCACTGTTTCTTCCACTTACATCCTCACCATATCGACGGGAACCCGAGACTGAACGGATCCCGAACCGGATGGCCATTGTTTCCTTTCCAGAAACCCCACCCATAGATTCCGACCGTAGCGGCGGGAAGTTCTCATCCCCAAGATCCAGGGGAGAAGAAGTCGGTCGGTCACCACATTCAACAAGATCCAGTTTGGAGCTCGTTGGAGTCGGAGCTGAACCCAAGAGATACAAGGATCGACGGTCAGATCTGGTATCAACGTTTTTACCGGCGACATCAGTAACGACTGTACCTGCATCGGCGAACGAGGTACTAACCGGACCTTTTATGGATAGTCCAAACAAGGCGCTTTTGGTAATCCGCCTAAGCTTTCCTCTTACCTAGACGAACCCATTGTGGGGTCGCCCTTCGCTGACCTTATCGCACGACCCCGCAGATGACGGCATCTCGCATTCGCAGCTACGATATCACAGGTTTTTTCTGGCCGACATCATCGACGGCGATCGATTCCCAAGTTGATCCCTTTGGGACCCGCGCTCACAATGGCACTCCTGATAACTAGATGGGAGAGAACCCCCATTAACAACCTTCCCACCTGGGATGGGAAACCTGGCTTCGAGTGACCGACCCCAGGTGATCAACACCGCAGCCTGCCCCACCACGCGCCATCCCTAGAGATCCTTAGGAACTCCGATCGCAGCAACCCTAGAGAGCATTTGTCCGCTTCTTACTAGAGCTTGGCCAAATATTTACTTTCCTTGTGACCGAATATGTAGTTTAATTTTTCTCTAATCATGTCTTCAAGTAATGATCATGCAAATAGGGAAGAAGGTCAAGACCAATCATTCTTACTAGAGGCAATGTAACAACACTTTGCAAGATTAGAGGTCCGGATGAACAACATACAGGATATGATATAACAAAATGAGGAGGCAATGCGAAGAATGACTTCAAAAATAAGAGACAAGGAAGGCGAACTCCTACAATATGAGTCATGAAGAGGAATAGAGGATATCCTCGTGGAGCTCGGTCAAGCCTAGGGCCCCGTCTCACAAAGGCGGGGAGGTCCTGGTGTCTGAGCCTTCCGGGGGGACATCGGGAATTCCCCAAATGGGAGGCTTACCCGCTGCTTCCTCCGTCCCAAGGGGATTATGATGCGTAAGCGATCCCGACCACCCCTGGTTATCAAAAAAAAAAAAAACAAAAAACAAAAAAGATGCCGAGGATGAAGAAGAGGACAAAGGAGGAAAGGGGATTTGCACCTAAAGTAGCATGGTCGAGAGTACAATAGAACCCAATAAGGTAAGGAAGGATTTTGATCGAAATCTTGCAAAGATTAAGGTGGCAATCCTACACTTTAAAGGAAAGAATGATCTAAAAGCCTATCTTGAATGGGAGAAGGTGGAAAGAGTGTTTGACTGTCACTACTAACTATTACTATCGTGAATTATACAATAAATTGCATGGTCTTGCTTTAAAATATTTCCAATATTGTTGAGTTACACATCATGTGGAGAGATGGAGGATTTGTCAGATATGGCACTCAAGGTGAGCTCAGCCGCGAAGGAAGCGGTAGACCAAACACCAACTTTGGGCAAAGTCTTCATGGAAGCCAAGTTGGAGGGATGACAGGAATGCTTCCAAGCCCAATGTTGAAACCACAAAGACGGAGAACACTAGAATAGCTCAAAAAGGTATACCTGAGACCCAACAACGTAATAGAGATATTAAATGCTTTAAGTGTCATGGCATAGATCATGTTCTCTGAATGTCAAACAAGAGAACCATGGTGATGTGTGGGAGAGAAATTGTGACGGACAATGAAGATGAGGAAGAGTCGATGGCACCATTTGATGATACTAGCGATGCTGATTTGGCATCCGGAAGAAGAAGATCGGGTGATAAGGCATGTTCAAACACTGGCTGAATGGAGATGACATTGAGAAACAACAGAACACCTCTATAACCTGCTATTACCTCAAATATGTAGTTTAATTATTGATGTAGAAGTCAGCCAATGTTGCTAGTATCTTATTAGTTGAGAAGCTTCAATTACCAACACTAAAACAACTTAGACCTTATAAGTTGCAGTAGTTGAATGATAGTGGAGAAGTAATGGTGCAAAATCAAGTGTTAGTATCTTTCTCCATGGGGAAGTATCATGATGAGGTTCTAAGATATGTTGTCTCGATGTATGCTTCTCACATCTTATTTGGCCTTGGCAATTTGATAGGAGAGCCAACCATGACGACTTCAAGAATCGCTTTAGTTTCACTATGAATGACAAGCTTCTAACTATGAAGATGGAGTGAGGTTAAAAAAAGAGTGTGATTAAAAAAATAAAAATGAGAAGGAAAAAGAGAGAAAAGAAAAAGAGGATGCAAAACAAGAGGGCAAAGTGTAAAACCCATGAAAATTTTAAATTTAAATTTTTCAAAAAAAAAAAAGAAAAAGAATGGGGTAAAACTAATATCAAATAGTCCTGAGAAAAAGTTGGATTTTTCTGTATCTCGATGATAAACGGATTGCATCGTTGAATTGTCTGCGAAATCTAGCTACCTAGTCGAATTTCGCCAATCTGATACCGGAATTTCACGTATTTCGAGGCAACGTGCTCTGGGCGCATTACACGGCTGCCATGTGGATGACACATGGCGAACCATGTGGTGACAGATGGCAAGCCATGTGTCATAATGCATGGCAAAGGCATGCATGTGTGACACTTGGTGCCGGTGACATATGCGTGGCTCCTTGAGGCCTATATAAAGGGGTCATACGGGTCAGTTTCATGGTTGTGGGGTGGAAGAAGAGCTCCGTCTGTGGAGCAAAGAAGGAGAAGGAGGGGAAGGGAAAAAGAGAAAGGGAGGAAGTATAGAGAAAGGGAGGAAAGGAAAGGAGAAAGAAAGAAGAAAAGAGCAAAGGAGGAAGAGGAAAAGAAAAGAGAAAAGGAAGGAGGTTATGCAGCGAGTGCAATCTACCAAAGAAAATCCTGAATCGCGCTACAAGAGGTAGGTTTCCTCCTACTCTGGTTATTTTATGCCTAGGGGCTGTGTAATGGCCTATGATTTCATTCGGTTTTCCGGGTGAATTTGTATGTTGTGTGGTTTGTTTGTGATTGTGTGATGGTAAAAGATCGGTTTCATAAGGTTTTGGGACTATCCGAAACAAAACATTGTGTTTCGGGATAGCAAAATCCGGAGCAGAATGGCAAACAGGGGTGTGCTCAAATTTCCGCATACCCTTGTGAATCGGCCGCTTCAACTTTGGACGACCATAACTTTCTCGTCCGAACTCCGATTTCCAGGCTCTTGACTCTACCAAAGCTCGCTGAAGCCCAGAATTTAGTAAAATACAAAGACGAAGCAAAGGTAAAGTGAACAATGGGTTGGCCATGACGCCTGAATAGTCCGCTTCCGCTTCTGAACTTCGCTGAACTCGGTTTGTAATCAAATGTTTGGGACTACATATGACCTGAGCAGGGAATTGCGTGTTGGATTTTTTGTGTGGTATTTACTAAAATCGACTTTCTCTGACTAAGTCCAGATATTTCTTAGGCTAAGCATGGCCGATTTATGGCCTGAATGGCGACAAAAACATACATAAATTCAATGAGATACCGAATATGTGAAATTATGTGACATACGTGGTGATGAAGATGGAAATACTATCCCCATGATCGTCGTCTAGGCACCACAAAGGCGCGAGGTCCTAGTTCACCCTGGGACACTAGGGAATTCTGCCATCGGGAGGCTTGATCTTCTACTTGCTCTCCCGGGGCCCTAGACAGTGGGGATGCGTAAGCGACCGATCACCCCAGGTTATCAAAAAACAAGATGGAAATAATTATATGTATTGGTCGTATGATTTGGATACACTATGTCTCAAAATTTTTAGAATATGAATTATAGCATTACTTGCCTAAGTAATGGTTGAATTATGTTAATACATGCTTGAATGATGTTGACATGAATGACCCAATTTATAGAAAAGATGTAGTGCATGCTTATGTGATGTACCGATTTGAATGTATGGAATATTAACATGATCGCATATGCCGATGTTGAACCGAGTATATGGAATGTTGTGTGCATTAGACATGAGTGTCATAGCACACACAAGCAGAAGGGCGTAGAATGTCCATAGAGGTCATCATACATTGTCATGGTTCGAGCAAAGAAGGGCAAATTAATTTGTGGACTAAAGCGTAACACCATTACATAGGTGTGTACATGGTACTGGCTCTCAAGATCAAGTGTTTGGGTGCATAATCGTGTGGGCTTGGAAATGGACGAAGTCCAATTGAGTTTCATTGTTAAAGTTTAAAAACAGAAAATGAAATGTGTTGAGCGAAAGGTGTAAGAGACAACACCCCCTATGTGAAAAGCCCGAAACCTCGGTTAGACAGACGACCGTGAAAGCCCAAATGTCGGAGGGTGTAGGAGACCCGCAAGGAGACCCAAAAGTTCTAGACTGTCTAAAAGACACGAAACGATTAAATAAATATCACATAGACTAGGTTGTGAGATGGAAGCTCGGATCGACTCCTGTATTGATTCTATCGCACTTGTGACGTGGTGGGCCTGAGGTTGACCTTGCATTGGGCATGTAGAGTGTCGTCTTCATACATGCATCTAGATTTTTCCATGATAGGGACAAATACGTATGCACTGATTATTGTTGTCGGACCGTGGAAATGATCATTTTGCATGTGCACCTAGGTAGCCCTCAGAGGGATGCATCTTTACTTAGGCGCAGCTCACCCTATCGTGTGGGACCCTTCGTGTACAGGACAAGTATGTGCAAATCCGCGCCCCAGAGGCCGAGATTATGAAAGTCACCGGATCGGTGGGCCTTGATTTTGCTTTTGTGTATATTAGAAACTAGCTAGTTTTAATATATGTTTTGTATTATGAGCGATGTAATAACCTGGGGATCTATAGAAATGCAGATCTTGTAACCGTATGATTTAGTATGGATGATGGGTCCATCGGTCATTTTACTCATGTATGGGGTCTCATGATATGAGACACGCAGGTTTTTTTTTTTTTTGGATAAGTAAGAATTTATTATCAAAAGGCCAAAGCAAACAATCAAGAACAATACAAGAAGCCAAAGGCCACTAGAAAAAACAAAAAACGGGCAACACCTCCCCTAAAAACATAGGAAGGGGGCAACAGCCCGAAAAAAAACCACCTGATAAAACATCATAAATAAAACCAACAACCCACAACCCAAACAAGCATTACACCAAATATAACAAACAAATAAAACCAAAAGCCCACATCCCTGGCAAAGGCCACATAAACAACCAACCCCAACTCCCTCAACCCGGGAGCAGGACCCCAAAACCACCAAGCAGGCCCCAATCCGAGAACAGCCATGCCAAACTGAACCAAGCAAACCCCACATAACAAACCACAGCCAACCCTGACAAAAAAACACCACGACCCACACCTCAAGCGCTAAAACCAAACGTCTCAACAAGGTCATGTCGAGGTCGATCCATGTCCGGAGATAAAGAGGGAAGTCATCTCTCGCACAATGTTCTCGTTAGCGATTATCATCAACCTTCGCAAACCCGAAACCTAAGTCTAACACAGCTATTATGAGGTACCAGCCTCTCTCGAAGTGAAGAATAGATGTGTTTTCTAAGTGGATTCGCTGCTGCTGCTGTCTCCATATGATATATAGTAGCACCTCGGTAATCCTCTTAGTAATAGAGCTGAAAGATTACTCCTGGTTCCAATTACCCACAAGAATTCATTCTCCTAAACCCGGCATTCTTGTGAGTTCCCACACAACCCAAACTTCAATTACAAACATTTGCGATGAATCGCAATCGAAGAACATGTGGTTCCTATCTTCAACATTTGCCCGGCAGAATACACAGGACATAGAGTTGATAAGGCCCCATTTGAGAAGCTTGTCTTGGGTATCCAATCTGTCAAGGATGACCAACCACAAACTATACCCAGGCCTTCTAATAGCTTCAGAAACCATACCGTGATAAGGCCGCCACACCCCAAGATACTCGGGTCTAAACTGGGTTCCAGTCGCAGCTAACAAGAATCACCCGTGAAGGGCAGGTCCCAAGAAATAATATCCTCTCTAGAGTCATCAAGAGGATATTCTCCGCAGCTATTCTTGATAGCAATAAGGTCAACTGAATTTGCAATAGGCTAGTTCCACCTACCACTGTTCAATAACCTCTCAAGCATGAGCTGCTCTTATAAACAAAGATAATCATAAATAATCTGCTCTCTCCAAAGCAGAGAGAGCAATTGGTTCTTCAAATCATGCTACAAGAATGTCCCAAAGACCGCACCTGTGTCTTATGAAGGGTCTGATTCGTCTCCGAGTCGGGGATTTTCTCGCCAACCTGGTGAGCACTGGCGGATCTGAGACACCATGACTCTCCCAGATCAGATAAAGCCTCTGAACCCATGCCACCCATAAAGAGTCCTTCCTATAGAAAAGATTCCAAATGTGTTTCATAACACTAGCATCATTCGAATCTTTAACACGATGCAGACCCAATCCGCCCTCCTCCTTTGGAAGACATACGGATTCCTATCTAACCTTAGCACGACGAGCATTCCTGATGCAAGGTTGGGACCGTGATGGATGATCCAGAAGTTTAGGTAAGTCAAAATATGGGTTTGGGGTAGTTTTCTTGGGCCAAAATAGGTTATGGACTAATTTTGAGATTTTCTAAGTTAAGAAAGGTGAATTTATGGCTATAAGGGAAAAGGGTATTTAGAAGGTTTTAGTGAGTATGGAACAAGATTTGGAAAGTTTTGAGTCGAAAGGAAAATTTGGTTATGGAAAGTTTAAAGAAAAGATGAGATGGTGAGGAGAGTAGAGTTTTGCACAAGAGTGGTTACTTACCCATGCACGAAACGATCCACAAGATCGATGATGAGTGAAGGCGCCACAATCAAACCGGACTAGCTGATCGATAAGCCGACAAAGACTTCGCCACCAAGGAATCCACCTAGGTATGAGAAGCCACGAACTCAGTCCCTAAGGGAATCACCCAAGAGATAAGAGAACAAGAGAACTCTTAAAAGAGAAATCAAAATATTATTAAACTTGAAACTCCTTTTCAAAAGACTAAGCATTGGGGGGGGTATATATACCCCATACTTTCTAAATCAAAAAGCAACTTTACTTTGAACTAGGAAAAGAAACTTTCTAAATTACAAAAACAACTTACTTTAACTAGAAAAGAAACTTTCTAAATTACAAAAGCAACTCCTAAAAGAAAACTTTCTAAAATAACAAAGCAAATTCTAAAATAAATAAAGCAAATTTTCTAAAATAAATAAAGCAATCTTCCTAAAATAAATAAAGCAAACTTTCTAAAATTAATAGTTATACCTTCCTAAAAGGGATAAAACAAAATTTGGAGCAAACTTCATAGCAAATCTTTCTAAAATCAATATGGCAAATTAACACTGGGTTTGTTCAAGTCTCGACCACATTTTTTGCCTTCCAAGGCCCAAATGAGGTCCAAAAAGGGAGTTTTCACATGTATTTAATGCGTCTTGACCTCCCCAATCCAATTCTTCAATAATTAGGGCTGAATTCCCAATGTTTGGTGTGTTTATAGATGCTCCTGCATCAAACCCCTATAGTTGGGAAAAAAGACTGTCCTCAAGTCGCTGCCACCATGATAAGGCCTCAAATCCTAACCTGAATGTGCGATATCAGGAGTCACCGGCAATTTAACTTGTAAGCATTCTTCATGATTTTCTTACACTCCTGAAGAACCACTATTCTTGTGCACAACTTGGAACACTCTCTTTTATCATGTAATCGATCCATCCTCCCGATCAAATACCAACCGTTGATAACCTTCTATATGCTTGTCTTTCATATTGTTCCACTTCGCCTTTGTTAAATCTTTGCTTCCCTTAAGTGAATAAAAATGTTGTTGAGTTTGGCAATCAAAACACATACTCCAAGATTCATCCTTCTTTGGTACAGAGGGCAGAACCGCACAAGGGCTCTTACTTCTCGAATAAGCCTTTGTTGAGCAACCCATCAACTCATTTCAAGCTCTTTCATGTCCTTTAGACTCATCCTATGTGCCTACTTATTTGGCAAAACAACCTGGTATGAGGTCTATTTGATGTTGAATATCTCTATAGGGGCAACCTATGGAATCTCTCAGGTACTACATCAACAAATTCCGCCACCTGGCTCTACTTCTTTTGGGATCTCCTCACTTTCTGGGCCTAATAAAGAACCAAGGCCATCAAGATCCGAACCAAACATTTCTTTCTCCAACCTGATTTTCGACAATAGTGATTTATTCACAGTCTTCGATGCGGTTAGATCTGACCACTTGTTCAACATTTTCTCCCTTGGCTTCATCTTCCTCAATTAAGGCAAACGCTTTTGGTTAGACATCCAAAATCAAATGTCCCAACCCTCGGGCACTTAAAACACGCCTTTGACTTAGAAGCCAATTCTTTGTCAGGTGTTTCACTTTACTTGAGCGGGGTAGTTTTCGTACCACTAGGGATTCCAAGAATTAACCCTCAACAAACCTTGGCTAGCCACACTCTTAGTTGTAGAGTTTCCATACTCTTTTAGTCCCTTACTTCAAAGTGAAGTTTCATCACATCTTAAAGACTATTATATGGTTGCAAAATAACTCTAGCAATACCGCATCTCAAACCAGCACAGCGGGCTATGGACTGCCTCAAATTTTTGCAAGTCTCCTTGATCATCAGTTCAAACTCAAATCGATACCTCCACAAATGATTTCCGTCGCTTCAAATTTCGACTTCAGGAAGATATTCATGATAGCGAAGGGAAGATACTTTTTAGTTCTTTCTTCATCTTTTCCCAAGTTTCAATCTTTCACATCTCTCCGACGTTTCTTAAATTTTCCCACCAAAAAGCATTCTTGCATCTTGATAGCCACCAACTTCACCTTTTGCTTCTGGGATCATAATATTCAAAGACACGTCGACTTATTAAGCTAATCCAAGAAGTCATCAAAGATGCATTCTTCCTTCAAATTACTCGAATATCAAACTTTGATTGAACTGAACTTCTCATCATTATTACGTTTCTCATAGTAATCATCATTGCAGTATCGATCTTCATACCTTCCTCCATAATCATATTCTCTTGAATGCTTGTCTTTAGGCTTCTTGCGCCTCAAGTAATTCCGAACTTGGCTAGGCGGCACAGTTCCCTCATCAAAACTTTCATCACCTTCACCTTCCATGAAGGTCTACGCTATAGGATCATCATTGATAGCCATCTCGCTTGTAGACGTTGAACCATAGATTCAAGATCAAGAATGCTTAATGGGGTTTCGAGAACCATTTGAACCATGATTAGACTCTTGTTCCTAACCAAGAATACTTTTAGCTATGACTAACCATCAACCTTGAGCTCGATACCACTTTCGATGCAAGGCTGGGACCGTGATGGATGATCCAGAAGTTTAGGTGCCGGGCCATGGGCTCGGGGGTAGTTTTCTTGGCCAAAATAGGTTGCACAAATTTTGGTGATTTTTCAAGTTAAGAAAGGTGAATTTATGGGTATATAAGTGTGGAAAAGGGCATTTAGGAAGGTTTAGTAGTATGGAACAAGATTTGAAAAGTTTTGAGCTGAGGTTGAAAATTTGCTATGGAAAGTTAAAGAAAAGATGAGATGGTGAGGAGAGAGAGTTTTGCACAAGAGTGGTTACTTACCGGTTTAATGAACGATCCACACAAGATCGATGATGGAGTGAAGGCGCCACAATCAACTATGGACGAGTTGATTGATAAGCCGGACAAAGACTTCGCCACCAAGGAATCCACCTAGGTATGAGAAGCCACGAACTCAGCCCCTAAAGGGAATCCACCCAAGAGATAGAACAAGAGAGAGAACTCCTTAAAAGAGAAATCTGGAAAATATTATTAAACCTTGAACTCCTTCAAAAGACTACATTAGGGGGTATATATAGCCCCATACTTTCTAAATCAAAAAAGAAACTTCTACTTTAACTAGAAAGAAACTTTTCAATTTCTACAAAAACAACTTCTTACTTTAACTTAGAAAAGAAACTTTAAATTACAAAAGCAACTCCTAAAAGAAAACTTTCTAAAATAAATAAAGCAAATCTTCCTAAATAAATAAAGCAACCATGTTAAATAAAGCAAATCTTCCTAAAATAAATAAAGCAAACTTTCTAAAATTAATAAAGAAAATCTTCCTAAAAGGGATAAAACAAAATCTTGGAGCAAATCTCATATCAAATCTTTCTAAAATCAATATGGCAGCTCCACTTCAGGGGTTTGTCCAAGTCTGACCACGTTTTTTTGCCTTCCAAGGCCCAAATGAGGTCCAAAAAGGAGCTTCACATGTATTCACGCGTCTCACCTCCTAATCCAATTCTTCAATACTGCGCTGAATTCAATGTTCGTGTGTTTATAGATGCCCACATCAATTCCCCAATTTACTGCATCACGTAAAGCTGTTAAAAATTTGCCTAATTTTTAGCAATAGTGTACTTTGGAATGATGAACATACTGCACCAGTACATTTGAATGTTATACAGCACTAAAGATAACAGCTGCAATCTACCCGCAAAGGATAACGATCTACTTGTCCACGCCTGGATCCTGGCCAAAAGTTTATCAAGGAGCGGTTGACAATCACAATGAGAGAGTCTTGTAGATATGAGTGGAACTCCAAGGTATTTCATAGGTAAACTCCCCAAACAATAGCCAGTAATGTTCAAAATATCATTTTTGACATCACCATTAACCCCTGCAAGGAATATAGCACTCTTCTGCTTGTTCATTTGGAGCCTAGAGAAGTTCTCAAACTTGTTTAACTCAGTCTATACACCTGTAATACTAGAAGATGCCCATCAAAGAAATAAAAAAATAACACCAATAAAGCAAACGTGAGTCAAGTTTAATTTCTTCACATTTAGGATGAAATCCCAAACCTCGCTCTCGGGCAAACACAGATAAGGGCCTAGAGAAGGCTTCCATTGCAATGATGAACAACAAAGGGGATAAGGGATCCCCTTGCCTTAATCTACGTTTTCTAGCAAAGAACCCTGCAAGCTCACCTTTACAAATACAAAGAAAGGCAGGATGCATGCCTTATACATCTCTTTAAGGTAAGGTGGGTACCCATTCTTGACATAATATCAATGATGCAACTCCAACCAATTGAGTCATAGGCCTTCTTGATGTCAATTTTTAGTGCACACCTGGGTTGACCGTTATTACGATGATAATTGCACATAAGATCCTGGGTAATGAGAACATTGTCGGCAATACTCCGACCTTGTACAAAAGCAGACTGTGACGGACTAATAATCTCAGGGAGACACTGTTTAATCCTCGTAGCAATAATCTTCGATATGCACTTGTATATAGTATTACAAAGGATATTGGCCTATAATCATGCATAAATTCAGGGTTGGGGACCTGGGTGATGCAGGAGCTTCTATAAACACATCGAACATTGGGAATTCAAATTTCTAATTATTGAAGAATTGATCAGAGGTCACACATTGAATACATGTGAAAACTCCTTTTTTGGACCTCATTTGAGCCTTGGAAGGCAAAAAAACGTGGTCAGACTTGGACAAACCCCTGATGTGGATAATTATCCAAAAAAAAAAAAAACCCTGATGTGGAGCCACCATATTGATTTTAGAAAAATTTGTCACAGGATCTTCTTGAGGATTTTTTTATGATTCGTTGTATTTCTTTTAGGGAAATATTTGCTCCATTATTTTATTCTATCCCTTTAGAAGATTTGCTTTATTTATTTTAGAAAGTTTTCTTTAGAGCGTTTGTAATTTAGAAAGTTTCTTCCTAGTTAAAGTGTAAGTTGATTTTTTTCAGAGGAACTGCAGAGTCAAGGGCCTCCTCTCTCTCCCGAAATAATTTCTCTGATCGCAGACCTCCTAGTGGGTTTCCCGCGCCTCTCTCTAAGGGAACCCGGTTTTTCCGGTGGGTTCATCTCGCAGAGTTTCGCGATAGAAGCGGGACTCCTTAGGGTCTCCTGAATGGTCGCAAACCACTTGTCTCAAGTGGTACCTGCTACTAAGGAATGTTCGCTCCGATGGAGCAACCCGTTTGGACGATGGCCTGCCTTCCTCCGCGCCTTCCCGTGATCGGGTCGAAGATTGGCATACGAATCAAGTTCCGCCGCCCGGCTCCGCCATAACGGTATTTGGTAAGTGCGGTGGAGATACAAAGACCGCCAGCAGCTCGGGGTCGCAAGAGTTAATAAAAGGTGAAATCGTATCTAAATAAAGGACAAAACGCCAAAGACGTATAGACGTCCGCGGTATGATTCCAAACCACTGGTATTCCGTGATCCGTCGAGGTCGGCTAATGGAGACCGATATAAGGGTTCCACGTAACGAATGTTCGCCACCCGCCACCATGTGTAGCGCCGATGTTCATTATGGAGCCGCCACCAATTCCTACAGATCTACAAGCTCCGACCAAATCAGGATCCGGTCCGTTTGTGGTCAGCCGATCGTGGTTGTCGGGCCAGCCGGGTATACCATGGATATGGCGTGAATCGTTAGATCCGCGGTGGTTCCGTTAGATCCGAGATGGATGTCCCGCATAAGCCCAAATTCGCCTGGCGACCAGGGGGTTGTGGGTTTGAGATCCCACTGATCCCGCTCACCTCGAGGTTCGTTGGAGGAACCTCGCGCACCGAGGTGGTGCGCGCTTCGAGGTCAAAGCCACCATCGCTGCTCGTGTTTGTCGATCTTCAAGGTAGTGTTCAACAAAACGGGTTTGTGGTGCTGGTTTTACCGCCTTTCCGTGCGAATTTGGTCATTGCGGTGCTTCCCGCTTGTGCGAGGTCGGTTCTAGATCGGACTGTGTGCAACGTCCGACCGGTAAGGCCTGGCCATGGACAGGTTCTGGATGTGCAAGAGGTCGGGCTAACCTTTCGAGTCCGTCTCTTTGTGATACGAACCTCGTCAACTTGTGAGGAGACCCTGCGACGCAATTAGCTAAGAAGAACCGCCTAGTATTCGCTTGGATGGATATTCCACAACGCTGCTTATAAGGGTAAAGCAGAACCTTGGTATATGAGGACGCCTACAATCGTGACAGATCCGATTGATAAGTCTTGATGAACGCCACGGAATAACCGATAAGTTCAAGGAGTTCTTTCTAAAGAAATCCAAAGAGAAATTCTGAAACCCCTACCTTTATTAAATGCTTAAACTTCTGAAGAATTTAAGGACAAGCCTTTAAATAAAGCCAAAAAATATGAAGAATAATCAAATATCGCCACAAGGAAAGTAAATATTTGGCCAAAAACAAGAAAAAGTGAAACTAGATAACTTTTAGGACAAGACTTGGTGGATAAAAATCAAGAAGAATCAGAAACAAATCGCCAAAATAGCAAAGAAATCAGAACAAGAAGGCTCCAAAATAAATAGAAGAAATCGTGGAATAAATTATCTCTTCAAAATAGCAAGAAATCAACAAATCAGCTCCAAAATAGCAAAGAATCACACAAATCTCACAAATCTTTTTTTTCTAAAAAGAAATATAAACTCCTATTTTCCAAGAAACACACTTTGGTGTATGCCAAGAACTTCTACTTGACTCGAGAATAAATCTTCTAAAAATAAAACAACTCCAAACTAAAATAGTAATAAACTCAAAACACTTGGAAACGTAAATATATTCGGTGTCTCCAAGGTTTCACCGCCTCCGAATCGAATTTTCCTTAATTAAGATTGAACTTAATGAATCTTCTTAAGCTCCTGCATCGATTTATCCTTTTCGTATGCTTTGATTCTCATCATTCCCTTTCCTCTAAAAGATTCGGCCCGAATCTAACCATAATGTTGTGGATGGCATGATAATAAATACAAATCCTCCGCGGTCCATCCTTTATGGGAACTAAAATCACTGGAACAACGCATGGACTCAAGCTTTCCCTGACATATCCCTTTTCCATCAATTCACCAACTTGCTTTTGGAGTTCCTTTGTCTCCTCGGGATTACGCCTATAAGCGGGTCGATTCAGAATGGTAGCACTAGGCACAAAATCAATTTGATGTTCGATCCTTTGGATAGGAGGTAAACCTTCGAAAAGACATTCTAAACCCGCAAAGAGACAATAGAATTAGGCAAAAGAAGTGTCAAGTCGTTAGCATTAAAAAGTGCCTCTTGTACAAAAGTACAATCATAGGCTTGTTTGAGAACAATTCTCTCTTGACTTCACTTCCCTTTGCATAGAAATTGGTTTTTCTCTCTATTTTTCTTAAATTTTCAGTCACTTGCTCTTTAATCACTCTCCTTCTTGCTCACTCTATTTTTCACTATTTTTCTTTTGTTCACTCTTTTTCACTCTTTTTCTTTTGTTCACTCTCATTTTTCACACTTTTTCTTTTGTTCACCTTTCGCAACCCACTTTGATCTTCATAAACTTGACTTGGTGTCAAAGGAACAAGAGAACGGTCCGCTGGTTGCAGTACGAACGAGTACTTATTGGTGAAGCTGTCATGCTTAACTTTCCTATCAAATTTCCATGGTCTTCCTAATAATAAGTGTCTTGGCCAAGATGGGAACTCATGCCATAAAACTTCATCTTCGTGATTTCCTAATGCTAAAAGAGACTAACACTTGTTTATTCACCCTTACCTCCCAATTATCATTCAATCCATTGCAATCTTATAAGGTCAAGGATGCTTACTTGTTTGCATTCCAGTTTCTCCACCATGGTCAGTTACGATATTGGGCAACTTCCCCATCATCGATCACACTACATACCTTGTTTTGACGGGAACCTAGTGTGAAATGCTATCCCGTTGCATCTCACATCTTCCTTAGCTACACTTAAGGCCCTCCTGGCCACCATTAGTCTCTCCTTGGACGTGGTACTCATCATCAACATCCTCTAAGGGCATAGAATCAATCCAAACCCATTGTCTCGTTTCAATCTCACCATTGTCCCGCATCACCATGACTCTTTGTTCTGACATCGGATTGCTATATGACCCTCGCCTTTGGCATTTAAAACACATAATATCACGATTCCTCGAGTAGTGAAAGAATCGGGTTTACCTTGATTTCCTCGTTGTTCCCTCGCTTTAGTTTTGTTTTATGTCAAGGCCAGTGACCTCTTCCTTCCTCCATTGATTCGATTTCCGGCATGAACTTAGATTAGGTATAGAACGGTGTTGCCACCGTCTTCCTCTTGACTTTGATTCTCAATCTTGATGGCCATATAAATCTATATCCTCCACTTCCACATAATGCTGCAATTCCACCACATTTTGAATCTCCCGATTTAAACCCGTTTGTGAAACCTCGCTATGGTAGCTTCGATCTTCAATATTGGGTCATTGCAACCTCCATCTCCTTATAATACTCCTCCACACTTCGGTTACCTTGCCTCAGGTTTTGCAACTTGTTGTACAATGTCGATAGTAGTAAGTCGAGACAAATCTCTTCCGCATCACCCTCTTCATCTCTTCCCATGTTTCCACCGATGGCTCCCTTATTCGCCTCTTATTCAACAATTAGTCGGGTCCCACCACACTATGGCATAATCCGGAGAACTCTATAACAAAGAGTTTCAATTCTTATTTTCGTAATAATGGTGACAATTAAAACCAACTCACTCTCTTCCTCTACTAAAGATATGCCTCGTGGTCATTCCTTTCCTGGAAAGATGGAATCTTCATCTTAATGTTTCAAATTATTATCTTCCCGATTCCTATCTTCTTTATGTCTCCCCCCATACCTCCTGTTACTAACACCCGAATCATAACCATTCTCGTCTTCAAAGTCTCCTCCGTCATACTCTTCTTCGTCTACCCGCGCCCCTCTTCTTGGCAGCCTCTCCCTTCTACGCCCTATGGGAGGGTTTCGTGGGTGCTCGAAGCCTCCACCTCATGGAATTGAATCTAACCAGCCCTAAAACATCTCTCCCGGTACCCGCTAGTTAAGGCCTGCATAATGAACTTCATGTCAACGCCTCCCGCCACACCTTCAGATGCGTTGTTGTTTGACATAGTGCTGCAAAAACAAGGTTAGAAAAAAAAGTAGACTATTAAATCACTCGGGCCACCGGTTTTCACTCAAGAATGATCTCACCTGGCCGCCGTGGATTTCACACAATATATTTGGCTTTTTTTCACTCTAATAATCCGACCACTCTTGCCTTTTTCCACTTAGAATTTCTCTTCCAATTCTTTTGGAACTAATCAAACAAACGATTTTTTCCCTCAAAAATTCAATAAAAAAATTATATAAAAATATTCAAGCTTTTATTTATTTATTTTTATACTATGGACTTGATTTTAACAAACTGAATGATAATATATACTTAAAAAATTCATTTTTCCTGCTTTTTTCTCGACTTTTTTTCGACCTTTTTTTTTTTCCGCTTCTAGGACTTTTTTTTCAACCGCATTCTTTCTTTACTTCCTTTTTTTTTTTTTTTAGCCCTGGATGGATGGTTCACTAAAAAAAGAAACAATAAAAATTATACTCGATCAAGAATGAAGAAACTGGATTTTGGGATGAAGTAGATAATAGGTTAAATGAAATTGGGATTGAACTAATTTAGAAGTGGATGAAAGAAGACTAAGATGGTCTGACAAAGAAAATAATAATAAGAGAAAAGTCCTAAGAGAACCTGCTCTATACTCAAATGATACAAAACCCCGTCAACTTGTGAGGAGACCCAGATCGAATTAGCTCTAAGAACCGCCTAGTATTCGGCTTCGACGGATGACTCCACCGTTGCTTATAAGGAAGCAAGAACCCTGTATTTGAGGACGCCTACAATCGTGATGGAGATCCGATTGATAAGTCTTGATGAACGCCACTGAATAACCGGAGTAAAGCCATGAGTTATTCAAACCAAAGAGAAATTGAAACTCTCAATTTTATTAAATGCTTAAAACTTGAAGAATACAAGGATAACAAGCCTTTAAATAGGCCAAAAAATATGAAGAATAGAAACTAAATATTCGGCAACAAGGAAAGTAAATATTTGGCCAAAAACAAGAAAAATGAAACTAGATAACTTTTAGGACAAGACTTGGTGATAAAAATCAAAGAAAGAATCAAAGAACAAATCGCTCCAAAATACAAAGAATCAGAACAAATCCATCTCTCCAAAATAGCAAAGAATCAGAACAAATCACCTAAAATAGCAAAGAAATCAACACCAAATCACAAATCTTTTTTTTTTTCAAAAAGAAATAGAACTCCTATTTTTCTTAGCAAAACATTACTTTCTAAAATAAAGCAACTTCTACTTTGGACTTGGAGAATAAATCTTCTAAAATAAAACAACTCCAAATCAAAATAGTAATAAAACAAACCCAAAACACTTGGAAACATAAATATATTCATGCCTAAGGCTCCTCACAAATTCGAATCTGAATTTCTTCTTAATTAAGATTGAATCCCTAATGAATCTTCTAGGAAGCTCCTGCATCACGCGGGACCCTTTGTTCTTTGATTCTCATCACTTCTAATTCTTCAAGAGAGGTCGGGGATTTGGTTGGTGCTCAGATATGTCGATGGTGTTGGACTATCCGCAGGGAAGGTTGCTATGATCGAGGAGGTTGGTTCGCCACCATTGTCCCCCGGGCTGGTTCCGGGTTTTCCATCTGACTTGGGTCCTGGCTCTGACCGGTCCGGATCACGTCTGCCGAGATCGATATCAAGGGTAGTTTTGCCACGAAGATGGCTTCACCCTGCAGCTGCGGAGGAGCTCATTGCGAGTTTCGCGCGGTTTCATTCTAATGGGTGGGTTCTGCAACTCATTCATGGGATACAACCAAAGTATTGGATGGCTCCTAAGCTCAACTTTATGGGCCGCAATTGCCTAGGTGTGGTTGGGTGGTTTTGGTGTTACCGTGGTCAAGCCGGTGCCTTTGTCCTGTAGTGGGTTTTTCTTTTGTTATCTTAGATTGCCTTTGCTCTGGTTGTGGGCGGGGTTGGTTTATCTCTCCTTTTCGCCTCAAGGGCTTTGGTCAAAGGCGGTAGGTCAGCCCCGAAGGTGGGGACTCGTTTGTTGTTGATGCCTTCCCTTCCTTCTGAGGGGGATAGGCTTTCATTTTTCTCTCCTGCTTCCCGGCTTTGTGGGCATGTCCGCCGGGTTGGCTTTGGTGTCTCTGTTGTTTCGTGTTGTTACCCCTTTCCTAGTTTTGTGGAGTGTGTCAGTCTGCTTTTAAGCCGGGCCTCGGGGCCCTTTGTATTGTCATTGGTTGTTGTTGGCCTTTGCCCTTGGTGCCACTCTACTTATCCAAAAAAAAAGAAGTTGTAATTTAGAGTTTCTTTCCTAGTTAAAGTGTAAGCTGCTTTTTTTGATTTAGAAAGCATGGGCTATATATACCCGCTTAATGTAGTCATTTGAAAATCGCTTCAAGTTTAATAATATTTTCAGATTTCTTTAAGAGCTCTTCTTATTCTCTTATCTCTTGGGTGGATTCCCTTGGGGATCATCACCCTTGGTTATCAAAAAAAGGATTCCTCGGGGGGACGAAGTTCGTGGCTTCTCATACCTAGTGGATTCTTGGGCGGCGGTCTTTGTCCAGCTTATCAATCAACCTGTCCATAGTTGATTGATTGTGGCGCTTCACTCCATCATCTACTTAGTGGATCGTTTCATTAACTCAAGAAATAACCACTCTTGTGCAAACTTACTATCCTCACCATCTCATCTTTCTAAACTTTTCCATAAACTAAATTTTTCACCAACCCAAAACATTCCAAATCTTATTCGCACTACTAAAACCTTCCTAACACTCCTTTTCCCCTTATATTCCATAAATTTACTCTTTCTAACTTAGAAAATCTCCAAAATTCGTCCATAACTCATTTTGACCCAAGAAACCACCCCAAACCCATATTTTGACTTACCTAAACTTCTTGATCATCCATCACGGTCCCAACCTTGCATCAATGTGGTATCAGAGCTCAAGGATTGATGGCTGATCATAAGCTAAAGAGTATTTTTGGTTCCGGAGACAAGAGTCCTAATCATGGTTCAAGTGGTTCTCAATCCCCATTGCAAAAATTATTGATCTTGAATCTGTGGTTCAACGTCTACAAAAGGCATTTGCCATCAATGATGATCCTATGATGACAGAAGACCTTCATGGAAGGTGAAGGTGATGAAAGTTTTGACGAGGGAACTATGCAACCTAGCCAAGTTCGAAATTACTTGAGGTGCAAGAAGCTTAAAGACAAGCATTCAAGAGACTATGATTATGGAGGAAGGTATGGAGATCGATACCGCGATGATGGTTACTATGAGAAACGTAATAATGATGAAAGTTCCGCATTCAATCCAAAGTCGAAGGAAGAATGCATGCTGATGGACTTCTGGATTGGCTTAATACCGCTTAACGTGTTTGAATATTATGATCCTCTCTACGTAAAAAGGTGAAGTTGGTGGCTATCAAGATGCGCAAGAATGCTTCTTTTTGGTGGGAAAATTTAAAGAGGCTGTCAAAGAGATGACAAGAAGAAGATTGAAACTTGGGAAAAGATGAAGAAAGTAACTGGTATGGAAGCGATTCCTTCCTTTCCACTATCGCAAGATATCTTCCTCAAAATCTCAGAATTTGAAGCAAACAGACTTGACCGCGGAGGAGTATTCTGAGTTTGAAAATTTGATGATCAAAGGAGACTCAAGTAAGAGGCCGAGGAGCCCATAGCCCGCTACCTTACCGGTTTGAGGTTCAAATTTCTAAAATCAGCCCACTACAGCCATATAACACTCTTCAAGATGTGATAAAGCTTGCCTTAAAAAGTTGAGGCTCTAAAAACAAGTATGGGGGTTTTACTACAACCTGGACAAGATGGATTTGTCAAGAATTGACCATGGGCTCCTAAGAGGTGCTAAAACCAATTTAAACCTCAAGTAAAGGTGAAGTGCACAAGCCAAAGAAGAGTTTACCTCTAAGTCAAGGCAAGGCTTTAAATGCCACGGATTTGGCATATAGCTATGAATGTGAAGTCCTAACCGACGAGCGGTTGCCCTAATTGAAGAATATGAAGCCAGAAAAAGAAGACGCTAAAGAGGCAACTGAATCTAACTACGAAGATAAGGATGAACCATTATGCCCGACCATAGGACTTCTCAGCTTTGTCTAAAGGAGCTCCAAGATATGGGGCAGTCGCTAGTGTAGGTGAGAATTTGGTCACTGCCTCTTAATGTCTTCTAAGCACACAAAGTGCACATCTAATATCGTGGTTTGTTTGGTTATTATTGATAGCTGGAGCTGGAGAATCAGGTTTCCTTGGAGATGGTGCAAAAGCTTGATTTGAAGATGGATCCACATCCGAAACCCTATAAACTTAGTTGGCTTCAAGAGGGTAGTGATATCAAGGTAAAGCATAGGTGCCTTATCTCTTTTACAATTGGAAAGCACTACCAGACGGTAATGTGTGATGTCGTTCCAATGGATGTTTGTCACTTGGTTACTTGAAGGCTATGGCAATATGATAGGAAGGTCATTTATGATACCAAGAACACTTACACATTCGCAAGGATGGGCAATAAATTGTCTTAGCAATCGCTGAAAGTCCCAAGAATCGCCTCCAAATTTCCAAAGCTAGCAGCAAAAATTCTTGCTGTCAAAACCGAGTCGAGAAAGAAATCAAAGCCGGGTTTATGATGGCCTTGGTTGCTATTGAAGAAACCAAAGTGAGAAGGAGATCCCAAAGGAAGTAGAGCCACTCGCACTTGTTGATAGTACCCGAGGAGATTCCACACGGTCGCCTCACGAGATATTCAACATCAACAAATTTCAGACTGTGTTCCAGGTTACGCAATTGCCGCCTATGACGCAGTCCTAAAGAACATGAGCTTACAAGACAAGTTGATGAGTTGCCCAACAAAGGGCTTATTAGAGAGGTAAGAGCCCTCAGGCGGTTCTCGCCTCGCTAGTACTAGTGAAGGATGGATCTTGAGGATGTTGATAGTAGATAGCACAACTAGATTACTATCAATATCGATTCCCCATTCCAAGACTCCGATGATTCACTGGATCAACTCTATGGTGGCCCATCTTTCGAAGATTGATTTGAGGAGTGGATACCATCAAATTCAGATGGAGGGAAGGAGATGACCAGGCCCGCCTTAAAACTCGAGATGCACCCTATGAGTGGATGGTGATGCCATTTGACCATAATACAATGCCCCTAAGACTTTTATGAGGTTTATGAATCATATCCCAAGCCATGCATTGGAAATTTGTAGGTATACTTTGATGATATTTGACTATAGAAAAAATTGATGGAGCACTTGGAGCATTTGAGGCAATTGTTCCTATTCTAAGGAGCAATGACATTCATTAACTCGTTGTGACTTCTATAGTCGACATAATCATATTTCGTTACAAGTTACTAAAGATGGAATTGAGATGGACCGAAGTAAGGTAGAGGTGGGATTACGACTGGCCAACTCCTAGCTCCTGATCCATGATGAGAAGTTTTCATAGGCTAGTTCCCTTTATAGGAGATTTATTCGTAGATTTAGCTATATAAGGGCCCCTGTAAATATAATGCTTAAAGGGAGACAAATTCACCGACTAGTGTCATTTAAGAAAGCTTCAGTTGATTAAGAAGAAAGTAACCAAGCCCCATGTTTGGTTTACCTGATTTCCAACAAAGTCTTCAAGGAGGTGATGCATCTCTGCTGGGATAATTGTGCTGTCCTTAGTCAAGAAGGAAGACCTATCGCTCTTTTAGTGAGTAAGCAATGAAGCAAAAGGAAGTAATTCCACCTATGACAAGGAGTTATGTTATCTATGTAGCTTTATTTCATTGGAGTCAATACTTGCTTTACAAGCCATTTGTGCTTTTCTCATATCATGAAGCACTAAAATTTATCAACCACTAACACAAGTTGAATCGAAGACATGCGATATAGTGGAATTTCATAAGCCGCATAACTTCACAATCAAGCATAAAGCGGGTGTTCTCATAACGTTGTTGGTGATGCTTTGAGTAGGAGACATGCTCTAGTGACTTCCATGCAAGTCCAAGTAGTTGGATTCATGTGTTGAAAGAACTATACATGAGGATGCTAATTTTGGTGAAATCGAAGGTATGCACCACAAGCCTTTCAAGGATTTTGTAAGGACGGACTATTTTCTTTAAAGGAAACACCCCACGCACCGATCTTTGCTCTCGAGATTGAGCATTCTCGATGGAGCTTGCATGGTGGAACATTAGAGGACACTTTGGTGAAGAAAAACCTTAGCTCTAGTGAAGGCAAATTTTTGGCCTAAGCTAGAGAAAGACATTGCTAGATTTGTCAAGGTGTTGTGTGTATGATACTAAAACTCATGGAAACACTGACTATATACACCATCAAGCACTCCAAATATGCCATGGAGGAGGTAAGCTTGATTTGTTTTGGGATTACCTAGAACACAAAGAAACAAAGATTCGATTATGGTGGTCATGATGTGTTTTCAAAGATGGCTCACTTAGTACCATGCAACAAGTCTAATGATGCCGCATGTCATTACCAGACACTTCCAAAGAGATTGTGCGTTTACATGGTATTCGAAGACTATGGTTTCAGATCGAGACTCTAAGTTTAGTCACTTTGGAGAACTCGTGGAGGAAACTGACTTCTTTATCGTTTCGCACCTCTTATCACCTCAGACCGATGGTCAACTAAGTTACAATAGAAGCTTGGGAAATTTGCTAAGGAGCTATGTGGGAAAGAGCGTGAAATAATGGGATTTGATTCTACCCCAAATTGAGTTTGCCTACAATAGGTCCATGCATAGAACTGTTGAGAAAAGCCAATTTGAGGTAGTCTATGTGTAACGCCTCAAAATACCCTAGAATTTTTATAAGAAATTTTTTTATATATTCTGGGTATGAATTAAGCCAAACTTGGGTTTTTCCGGGAAAATTGATAAATTGACAAGTTATGAAATGATAAATTTAGTGAACCCGCAAATTTTGGCACTAGAACAAGGATAAAATTTAGATTTACAAGGGGTATAAAATAAAAAGGAGTAGAGATGGGCCATAGTAGAAATAAAACAAGTTGAATTGCAAAATTAAAGATATGAGGGCTAGTTGCAATTTATGAAAAGTTGAAAATATAAAAAATGGAAACCAAAAGCTAAAATTCATTTGGTCTCCAATTTTGCCCTAGCAAAACTCTGTGTGGAGAGTAGTAAGAAGGAGAACAAGAGGAAGAAGAGGAAGAAGAAGGAGAGAGGAAGATCAAACCATGTATGTATTCATCTTAGGATCAAGTGTGTTTTGATTTCCTAAGGCTTGTTTCGAGAATGGTCCTCCTTTGTCTTAGGTTTTGTGGAAGCAGATCACACAAACCTTAACTTGTTGAGGTATTGTGGGTAAAACCTCTATATGGTACAAGAGCACCTATAGAATCCTCTTTAGGATGGATCCATGGTTAATTGAGAGTTCTTGAGTTGTGGCTTGAACCCTAACTAATCATCATGGTTAGTTTGAGATGGGTCATAACCCATGTTGGAATGATCTTTGAAGGAATTCATGAAAGAATTTAAGAAATATATGTAATTGAAAGAGGAATTGAGTAGAAAAAGAGATTCCAATGTGTGAATTTGAATGGTTTTGATGTGTGTTTGAAGTGTAGATTTGATTGGGGATCAAAGTATAAAAAAAAATGAGAAACACACATTTTAAGGCATTTTTGGCACTTGAGATCGCACACTTTGAAAAGTGTACCTATGACACTTCGTTTCTGGTCATTTTTGGCCGAAGTACCGGGCATTGACTTTAGGGTGTACCCCAAGACACCCGTCGCCCTGGTTTCGCCCAACCCGCTGTATTTTGACATAACTTGCTCATTTCTATCCGATCTGAAAGGATTCAAGTGGCTACGTGAAAATAAGACTTCTCAAGTAAAACAAAACTTAAAAAATAGGTATTCCAAATTATGATTCTAAGGGGCCTAAAAATTCACCAAAGTGGGGCCATGTGCAAGCCAAACTCCGGTTCCAAATAAACATGAAGAAATCCTGGTCGTTTCGGACGTAACTCAGTTTCTATGTTCGATTGGGATTCCAATTTGGAATAGAACCCTTAACACCTAGATTTAAATGAGTACAAAGAGACAGTGTCACAAATGAAGTGGAACCCTGAAAATTAGGAAATACAAACGTCCCTGTAATCGGCAATTGATTAGTCGGGCATGAAAATGCCATAACTTTAGTCGATAATCCGATTGGAATGATTCCAATTTCCTAAGTAAAGTAGACTCAGGGGAATAAGAATGAGTCTAAGTCAAAAACGTACCGTACCACCGCCTCAAAGTTTCGGCTTGCCCCAACGATATCCGCTAGCACGCATTATTCGTATAATCACTAGTGGCGAATAAATCAGATTTGGACTAGCGCGGTGAAGACGGCAGAATCTGCCTCTAGGATTGACATCGAGAAAGAAACGGAATCGATAATTGGTTTGTTCTCTGACTCTATCCTTAATTCAATTATTTTGGTAGTTTACCAATTAACTATGAATGAGAATATGAATCGAATTCATGAATGAGTATGTGAATGATGATAAAGACGGGATTCACCCAAACGGAATCCGTTGGAATTGTGAAGTGAATAATATACCAAATGAATCGCCTGACGGGATGCACCAATCGGCATCCGTCACAAAGGCACCCCGAAATTACCTAATGTCCCATCGGCGATGCACTAACGCAAGATCCGCTGGCGATGGCGATGGCATTGAAGAAATGTCCTACTTAGCTGATGCACCACCGGCATCCGCCATGATGACGTATGGCATTTAATGATACCACGTGCCCGGGATGCACCAAACTAAGATCCGCATGATGGGGAGACCGAATAAGTGATACCACGTGCCGGGATGCACCAAACGGCATCCGTCATGATGGGAGATAGAATTGTAAATGTATACCACCAATACACCATCAGGAACCAACAATGGGAGGTACTGTGGATATCCTCCAACAGATAGCTCAGGCACTACAAAGAGCGGTACAACCAGCCGGCTAACGCAATGGTCTTCATCGAGAGTAACGGTGCGTACCGGACTGATAGATTTATGGGAAAGAAGGATGCATGAGCCCGTGATGGCGCAAAATTGGCTCGAGACCGAAATAATGCCTATGCAAATGCATTGCACAACGTAAGAGAAACTGAGTAAAAGGACCACTACTTCAAGATGAAGCTATCATTGTGGGTTTCGCAGTTGATAAGGACCGCACTACCGGAAAGTGTGACATGGAAGTTTTCTTGGATGAGTTCAAGAAGCAATATGTAGGTCGATCTACTTGAACAATATGAGACGAGTTTCATAATTTGAGCATTTATGAGCGTGATCAATATGTAGAGAATTTACGCGACGAGCAAGTATGTCCCGAGATGCTAGTGAGCCGAAGAAGAGAAGTGTCAGAATTTGAAGATGGTTTTAATGACTAGTATCGGAAATAAAATACAGATTCGCCATGAGGATTTTTCAAAAATAGTGACATGTGCTCTAAATGTAGAAAGTGTAAAGAAAGAGGAGAATGACAGAAAAGAGAGAAGACAGGGTAAGAAAAAGCCTGGTCAGTCAAGCTCTCATCAACAGCAGAGTAAGAAATTCAAAGGACCACATGGTTCTAATCAACTTACAGTTCAGGCTACCGGTAATAAGAATATTCTACTGATAATTAGTCAGCAGAAGTGCACAAGGAGGTGCTTGAAGGACGTTGTCCTTCATTGTTCCTATTGTGGAAAAAAGCACAAGGGAGAGGTTGGAAATTGATCGGTGCTTTACATGGTGGATCTAATGAGCACAAAGGTGAAAGACTATCCTAGAGCACGTTCTTCACAAGACTTCAAACAGGGTAATGTTTCATCAATATAGAAAGAAGAGGTTGCATCACCGGAAGGTTCCTAGACAAGGACAATGCACTTTGACTAGGCAAGATGGTCGTGCTCCAACTAGAGCATATGCAATGAAAGCAAAGAGAAGATGCCGACGCCTTGATGTGATAAGCCTGTAATTTTACTATCTTTGATACGACAGTATGCATTGATGTAATCTGTGGTTAACCTGCATTCTATGTGTGTACTAACATACCCAATTTGGGAAATTTACCGAGGAGTGAAACCGAGTATGACATCTTGGTGACAAACCCGCCCAGACATAGTGTTATAGTGAATAGGCAGAGGTAAAGATTGTCCTGAACAAACACGAGTATGAATTGGGAGATTTGATTGAGTTATCCGTGGAGTTTGATGATATTGGGATGGACCGCTATCCCGACACCGAGAGATAGTTGATTGTAGAATGAAAAGAGTGACCTTAAGGACACCGAATGATGATGAAGTAACTTTCATTGGTGAGAGGTCAAACCACCTCTCTAATGTGATATCCACAGCCACTACTAGAACAATGGTGCGGAAAGGATGTGAAGCCTACTTGGCTTATGTGATTGATACGGTAAAGGCAAGGCCTAGTGTATATGATATCCCTACCGTTAGTGACTTTTCGAACGTGTTCCAGGAAGAGTTGCCAGGATTGCCTCCAAAGCAGGAAGTCAATTTGGTTATCGACGCTGCACTGCGCGGCCACACCGGCATCCATTACACTGTACCGAATGGCTCTAGTAGAGCTAAAGGAATTGAAATTGTAGTTGCAAGAACTGCTAGAAAAAGGGTTTATTCGACCAAGTATATCACCATGGGGAGCTCCCGTGCTTTTTGTCAAGAAGAAAGATGGTACACTTTAAGCAGGTATCGATTATAGACAATCGGTAATTGCTCCAAATTTCTCCAAAGCAAAGAGCAAAATTCTTGTTGTCAAAACTTTGTTGGAAAGAAATCATAATGGCTCGCATGTGATGGCCTTGGTTTCTATTGAAGAAACTAAAGTGAGAAGGAGGATCCTGTAGAGCCAATTATATGCACTTGTCGATGTAAGCACTCGAGAGACTCACATGGTTGCCTCCAGCATGTAGAGATATTCAACATCAAATATACCTCGTACCAGGTTCTGTTTTGCCCAATAAACTTGCCTATAGGATGAGTCCTAAAGAACATGAAGAGCTTACAAGACAAGTTGACAGTCGCTTCAACAAAGGGCTTATTCGGAGAGTAAGAGCCCTTGTGCACCCCGCCTACTAGTACCAAAGAAGGATGGATCTTGGAGGATGTGTTGGATAGTAGGATAGTCAACTAGATTACTATTGAATATCGATTTCCATTCCAAGACTCGATGATTTGCTGGATCAACTCTATGGTGCATCCATCTTTTCGAAGATTGATTTGAGGAGTGGATACCATCAAATTACATGAGGGAAGGAGATGAATGGAAGACGGCCTTAAAACTCGAGATGGATCATGAGTGGATGGTGATGCCATTTGACTATAAAGAATGCCCCTAGCACTTTTATGAGGTTTATAATCATATCCTGCTTTTAATGCATTGGAAATTTTAGTATGGTATACTTTTGACATATTTTGATCTATAGAAAAATTATGGAGCACTTGGAGACAATTTGAGGCAATTGTTCTCTATTCTAAGGGAGCAACGATTATTTGTCAACTTGAAGAAAGTGACTTCTAAGTGCGACATAATCATATTTCTTGGTTATGTGGTTACTAAAGCATGGAATCGAGACGGACTCGGAAGCTAGCGTAGAGGTGATTACTTAATCGGGCCAACCTCAGCTCGATCCATGATGTGTGGAGAAGTTTTCATAGGCTAGTCTTTATAGGAGATTTATTCAGAGATTTAGCTCTATAAGGGCCCTCGTAACGTAATGCTTAAAGGGAGACAAATCTAATTGACTAGTGTTGCCGAAGAAAGCTTCTCGAATGATTAAGAAGAAAGTAACCTAAGCCCCATGTTTGGCTACCTGATTTCTAACAAAGTTCCCTAAGTAGAGTGTGATGCATCTCAAGTTGGGATGGGATTGGTGCTGTCCTTAGTCAAGAAGGAAGACCTATCGCTTTCTTTAGTGAGAAGTTAAATGAAGCAAAAAGGAAGTACTCCACCTATGACAAGGAGTTTTATGCTATCTATAGAAAGCTTTGAGTTTCATTGAGTCAATACTTGCTTTACGCTTATTTGTGCTTTTCATATCATGAAGCTAATTAAAATTTATCAACCACTAACACAGTTGAATCGAAGACATGCGATATGGGTGGCACTCCTTACAAGCGCATAACTTCACAATCACATAAAGCTGGTGTTCATAACGTTGTCATGATGCCTTGATTAGAGACATGCCCTAGTGATTCATGCAAGTCCAAGTAGTTGATTCGATGTGTTGAAAGAACTATACAAGGAGGATGCTGAATTCGTGAAACTGAAGGTATATGCGCCGACAGTTTTCAAGGATTTTGTAAGGATGGACGGTTTTCTTTAAAGGAAACACTCTATGATCCGATCTGCTCCTCGAGAGATTGAGATTCTACGAGTTGCATGGTGGAACATTAGAGACACTTTGGTGAAGCAAAACCTTAGCTCTAGTGAAGGCAAACTTCTTGGCCTAAGCTAGAGAAAGACATTGCTAGATTTGTCAAGAAGTGTGTCGTGTATGATGGCTAAAACTCATGGAAACAATGCTGACTATATACACCATTGCCAGTTCCAAATATGCCATGGAGGAGGTAAGCTTGGATTTTGTTTCGATTACCTAGAACACAAAGAAACAAAGATTGATTATGGTGGTCATGATTGTGCTTCTCAAAGATGGCTCACTTTTAGTGACCATGCAGAAATAAGCTCAATGATGCTTTCGCAAGATGTCACGACTAGGATTTTTAAAGACAGCAAAGTACATGGTATTCCCAAGATTATGGTTTCAGACGGGAAGTCCCTAAGTTTCTCTTAGTCACTTTGGAGAACTCAGGAGGAAATCGGGACTTCTTTACTGCTCTCAGACTCTATCACCCTCGTGACCGATGGTCAAACCGGTTACTAATGTAAGCTCGGGAAATTTTGCTAAGGAGCCATGCGGGAGAGCGTGAAATAATGGGATTTGATTCAACCCAAACTGAGTTTGCCTACACAGTCCATGCATAGAACTGGAGAAAAAGCCAATTTGAGGTAGTCTATGTGTAACGCCCCAAAAATACCCTAGAATTTTTTATAAGAAATTCTTTATATATTCGGGTATGAATTAAGCCAAACTCGTTTTTCCGAAAATTGATAAATCGACAAGTTATGAAATGATAAATTTAGTGAACCCAAATTTTGCACTAGAACAAGGATAAAATTTAGATTTCATTATAAGGGGTATAAAATAAAAAGGAGTAGAGATGGGCCAGTAGAAGGGGAAACAAGCTTGAATTGCAAAATTAAAGATATGAGGGCTAAGGTAATTATGAAAAAGTTGAAAAATATAAAAAAAATGGAAAACAAAAGCTAAAATTCATTTGGTCTCCAATTTTGCCCTAGCAAAACCGTGTGAGAGGAGAAGAAGGGAGAGAACAAGAGGAAGAAGCAGGTAAGAAGAAGGAGAAGGAGAGGAAGATCAAAACCAAGGTATGTATTCATCTTGTATCTGGGTGTTTTGATTTCCTAAGGCTTTATTTTGAGAATGGGTCCTTGTCTAGGTTTTTGTGGAAGAGATCACACAAACCTAATCAAAGAGGTATTGTGGGTAAAACCCTATATGGTACAAGATAATTTAGAATCCTTTCCTTGTGGGGATGGATCCATGGTTAATCGAGATCTGGAAGCTGTGGTTTAGAATAAACCCTAACTAATCATCATGGTTGGTTTGACGGGTCATAACCATGTTGGAATGATCTTGAAGGAATTCATGAAAGAATTTTTAAGAAATATATGTAATTGAAAGAGGAATTGAGTAGAAAAGAGATTCCAAGGTGAATTTGGAATGGTTTTTATGTGCGTTGAAGCAGAATGATCGTGGGATCAGTATAAAAAAAATGTGAGAAAACACACATTTTAAGGCATTCGTGACTTGTAATGGTACACTTTAAAGTGTACCGCACACTTTCGTTTCTGGTCATGGCCAAAGTAATTGTGGGCATTACTTTAGGGTGTACCAGACACCCGCGCCCGTTTCCTGCCATAACCATTTGTATTTCGACATAACTTGCTCATTTTCATCCGATTTATGATTCAAGTGGCTAATGTAAAATAGACTTCAAGAAAACAAAACTTAAAAAATAGGTATCTCAAATTATGATTCTATGGGCCAAAATCTGTCAAAGTGGGGCCATGTGCAAGCCAAACTCGGTTCCAGCTAACATAGAGTAGTCCGGGTTGCTCGACGTAACTTGAGTTTCGGTGTTCGATTTAGTGATCCCAATTGAACAGGAACCCTTAACACCTAGATTTGAAATGAGTGCAAAGAGACAGTGTCAAAAATGAAGAACCCCGAAAAATTAGGAAATACAAACTGTCCCTGTAATCTAAATTGATTAGTCGGGCATGAAAATGCCATAACTTTAGTCGATAATCCATTGAAATTATTCCAATTCTAAGCAAAGCAGACCACAGTGTAAATAAGAATGAGTCTAAGCCGTAAACGTACCCGCACCACCGCCTCAGCAAAGCTTTGTTTTTGCCCAACGATATTCGCTTAAAATGACATTCTGGTATTAATCACTATGAGTGAATAAATCAGATTGACTAGCGGTGAAGACTGGGTGAACTCGCCTTACAGATTGACATCGAGAAAGCAAATGAACTGATAATTGTTTGTTCTCTCGACTTAATCCTTAATTCAATTTATTTGGTATTTACCAATTTAATCATAATGAGAATATGAATCGAATTCATGAATGAGTATGTGAATGATGATAAAGATCTGATTCAATCTAAACCGAACTGCGAACTGGAAGTGAATAATATACCAAATGAATCGCCTCGATTTGATGCACCAATCGTGCATCCACAAAGGCACCTAAATTACCTAATGTCCTGACTTGGCGGATGCACTAATCGGTAATCCGCCAGATGGCGTATGGCATTGAAGAAGGTCCCACTTAGCGATGCACCAATCCAGAGATCCGCGATGACGTATGGCATGAATCGATAATTAATGGTCGGGATGTACCAACGCATCCGTGCATGAGCGGGAGACCGATGGCGGATACTCACGCGCCGGGATGCACCAAACGGCATCCGCGATGGGAGATAGAATTAAATGTATACCACCAATACACCATCAGAACCAACAATGGGAGGTACCGTGGATATCCTCCCAACAGATAGTCAGCATTCGCAAAGAGCCGTGACAACCACCGCAGTTTGTTCAAGAATGGTCTTCCATTGAGAGAATGGCAAGGTACCGACCGATAGATTTTATGGGAAAGAAGGATGATGAGCCTGTGATGGCAGAAAATTGGCTCGAGAGGACCGAGCGAATGCCTATGCAAATGCATTGCACAAATGTAAGATATAAACCGACATGCGATTCTACTACTCAAGAGACGGTAGTTTTACTATCGTGGGTTTCATGATAAGGACCGCACCACCGGAAAGTGTGACATGGAAGTTCTTCTTGGATGAGTTCAAGAAGCAATATGTAGGTCGCATCTACTTGAACAATATGAGACGAGAGTTTCATAATTTGAGGCAAAGACAGATGAGCGTGACTGAATATGTGAGAGAATTTACTGGACAGCAAGCATGCCCCGAGATGCGAAGAGCTAAGAAGAGAGAGAAGTGTCAGAAATTTGAAGATGGTTTTCAATGACTATATCGGTTTTTCATGTCACAGATTCGCCATGAGGATTTTTCAAAAATAGTGACATGTGCTCTAAATGTAGAAAGTGTAAAGAAAGAGGAGAATGACAGAAAGAGAAGACTGTGGTAAGAAAAAGCCCTGGTCGGCCAGTTTCAACAATGAAGAAAGTAAGAAATTCAAAGGACCACATGGTTCTAATCAACTTACAGTTCAGGCTACCGGTAATAAGAATATTCTACTGATACCGTCAGTTGCAAGTGCACAAGGAGGTGTTTGTAGCGACAAGTCATTCATCGTCCTCATCAGGAAAAAAGCACAAGGGAGAGTGTTGGAAATTGACTGGTGCTTGTTTTGTTTGTGGATCTAATGAGCACAAGGTGAAAGACTATCCTAGAGCACGTTCCTTCACAGCACCCCAAACAGGGGGCAATGTTTCATCAATATAGAAGCAAAGAAGAGTGCATCACCGGCGTTCCTAGACAAGGACGCCACTTTGACTAGGCAAGATGGTCGTGCCCGTCAGAGCATACGCACGAAAGCGTATATATCGCCCGATGTGATAGTCGCAATTTTACTATCTTTGATACTATTGTGCATGCATTGATAGACCCAGGGTTAACCCATTCTTATGTGTGTACTAACATACCCAACTTGGGAAATTTACCGAGGAGTGAAACCGAGTATGACATCTTGGTGACAAACCCGCTCGGACATAGTGTTATAGTGAATAAAGTATATAAAGATTGTCCCATCAAAATACGAGAGTATGAATTTTTGGGAGATTTGATTGAGTTATCCTTCAGGGAGTTTGATGTGATATTGGGGATGGACTGGTTATCCCGACACCGAGAGATAGTTGATTGTAGAATGAAAAGAGGACTTTAAGACAATCGAATGATGATGAAGTAACTTACTGTGAGAGGTCAAACCACCTCTCTAATGTGATATCCACAGCCACTACTAGAACAATGGAAGTAGAAGGATGTAGCCTAGCCTGGCTTATGATTGATACGGAAAAGGCAAGGCCTAGTGTATATGATATCCCTACCGTTAGTGACTTTTCGGACGTGTTCCAGGAAGAGTTGCCAGGATTGCCTCCAAAGAGGGAAGTTGAATTTGCTATCGACGTTGTACCAGGTGCCACGCCGGCATCCACTACACTGTACCGAATGGCTCTAGTAGAGCTAAAGGAATTGAAATTGTAGTTGCAAGAACTGCTAGAAAAAGGGTTTATTCGACCAAGTATATCACCACGGGAGCTCCGTAGCTTGGTCAAGAAGAAAGATGGTACACTGGGTTATGTATCGAGACAACCGGCACTACTTCCATAAATTCTCCAAAGCAAAGAAAGCAAAATTCTTTGTTGTCAAAATCCTTGTTGGAGAAAGAAATCATAGCTGGTTCAGATGTGATGGCCTTGGTTTCTATTGAAGAAACCGAAAGTGAGAAGGAGATCCCAAAAGAGGTAGAGCCAATTATGGCAGAATTTGTTGATGTAGTGCAATTAGTAGATCTCACATGGTTGCCCCCTAAGAGAGATATTCAACATCAAATATACCTCGTACCAGGTTCTGTTTTGCCCAATAAACCGGCCTATAGGATGAGTCCTAAAGAACATGAAGAGCTTACAAGACAAGTTGATGAGTTGCTCAACAAAGGGCTTATTCGAGAGAGTAAGAGCCCTTTGTGCGGCCCCGCCTACTAGTACCAAAGAAGATGGATCTTGGAGGATGTGTGCTGATAGTAGGATAGTCAACCAGATTACCATTGAATATCGATTCTTCATTCCAAGACTCGATGATTTGTCGGATCATCCCATGGTGCGCCCATCTTTTCTCAAGATCGACGGAGGAGCGGATACCATCAAATTCGTATGAGGGAAGGAGATGAATGGAAGACGGCCTTAAAACTCGAGATGGACTCTATGAGTGGATGCAGGATGCCATTTGGACTATACAATGCCCCTAGCACTTTTTATGAGGTTTATGAATCATATCCTTAAGCCATGCATCGGAAATTTGCGGGTGGTATACTTTGATGATATTTTGATCTATAGCAAAAATTGATGGAGCACTTGGAGCATTTGAGGCAATTGTTCTCTCTATCCTAAGGAGTAACGATTATTTGTCAGTCTTGAAGAAGTGTGACTTTATGCTGGCTGTGAATCATATTTTTGGTTATGTGGTTATTACCAAGATGGAATTGAGATTTGACCGAAGAAGATACAGGCGACATTTAATTACAACTCCTAGCTCGATCCATGATGTGAGAAGTCATGGGCTACTCTTCTTTTATAGGAGATTTATTCGTGGATTTAGCTCTATAATGCATTCATGTAACGAATGCTTAAAGGGAGACAAATTCATGGATCGTACTGTCAAGAAAGCTTCGAGTTGATTAAGAAGAAGTAACCGAAGCCCCATGTTTGGCTTTACCCAATTTCAACAAAGTCTTCGAATTAGAGTGTGATGCATCTCAAGTTGGGATTGGCGCCGTCTCTAGTCCAAGGAAGACCCATCGCTTTTAGTGAGAAGTTAAATGAAGCAAAAATAAGTACTCCACCTATGACAAGGAGTTTTTATGCGTATCGATAGCTTTATTTCATTTGGAGCCAATACTTGCGCATACAATTTGTGCTTTTCTCGTATCATGAAGCACTAAATCTTTCATCAACCACCAAAGACAAGTTGAATCGAAGACATGCGACATGGGTGGAATTTTTACAAGCCGCATAACTTCAATAATCAAGTATAAAGTGTGTTCATAACGTTGTTGCGATGCCTCGATAGGAGACATGCCCTAGTGACTTCCATGCAAGTCCAAGTAGTCGACCATGTGTTGAAAGAACCATACGATGAGTGATCGATGGTGAAACTGAAGGTATGCTACCGACAAGCCTTTCAAGGATTTTGTAAGGATGGACGGTTTTCTTAAATGAAACACTTGCATCCCATCTTGTTCCGAGATTGAGTATTTTGGATGAGTTACCGTAAACATTAGGAGACATTTTGGTGAAGCAAAACCCGCTCTAGTAAGGCAAACTTTTGGTCTAAGTTGCTAGAGAAAGACATTGCTAGATTTGTCAAGAAGTGTGTTGGGTGTGCATGATGGCTAAAACTCATGGAAACAACGCGTGACTATATACACGACAATTCCAACATGCCATGGGGAGGAGGTAAGCTTGTATTTGCTTTGGGATTGGTTTAGAACACAAGAAACAAAGATTCGATTCCCGTATCGCACGTTTTCAAAGATGGCTCATTTGTACCGAGCGCAACAAGTTCAGAGAATGATGCCGATGTTGCCGATTTGTACTTCAAAGAGATTGTTCTTGCCATGGCATTCCCAAGACTATGGCTCTGCATCGAGACTCTAAGTTTCTTAGTCACTTTGGAGAACTCGTGAGGAAACCTGGGACTTCTTTACCTGCTCGGGCACTTTTATCACCCTCAAACCGATGGTCAAACCGGGTTACTAATAAGTCAGAAATTTGCTAAGGAGCTTGCGTGAAAGAACGTGAAACAATGGATTTGATTCTACCCCAAATTGAGTGTTTCACAATAGGTCCATGCATAGAACTACTGGAAAGCCCATTTGAGGTAGTCTTGGACTACAACCGATTGACCATGGAATTAAGACTCCCATCGAATTATTCAACAATTTAAAGGGAGATGCCGGTTGTGAGCTTCGAAGAGATCAAGAAGTTGCATGAAGAACGCTGAAGATTGAGAAGAAGAATGCCATGATGGGAACAAGCAAATAGATCGTCAAAGTATGTTGAGTTTGAGGTTGGCGAATTGGTTTGGGTACACCTTCGCAAGGATAGGTTTCCATCGTGAAAGTTTGGAAAGCTCAAGCCAAGGGTAGATGGCCCTTTCAAGATTATATGAATCGAGAGAATGCCTACAAGTCATAGCTGCTAGTAATTAATATGAAATTTCCTCCAAGTCGTTCAATGTTAAGGACTTGAGGGTTTATCATGGTGAAGACTCGAAAGTGTTCTTTTTCCGTTTTAAGGGGATTGATTTTGAGTTTCCATAAATACAATCGAACATTGGGAATTCAGCCCTAAACATTAAAGAACTGGGATCGTGAGAATTAAGACGCATTTCGAATATGTGAAAACCCTTTTTCGGGATCTCATTTGGGCCTTGGGAAGGCAAAACGTGGCCTTACTTGGACAAAACCCCGATGTAGAGCCACCTATATTGATTTTAGAAAGATTTGCCGCAGGATCTTCTGGAGGATTTGTTTTATGATTCTGCTGTATTTCTTTGAGAAATATTTGCTCCAATATTTTATTCTATTCCTTTTAGGAAGATTTGCTTTATTTATTTTAGAAAGTTTCTTTTAGGAGTTGCTTTTGTAATTTAAGTTTCTTTTCTCCTAGTTAAAGTAGAGGTTGTTCTTGTAATTTAGAAAGTTTCTTTTCCTAGTTAAAGTAGAAGTTGCTTTTGATTTAGAAAGTAAGGGCCATATATACTTCTAATAGCTTCGACAATCAAATAAGTTTAATATTTTCAGATTTCTTTAAGAGTTCTCTTGTTCTCTTATCTCTCAAGGATTCCTTTGGGGACGAAGTTCGTGGCTTCATACTTAGGTGGGATTCCTTGCAGGAGTCATTAGCCCTACTTATCAATCAACTCATTCATAGTTGATCAGGGCGCCTTCACTCCATCATCATCTTGTGTGGATCGTTTCATTAAACCGGTAAGTAACCACTCTGTGCAAATCCTACTCTCTCCTTACCATCTCACATTTTCTTTAAACTTTCCATAACCAAAATTTCAACCTCAACCCAAAACTTTCCAAATCTTATTCCATACTACTAAACCCTTCCTAAATAAAATTTTTTTTTCCCCTTATATACCATAATTACACCGTTCCTAACTTAGAAAATCTCCAAAATTCGTCCATAACCTATTTTGGCCCAAGAAAACTACCCCAAACCCATATCTTGACTTACCTAAACTTCTGGATCATCCATCACGGTCCCAACCTTGCATCAGGTTTTGGTTTGCCCGGATGTGGGCTTGGTTTTATTTGGCATGTGTTTGTTTGTATCGGGTTGATGCCCTTTCCTATATTTATAGGGGAGGTACTGTCCGTTTTTTTGTTTTCTCTGGTGGCCTTGGCCTTTTCCTGGTTTTTGTGTGGCTTTTTTTTTGATCATTAAGAATTTATTATCAAAAGGGTTTCCCCACAACCAACCAAGAAAATACAAGGAACAAGGCCCACAAGCCAAAAGAAAAAACCGAACAAAACCTCCCCTAAAAATAGAGGAAAGGGCAACAGCCCGAACAACCCCTCAAACACAAAGAGGCACACCAAACAAAACAAAAGTCCACACCCAGCAAAAAGGGAAAATAAACCTAAACCCCCGCCACGTGTACCCCGCAAAGGCAAATCAAGACCAATAAGAGACAAGTCCCCAAAGAAAAACCGTAGGACCACCAATCACAAGTCAGGTAGACGAGCCTCAATTGGCAAGGAGATTAAGCAGGAAGGCCCACCTCTCACACAACACTCTGTTAGTAGGATTGTCAACCACCTTTTGAATACCAGATATTCTAAGTCTAACATCAATACAAATGAGGTGGAAAATAGCATCAACGGGAACAAAAATGTTCTCATGAATTCTACTATTTCGTTGTCTCCGTAAGTGGTAGATAGTCGCACCCCATGCAATCCTCTTAGTAATAGAGTGGAAAGATTTACCCTTGTGCTGAAGCATTCACAAAACTCATTCTCCCAATTTCTCAAGATTCTAGAATTCACACATAACCTTAAATCCTCATCCACACTGCCAGCGGAAATGGCAAATCAAGAACAAGTGGTTCCTATCTTCAACGCTAACCTGCAAAACATAGAACGAGTTTGTAAGGCCCCACTTGAGAAGCTTATCTAGAGTAACCATCCGTCCCGATGGCCATCCACACAATAAAAGCATGTCTCCTAATAGCTCGTAACCATTATATCGTAGTGCCAATCTACAACCGGGTATTTTCGTTTAATATGGTACCAAGTCGAAGTTAACAGAGAAAACCCTGCATAGAGCCAAGGCCCGTGAGACATCATCCCCGCTAGAGACATCAAGCCGATAATCAACACAACTATCCTTGATAGCAATAACGCCCTGAGTTAACGAGCAGGCCATTCCATCTACCATCATCAATAACTCCGCCTACATGAGCGTACTATGAATAGCAGAGTCGTATATGATCCTTTCACCATAATAAGGAAGGAGAGGACCAACCGGATTCCAGCAATCATGCCATAAAAAGGTCCCAACACCATTGCACACCTTGTGTTTTATGAGAGGTCTGATCCTATCCCTTAATGAAGTAGTTTACGCCAACCCAGAGTAGTCATTGGCCGGACTTTGCACAACTAAAAACTCCCTCTTCCTTAAGTACCATCTCCTGCTCCAGCCGCCACCCAATGAGTCCTTTCTATAAAACAAATCTTAAATGTGTTTCATAATATTTGCATCGTCAATCTTTACACACGCTTTAATACCCAAACCACTCTCCTCCTTTGGGAGACAAACGGATACCCAATCGACTCAGATTTACTGGTATTTCCCACTTTCTGCACTACAAAACTACTGAATAATTGCTCAATCTTAGCGATGGTGAATTTGGGAATAATGAAATACGCATCAAGATACTCTAATACTATGCGTAACTGATAAATCACCACTTCGCATAAGATAATGATCCACCGGGTTCATGACCGGATTCCCGTCATAATTTTATCAAGGAGCCGGCCGCAGCCACAATGGGAAAGTCTAGTAGAAACTGGCGGACTCCGAGATATTTCATAGGAAACCTCCCCAAACTGAAGCCCTTAATGTTCAGTAAATCATTCTTAACCTCATCATTAACCCCAGCAAGGAACATGGCACTCTTTTGAACGTTCACTTGAAGCCCATAAAGCTTTCTAAACCGCTAAGCCTCGTCTACGATATTTGATACTGGATCAGTCCCACCAGCAAAAATAAAAATATCATCTGCAAAGCATAAGTGAGTTAGGTTAATTTCCTTACATTTAGGATGAAACTGAAAACCTTGCTTATGGGCTGCCAGTGATAAGAATCTGGAGAAAGCTTCCATAATGAGGATGAATAATAAAGGGGATAAGGGGTCCCCTTGCCGGCTTCTCCCCCGACATAGCAAAGAAACCCGCCACCACCATTCACGGCCACGTAGAAGGATGGGAGGTGATGGGATGCTCAATACATCTCATAAGCTAAGTTTGAGTACCCATTCTCGCAGACTTCAAAGACGCAGCCCAACTAATTGTGTCATGTGCCTCTTAACGTCAACTTGAGCGCACACCTAGGGAGACCATTGTCACGATGTGATAGTTGATCATAATCTCTTGGGTGATATGATATTATTCTGCAATGCTACGACCTTGTACAAAGGCATCGAGAATGGCTTATAATCTCGGGTAAGCCTTTGTTTAACCTCATGTAATGATCTTCGAGATGCACTTATAAATGGTATTGCAACAGGAAATAGGCCTATAATCATGCATAAAATCAGGGTTAGAGACCTTTGGAACCAAAGCTAAAATTGTGCAGTTTATCTCTCTAAGCATACAACCAGATTTGAAAAAGGAAACCACGAACTCACAAACATCCCTCGATAATACTCCAGCGCCTTGAAGAATGAAATTAATATTAAAGACAGGGGCTTTGGAATCGTGATAGAACATGGACTTCTTGATCCTCAGGTTATCTCACTATTTAAAATGTCCAGGATGTTGCGGGGACCACAAACCCTCTGGAGTTATCTAAATATCTAGCATGGTCGTTTGGGGACCTCCAGCACATAACATGTTACGAAGTGGGCTGACGTCTGTTTGATGGCCTCCCGGATCTTAGTTTTCACGCACCCGTTAAGCGCGTAATTTTTATCGAGATTCCTAGCATTAGGCGTGACTTTATGGAAGCGGTGTACAGTCTCAGTTCAATCCCTTTGAACTAAGTTTGTTTTGGAACCCTCTTGACCTGAGACTAGATCATGGTATGTCTTTAAACAATTCTTCTCATTTTACCGCACGAGGAAGAGGGGTTGGCATTCGGATTGTTAAGCAAAGCAGATTGAGCTTGGTTGAGAGACTCTTTGGCATCCACAACCCGTTCACGCAGTTTACCAAAAGAGTGGGATTGAAAGACCAGGGCTGGCCTTCGCTTTCTCTTGGCTTGAGCATCGGCTATCGTGGGTGTACCATACACTTCATTTTGCCAAGCTTCGTAACTAAGTCAAGGAAATGGGGTGAGTCGGCCAAAAAATTAAAAAATTTGAAGGGGTAGCATTGTTTCCTATGACCGGGGGTCCATCTAACATTTAGGGTTAGTAGCAGAGGGCTGTGATCCCGATAAACCGGGATGGAGGACTTCCGTCGTCGCATTGGAAACATATCTAGCGACATTCATTTTGGAGCGAGTGCAGCTTCCTAGCTATAAAATTATCCCCCTCTCGACGGTTCATCCACATAAAAATGGGCCCCAAGAAAGGAACATCCGCCATTTCAAGATTGAATAAACACTCGTGAAAATCATTCATGGTCGTGTCATTCATCATGTTACCTCCCGACTTCTCACTGACAAACCTGGTGGTGTTGAAATCACGATTATCAACGAGGATTTTGGCCCTGCGGTCACACCACGAAGATGGCGCCACAGTATTCTTCTATCAATGTAGTTATTCGAGGCATAAACGGCTGAGCACCAAAAGGAATAGTTACCACGGAAGCGGTAGCATTGACATGAAGTATGGCACAGTCCATAGAATGGATAATATCGATGCTAACCTTATCAGGGTTTCCACAAATCCAAATTCGGCCAAGCATAGCATGCTCATAGTTGTGGAAGAGCTTCCAGCCCGGAAATAAAGAGTTGAAAATTCTGTCCTTGTTATGAGCCTTTTGGGGATTTCCAAAACACAAACAAAATCCAATGCATGGGACTCCACAAGTGAATGCACTTCTTTTTTCTTAAGGGGTTCGTTCAGTCCCCTTATATTCCAAGCGGCGAATTTAACCATTGGGAAGAAGTGTAGACCCTCGCCTTTGGATCCTGCAGAAGCTAGGTTCCATTTTTCATTATAGTGATCTTCTTCTTAGATGAATTCCAAACATCAACTCTTTAACATGCTTAACATGTCCTGCATTAGGAGAGGTATTGTGAGCACCTAAGTACAGTGCTGTGGATCGCACTGACATAGCCAAAGACTCTCACGTCTGGCACAACTCTCCTCACGCGAGCTGACATCCAAATGTATTTCCGTAATCGTCGACAAATTTCGCCAGCCCACATTCATTATTTCCCGCATAGGAAACGGTGGAATTTATCATACTTCTACGCCTATATCAACATTTACGTGCAACATCAATGCTTAGCCCGCTAGCTCTTGTTGTGAATCCATCCCCGTGATACTCCGAGGATTCCCCTTCCCGCTAATAACCAAGACCTCTTCCCCAACCTCAACCCCAGGATTTGTGGAGACAACTTTGCTACTTTGACTCTTAGCATGACAATTTACCAATTTATGGCCAAACCGTTTCACAGAGCAACATCAAACCCTGCAAGGATACCTAACCTTATCTTAAAGGTATCTGGCCATTACCCATATCCAGGAGTACAGACTTAGGAAAATCACATTCGACCCCCACCTCTACACATATCCTAGCAAAAGATAATCCCTGAGACTGATTCCTGGAGGGAATCAAGAGGGAGCCACGTCAAAGACTAGCAATGAATCCAAGGTTTAGAGTTTATTCCAATATTCCAGAGGGAATATTATGTAACTCACCCAAATCGGGATATCGTGAGCTCGAGTATTAAGCATATCCATACCGGGTCGCCATGCACGTATTGGCGAAAGGTCTCCCTGCAAGATTCCATGGACCTGATTCCATAACCCAATCCCGAGCATCCGGTCCCCCGAATCTAAAGAAGTATAAGCCATTCTCACAGGATATATCGTATCTCCTTCGCCTACGCTTTGTCAACCAAAGAGCCGCACCATTCGAATGGGAGACGCTTGTCCGCAAACTCTCCCAACCAAACACCCTCCACATATCAATGCTTCCGCCACCGCCTAATCGGAGAAGTTCGACAAACAAGCTTCCCATCGCCTACACGCCTTAGAGAACAGAGCGCTACTGTTGCAGAATGGAGAATAGTGGTCTTCCAAGATTTCACCGGAGAGGAATCTCCTTGCTCTAATCCCAAAATTTCCACCCAAATCACTTTACCCGGTACCCTCCGAATCATCAGAGGGCCTCAGACTAATCGAGCTTCATACTCCATTCACACTCCAGATTCCAACCCCTTCAGATCCGACCTGCATCACGATTCCACCGGCGCACCCGATGATGCGCTGTCCTGTGCCTTACCACCATGGGATGAAAGGTCTCAATCGGAAGGCCGCAGATCGACCGGTCGAGGCCTCGTGGAACTATCTCAGATCCGGGGGAGAGAGCGCACTGTCGACGCGAGCGTGCCGTTAGAGCCTTCAACACCAGATACGGCTTGAGCCGCTTAAGCATCGTTGATGCGACTCCGCGATCTTCCGGATCTCCGATGTGCACGCTCCGACAAGGCCCCACCCATCGTGGTCGGCTTGTAAAACGCTCCTCTGCAGAAAAACAACAAACGGTATCCTTAGAAATATCCACCAGGCAAGTCAACTTTGGGAAGGCGACCGTGTGGCTTGCCTTGTTCAGTTTCGCTTAGCTCTTCTTTGCCCGGTGGGCCTCGATTCTATTCAAGCCATTCGCTATACGTCCGTGCCAGGTCTGAGTTCGCTTCTTCAGCGAACGATCATTGCGCTCGGGACGGATGTGGTTCCCGGGGTTTCTTGGTTTGTTTGGTGCCTCAGGCTACGCCGTGGTCGTTATTTTTGTGATCTGCCGCTCGCTCCGGCCAGGGCGTTGTTTTTCTCCTTTGCCCGGGCGCGCGGCTTGGTTTTGATAGCTGCTTGTCAGCCCTGCATGTAATCCCGCGTGGGCATGTATTATTGCGGGCCTTCCTCCTTTCTCGGGAAGGTTTTCGGATGGCGCCCTTTTAAGGGGTGTCAGCCCTCGCTGCCTTTCCTGGGGCTTCATTGTATTGTTGTTTGTTTGTTAGGCTTTGCCTTTTTGGAAATAAATTCTTACTTATCCAAAAAAAAAAAAAAAAACGAAGAAAACAAGCTTCCGCCATGAACCCCTTCTTGAGGAAGAGAGAGGGAAACCCCTGCTCTCATTCCCATTCCCCCCCTTAACGATCTTGACTATTCTTTGCCTAGTGTTGTCTCTTTTGTGTTACATGAATTTGATGATGTATTCCTGCAGATGGTCCTATCAAGCTTACTACCCTTTGTGTGGGCATCAACACCAGATTGACTTTTATCCTGGAGCTACAATTCCCAACTAACTGGCTTATAAGACTAATCCTAAGGAGACAAAGGAGCTACCATGCCAAGTGGAAGAGTTAATGGCTAAAGGACACGTGAGAGAGAGCCTTTGTCCATGTGTTGTACCCGTCTTGCTTGTACCTAAGAAAGATGGTTCGTGGAGGATGTGTGTTGATTGTGGCACCGTCAACAACATTACAGTAAAGTATCGTCATCCTATAACTATGTTAGATGACCTACTTGAATCTTGTTTGTTTTCAAAAAATGATTTGAAGAGTGGTTATCATCAAATTAGAATGAAGAAGCAGATGAGTGGAAACGCTTCAAAACTAAATATGGATTATATGAATGGTTTGTAATGCCATTTGGCTTAACTATTGCACAAAGTACATTCATGAGATTAATGAATCATGTTTTGCGAGCTTTCCTTGGAAAATTTGTTGTTGTCTACTTTGATGAAATTTTGGTGTATAGGAAAAGTTTGGAAGAACATGTTGACCATTTAAAATATGTTCTTGAGGTTTTAAGGAAATAAATGCTATTTGCCAACCACAAAAAGTGCTATTTTTGTAATTAGAAAGTGAATTTGCTAGGGTGTGTTGTTGGTGCAAATGGGCTTGAGGTGGATGAGAAAAAGGTAAAGGCTATCAAGGAATGGCCAACACCAACACTTTGCCTGGGGCTTCTATTATCTCTTCAGAATTCAAGATGTCTTTCCCGAGGAACCCGGTAAGGGCTACCTCTATCCAAGGGATTGAAACATCAAATTGATTTGTCCTCGTGCTACTATTCCGAACCTACCCACTTATGGGAGTAATCCCGAGAGACAAAGGAACCCAAAGCAAGTCAGAATTGATGGAAAAGGGATATGCGAGGGAGAGTTTAATCCATGCGCTGCCCAAAGATTTGGTTCCAAAAGGATGGACCGCGAAGGATTTGTATTTATTTTCATGTCATCCACAACATTATGGTTTAGATTCGAGGATGAATCTTTTCAAGGAAGGGGGGAATGATGAGAATCAAAGCACAAAGGATCTGTGATGCAGGAGCTTCTAGAATATTCATTAGGAATCCAATCTTAATTATGAAAATTCAATTTGAGCTATGAAACCTCTGAGACACCTAATATATTTCTATTTCCAAGTGTTTTGAGTTTTATTACTATTTTGCATTTTAGAGTTGTTTTATTTTAGAAATACGATTTCCAAGTCAAAGTAGTAAGTCAAGGATTTAATTTAGAAAGCTGTTTTTTTTTTTTTTTTGATAATTTAGAAGCTATTATTAGTCAAATAGAGTTGCTATTTTTAGAAAAAAGATTCCGGCTTATTCGTGCCGACGGTCGCTAATTCGTGATGACGGTTCCTCGATTTGTCGCTATTTCGGAGTTGACGGTTTCGATTCGTGTCATTTATTCCCGATTCTATTTTAAAGCTGATTTGTTCTTGATTTGGTACCGATTTGTTGCTATTTTAGACTCCGATTCGTGCTAATCAGTTCTAATCTACTACTATTTTAGAGTCGATTTGCATCGATTTATTATCAAGTCTTGTCAGCAAAACATCAGTTTCTTCGTTCGACAAAATATTTACTCGCCTCAGGGCCGACATTTACTTATTCTTCATATTTTTGTGCCTATTTAAAGGTTTGTTATCCCTACATTCTGCAAGTTTTAAGCATTAATAAAATTGAGAGTTGAAATTTCCGTGGTTCTTAAAAAGAACTCTCGAACTTACTCCTCCGCTATTCCATGCCTATCAAGACTTACTTTCATCAACGGACTCCATCGAACACTGTGGCGTCCTCACATACCAAGGTTCTTGTTTCTCTATAAGCAATGAGTCGAGGTCTTCCATCCAAGCCAAATACTAGAGTTGTTCTTCCGAGCTAATCCGATCACAGGTCTCCTCACAAGTTGACGAGGCGTATTAGTGTTAGGCTAACATCAGACTAGATCAAACCACAAACAGAATACTACACGGATTATAAGCTCACAAGTACTTCATCATAATAATGTCTTCTTTTGTCCTTTCGACCTAACACCACCATAGGTCCTATATGAGGAGCTTCATGTTTTGACACAATTTACATCATTTGTGGCTAGGTGGGTAATATGTATTTATACTGACATGTAATAAATCATGTCAGGACGGAGGATGAAAGTGGATTCGTCTTCATTTTGCAGACATATCCATGGGCCCTCTGACATGTGACTGAAATCGTACAGTCATGCTCAAATGAATTAATAAGGGCTATTAATGTCATTCAGATATCGCTTAAAATGGAGGTCGAGAAAATCACGATTGAACTTTTATAAGGAGACATAAATACGCCTCAGGTTCAATTAGGATATCGTGGAGACAAAGGGACTACGACATTTATTATGGATTAGGTTAAGGCCGGAAACATCGACATCCACATAATTTTCAGCGGTCATAATGTCTCGCTAGAGGCTTCGCCATGGTCTGTGGCTCAAATGGGCTTTTGAGCCCAATGCCAACATTATGTGGACCTGCTGTGTTCACACACACATAGAATGCCCAACCAACCCTTAAGCCTAAAATTGGTATTTAAACTCAAGGGATCCTTGCCGATTGGATTCATCTCTGGGTTTTTCATAATAGAGAGAGGGGCGCTAGTGGTTTCGTGAGACTCCAACCTATGCTGCGACACTCGCTTTCTGCTCTTCGCCAAGGCTCGCTTGCAGGATAAATTGCAGGGTAGAGCGATCCGCTGCGCCTAATGATGCGAGGGCTGACGACACATGACGCCTACGAACAAGGATCTCTTCCAACGAGAATAAGATATTCTTCATCCCATGAATCATTTGATTGGATCACATTGATCCTTGGTCGAGTTAGAAAAAGGAAATTTAATTTTTATAAGCATGATGTATGTTAATTCAAGTAGGAACTCAAATAATGGTATCAGAGCTACCAGGACCCTAATCAGTATGGTTTATTTTTTTCTATGCATATGATGTGTATGAATTCGTCTAATATGTTAAAAATCACATCTTTATGCATAGATGATGCATAGGATAGGTATAGTTCATTAAAAATCATATCTTTTTTTCAAACTCGTCCATAACCTGTTTTGGCTGAAATGATAATTCGAAATGCTCTTCGCGATGACTTTCATTGCCTTCGCCGCATTGATTCATGTGCATGACAAATAAGCAGCGGACTGAGTTGGTAATGACCACATCGGAAGCACTTTCCCAAAAGGAAATGGCAATGTCGAATCCAAAAGGTACCACATCGATTCGCTTCCATTACCGGAACTGCCCAGATCGCCATGGTGGTGGGCCTTTGTCCGAGCATCGCACCCTGAGTCGCCACTACCACGACGCTCCAACGGGCTAGCGCCGTCATTCTTCGTGTCAGAGTTCCAACATCTATCCGACCGCCGCCTCTGCATCCTCCTCGACGGTAAGATATCGCCTTTCTCGAACTCATACCTGTGTCGATTCACATCGGCGCCGGCCCAAAGGTCTTCTCCTTCCCCATGGCGTGTCGCTTAACACGAAAGATCTTCGGAAGCACGCGGATCGGTGAGCCAGTTAATCGACACGCAGTGGGTCAGTACTTCATTGAACCCAAGCTAGACACTACGGTCATGATTTAGCCCACTTCCCAACGGACAATCGGTTCCCGTAAGGTGAGGTCGAGGGTCGAAGGGATACCCACATGAGCAGAGGCTAGATCCCAAGTCCAGTTGAGACAGAGGAAGCCCTGAGAAGTTTATTCAGAAATAATGGGGTAAGGCAAGGTGAATCATCTCTAGTGAAATCCCTAAAGACTCTCGCTCTCAATTCCCGCAAAACAAGTGGCTCGCCATCGCTCTTTCAGCCGAGAAAATCGGCGGTTGCTTGCCAAACTCCACGAGGCGTGATGGAAGGCAGCCGATATGCGGGAAGTGGGTGTTCGTCGACAATTCCCGGATAAACGCCTTCCATTCCCTGGTGCGCTGTCGACAACCGCGGGTAAGGTTGAGATGCCCGATATATCCAATGACCGAATGGTTTATATTTTTTAGATCTCGTGGACCCCGGCGTTCTGGATTGGGTTATGGAATCTGGACCATGGCACCTTGCAGGGAGACCTTTCATATTACGTGCATGGAAACCAGGCATGGATATGCTTAACATTCAGCTCACCACTATCCCAATATGGGTCAAGTTCTATAATATTCCTTTGGAATATTGGACAAACACAAGTCTTGGGTACATTGCAAGTGTTGTTGGTAATCCGCTCCATCTTGATTCACTCACCGAGAACTACCAAAGTTATCCTTGCTGTGATGTGCAGAGGGGTCGAATGTGAATTTCAAGTCCTGCGGCTCCCGAGCATGGGTAATGGCAAGTATTCTACGATAAGAATTGAATATCCATGGGCTCCACAATGCTGCTCCAACTGCAAGCGATTTTGCCATAACCTGGTAAATTGTCATGCTATGAAAGTACCAAGCAGTAAAACTGTCACCATAAATCCTGGGAACAGTGAGAATGAGACTGGGGAAGAGGTTTTGGCTGGTGATAGGAAGGATCCATAGGATACGGGGGAAGGCTCTAGAAAGGAGTCAACAGGTGATACCCTTGATAATGCAAATTGGCGTTGTTTCTTTTTATATAACCAAGGTGATCGTCTGCTTAATGACAAAGTTGTTAATGATTTGTAACTGTAGGGTGCAATAAAACCACCGTAACTTAAATCAATAGGCAATTAGTTCACTTAATGATTTGTCAACCATCCCAAGCACAAGAACACTAACAAGCCCAGCCCAAAGTGAGGGGAAGAATGTCCTAGTGAGGCGAAGAAAGTCTATAGTTACATCCAGGTCCGATCCTAACACTATTACTGATTTCTCTGATACTTCTCCTATTCCTCGGCTATCCAAGCATAAAAAGAGTCAATTTAGTCGACTTCACGCTGGTGCCACTGCCTAAAGAAGCTCAAGAAATTGAAAAACTTAATGTTGCTACAAGGTGATCCAAAGGGTAAGGGGTCTTCAAGATCTTCCCAATGGTTAAATTCGCCTCACGGACTTATCCAAAAAAAAAAAAATTCGCCTCATCAACATAAGGCCTAACGACCCTTAAGCAAAAAGAAGTGCGCCTGCTTGTGTAGTCCCATGCTCTTGATTTTGTTTCAGATTTTGGAAACTCGGTGCAGCTTCTAACAAGGATGTAATTTTCTAACCTCTACTCCCGGGTTGGAGACTATTTCATAACTATGATCATTCTTTGCTTGGTAGAATTTGGATTTGTGGAAACCCTGAGAGGGTTAGCATTGATATCATCCATTATATGGACCAGGCTATACTATGTCACTGCCATGTACCTCAAGGACAACTATTCCTTTCGTGTTCTGGTCGTACACGCTTCGAATAACTACATTGATAGAAGAGTGCTTCGCGCCCATCTCTCTGGCAGGATCCTTTTAGCGGCCATAATCCTCGGGTTGGTAATAAAGCACTTCAATACCACCGTGCTCACAATGAGAAGTCCTGGGGTACATGATCAATGACACTACCATGAAATGATTTTCACAAGTGTATGTTCTCCTGAATCGGGCTTGATGTTCCTTCAGTCGGCCTTACGTGGATGAACCGGCCGAGAGGGGTTAAATTTCATAGCTTAGGAAGTCAGACCAATGTCTCCAAATGCAGGATGCTCGATATGTTTCCCAACGCGTCGACGAAGTCCTCCACCCCTCGGGTTATCCGATCATTGCTCTCCGGGTTACCAAATTTCACGTTAGCCTGATCCTCGGGCGCAAAATACTACCCCTTCAAATTTTTAACTCACGACCACCCCGCTTCCTCAGCTAGTAAAGGAAGCATGGGAAAGTGGATGTGCACCTTAACACCCATGCATGGGGATTGGACTCACAAACCGAAGAGTGAAGGCTATCCTTAAGGCTTCTAACTTCCACTCATTCGGGTGTCGGAGAGTGTTGGAGGATGCCGTAGAGATACTTAACCAGCCTACCACACAATACCCATCCGATCCCATGCTGATGGATAATGAGAAGAAATGCTTAAAGACTTACCATGATTTAGCCTATGCCGAGGAGGTGTAAGACCCGAGAAATTCCAATTTATGGAAAAGGGCAAAATCGTAAATTGACATAAAATTGTTAATTCTAAGTAAAAACCTAATTTATTCTTCTAGATCTCTGGATGACGAAAATGGATTTCACTGCTGAATCGTCTCACAACATAGCTAGCACGCAAATTTCAGAGAGAATTCGGTGACACTGAGTTGACACGCTGCGGCATTCGTGCCGAAAAATGATTTTCGGCGAGACGAAGTCACATATAACACGTACTCATGTGCCATGAGTGGTATGAGTAGAGAAACGATGAAAATGGACGGCTGAGTTAGTGCCGAATGTCTAAACTGGGAAAATAAGGACATAGATGTCATTATAGAAATCGACGGTTGTGGTGCTGACAAAAGAGGAATAAGATCATCCTCTTCAAAAGCAAAAAGGGAGAAAACGGAGAGGGAGGAAAAGGAGGCTGTACAGAGCTTAGATCTCATTTTTTTTAGAGAGAGTGTCTTCCTTCTCTCTAGGTTTCTGAACGATCCGACCGTCTGGGCAGCTTTTCGACAAGAAGAGAACCGCTTACGCGAAATAGCTTCAGCTGGTACCGTATTTGTGAGTTTCCTCAAACTCCGAGAGGTAGGTGTTTCTCCCGGCCTGGGTTTAGCCTTGCTAAGAACTATGTTGATGCTTGAGTTGAACGAGGCCGTGAGGGGTCACTGATCGTCCCAAATCTCGGATCGAATTGTTATAATTCTTTAGCCATTTTTACGTCTACTCTGATCAGCGGTGGACTGTGTGGGTTGTTTGTGTCATGATTTATGCATTAAATCATGTTGTGATGTGTATGAGGCCGGGATCGGTCGAGAAATGAGGGTTCGCAAAGTGAGCCGATGATTTGTGTTTGATAAGAACAGTAAACGAGGGTTTTATTGTTCCCGAAACAGTAATTTTCACAAAATATAAATTGTGAAAATATGGGTTTGGCCAAGTAATTCAAATCGAATTGCTTGTGTTTGATCATTAGCCCAAGTAAGCTAATTTTGATGTTTTAAATGATAATTACAACATGATTGTGCGGGACGAATTATGCGAGTATATCCATGTTTATTTGTAATCGATTGATTGAAGGCTCAAAAAGGCAATTCTCAACCCTATATTAGATAATGCTTTTGAGTGCTAAGGCATTAATCATGTCATTTATACCAATTGAAGTGTTCAAGTCTTCTTAGTACCACTTATGCCATTTAAGAGGGTATTTTGGTTGTTTTGGTGTGTGTGTTTGCGCACTTTTGAGTCCAATCTCAGTCAAATGATGAATCATGAAGTGTGATCCTCTGTAATGTTCATTTCATCAACCAAATTCTAGAATCAATGAAAGAAATCAAGGCAAAAGTGAAGAAAAATTGATGCATGAAGACGATGAAATGCAAAGCAGATCAACAAAGCCCTGAATTTTCGCTAGAGTTGCTAAGCCGCCAGGATTGCAAAATTTTCAACCTTAGCGAAAATTCAACCCAAATGTAAATCGCTAAATCTCGCTAGATCAAACCGCCTCTGCTAGGCACCTGCTCCTAGCTTAAATTTTTTGTATTTCGCTACTCACTAAAAATTCCTCATTGTTAATGAAATTCGCTTAGCTAGCTAAATTACAAGGCCCAAATAAATCTCCCTGTTCAAGATGCCCCGTGATCTTCGCTACCCAAATAAATTCTTCACCCTAGCGAAATTCACCGCTCACACATGCTTTCAGATTTAATGCTAGAACCGACTTCAAATTCGTGTATTACTTCTCATTCCCTTTAACTTAGCCAATTTCAGAGAGGTTTTTTTGGTATTTTCATGTATTGAGGTGGCCTATATAAACCCCTCCCTTTTTGTAATAAATAGAGAGAATTTTGGGAAGCAACAATTTGGGGGAGAGAAGATTTTTTGTAAGTTTTCATTTTTGTAAATAAAGTCTTATATTTCTAATTAGTTATTTTCTCTCTCTCCTCTTTCTTCTCCCTTTCTACGCAAACACCCCTCGAGGATGACAAACTCAAGAGATGCTCGCTGCTCTCCTTTCTTGGAAGAGAAAGAAGCTTAGCTTAGTGATGGGGCAAAGTATGCATGTTGTCCTCTGTATTAAAAGCTACGGTGTATTGTATTTATGGCCCTTATCTTCTCAAAATAGGGTCACGATAAATATCAATGTCATTAATTTGGCCAATACTCTATGCTTTAGGATCCAACAATATTCAAATAGAGAGAGACTTGATTCTTAGACGGCTCCTAATGAGCCTCTAAAATGATATTTATATGTTAGGTTTCTCAAATTAGGTCAGAGCATTTAATGTTACTGATTCGGGCCAATACTCTATGCTGTGATGCGATACTCTATTGCGATGCACTCAGGGTTCATTAGATGGTCTTTACGGTAGCCTTCCCGAGATGATAGTTTAAATGTTGTGGTTTTAAACAAAGAAGGCCAACTGCATGTTACCCGATTGACCAAATGTATTGCTCCCAAGGGTGAGGCTCACATTTAATATAGATCCCAAGTATGCCACGGACTATAGGCTGCAAGGTCATAACGCGAGGATAAAAACCCGAGACACTTGTTCGCCTCTAATCCTGCCAAGTTAGTGACCCACCCCTTCAAAGTTAACTTTTCACCTTTTTAACTTTTAGTTTTACAATTATCGCTTCAACCATTCCCACTGCTTTTTGGAAACACAAATCCAAAAAGTCCAAATAGAAAGCCTTACCTTCGTGCACTTATGCAAATCATTTCTGTGGATGAAAACCCATCCCCGTGTTCGACTCCTGGGACTAATTATATCAAGAAGAGCTTTAACTACCAGTAGTAGGAACTTAGGTGTATATAAATTTTGTTGATTTTAGCTCAGCCTACTGTGCACGACCAAATGGCTACTGCTGTCGGGATGGTTGTTCACTAATGGTAAAGTCATGTACTGCGATCAACATCACAAGTGAAGGCTGCAAACTTTTAATCCCTTTTGTAACTCACAAGTAAAGAATCGCTCTGTTCAAGACTAAGCAAAGAATCGTGACCGCTTTAGTTTTCATTCGGGCTAGTTTTAATTTTTGTTAGCTAACCTTAACCTTTTGCAAGCTTTGTTAGTTCTTTGTTGTTCTATAATTTTGTACTGTGTTTATGCAAATAAAGGATGTAGACATCGTGCATCGCATAGGATAAGTACACAACTGACCTAGCTAGTAAGCCGCGGTAATACACCGGATACCATGGATCCCATACCCAGAACAGCCAACCAGAACCCCATGAATCCAAATGCCTATAGAACCATGAGGATCACATCCACCTCCCAGTTGCCCCATCCTCGTATCATTCCTCCCTATCAAGATGCAAGAAACAGGCCATATTCGTACTCTACTCCCACATATCATGGTATGGAAAATGAAAATCCATACACTCTATATATTAGGATTTTGAGGAGGCTTGCACTACCTTTAAGGAAGGCATGATGACATGGATTTATTGAAGCTAAAGGCAGATTTATCGACTCTATGACAAGGCCAAGATATGGCTAAACTCCACTGAGGCCTAGAACCATTAGAATCAATGAGTCGCAAAAAGGTATTCCCTAAGAAGTTCTTCAAAGGCTCATAAGACCACAATTTGAAGAGACAAATTTATACCTTTGCAGCTTAGGATGTGAGAGATTTTACCAAAGGTCGGGAAAGATTTATGGAAACCATCAAAGGTACGTCCACACCACGGTTTGATACATGGATGTTAGTGAACCACTTCTATGGTGGTATGTCTCCGCTACGAGGCAACTTCAAACTATGTGTGGGGAGACTTCTAAGTAAGCATCCCGATGAAGCCATGATTTTTAAATTACGTGGCTGAAACTTGGCGGGTCAGATGAGCCTAACCCTAGAGAAATGGATGATGAAACCACCAACAACCTAAGGGGTGGGATGGGCGCAATCGCGTGAAGAAATAGAGACGAGAGCTAGGATTTCAACCCAGCAAGGAAAGTGGAGGAGCTTGAAAGCAACAGCCTGGGCAGGTGCATGCAAAGGATCGAAAACTCGCACGGGCCCAATCCTGCACCACTTCCAACTCTCAGGCACCCAAGATAACCATGTCCTATGGCCCCGCAAAGGAAGACGGATGTCGAATGCAACATCGTAGGGACAATACAAGCCACAACAATCCAATGCTCCATATGGTAATAATTTACAATTCCAATCGAGGAATCACCCTAACCTCGCATGGGAGACCCAACCCCGGCTATGTACCCCGGTGTGCCAAAACCCGCTTGTTCCCCTCACACAACAACCACCATCCTCTTCTCCAGTAGAACAAGCTATATTGAATTTGAGTAAGGTGGTGGGCAACTTTGTTGAAGAACAAAAAGGAATCAATGTGCAACTGGCACAAAGAATTGATACTGTAGAGAATACAATGAATAAGAAAATAGATGGGCTTGAGAGCAATCTCAACCAAAAAATTGATAACCTACAGTATTCAATCACAAAGATCAACAAGTTGCTTGAGGCAAGAGAGTAGGAGGTTTCCATCACAAACACTTCCAAATCCTAAAGGGATTCATGAGGTGGTCATCCAACAATTCAGAATGGATGAGTTAAGGCCATAATAACCCTGAGAAGTGGAAAAGAGGTTGATCAACTCATGCCAAAGCCTGTTGAAGAATCCAAAAGGTGGAGAAGAATTGCAACCCGAGCATATTCTCCTAGAGGAGACCAATGAAATACCGCATACCACCTCCATTTCCACAAGCACTAGAGGAAAGAAGACAACCTACCAAGGTGCATTCGAGGTTTAAGGCAAGTGAAGGTTAACATACTTATTGGATATAATCAAACAAGTGCCCGTTATGCAAAATTTTTGAAAGATCTTTGCACAATCAAGAAGGATTAGGTGACAGAAAAGGCATTTCTCACCGAACACATAATGCCATAATTCAAAGTAAATATCCCGTCAAATACAAGGATCCGTGATCTCCACAATTCCCGCCACTACTGGTGGGAATTGCATAGAAAGTCCTTGCTCGATTTAGGGAGCCGCTAGGAACCTAATGCCGTATTCGGTATACAAGCATCTAGGTTTAGTGAACTTAACCTACCAACATCACACTATCATCAGTCGATAGATCGCTGAAGATCCCAAAGGGATAGTTGAGGATGTCCTTTGTGAAAATAGACAAATCCCAATACCCAAGAGGATTTTGTGGTGTTGACACGAAGCCAATTCCTAGTGAACCCAATCATGTACCAATCATCTTAGGAAGACCATTTCGGCCACGCCTAATGCAATAATAAATCACGAAATGGAGTCAAGGCAACTTACCTTTGCAACATGACCTTGGAGTTAAAACATCTTTCATATGAACAACAAGCAAAATTTGTTAGAAACCGAAAATCACCGATGAAAGTGTTTCAATTGGTCACAGCAGGAAAACAAAGTGCCCAGAACTGCGGAGTGATCGGGCCGAGATTTAAGAAGATTTGCCTTGCCAACAACACCAACTGCAAGCCACCCTCGCTCAACTAACCGCCATTTCAGGAACAAGCCTCACACCACACCCAACATTCGAGCGCCCAGCTACCGCATGGGTTGAGGAGATCATTCTCCGACCCCCTTTGAGTAATTCGGAATTGAATCGTTCGTGTTTTTTTTAAAAAACCGAATCATAGCTTCCAAAAAATTTTATTTTCTCGCTTTGCTAATTAATTTTTGTTAGTTTTAGTTAGTTTTCGAAAATTTTTTAATCCTAGCGCTTTTCTCATTCGTAGCTTAGTTTGTATTTATAGTACTGGAATATTAAATTTTAATTATACTTTCAGTAGTAAATTTCCACATAATAAGTATTATTTCATTATATTATTAATTAATTTCAGAAATTTTTGGGATTTCAGAGAGCAGCAGCCAAATTAGACCAAATAAAAGGCAGCAGAATTTTCTACGCCACAAACAATTCTATATAAACAGTGGGTGGGGTTGGTCAATGTTCATTTCTATATTCTCCCACGCCCTCGAGCTACTTCATTTACCGCGCCAAGCATCGCTGAGTTGAAGCGCACTAAGATTTGCTCGCTACGTTTCCATCGCTATTTTGCTTGCAAATTTATAGCCATGTACTTCTGGGGCCACATAGTCGCAGCTCGATCAGCTCTGATCGTTACGCCTGTAAAGACGCCAGCCAAAGGACGCGCTTCGACCGAGTTTTCTGGGAGCTTCACTACGGGGCGACGAGCCTCGTCACAGCCATTCGCCCCACTCGAAGCCTCCACCGCTGTGATACCCGTGCCCCTGGGCTCACCCATTTGCGCCCCGCCTCGGTCTTATCCTTAGCCCCGCATTTCCACGCTCAGAGTCGTATTTCAACATGTACAAGGAGCCGTGGTTGGCTCGCTTGTTTCCCGTAGGTTCAAGAGCCTCCAAAGAGCCCTCCCGGGCCGCATTTCTGAGCGAGCCCTTTTTCGCTAGCCATTTCGGGAGCACAAGATGGTTCAGACACACCCGGTGGGTCCCGACCGTCGCTGGTGAGATTCAAGACGCCAGAGAGGTGCTCACCCTGGCCCCAGCCCAAAGACTATCACCGCCTCCCCGAGGCTGCACCCTGGAGGAGCCTCCGGGATTCGACGCTATCGCACACGAGCCGACCCTGGCCCCATCACCCAGGCCTGAGAGAGTTAGGAGGGCCCGGCCCTCCAAGCGGGCCCGCACATCGGGCCCAGGCGAGTCATCATCTTCTCGGCCTCCCCCGTCACCAGTCGCATCAGCCGCCGAGGCGACTTCATCACCACAGTTGTCGCCTGCCTCGAGGATTCGGAGGCCACTATTCGTAGGGAACCCCATTCCGGGGAATGTGCGACTCCACCGCAGAGAGTTTCATCAGGAGTCATATTATGACGTCCCCGCGCTGAGGGCTGACCCTAGATACCGAGAGTCTATGAGGTTGATCGAGGAGTATTCACTCACCTTCATGACTCCCCGTCGCATATTATCCGAGAGTGGTGTTGGCGCCTACCACTCCATGACATCCAGTGGGAGGAGACACCCACATGAGCCTGCAAGCCAAGATCGGAGGACCGCCCTATGTACTCGTGAGCATCCGACATTTCAGCTAGCCTTTGGGCCTACGATACCACAAGAATTCGAAGGATACACAGATTGGGCCCACCGCCACGTGGAGATGGTCCGGAAAGACCGCCGTAGACACCACCGCCGGTCCAAGATTCGCAGAGATGCCCCTCCCGCCCCCCGATGCTGCTGATTGACCACCTGTTCCGTACGAGCCTATTCCTCAAGATTATGTGCGCAGGAGGGGAGCCATCCCCGAGGCGCGACGATCTAGGGGATTTTGGTTCACCTCTCGAAATGGGGTGATGGCCTCTCTGTTGCAGTTCGAGGAGAAGGTCCATCGGAAGGACCTGGCACGAGCAGAGAGTCTTCCATTACTTATGTCGCGACTCCTATGTTACTGCCTTGTTAATCTAGGACTCCTGCAGGTCTGTGCTGAGATTTAGGTCCAATGCCCCTCGGGTCATGTCAGTAGAGCGGGTGATGACTATGCCCGTCTCTTTCCACATACGACCACAGGACCAGGAGGAGGTACCGGGTCAGGAGGCTGAGGACCACCACACAGATGATATGCCTGCCCCTGAGCCCGAGGTACAGAGGACTCCCATTCCAGATCGTTCACCTCCATCTCCTCCTACGCACCATCACACCGCAGAAATGCATACCCGCCCATCCTATTCAGCCATTTTCACCATTTGCCTGAGTACGCCAAGGTACCGAGAGAGATAGCTGGTGTGACGGATGCTAATCGTCACTACCGCTACACAGCAACCCAGATTGGGGAGAGGTCGCCCGCGGCCATTCCATGCCGACACGTGATTATGACCCACCCGGGTCTTCCTCATGTTCCCGGGTCGTGAGGACTCCACCATAGCCGCCGCTTCTTTTGATGTTCGCGCAAGAACAGTTGTTCAGTTCACCACCACCACCACCACGCTGAGTTGAGGTGGTTGTGGTCTCTTATGATTTTGTGATAGTTATCGCTTTATCAACCCGCTCTACCGATCTTGATTAGGATTTATGTATTAGCCATAGTAGGCAGTGATATTTTTGTGTTTAGCTTGATATTCATGTATTAGCCATTTTGGCTATATCAAAAGCTATTCAGTTTATATATATACAGCTTTTTGTACATATCATGTTTTCAGGCCTTTACTAGGTGTAATGTTTTTTCTTTTCAATTGAACAATTGAATTGCTACAATTGGACAATTGAATTGCTTCATGTTGGAAAATTGAATCACTATTTGTCACCTCTATGTTAGAACAAATTCCATGCTTGAAACAATTTTTGGTCACTTACAGTTCCAGCATGCTCAACTTGAAATTTCTCCCTTATGCTAATTCACACACCGCACCCGCATTATTTCAATAGGTCAGGAATTTGTTCGCTTCTTTCGCTTTAATAGCCGCCTTAAGCATGTTGGCAACCTAGATAGTTTGTGTTACCCATACTTGAAGACCAATGTTGTCTTCCAAAAAGAAAAAGAAAAGAAAAAGCAAAAAGAAAAAGAAAAAGAAAAAGAAAGTCGTGAAGTTTTGCCTTGAAACCCGAGCACGGTCCGAGGGGTGTATGGCGAAAGCCTTTGAAACCCGATGCCCTATGCCTTAATCGTCAGGGAGTCATCGATTTTGTAGTTCGCTACATGGGATGGATAGGAGTATTCAATCAATTGTGTTTACTCAATCTATTCGCAGTATTCTAAAGAACGAGATCTGATTTATATGAAACCTAATTGGTTGGGGAGTCATCAGACCCTCGCTACACGGACTTTGGTGAAGTCGAATTTTAAGCATTGCATCCTACAATATAGTTGAAAAAGAAAGAAAAGTGTGACTAACCCTATCTAGGTTGTTCAACAGCTTAAGGCCATGTCAGTGCTAGGTTGGGGGGAGAGAACAAATTTTGCAATTTATTGGCTTAATCTGGTTACAAAAAGAACCATTAGACTTAGGTGGAAATTCAAGTTGAGAATCATGAACCACTCTCACCGAAAATGGTTCTCGTGATTGGTTTTGATCTTTCATATCGGTTTTCAAATTTGATTTCAATTTTTCGCTTTAAGGTATTGTTTATATGTACATAAACCTTTTGAATCATAACCTTTTGAAAATTCACCATGCATCTCCTTTTTATTTTGCATTGCTAAGGGACTACAACGCTGTCGGGTGTGATTAATACTTCAAAAGGCAATTTTGAATCCTATATTAGATAGGTTTTTGAGTGCTTTTGGCGCATTAATCATGTCATTTATACCAATTGAAGTGTCTCAAGTCTTCTTAGTACCACTTATGCCATTTAGAGGGTATTTTTGGTTGTTTTGCAGGTGTTTGCGCACTTTTGGAGTCCAATCTCGAGTCAAATGATGAATCATGAAGTGTGATCCCAATGTTCAGTCATCAACCAGCCCAAGAATCAAAGAAAAACTGAAGGCAAAGTGAAGAAAAATTGATGCAGTTGAAGACAGGATGAAATGCAAAGTGAGATCAACAAAGCCCGAATTTTTCGTTTAGCTGCGGGGGCCTTTCGCTAGATCGCGAAATTTCGCAACCTTAGCGAAAAATTTCGCAACCTTAGCGACATTGCCAAATTTCCTCGCTAGACCAAACCGGGCCATAGGCACTTTCCTAGCGAATTCTTGTATTTTCGCTACCACGGTAAATTTCGCTTGTTAGCTAGAAATTTCTCGCTAGTTAGCTTAAATTACTGTGCCCAGCGAAATTTCCTCGTTTTCTATACCAGATTTCGCTACCTAGCGAAATTCTTCACCTAGCGAAATTCACGCCTCACATGCTTTTGTATTTAATGTTAACTCGACTTCAAATTTGTACTACTCTCTTGTCCTTTAACTTAGCCAAATTTGTAGGTTTTTTTTGGTATTTTCATTTATTGAGGTGGCCTATATAAACCCCTCCCTTTTTGTAATAAATAGAGAGAATTTTGGGAAGCAACAATTTGGGGGAGAGAAGATTTTTTGTAAGTTTTCATTTTTGTAAATAAAGTCTTATATTTCTAATTAGGTTTTGCTTTTTTCTCTTCTCTCTCCTCTTTCTCTCCCTTTCTATCATTAAACACCCTCTCGAGGATGACAACTCAAGAGATGTCGCTGCCTCCTTCTTTGAAGAGAAGGAAGCTAGCTTAGTGGTGGGGGCATATGCATGTTGTCCTCTTGTATTAAAAGCTACTGTGTATTGTATTTATGGCCCTTATCTTCTCAAAATAAAAGGTATAACATTGAATGTCACACTCACAATACTTCCATGCTTCTTAGATCCAAAGGTATATTCAAAGGAGAGAGGTACCGTGACTTTAGATGGTCTTCTACGAGCCTCTAAAATGATATTTATATGTTAGTTTCTCAAATAGGTTGCATAGCATTTAATGTTGATTTGGCCAATACTCTCCATGTTTTCAAAGACAAGGCTGCATACTTATTGCTGTGATGCACTGTGGGTTCATTAGGATGGTCTTTACGAGCCTCCGAGATGATATTAAATGTTAGGGTTTTAAACAAAGAATGGGCCATAACTGCATGTTACCTGTATTGACTCAAATAGGCTTGTCAAGGGTGAGGTTTGCTAGTTAAACATAGATCCTACTATGCCATGGACTATAGGTCACATGTCATAACGCGAGGATAGTAAACCCGAGGACACTTGTTTCAAGGTTCTAACTCTGCCGGGTTAGTGACCCAATTCTTCAAAGTTAACTTTTCAATTCTTTAACTTTCGCTTTTACTAATTATCGCTCAAACCATTCCCACCGCTTTTGAAACACAAATCCAAAAAGTCCAAATAAAGCCCACCTTCGTGCACTTTCTTATGCAATCATTTCAGGATGAAAACCCATCCCTGTTCTAATTTAGATTCACTATATCGCAAAGAGTTTCACACAAGAAGAGTAGGAACTTAGGTGTATATAAATTTTGTTGATTTTAGCTCAGCTTCATCGTGGGCACTTAATCGCTGATTGCATCAGACAACCGCATACATGCATTTCTCCCATATGCACTGGAACATCCTAGACTATAGGAGTTAGTGCATGAGACTAGTCTAGAGAAAATGGTCTGAGGGTTGTCTAAAATATTAATTATCTGAGTAGAAGTCCAATTAAAATATCAATCGTCTGAGCGCCCAATCGATATTCATCGGAGTGGTAGTCCACAACAAATAATATATCAATCAGTCGGAGCGCTCCAATTGATATATATACATCGGAGGGTTGTCCACTAACAAAGCACACTCATACAAGGCTTAGGCGTAGTGTGAGAGAGCTCCGCGAGGACTCTGATCCTGAAAGTCAGTCATGTATTATCCAAGTAGGATCATGCATTTGCTTGAATGTGTGTTTATTTTGGAGCATTGCATATGCACTTAGGTGGAGAGTAGACCACTTAGGGCGATTCCACTACTGAGCATTAGCTCACCCTGTCGAGGGATATTATTTTTCAGGTACCGGAGCTGCGAGGACAGCTCGCCCTGTAGACTCCAGGATTGTGTTAAAGCCGTCAGGGTTGATGATGTATACATGTATTAGAACTTGAGTTTAATATATGTGCTGTATAAGAGTAAACATTTGAACTCTTAGAACTGCGGATATGTAGTATGGGCCTAAGAGGCCGTTTTTTATCCATATTTGTATTATTGAGATTATACTGACCGCTTGGGACAAGCTCACGCAGTATCAGATTTGGGTAGAGCTCTCCGTACAACGGAGACTCTGCCCAATTTTCTGAAGTGGCGTCGGGTAACCCGACATCCACTTGTATTCCATAGGTTGACGGATAGTCAACGGACCTCCGGGAATGGGGAATTACAGAAGGGGTTCCTAAAACAAAAATCTAGAGTTCAGTGGCTTAAACTTGGAGACCATAACACTAGTTTCTTCCACAAAGCTGTCAAAGCAAGGAATGCTCGGAATGCGATAAAAGTCATTACTTTGGCGAATGGGTGCAGAATTGAAGACCCAAAGGCTATCAAACAGGAAGCAGTAGGCCACTTCCAAAATGTATTATGTTCTGATGGTCCATCAAATGTCCATGATGTGTATTTAGATAACCTAGATGGTTTCGTTTGGTCTCCGCAGCATCTGGACACGTTAAATAGTGTGATAACCCATGAGGAGATCAAGAAGGCCATGTTCTCTATAGATGATTCCAAAGCCCCGGGCCCCGATGGTTTCTCATCACTATTTTTCAAGGTAGCGTGGAGTATTATCGAGATGTAAGTGAAGCGTTGGTATCTTTTCAACCTCTGAAGTTTACTTCGGGAGATTAATTGCACAATTATAGCATTGCTGCCCAAGGTCCCTAACCCTGGATCTATGCACGATTATAGGCCAATTTCCTCCGTTGTAATACCATATATGCGCATCTCAAGATTATTGCTGCGAGGATTAAACAGTGCATCCCTGAGATTATAAGCCCTTCATAGTCAGCTTTTGTGCAAGGTCGGAGTATTGCCGACAATGTCCTCATTACCCAAGATCTTATGATAAACTATCATCGTGATAATGGTCCTCCCAGGTGTGCTCTAAAAATTGACATCAAGAAGGCCTATGACACAATTAGTTGGAGCTGTATCATGGATATCCTATCCAGTATGGGTACCCCTCCTTACCTCGTGCATCACTACCCCATCCTTCTCTCAGATTCAAATGGTGAGCTACCGGGGTTCTTTGCTAGCAAGCGAGGGTTAAGGCAAGGGGACCCCTTATCTCCATTTTTGTTCATCATCGCAGTGGAAGCCTTCTCTAGATCCTTATCTGTGGCTGCCCATAGGCAAGAGTTTCAGTTTCATCCTACATGTGAGGAAATCAAACTAACACACTTATGCTTTGCGGATGATATTTTTTTATTTGCTAGTGGGACGAATTCCAGAGCGTGTCCAAGTTATCATGGACGAGCTAAACAGGTTTGAGAAATTCTCTGGGCTTCAAGTAAACAAACAGAAGAGCGCCATATTCCTTGCCGAGGTTAATGATGATGTCAAGAATGAATTATTGAACACTACAGGTTTCAGTTTGGGTAGTTTTCCTATGAAATACCTTGGAGTCCCATTGATTTCTACAAGACTCACCCATTGTGATTGTCAGCCGCTCCTTGATAAAATTATGGCCAAAATCCTGTCTTGGACAAGCAAGTCGTTATCTTATGCGGGTAGATTGCAGCTGATTGCTTTAGTTTTGTATAGTATCTGTGATGTACCGGTGCAAATTGTCGCTATTATCCCTAAGTAATAATTATTCTAAGATTGACAAACTTTCTCGCCAGCTTTGGTCTGGAAAATTGGGGAATGCTCATCGTGCTAAGATCAGATGGGAGTCCGTGTGTCTTCCGAAGGAGGAGGGTGGATTGGGTCTGCGTCGTGTTAAAGATTTGAATGACGCTAATGTTATGAAACACATTTGGAATCTATTTTATAGGAAGGACTCATTATGGGTGGCATGGGTGCGAAGGTTGTATTTGAGACAAGGGAGTCTTTGGTGCAAAAGTCCTTCAATTGATCCCGGAGTTGGCGGAAACTCAAATGAGAGATGTGATGGGCACAGAATCTCTCATAAAACACAAGGCGTAAATGTTGTCGACATTTTTATGGCATGATTTCTGGAACCCGGTTGGTCCTCTCCTTCCTTGCTATGGAGAACGGATCATATATGATTCTGCTATTCATAGTAACGCTCATGTAGCGGAGGTTATTGATGATGGTAGGTGGAATTGGCCTATTGATGCAAGAGCTTCTATAAACACACCGAACATTGAATTTGTTCTAATTATTGAAGAATTGATCGGGAGGCCGCATCGCATTGAATACATGTGAAAACTCCTTTGGACCTCATTTGGGCCTTGAAGGCAAAAAACGTGGTCGACTTAAATAAACCTCGATGGAGCCACCATATTGATTTTAGAAAGATTTTCCACGGATCTTCTCGAGGATTTGTTTTCTCGATTCTCATATATTTCTTTAGAAATATTTGTCAAATATTTTATTCTATCCCTTTAGGAAGATTTTCTTATTTATTTTAAAAAGTTTTCTTTAGAGCTGCTTTTGTAATTTGTAGAAAGTTTCTTTTCCTAGTTAAAGTAGTTGTTTTTTGTAATTCAGAGCTTTCTTTTCCTAGTTAGTAAGTACAAGTTGCTTTTTTGGATTTAGAAAGTATGGGGCTATATATAGGTGGACTCTTGGGACGAGTTCGTGGCTTCTCATACTCAGTGGATTCCTTGGGTGGTCTTTATCCGCTTATCAATCAACCCGTCCATAGTTGATCAGGGCGCCTCTTACTCCATCATCTATCTCAGGTGGATCGTTTCATTAACCCTAGAACTAACCACTCTTGTGCAAACTCTACTCTCCTCACCATCTCATATTTTCTTTAAACTTTCCATAACCAAATTCTTCAACTCAACCCAAAACTTTCCAAATCTTGTTCCATACTACTAAAACCTTCCTAAATACCCTTTCCCCTTATATCCCATAAATTTACCTTTCTTAACTTAGAAAATCTCCAAAATTCGTCCATAACCTATTTTGACCCAAGAAAACTACCCCAAACCCATATTTTGACTTACCTAAACTTTTGGATCATCCATCACGGTCCCAACCTTGCATCACCTATTGCTAATTCAACTGACCTTATTGCTATCAAGAATAGTTGTGTCGATTATCATCTTGATGTCTTTAGAGAGGATATTATTTCTTGGACACTAGCTCCTTCCGGGGAATTCACTATTAGCTCAGCCTGGAACCATTTTAGACCGAAAATGCTGGTTGTAAACTGACACTATACGATATGGTTTGCCCAAGCTATCAGGAGACATGCATTTATTGTTTGGATGGCCATCCAGGACATATTGGTTACTCGAGACAAGCTTCTCAAGTGGGGTCTTATCAACTCTGTGTCTTGTGTATTTTGCCGGGCTAGTGTTGAAGACAGGAACCATTTGTTCTTCGGTTTCCAATTCACTAATGGTATTTGGTTGAGGATTTTAAGGTTGTGTGGGAACTCTAGAATGTCGAGGAATTGGGAGAATGAATTCTTGTGGGTAATTCTTTGCCAAGATTGATCACCGGAGCCATAAACACAGAACATTGGGGTCGACCACAATTATTAAGAATTGGATTGGGGAGGTCAAAGACGCGTGAATACATGTAAAACTCCTTTTGGACCTCATTTGGGCCTTGGAAGAAGTAGCGTGGTCGGACTTGAATGAGCCACGTGTGGAGCCACCATATTGATTTTACAGAAAGATTTGCCCACGGGATCTTCTTGAGTTTTGTTTTATGATTACATTTGTCTCTTTTTAGAAATATTTGCTCAATATTTTATTCTATCCCTTTTAGGAAGATTTAACTATTTATTTTTAAGTTTTCTTTTTTTTAGGAGTTGCTTTTTGTATTTAAGTTTCTTTTTAGTTAAAGTAGAAGTTGTTCTTTGTAATTTAGAAAGTTTCTTTCCTAGTTAAAGTACAAGTTGCTGATTTAGAAAATATGGGGCTATATATACCTAATGTAGTATTTTGACAATGTCGGTTCCAAGTTTAAAATATTTTTAGATTTTTCTTTTAGAGTTCTCTCTTGTTCTCTTATCTCTTAGGTGGGTTCCCCTTGAGGGACGAGTTAGTGGCCTTCTCATACCTAGGTGGATTCCTTGGTGGCAGTCTTTATTAAACTTATCAATCAACTTGGAGTCCATAGGCGATTGTGGGCAACCATCCCATCGTCTATCATTGCTGTGGATCTTTTAGTGACCCCGAGTAAGTAACTACTCTTGTGGAAACTCTACTCTCCTCACCTTCTATATTTTCTCTAAAATTTCCATAACCAAATTTTCAACCTCGATCAAAACTTAAATCTTGTTCCATATCACTAAAACCTTCCTAATGCATTTTTTCTCCTTATATCTTTTAGTAAATACCACGAGTCACAACAGAAAATCTCCAAAATTCGTCCATAATACCTATTTTGTAGAAAACTACCCAAAACCAATATTTTGACTTACCTAAACTTCTTAATCATCCATCACGGTCCCAACCTTGCATCAAAGTGGTATCAGAGCTCAAGGATTGATGGCTGATCATAAGCTAAAGAGTATTCTTGGTTAGGAGACAAGAGTCCCTAATCATGGTTCAAGTGGTTCTCGATCCCCATTGCTAGCCAATTGATGATCTTGGTCGTGGTTGAGCGTCTGGCGAGATGGCTATCGATGATGATCTATGGCGTGAAGACCTTCATGGAAGGTGAAGGTGATGAAAGTTTTGGCCATTTGTGCCTTTAGCAGTTAGGGATGCCAGTATGAAACTAAAGACAAGCATTGAGGAATATGATTATGGAGGGAAGGTATGAAGATCGATACGCACGATGATGATTACTATAGAAAGCGTAATAATAGTGAGGTTAGTTGATCAAGTTTGATGTGAATTTGAAGGAAGAATGCATGTGACTTCTTGGATTGGCTTAATACCGTCGAACGTGTCTTTGAATATTATGATCCCCCCGAGAAGTAAAAGGTGAAGTTGGTGGCTATCAAGATGCAAAGAATGCTTCTTTTTGGTGGGAAAATTTAAAGAGGCAGCGTCAGAGAGATGTGAAAGAAGGTGAAACTTGGGAAAGATGAAGAAAGAACTAAAAGGAGTATCTTCCTTCCGTATCACCAAGATATCTTTCTCAAAATTAGTGACGAAGTCATTTGTGGAGGAATATTCGATTTGAGTTTGAAAATTTGATGATCAAGGAGACTTGCAAGAGGCTGATGAAGCCCATAGCCGCTACCTTCTTGGTTTGAGGTTTGAAACTTCTCATGTTCAATTGCAGCCATATAATACTCTTCAAGATGTGATAAAGCTTGCCTTAAGTTGAGGCTCTAAACAAGTATGGGGGTTTTACTGCAAATCGGATTAAAGAAGGATTTATCAAGAGTTCAAAGGGTCCTAGTAGTGTTAAAACCACCCTTAAACCTCAAGTAAAAGGTGAAGTGCATAAGCCACAGCAAGAGTCTACCTCTAAGTCAAGGCAGTGCTTTAAATGCCACGGATTTGGGCATAAACCGATATCCTAGCAGGCGAGTGGTTGCCCCTAATTGAAGAATATGAAAATTTGAGGAAGATGTCGAAGAGGCAGCGAATCTGACCATGAAGATAAGGATGAACTTACTATGCCGCGACCATGGGACTTCTTAGTTGTTCAAGGAGTCTTAAGATGAGGCGGTTGCTAGTGAGGAGGGTGGTTGAGTCGATGTCTTTCACACAAAGTGCCTGACTAGGAGCCAGGTTTGTTTGGTTATTATTGATAGTTGGGCTTGAGAATTGTGTTTCCTTGGAGATGGTGCAAAAGCTTGGTGAAGAGATGGATCCACATCCAAAACCTATAAACTTAGCTGGCTTCAGGGGGTAGTGATATCGAGGATTAAAGCATAGGTGCCTTGTCTCTTTTACAGGTGGAAAGCACTACCCGGGACGAGGTATGGTGTGATGTTGTTCAATGGATGTTTGTCACTTGCTACTTGGGAGGCCATGGCAATATATGATAGGAAGACCATTTATGATGGCTTCAAAATTCACTTACACATTTGCGAGGATGGCCGCTAAATTGAAATGTATAGTTGAAGCAGGGCAATTGCTCGACCTCGAACCCGGCGAGCAAAATTCTTTGTTGTCAAAATCGCTTGTTGGGAGAAAGAAATGGAAAGTGATTTGAGATGTGATGGCCTTGGTTGCTATTGAAGAAACCAGAAAGTGAGAAGGAGATCCCAAAGGAAGTAGAGCGAATTCTGGCAGAATTTGTTGATGTAGTACATGAGGAGATTCCACATGGGTTGCCCCCTATGAGAGATATTCAACATCAAAATAGACCTCATTACCGAGTTACTGTTTTTGCCCAATAAGCAGGCCTATAGGATAAGTCTAAAGAACATGAAGGAGCTTACAAGACAAGTTGATGAGTTGCTGACAAAGGGCTTATTCGAGAGAGTAAGAGCCCTTATGCGGTTCTGCCTGCTAGTATAAAGAAGGATGGATCTTGGAGGATTTGTGTTGATAGTAGAATGAGTCGACAAGATTACTATTGGTCTCGATTTCCCATTCCAAGACTCGTGATTTCTTTGGATCAAGCTCTATGGTGCGTCCATCTTTTGAAGATTGATTTGAGGAGTGGATACCATCCAAGTCGTATGAGGAAAGGGGAGTAGATGACGGCCCTTTTAAAACTTCGAGATGGGCTCTATGAGTGGATGGTAATGCCATTTGGGCTGTCCAATACCCCTAGCAATTTTATGAGGTTTATGAATCATATCCTTAAGCCATGCATTGGAAATTTTATGGTGGTATACTTTGATGATATTTGATATATAGTAAGAATTCGATGGAGCACTTGGAGCATATGAGGCAATTGTTTTCTATCTAAAGGGAACAAGCGATTATTTGTCAACTTGAAGAAGTGTGACTTCTATGTAAACGAGAATCATATTTCTTGGTTATGTGGTTACTAAAGATGGAATTGACATGGACAGAGAGAAGCAAGATAGGCGTGCAATTGGCCAACTCTTAGCTCGATCCATGATGTGAAAGATTTTCATGGGCTAGTCTATTTCTATAGGAGATTTATTCGTGGTTATCTATAATGGCTCTATGCTTAGATGCTTAAGGAGACAAATTCAAGTGGACTAGTGTTACTTAGAAGAAAGCAGAGGTTGATTAAGAAGAAATGGCGAAGCCCCCATGTTTGGTTTTACTGATTTCAACAAAGTCTTGAAGTAGGTGTGATGCATCTCACGTTGGGATTGGTCTTGTCATTAGTCGAAGGAAGACCCATCGCTTTCTTTAGTGAGAAGTTAAATGAAGGCTTAAAAGTACTCCTTAATGACAAGGAGTTTTTATGCTATCTATAGGCTTTATTTCATTGAATCAAGCACTTGCTTCTGAAGCCATTTGTGCTTTTCTCGGATCATGAAGCATAAAATTCATCAACCACACGACCTGAAGTTGAATCGAAGACATGCGACATGGGTGGAAATTCTTACAAGCGTCTAACTTCACAATGTAAAGCGGGTGTTCATAACGTTGTTGCGGGGATGCCTTGAAGTAGGAGACATGCCCTAGTGACTTCCATGCAAGTCTAAGTAGTTGGATTGATGTGTGTTAAAGAACTATACGAGGAAGTTACTGATTTTGGTAATCTGGAAGGTATCTTGTAAACAAGCCTTTCAAAAGTTTTGTAAGGATGGGACGGTTTCTCTTTAAGGAAACACTCATGCATCCCATCTTGTTTCTTGAATTGAAGTATTTTGGATGAGTTGCATGGTGGAACATTAGGAGGCCTTTGGTGGCAAAAAACCTTAGCTCTGTGTGAGGCGAGCTTCTTTTGGCCTAAGCTAGAGAAAAGACATTGCTAGATTTGTCAAGAAGTGTGTTTGTGTGCATGATGGCTAAAACTCATGGAAATGTGCGGGACTATATGCCAATTCCAAATATGCCATGGGAGGAGGGTAAGCTGGATTTTGTTTTTGGGATTACCTAGAACCACAAAACAAGATTCGATTAGTGGTGGATTGACGGTTTTTTCAAAGATGGCTCACTTTGTGCCATCTGACAAGTCTAATGATGGCACGTATTTGCCGACTTGCTTCAAGAGAGATTGTGCGTCTACATGGTATTCCCAAGACTATGGACAAGATCGAGACTCTAAGTTTCTTAGTCACTTTTGGAGAACTCTATGGAGAGAGCTGGGGACTTCTTTCTTTATTCGATTACCTCTTATCACCCTCGAGCGATGGTCGAAGCGAGTTATAATAGAAGCTTGGGAGATTTGCTGGGAGCTATGTTAAGGGAAGAGCGTGAAACAAGGGATTTGATTCTACCCCCAAATTGAGTTTGCCTACAATAGGTCCATGCATGATTTATTGGGAAAAGCCCATTGAGGAGTCTGGACTGCTTAGATTGGACCCATGGAATTAGCACCACAGTCAGAAATGATGACAATTTAGTGGAGATGCGAAGTTAGAGCCAAAGAGATCAAGTTGCATGAAGAAGTTCGCTTGAAGATTGAGAAGAAAGAATGCGAATATAATGGAACAAGCAAATAGACGTCGCAAGTATGTTGGTTTGAGGTTGGCAAATTGGTGTGGTACACCTTCGCAAGGATAGGTTTCCCACGGGGAAAGTTTAGGCTGAAGCCAAGGGTAAATGCCTTTCAAGATTATAGAGAAAATTGGAGATAATGCCTACAAGTTGCAGTTGCCCGATGAATATGAAATTTCTCCAATGTTCAATGTTAAGGACTTGAGGGCTTATCTGCAATTCAGACTTGAGGGGCGAGTCTTTCCCGACTATGGGATTGATCTGCAGGAGCTTCTATAAACTTTTAGAACATTGGGAATTCAGCCCCTGAGTATTGAAGGATTGGATTGGGGAGGTCAAGACGCATTGAATACATGTGAAAACTCCTTTTTTTGGACCTCATTTGGGCCTTGGAAGGCAAAAAAACGTGGTCAGACTTGGACAAACCCCTGATGTGGAGCCACCATATTGATTTTAGAAAGATTTGCCACAGGATCTTCTTGAGGATTTGTTTTATGATTATGTTGTATTTCTTTTAGAAATATTTGCTCCAATATTTTATTCTATCCCTTTTAGGAAGATTTGCTATTTATTTTAGAAGTTTTCTTTTAGGAGTTGCTTTGTAATTTAGAAAGTTTCTTTCTTTAGTTAAAAGTAGAAGTTGTTAACTTGTAATTTTAAGTTTCTTTTCCCCAGTTAAAGTAGAAGTTGCTTTTGATTTAGAAAATATGAGTTATATATACCCCACAATGTAGTCTTTACAATCGGTTCAAGTTTAATAATATTTTCATATTTCTCTTTTAAGAGTTCTCTCTTGTTCTCTTATCTCTTGGGTGGATTTCCTTGAGACAGCGAGTTCGAGTGGCTTCTCATAACTAGGTGGGTTCCTTGGTGGCCAGAAGTCATTGTCAAACATCAATCAACTTGATCCATAGGTGATTATTAGGCGCCTTCACTCCATCATCTATCTTGTGTGGATCTTTTCGGTAACCAGTAGTAACTACTCTTACTGCGAACTCTACTCTCCTCGCGTCTCATATTTTCTCTAAAATTTTCATAACCAAATTTTCAACCTGACCAAAACCGAATCTTGTTCCATATCACTAAACCTTCTAAATACATTTTTTTTCTCCTTATATCTTAGTAAATGCAGTCCACTAACTTAGAAAATCTCCAAAATTCGTCCATAACCTATTTTTGCCTTAGAAAACTCCCCAAAACCCATATTTTGACTTACCTAAACTTCTTGATCGTCCATCACGGTCCCAACATTGCATCACAAGGGAAAGTCTTTCTGCTCTATTACTAAGAGGATTGCGTGGGGTGCTACTATATATCACTTGAGCAATGAATAGTAAATTCTTGAGAACATCTTTTCTCCTATGATCTTCATTTTTTCACCTGGAAGTATGTAATGATGTTAGACTAAGTATATCTGGTCTTCAGAAGGTTGTTGATAATCTTGTAAACAGATCAATGTGTGAGAGATGGTCCTTCCCTCTTAATATCCTTGCCCCTGGTGGATCGACTTCTTGACTTGTGATTAGTGGTCCTTATGCCCGAGTGGGGGCTTGATACGTGGGTGCTTGGTTGCCTTTGGCTGTGGGGCGGGGTTTTGGGTTGTTTCTTCTCTGCCAGGGTTGTGGAGGAGGCTTGTGTTTGGTTGGTTTGCCGCACAGTGGTTGTTAGTTTGTTTCGGTGATGCCCTTTTCCCTGCGGCCATAGGGGAGGTCTTTGTATGTTTTTCCTTTGCCTTGTGGGCCTTGGTTTCTTGTATTCTTTTGGTTGTTTGTGGGGCGTCGCCCTTTTGGTAATAAATTCTTAATTATCAAAAAAAAAAAAAATTCGTATCTTTATGAATAGGATTTGTGTAGTTAATTAAGGATCGTGTCTTTATGATGCGGGCCATAACAAGAACATTAGAATTCAGCCTAATTATTGAAGGTGGATTAGGGAGGGGGTGAGGCTAGCGTGAATACATGTGAAAACTCCTTTTTTGGACTGCTCATTTGGGCCTTGAAAGGCCAAAAGAAACGATAGTGGACTTGGACAAACCCACGATGGAGCCACACGTATTGATTTTTAGAAAAGATTTTGCCACAGGGATCTTCTTGAGGATTTGTTTTATGATTATGTTGTATTTCTTTTAGAAATATTTGCTCCAATATTTTATTCTATCCCTTTTGCTTTATTTATTTTAGAAAGTTTTCTTTTAGGAGTTGCTTTTGGTAATTTAGAAAGTTTCCTTTCCTATTTAAAGTAGAAGTTGTTCTTTGTAATTTAGAAAGTTTCTTTTCCTAGTTAAAGTAGAAGTTGCTTTTGATTTAGAAAGTGGCAGGATATATATAACCCCCTAATGTAGTCTTTTGAAAATCAGTTCAAGCTTAATAATATTTTCAGATTTCTCTTTTTAAGAGTTCTCTCTTGTTCTCTTATCTCATTGGTGGATTCCCTTGGGGACGAGTTCGTGGCTTCTCATACCTAGGTGGATTCCTTGGTAGCAAATCTTTAATAAACATCAATCCAACCGTCCATAGTTGATTGGCGCCTTCACTTCTATCATCTATCTTGTGTGGATCGTTTCATTATAGGTAAGTAACCACTCTTGTGCAGCTCTACTTTGTCTGTCTCATCTTTTCTCTAAACTTTCCATAACCAAATTTTCAACCTCAACAAAAACTTTCCAAATCTTGTTCCCATACTACTAAAAACCTTCTAAAATACCCCCTTTCCTTATATACCATAAAATTCACCTTTCTTAGCAGAAAATCTATAAAATTCGTCCATAACCTATTTTGGCTGATAAAACTACCCAAAACCCATATTTTGACTTACCTAAACTTAGGATCATCCATCACGGTCCCAACCTTGCATCAAAGTGGTATCGAGCTCAAAAGTTGATGGCTGATCATAAGCTAAAGTATTCTTGGTTCCAGAGACCAAGTGTCCTAATCATGGTTCAAGTGGTTCTCAATGCCCCATTGCAAACGCATTAGCGATCTTGGGTATGGTTGGCGTCTACAATAAATGGCTATCAATGATGATCCTATGGCGACAAAGACCTTCTGGAAGATTGAAGGTGATGAAAGTTTTGATGAGGAGGCGTACCAGCCTAGCCAAGTTCGGAATTACTTAGTAGCAAAGGCTAGACAAGCATTCGAGAATATGATTATGGAGGAAGGTATGAAGATAGATACGCGATGATGATTACTATGAAACGTAATAATGATGAGGGTTCTGGAATTGAAATCCAAAGTTTGATATTCCGGAATTTGAAGGAAGAATGCATGCTGATGACTTCTTGGATTGGCTTAATACCGTCGAACGTGTCTTTGAATATTATGATCCCCGACGGCAAGGTGAAGTTGGTGTTTCTCAGAGATCTTTCAAAAATGCTTCTTTTTGGTGGAAATTCCAAGAGCAACGTCGGAGAGATAACAAGAAGAATTGAAACTTGGGAAAAGATGAAGAAGAACTAAAGGAAGTATCTTCGTTCCACTATCGCCAAGATATCTTCCTCAAAATTCGAATTTGAAGCAAACATGAATCATTGTGGAGGAGTATTAAATTTGGGTTGAAAATTTGATGATCAAGGGACTGCAAGAGAAGTGAGGAGTTGTAACACACAGTATATGTTTTGTTATATTCAAGTAAGGATTTTGAGAACAAATACAACTTATGCCCTATGATATTTTAAGTTGTGATTAAGATTAGCCATCTGTGGTTGGTTTAGTGAAGTTAGCAAAGTGTGTTAGATTGCATTTTTATGGCATGTGGGTCTATTATGCAATTAGGTAAGTTTAGTGGTTTTGTTAGGGTTTGTAATTAAGTATGTCTTGAAGGACCACTTTGAAAAACTTGTTAGTGGAGAGGGACTAAAGTATAATATCCTTGTGAGCTATGTGGCATCATGAGGGCATGACACCTCATATATGCATGGTAGGAGATCTTGACACATGGCAAGTGCATGAGAAGAGCTTGCCATGTGCCAAGCAAACCAATTCCTCTTGGTTTTGGATGCTGCTGACCAACTTTGCTAGAAGTGAAAATTCGAAATTTAGAAAGTGAGAGAGAGCTCTTAGAGGAGAAGCTGATATAAGGAGGAGAAAAAGGTTTGAAGGAAAGCTGCTTTCAGTGGAAAAAAGTTCACTAAGGCATGTAAACATGATCTTTAAGGCCTTAGTTGTATTTCTTATGGACTTTGGTTATATTCTAGGGTTTTGTTGGGATTACATCCTAACCCTAGATTTGATGAAAGGTGTGTTTGGTGGAACCCTAAATTGTAAAATACAAGTTTTGTGAAGATGGCATGCGTGTGTGTGTGTCCAAGGGAGGTGTTGTCCATCTTTCCCCTTGACCCCATGACAGTGTTTTGGCCATAGGTTGGCCTAAAGAACTCCGAACTGGATGATTCTAGTTGGAGAAGAAGCCCAAGACCTAGCCCTTCGAATGTCTAGAAGCAACCAAGAACTAAACCCTACCATAAGGCCCTTGAATTTGAGGTTGAAAGTCGTATAGATTCCCGCCCCCGTTCGGAGCGTGCCTCGCTTTTGAGTCATAAGTTGAGTTATATTGATCCAAATGGAATGATTAAAAATCCTTCTCAAAGTAGACCCATAGGGGCGTAACTTCATGAAGAAAGTATGGCCAAAATTATGGCTCATTTGTTCCCATAATTTCGTCAAAGTAAGGGTGAAGTGAGGACACAAATTTTGTCCCTAGGAAATAGTCTCGGGGAGGTCAGAGTGTAAAAACCATAACTCTTGATTCTGAGGTCCAAATGACCTGATTTAAAAAGAGGCCATGGAAAGTTAAGAGATAGGGGAACTGGTCAGAAGACCATAGTGAACAAAAACATGTATGGTTGGTCAAATGAAGTTAAGAAAAAAGAAAAAGGGGTCTTAAGATAGGTCAAAACAAGGTACAAGCTTTGTGTGTGTCGTTTGTGTCATTTCTACAAGGGGTGTTAAATGCTGATATTAGTAAGTGTAAAGAGTGCCTGAAGATCAAGGCTTACGTTGGTAGGTATAAGTATATGTGATTCAAGTGGTGAAGTAGTAATAAACCACCCGCAAATTTTATGTAACCCTATTGTCTCGAGGCTAAGAAATTCATGACTTGTTAATTGCAAACTTTGGAGAAGCCTCGGTTTCGACTTCCTCAGGAGACTTGTGATTTTTAAACTATGAAGGTAGGGATCTTGAAATCATCTCCCCGCTTATACCATGGTTTAACGAAATTGCATCATTCCATGCTTGAACTCGTGTGATTTTCTAATGATATATATAAAATGTGTATATTTTTTATATCTATGGAATTCTTGGAATTAACTGTACATGATGTTTTTAAATATCCATGTGGGGTGAATGCTTTGTGAAATTGTTTTTAAAGCATGACATGGGTAGCTGGACCGTGTGAGAGTCCCATTGATAGTGGACACTGACTATGACTAGTCCCCTCGGGTTGTACCAGTAGTAGTCAAAATATAGCTTTGGATAACTCGGTGGTAAGTCCCAAGAATTTGTCGTTATACGGATGGGGTATATCCCGGGTAGTAAGTCCCAGTAATTTGTCGTTGTTCGGGGATGATCGGCTAGTCCCTGGATGAAAGCCCAAAAGAGTCACTGATGAGGGGCGAGATGGTGGTAGTATTGCATCCATTTGTTTCCACATCAACCTATTAATTGAAAATGCCTGTTTTGAGATGTGTTGAATTATTTGTATTTTTTAAATGTTTTTATAAGCATGGCTTGTTATGGGATTCACTAACAGTTGTCGAACTCACTCCCCATTATTCCTCCACCTTAGATGCGTACGACCAAATTGCAGACATGACTCGGGAGTTTGACTTGTGGTTTTGGAGGTTGGGAATTAAAGTACAGCCTTAGCATGCTGGTGGTTGGGCATGCATTTTGAGAAAGATCAGCATGTTGAGTATTCACCGTATATTTTGACAGTTCACATCGATCACATGTCATCAGATATTTTGCTTGTGGTCATTAGTTTGGGACACTTTGTAGAAAGTTTTCAGATTTTGTGTAAACATTTTTTGATCTAAGTGTAAGTGAATTTTGGGTGCATTGAGACTTACCTCAGTACATATGTGTATGGTATATTGAGACCTCGGGAATTGAGTTTTAATTATGTCAGGTTTATTACCCATGAGTTTTTGACTCAGGTTTTGGAAGAAACATGTTGATATATATGGTGTAGTATTATATAGCCTTATAAAGATTTTGAGAGTCCTGTTAGGGACTTTGATGGAAGATATAAAGAATATAATCACACCTAAACTGTGGTGACAGAGTGTCCAGTCGCTACCTTGCCGGCTCGAGGTTCAAATTTCTAAAACTCATTCAATGACAAATGTATATAACACTCTTCAAGATGTGATAAAACTGCCTTAAAAGTTGAGGTCAAACAAGATGGGGTTTTAATACAAATCGGATTAAAGAAGGATTTATCAAGAATTGAATTCATCTTAGTAAGGCAAAACCACCCTTAAACCTCTTGGTAAAAGGTGAAGGCAATGTGTCACACTGTACCAATTTAAGTCAAGGCAATGCTTTAAAATGCCACGGATTTGGGCATATAGCTTCGAATGTCCTAACCGATGAGTGGCTGCCTCAGTTGAAGAATATGAAGCCGAGGAAGAAGACGCCAAGAGGCAATTGAATCGGTCTTCATGAAGATAAGGATGAGCTTATTTATGCCCGACCATGGGACTTCCTTGAAGGTCAGAAGAGTCTTTAAGAGATAGCAAAGGTTAGTGAGGAGAATTATTATGTCCATCGTTTTCTGCCAAAAAGATAATTCAAGTACAGGTTTGTTTGGTTATTATTGATAGTAGGAGATTCGAGAATTGTGTTACCTTGGAGATGGTGCAAAAGCTTGATTTGAAGATGGATCCACATCCGAAACCTTATAAACTTAGTTGGCTTCAAGAGGGTAGTGATATCAAGGTAAAGCATAGGTGCCTTGTCTCTTTTACAATTGGAAAGCACTACCAGGACAAGGTATGGTGTGATGTTGTTCCAATGGATGTTTGTCACTTGCTACTTGGGGGGTCATGGCAATATGATAGGAAGGTCATTTATGATGGCTTCAAGAACACTTACACATTCCGCAAGGATGGGCACAAAATTGTCTTAGCACCGCTGGAAATCGACAATTGCTCCTGTACCTCCAAACCAACAGAAAATTCTTCATGTCAAAATCGTAGTTGGAGAAAGAAGAGCCGGTTCGTATGTGATGGCCTTGTTGCTATCATGAAAACCGAAAAGTGAGAAGGAGATCCCAAAGAAGTAGAGCCAATTCCGCGCAGAGTTTGTTGATGTAGTACCTGAGAGATTCACATGGGTTGCCCCTATGAGATGGCCCAACATCAAATAGACCCTTAATTCAAGTATGTTTCTGCTCCAATAAAACCAAATTCTCTATGTGGATGATTCCAAAGAACATGAAGAGCTATAAGACAAGTTGATGAGTTGCTCAACAAAGGGCTTATTCGAGAGAGTAAGAGCCCTTGTGCGGTTCCCGCTTGCTAAGCATCTAAAGAAGGATGGATCTTGAGGATTTGTTTTGATAGCAGATAAACAACGATTACTATTGAATATCATTTCATTCCAAGACTCGATGATTTGTCGATCAACTCTATGGTCAATTCATCTTTTCTAAGATTGATTTGAGGAGTGGATACCATCAAATTCGTATGAGGGAAGGGAGATGAATGGAAGTCGGCCTTTAAACTCGAGATGGACTCTATGAGGGATGGTGATGCTATTTGGACTATCCAATGCCCCTAGCACTTTTATGAGGTTTATGAATCATATCCAAGCCATGCATTGAAATTTTGTGGTGGTATACTTTGATGATATTTTTGATCTATAGCAAAATTCGATGGAGCACTTGGAGCATTTGAAGCAATTGTTCTATTCTAAGGGCACAGATTATTTGTCAACTTGAAGAAGTGTGACTTATGCCGATTAATCATATTTTTGGTTATGTGGTTACTAAAGATGGAATTGACATGGACCGAAGCAAGATAGAGGCTATTACGACCACAACTCCTAGCCTTATCCATGATGTGAGAAGTTTTCATGGGGCTTGTCTCTTTGGCAGAGATTTATTCGTGGATTTAGCTCTATAATGGCTCTCAGAATCGAATGCTTAAAGGGAGACAAATTCAAGTGGACTAAGGTTGCCAAGTTTCCAGCTGATTAAGAAGAAAGTAACTGAAGTCCCATGGCTTATTTTACCTGATTTCAACAAAGTCTTCAAGTAGAGTGTGATGCATCTCTAAGTTGGGATTGGTGCTGTTCTAGTCAAGAAGGAAGACCTATCAGCTTTTAGTGAGAAGTTAAATGAAGCAAAAAGGAGTACCTACCTATGACAAGGAGTTTTATGCTATCTATAGAGCTTTATTTCATTGAGTAAATACTGCTTTACAAGCCATTTGTGCTTTTCTCGATCATGAAGCACTAAAATTCATCAACCACCAAAGACAAGTTGAATCGAAGACATGACATGGGTGGAATTCATGCGCACAACTTTCACAATCACATAAAGCTGGTGTTCATAACGCCAGCTATGGATGCCTTGAGTAGGAGACATGCCCTAGTACTCCATGCAAGTCCAAGTAGTTGATCTATGTGTTGGAAAGAACTATACGAGGAGGATGTCATTTGCAGAAATCGAAGGTAAGGCGCCAACAAGCCTTCAAGGATTTTGTATGGATGGACGGTTTTCTTTAAAGGAAACAAACACTCTATGCATCCTGCATCTTGTCTCTCGAGATTAAGTATTCTAGATGAGTTGCATGGAACATTAGAGGACACTTTGTGAAGCAAAACCTTAGCTCTCACTGAAGGCAAACTTCTTTGGCCTAAGCTAGAGAAAGACATTGCTAGATTTGTCAAGAAGTGTGTTGTGCATGATGGCTGAAAGTCAGCGGAAACAATGCAGACTATATACACCATTGCCAATTCCAAATATGCCATGGGAGGAGGTAAGCTTGGATTTTGTTTGGGACTACCTAGAAACACAAAGAAACAAAGTGATCTCGATTCCCGTATCGTTGACAAGCCAAAGATGGCTCACTTTGTACCATGCAACAAGTCTAATGATGCTTCACATGTTGCCGATTTGTACTTCAAAGAGATTGTGAGTCTACATGGTATTCCCAAGACTATGGTTTCATATCAAGACTCTAAGTTTCTTAGTCACTTTTGAGAACTCGCGGAGGAAATCGGGGACTTCTTTTTACTATTCAAGACTTCTATCACCTCAACCGATGGTCAAACCGGTTACTAATAGAAGCTTGCAGATTTCCTAAGGAGCTTGGTGCGGGAAAGAACGTGAAACATTGGGATTTGATTCTACCCCAAATTGAGTTTTGCCTACAATAGTCCATGTATAGAACTCGTTGGGAAAGCCTACAGGTAGTGTATGGATCACAAACCAATCGGGACTCCATGGAATTAGTACCCATCCGACTATTCAACAATTTAGTGGAGATGCTGCAGTTAGAGCCATAGAGATCAAGAAGTTGCATGAAGAAGTTCGCTTGAAGATTAAGTAGAAGAATGCCAAATATGTGGAACAAGCAAATAGATGCCGCAAGTATGTTGAGTTTGAGGTTGGCGAATTGGTTTGGGTACACCTTCGCAAGGATAGGTTTCCACCTGGAAAGTTTGGAAAGCTCAAGCCAAGGGTAGATGGCCCTTTCAAGATTATAGAGAAATCTGAGTAGAATGCCTACAAGTTGCAGCTGCTGACGAATATGAAATTTCTCCAATGTTCAATGCTAAGACTCGAGGGCTTATCATGGTGAAGACTTGAGGGCAGTCTTTTTTCCACTATGGGATTAATGCAGAGTTTATAAACACAACGAACACAGAATTCAGCCCTAATCGTTGAAGAATTGATTGGGGAGGTCAAGACGCATTGAATACATGTGAAAACTCCTTTTGACCTCATTTGGGCCTTGGGGCAAAAAAAAAAAAAAACGGGTCGACTTGACAAACCCTTGATGGAGCCACCATATTGATTTTAGAAAGATTTGCCAACAGATCTTCTCGAGGATTTTTTTTATGATTCTCATAGGCTTCTTTAGAAATATTTGCTCCAATATTTATTCTCTATCCCTTTTAGGAAGATTTGTTTTATTTATTTTAGAAAGTTTTCTTTTAGGAGTTGCTTTTTGTAATTTAGAAAGTTTCTTTTCCTAGTTAAAGTAGAAGTTGTTCTTTGTAATTTAGAAAGTTTCTTTTCCTAGTTCAAGTAGAAGTTGTTATCCTGTGAAACACATTCCAACGATGGAGGAATGCTCTCTAGGGCATTCCAAATGATGGAGGTTCAAGTAAAGGATTCGTAGCCGACCATGGAGGGTCGTAGGGGATGTGGGGTTTGTCCACACGGGTTCGTCACTTCCAAAAATGGGTATCCCATACCCAAAATGGGAAGGATGTTGATGGGGGTCTCTTCCCGTCTATAGTCAGTGATGCGGCTAATGTTGGTCTGGTCTCCCAAGTGGATCAGCTCGCGCAGATCCGTGGATTCTGATCTCGGTCACGAAGCTACCAAGCCAAACTAGTAGTGAAGGTCGGCTAGGGTTCCCTAGCCTCTACCGGTTAGCCGGTCCGGCCTCCCAGAGCCCGAAATGACCACGCCCCTACTGCAGGTTTCCGATCGCAGTTCTGATCCAGCGCATCGCGTTTGCCAAGCCACCAATCCGCAATCCACGACCGATATGCAATCGGCGCACGCTGCCGCCGACGCCGGAGCCCGGCGGGGCCGATTCTGATGGGCCAATATGTCCCGTGACGCCGGCGCTGGCGTAATGGAGGCCGGGCTTGTCGCTACCACAATGCGGCACGCGTGCTTCGCCTTTCATTAGTCGGCAGGCGGTCAGGGCGCCGCTGTGGATCACAAGGTCCGGTTTCCTCTCGATCCGTATGCTATTTGCAATCGATGTATCTCCTGCGAGCTAATTTTAGCTCGATCTACTACCGTGACGCCGATCCGCGTTCAGCGCCAACGAGACCGTGGAATATTCGGGGGTTGAGGAACTAGATTATTGTTCAGATATTCAAGATGATATCTTGGCTTGCATCTTTCACTTTCTAAGCACCATTGTATGTTTGGTGCTTGTGAACCCTAATAACAAAGTTCGGGGCTTTAGTATGTCTCACGGCATCGGAAATTACTATTGTGGCCGATGGTATGGATGCTGCTACCTGACTTGGTCGTGTCTCGTGGCTCCGTGTCTATGGGTAAATGGTTTGGATTATGGTACCCGGCTATGTTCCTTGGTTATCTTGGGTGGTATTTAGTCTGCTCCATGGGCGGTTTGTCTCGCTTGGTTTCTCGTTGCCTTTTGTTAGCAGGGTGGGAATTTTGGTTGGTTCTTCCTTTGCCCGGGATGTGGCCTTGCTTATATTTGGTTGGTTTGACTTACTGGCCTGTATGTGAGGTCTGGTTTTGGTTTGCCCGGATGTGGGCTTGGTTTTATTTGGCTTGTGTGGCAGTTGGCATGTGTTTGTTTGTATCGGGCTGATGCCCCTTTCTTATATTTATAGGGGAGGTGTTGTCCGTTTTTTTGTTTTCTCTGGTGGCCTTGGCCTTGTATTTTTCCTAGTTATTGTGTGGCTTTGCCTTGTTGGGTTTCTTAGCCTTTTCTTGCCCTAGGGTGTGGGTTTGATTTATTTTGGTGGGTCATTGTTTCGTCCGTGTCGGGTCATGGAGTTCTCGCTTCTTCGCTGAACGCATTGCTTGTGCCTGCATTGTGGATGTGTGGCTCCTGGTTTCCCTGGTTTGTTCGCGCCCGTGCCATTGTCGTGGGTTGTTATTTCGTGATCTTTGCTGCCTTTGTCTTCGGCTGTGGCGGGTTGTTTTTCTCTCCTTGCCCTGTGGGTGTGGGTCGGGTTTTGATAGTTGCTTCGTCAGCCCGTATGTGTGGGTCCCGTGTGGCCATTATGTATTGGTATTATCAGGCCTTCCCTCCTTCCGGGGGAAGGTTTTCGGATGATGCCCTTATGTGTGTCGCCCGCTTGCCTTTTCTGGGCTTCGCTTGTATTGTCATTGTTTGTTTGTTGGGCTTTGCCCTTTTGGAAATAAATTCTTACTTATCCATAAAAAAAAAAAAAAGTAGAAGTTGCTTTTTTTGATTTATAAAAGTATAAATATATATAATTTCATGTAGTCTTTTTGAAAAATCAGTTCAAGCTTAATAATATTTTCAGATTTATCTTTAAGGTTCTCTTGTTCTCTCATCACTGGGTGACTCCTCGGGACGAGTTCGTGGCTTGTCCACCGGGTGGATTCGTGGCGAAAGTCTTTGTCCTGGGCTTTATCAATCAACCCGGCCCATAGTTGATCGTGGCGCCTTCACTTCATCATCTATCTTGTGTGATCGTTTCATTAAACCGGCAACTACCTTGTGCAAACCCCTACTTTCCATCACCATCTCATCTTCTAAACTTTCCAAAAACCAAATTTTCAACCTCCTAAACCAAAAAACTTTCCAAATCTTGTTCCATAATACTAAACTTCCTAAAATACCCATTTCCCCTTATATACCATAAATTCACCTTTCTTAACTTAGAAAATCTCCAAAATTCGTCCATAACCTATTTTGGGCAATAAAACTACCCCAAACCCATATTTTGACTTACCTAAACTTCTGGACCATCCATCATGGTCCGAACCTTGCATCACTTTATGCATGGTTGATGCATATAGACATATATTGTTCTGTAAAAGGCGGTATTAATTCCATAATCATGAAGGGCAATGGTACTTTAGAGAAAGAATGTTAACCAAAGGCCAGATCCATTATAAAAGGCGCCGCCTCGATTCGTGGAAGCGGGCGCGCTCTCGACTTAAGGCCGCCTCAACTGCACATACTGTGGCACCGCCTGACCCTTGGGCAACCATCTTTTTGAAAAATGTAGGGGTTTTTTTTGAATTCAAATTCTAACCATTAAGTTTTCATTTAATTCATAACGTTTCGAATTAATTTTTACAATTAAGTTTGCATTAATTCATAACGTTTCAAATTAATTCTTTCAATTAAGTTTTAATTAATTCATCATATTTCGAATTAATTTCTTACAATTAAGTTTGAATTACCTCGTAACGCTTTCTAAATTAATTCTTAGTAATTAATTCAAACCAAATTTGGTCGGCAAATACAAATGGGTCCTTGATGTTACAAAAATACAATCTACATAAATTATTGAGATATTATAATTATTTTATGTTTTAGAAAATATGTATGGTGCATATACACCCTTAGACCAATGTCATAATGTGGATGTTTTAATCTTAAATATTTGTTTATTTTGGGATATGCGATTTAAATAATTTCAAGCATGCATGTCAGTTTAATTCAAGCATTTTTTGGGATATGTAATTTAAATATGACATGCGTGTCGTGTTTATTTCTTGATTATTATTTATAAGTTGTATAGTATAAATATGTAAAACCCAAGAAAAAACTTATTTTCCTGAAGAGCAAAATCAAGAATTTTGCTCTGATCTGCATGTGCAAAACCCTAGATTTTTCTAAATCTCAGATGACAAAATGGATCAAAGGTTAGAATAATCTCGAAATCTAGGTTGAACTAGACAAACTGCACAAACTTAAGACAAATAAGGCTTTTCACGCACCCGAGGTTCAACGGGTCAATCACAGCGTGACACATGGTAAGAGAGTGCATGCCACGTGGCACTAGAATTGGGGACACTTGGCACTTGAGTGGCCAAGTGTCATGCCCTTGTGAATGTATGCATTATAGTGGGATGAGTTTTGGCATGAGTGACACATGCCTTAACTTAGGCCATGTGTCACGCATGTTTGAGAACATGTCTAGGCTTATGGTTCGTGGTCAGATTGATCAAAACATGGTGAAGGAAGAAGGACTTGCTCTAGAACAATTCAAACGAGCTGAGAGGTATGAGGAGAAATAGGGGAGAAAGATTAGAAAATAGAGAATAAATAAATAAAGGAAGGGGAAGAGGAGGGAGGAAAAGCTATAAGACCCCTCCATTATTACAGTTGAAGGATCAAGGACTTGATCCCACATACTATAAGAGGTAGGGACTTTGGCCTATTTGGTTATTTTCCTGGGCCATGGAAACAATAATGTTGAGTTTGGTCACCTCAATGGAGGAGAGATTTCGTGTATAGGGAAAATGTTGTGTTTAGGAGATGCCGCCAGTTTTTTTCCCCTTCAACCCTTAATCATGTTTTGTCCATAACTCGTCATAACTCGTCCAAATTGAGTGATTTTAGTATTTTGGTAACTAGACTTAGCGAGAACATATCTCCTTGAAATAGGCCCATCCACTCTAAACGCCGACTCGTAAAGGCATTCAAAGCGGAGCTAGGTTTAGGCGCTTTGTGTCAGATTGAGATTCCATGATCGTGTTTTGGCCATAACATGGCCATCACACATTAGAATTGAATGATTTTAATTTGTGGGTAAAATAGACTTATAGGAGAACATATTCTCGAAATAGGGCCTGGTCCAATCTGCCTAATTAAATGCATCTCGTGGGATGGTGTCTGTGTAGCTTCGTCTTGTTTGAAAACTGAGTAGCCATGTTAAAAATCTTGTTTGAAAACTGAGTAGCCATGTTAAAAATAGTGTTTCCAAACCGTTTCTCCTTGCTTTTAGATCAATTTTAAATAATGGATTTTGTGATGCCTAGGGTTAATCTCTATACTCATGGTAAGGAGGCTTGAATCTTAAGCCATTGTGAATTGTGATTCAGCGCCAATTTTGGTTAAGAGATGACATGATACTTTTTTGTGTGTTCCAAACAATTGAAAGAGTATGTGTTGTGTTGAACATACATGTTTTTGGCATGTTGCACTGTAGACTGAGGTGCTATGTCCCAAATTGGAGATCAAGCCATAACCTATTTGCCTAATTGATGTTAGGAGTTATAAATGTATGTTTTCATGATGTATTAACTGGAGTGAGTGGAATTCTAGTATGACAACATGTAAATTGATATTGAACTGAATATATGAATTGCTGTGTGCATTAGACATGAGAGTTCATGGTACACACCTAGTGTACAAGGTAAAATGTCCATGTAGAGGTCTTCATACATTGGACATGAGTTTGAGTGAGTTTGATGGCAGTGGCACAATTGCATTGCATTGGTGTATGACAAATCACCGCATTACATGGGTGTGTGTGTACATGGTACCGATGGCATCAGGTTCGTGTTGAATTTCAGGGGCTCTGTGAATGGACAAAATTCAATTGAGTCACACAATGTTAAATGAAAATGGAAAACGAATAGTGTCGAGCATAGAGAGTAGGGGATAGATAGCGTATCCATTGGTGAAAGCCCGAAAAATGTCAAAAGGTGTAAGAGACCCGTGGTGAGACCTCGGAAAGTTCTGTTGCCCAAAAAGATACCAACGCAGATGAATGCAAGATCACATGACTCGGGTTATGTGGGATGGGAGCCGACTGACTCGGTATTGATTTCCATTGACACTTGTATTGGGTGGTGGTCGAAGGTTGATCTTACATGGGGTACCTAGGAGTGTCGTCTCATATGCATGTAGTTTTTTTTTTTTTTTTTCCATGATAGAACAAAGATGTTCGCATGGATCAGGTTGTTCATGGTGACTATGAGATGACTACTCAGATGTGCAATCCTGGCCGGGAGTAGCCCTGGTAGGTTTTGTTTTTACTGAGCGTAGCTCACCCCATCATGGGAACACCCCCTCCCCCCCTTCCTTTCAAGTACAAAAGTCACGTAAAACAAACGGCGCCCTAGAGGCTAACAATCGAGAAGAGGGCCTGCTAGGCCTGAGAGCATTTTTTGTATATGTATGAGAACTAAGCACTCATAATACATATCCCAGTTTTGTATATTGAACAACATTTGGTTCTAATGCACGTATTTTTACCATATGTGTGAGTGAGCTGCTATAACTCATGTTTTGTATATGGACTATATGAAGTTATTTTGTGTATTTATGAATTAAATATGCAGGGATGAATCTCGGTATACGAGACATGTGAGTGCGATATCGGGATACCTGATTTCCATAAACTTCTGCAGGTTGACAAGTTTTCAACGAGAGCCCCGGGTTATTTCGACAAGTTGTAAAGAAGAATAGTTGCTCAAGGTTGTAGATCACTCAAAATCACAAAACGCAGCAGAGGATGCATTCTTCTTAAACTTTTATTCGATGGTGCAGACCATTCAGCATGTTCTAGGCAAATCCATGGAGTTGGATATTTTACCTAGGATTGACATTTGATCTTCATATTGGCTTATGAAAATCAATCTAGTTTTGGGCCATGATATGCCACATTTAATTTATGCCATTATTATATGCATGTGATGATATGAATGGTATGATGGATGAATTATAGTTGAAATGGTAGTATTAAAATATAAATTAAATCCCTCTTTAGAAATTAAGTAATGTTGTTTCACTATAATTTCACACTTATCAAGACTTCGATTGACTACATGGGTCAGTGCCAAAGTAGGGTATGTAATCCATCTTAGTAAAGGCAGCGGCTGATAATGGTGATATCCATATGTATGAGTTTGACTGGAATAAGGTTATCAAAACAGCTTTTGGACCGAGGGTAACAAGATTTTACTTATGACATGTGATTGTCAAGTCCCATGGGAATCCAAGAACTGCATTAGATACGGAAAACTGGTAATCAAGCATCTACCAACAAACTGCATTCTCAGCTGTCAAAGCTTACTTAGAGTTCGGGTGAAATACGGGTCTTGGGATCAATAAAGTCTCAAATATTAGATTATCCAATTAAAATAAGAGGGTTAAATATTTGGTAATATTTAGTGGGAGTATTTTATGCCTCGCATATTTAATTATTGAAATTCTAAAATACTTTGCAAATGACTTATAGATAATGGAAACAAACAACACGCCAACTTTGTCACTGGATCAGTCCTTGAGAAGAATAAACTCAATGGGACCAACTTCCTTGATTGGCACAGAAACTTGAGAATCGTTCTTATGCAAGAAAGGAAGTTATATGTCCTAGATGAACCTATCCCTGAAGAACCTACAGCAAATGCTCCTAGGGCTCAAAGGGATACTTATATTAAGCATCAAAATGATTCAGTCGATGCTCAATGCCTTACAGCCACAATGTTGAATCGAGCTTCGTACAGAGGCTGATGTGGAGGCATTTACCATGATAGCCCGTCTCTCAAGGAAATGCCCAGAGATCTCACGGGGAGAGGTTCAGCATAATATAGCGATTTATAATGGTCAACCCATGATCTGGCTGAATGGTGATGCCTGACTGTCTTGAGCTTAACGAATGATTAGCCAAGAATTGACCACTGATATCATTCTCCAAACTCTACCTGATGCTTATGACGGTTTTCTTATGAACTACAATATGCATAACATGGAGAAATCATTTTTGTTTCATCTGATGCTTACAAATGATTTGTATAATGATTCAAAATGGTGAGGCTTTTGTTTGGATTTCGGATTTGTATAAAAAGTGTGGTTGTTGTCACTATGTTAACTGATGGTGATTTGAAATAAAATGTAAAAAGAAGACCTTGAAGTTAAATACTAGTTTGGGTAGTATGATATTGTAAAGGTGTCCTCGGGTTATTTCTCGCATTAGGTAAATGACCTATAGTCATTTCCAAAACAATATCTTGGTTTAACTTTAAAACCAACCCTTAGTACCTTTCCTTCAACCATAGCATTTATCGAGCATTGTCTGCTCTCGTAGTTGAAATCTAGAATTTAACCTTACTCCCTGATGGCTCATAAATGACACAATCCACGGATGTCGCAGTATCTAACATTAAGAATACACCGAACCCTAAAGTTTGCCAATTATTGACCAAAGAAAGCACCAGCAGCTTAAACCTAGTTTTGAAAGTTCAAACATAAATACTGCCAGAATCGCTTAGGAAAAACAAGAGGATCACCCAAACCTCATCAACCAACCTAGCAACCATCCTCTTCAAGGTTTAGAGGCTTTAGCCAAACATCCTTTGAGTTATCATCCTTAAAGGGTGTGTTTGGTTGCCTAAAAAGTGAGAGAAAGAAGAGAGAGAAGAGAGAAAATGAAGCCAAAAAACAGTCTGTGAATGGAAAAAAATGCCTTGTGAATAGTTAGGTTACAAATTGTTCATAAGATAGTTTATATAGCCTTACAAGAAAGGTGAAAATAATTAATTTATCATAAAATAGCATCATTACAAATAGAGGGTAGAGATGGAAAAAATAAAAAAACAGGGTCGTTTGTACACAAAAACACGAAGCAGACATTTCGCTACAGGTGAAAATTTCACTATGTAGCGAAATTTCGCTAGCATAGCGAAATTTCACTATGTAGCGAAATTGAACTACATAGCGAAAATTTCGCTATTATTGCGAAAATTTCGCTATGTAGCGAAATTTCGCTAGCATAGTGCAATTTCGCTATGTAGCTTAAATCTCTCAGACCATAGCGAAAATTTCGCTTATTCTAGCAAATTCCTTGTCTTCCCGCTTGCATCCCATGATATTCCTGCATGCATCCAAATTTGTTTCATCTTCAATTTCTTCTGCTTCTCGCTTTGATGCAATCAAATGTAAATCAAACGAACTCTGTAAATCAATTTCAATCCTGATATGAGGCTTGATATGGTAGATATGTCAAGAAACCGCAAAAACTACCTTCACACAAACAGCTTCTAAATGGCAATCCATTAGTACTAAAGGGATATACATGAGTCAATTGGCTTAATTAATATGATTGGTGCGCAAAAAGTACTTAGAACATATCTTAAATAGGGTTCAAAATAGCATTTTTTGGGTACTAATCACACCCCCCAACCGACACATTGCTATTCCCATAGCAATGCCAGAAAAAATCAACAAGTAGAGAATAAAAACATGTGAGGTCAAAAAGGTTCGTAAAAGTAATGCATAGCCTACGATGAGAATCACGAAAACCTAACCTAAGACCATCTCGAAAGAATGAAAACTATACCGCGTTGACTGACCAACAAGCTCCCTCCTCGAGGCATGAACCAGCTCTTCTATAAAAAGCTACGGTTTGTCTTGATCAGCCCGATCATAAAACGCAAGTGAAATTGTACGCTCTCCCCCCAACCGAAAGCTAATGTCATAACCTTGCGTGTTAAAACCTAAATAGATCAGACTCATTCTGTTGGCACAATTCTTTTACGCTGTAGGTGCAATGCTGAGGGTTTGACTTCACCAAAGTCCATGTAACGCTGGATTAATCGACGACCAACCGCTGAAGGCCTAGGCTTCGCCATGACGATCTTCCACCATAAACCTATAGGTTTCCACCCTGACCCGAATACTCGAGCCCAAAGACCTACACCCGCAAAAGTCCACCCATCCACCCAGATAGCTGTAACAAAAGTCAAGATCCCAAACTGAAGTTTAGGCACCTGGCTTTGTAAGGTTTATATACCCCTGACCGTGCTCTGCTTCAAGGCAAAGCAATGTGATTCGATTCTTTTCTTTTCTTTTCACTTTTTCTTTTTCTCTTCTTTTATTTTGGAAGACACATTGGCCTTCTATTCATGGGGGTCCACAACCTATTCAAGGGAGTCAACGACACTAGGTAAGGGCTTGCATCGTAAGAGTGGGTTTTGTGTTGTTTCTTAGCCTATCATTGAGACCTAACGTGCTCAGTGTGTGGCGAGCTAAAGGTGGAAGAGACAAGGCAAATACAACAAGAAGTTGACTAGTCATCCACTAATCCCTAAGATGTGGCCCTCCTGGTTCATGACACCATTAGGAAAGGCTTAAGTTCAACACACTGCAAGGCTAAACATTATGCATATACAAAAGTTAAGTAAAAAAAATAATAAAAAAATGTGGGTGCAAAAGTAGAAAATGTAAATACTGCTATAAAGCTTTTAATATAACCAAAAGGGCTAGTACAGTTTACTACAGCTGAACACTATACAAAGCTAAACAAATAAACCACCGCCTACTATTAATACATACATACAAACAAATTCCATACAAGACAAGTAGGCAAGCTGATAAAACTAAAACAACAAGTATAAAACAAAACAAATAAGATAAATGCCACTTCCGACGCTTAACTCTCCTCCCCCCAAAACCGCAAAGTATAACTCAGTAGTCTCAACAGTTTACACAGGAAGAGAAGGGGAAGTGTGACCACCTCACTCAGGTGGAGTAGACGCGGATCCGGTTACTGCGGCCGCCGCTAGCATATCCAACGAGTTACCAAGTTTGCCCAGCTGACCACAAGGCGAGGAAGGGTCAGACAGGCTCGGCCACTCGTGAATCGGTGGGAGACCCAGGTGGCTTTGTATCCGTAGGAGGAATAGCTTGATTTTGAGCCAGAGTGACTCCCTGGGCCACATCCGTCACCCAGCCAGTTCGAGTAGCCGTAAAGATGCAAAGAATAGTAGCAACTCGCGCCGGGACAAGATCCATAAGAGCTGAGCAATCCCTATAAGACAATGGATGTGCTCCTGATGCCCGCCGCTATGTGGTGAAGATGGGTCAGGCACCCTGAGGAGTCGGGCGTAGGAGATGGACCTAAAGGGGATGAATCCGTAACCTGTCCCCACTCTGGCCACCAGATCAGGGCCGCCACCCCTAGGTAGGTCCTCCGCAAAATCATCCTCTACCTCCTCGGTGTAGAAGAAAAGAGAGCAGCACAGATAGGGTCCGCTCATGGGATAAGATTTGAGGACAACTCACGGGGACGCTCTATACGTGGTTCCTCCGGAACCTAAGATGGGCCTAAGACGGCATAGTAACTTCGAAGATCGCAGTGGAGCTCGCTCGAGCCCGTCCTTACGGACCTTCTCCTCGAAGTGTAGAAATGTCAAGGCATGACAGCCACGGATGAACCAACCTGATATCCGTACAGAGCTCTTGAAATAGCTCTCAAGGCCAGAATAATAATGTGGGAAATAACATTGGACCAAGTAATGTATCCGTGAGGAGCATCTACTGAGGAAGCCGGCTGGGCGAAAAGTTATAGATCCTACTGCAGATCAGGTAGAGAGAGAGAGTGAATCAGTTCTAGGCTAAGGTTGAGCTACCACCGATAATCAGAGTTTGGCTGTAATCCATCGCGTGCCTAAAGCAAGAAGTGGAGGTTGGAGGCTCACGATGGAGCTTTATAAACACACCGAACACTGGGAATTCAGCCCTACTATTGAAGAATTGACTGGGGAGGTCAAGATGCATTGAATACATGTGAAACTCATTTTGGACATCATTTGGGCCTTGGAAGGCAAAACGTATCGACTTGACAAACTCCCCGACGTGGAGTCGTTTAAGACATTTTGTAAAGATCAGAGATTTGCTCCAATATTTTATTCTTATCCCTTTTTAGAAGATTTGCTTTATTTATTTTAGAAAGTTTGCTTTATTTATTTTACAAAGTTTGTTTTTGTGAGTTGCTTTATGTAATTTAGAAGTTTATTTTCCTAGTTAAAGTAGAAGTTGCTTTATTTGATTTAAAGTATAGACTATATATACCTATAATGTAGTGCTTGAAAATCAGTTCAAGCTTTCTAATAATATTTTCAGATTTCTTTTTAAGAGTTCTCTTGTTCTCTTATCTCGGTGGATTCCTTGGGGACGTAGTTCTGGCTTCTCATACCAGACCTTTTGGGTGGCGTGTTTTGTCTTTGTCCAAATTTTATCAATCAACCCTGCCCATAGTTGATCATGGCCTTTCACTCATCATCTATCTTGTGTGTATCGCTTCATTAACTCAGAACAACCACCTTTGTGCAAACTCTAATATCCTCAACATTCATCTTTTCTCAAACTTTCCATAACCAAATTTTCAACCTCAACCCAAAAAACTTTCCAAATCTTGTTCCATACTACTAAAACCTTCCTAAAATAATTTTCCCCTTATATACCATAAATCTGGCACCTTTCACCTCAGAAATCTCCAAAATGTCCATAACCTATTTCGGGGCCTAAATAAAACCACTCTAAACCCATATTTTGACTTACCTAAACTCGATCATCCATCACGGTCCCAACCTTGCATCAAAGTGGCATCGAGCTCGATTTTGGTCGATCATAAGCTAAAGAGTATTCTTGGTTCCGGAGACAAGAGTCCTAATCATGGTTCACATGGTTCTCAATCCCCATTGCAAAACGCATTGCTGATCTTGAATCTGTGGTTCAACGTCTACAAAAGCAAATGGCTATCAATGATGATCCTATGGCAACAAAGACCTCATGGAAGGTGAAGGTGATGAAAGTTTGACGAGAACCGTGTCGCTAGCCAAGTTCCGGAATTAATTGAAAGCACAGCTTCCAAAGACAAGCATTCAAAAAAGTGAATATGATTATGGAGGAAGGTATGAAGATCGACACCGCGATGATAATTACTATGAGAAACGTAATAATGATGAAAGTTCCAGATTCAATCCATTTGATATTCAAATTTAAGAAGAAACTGCCGATGACTTCTCGATTGGCTTAATACCGTCGAACGTGTCTTTGAATATTGTGATCCCAGCGGCAAAAGGTGAAGTTGGTGGTTATCAAGATAAAGTAAGAATGCTTCTTTCTTTTTGTGTAAAATTTAAATATGCCAGAGAGACACGTAAAGAAGATTGAAACTGTGTGGTAAGTGCATGGTGCAAAAAAGTAAAAAGACAAAGGTTGAATTAAAAGGAAGTATCTTCCTTTCCACTATCGCCAAGTATTATCTTCCTCAAACCGAATTTGAAGTGCCAGAATTTGACTGTGGAGGAGTATTCGCCGAGTTTGGAAAATTTACGATCAAAGGAGACTTGGTAAGAGGCCGAGGAGCACCCATAGCCCGCTACTCACCACTGCTTTGAGGGTTCGAATTTAAATCGGTTCCAACATACCTATATAACACTCTTCAAGATGTGATAAAGCTGGTTCAAAAGTTTGTGCCTAACAAGTATGGGGTTTACCACAAATCGGATTAAAGCATGACTTACCAGAATCACTTCAAAGGGTCCTGAGTGGCCACAAAACCACCCAACCTCAGTGAAGTGCACAAGCCACAACAAGAGTCTACCTCTAAGTCGGGCTACAGTTGGCTTTAAATGCCACGGATTTGGGCATATAGCTTATGAATGTCCTAACCGACGAGTGGCTGGCCCTAGCTGAAGAACATGAAGCCGAGGAAGAAGACGTCGAATAGGCAATTGAATCCGACCAGAAGATAAGGATGAGCTGCATTTGTGGCTCCACTCCATGGACTCTGTTGCCCAGCTGAGTTTCAAGATAGGGTACCGCTTATCGAGGAGAATCAAGCCAGGTCCAATGTCTTTCACAAAGTGCACATCTAAGGACAGGTTTATTGGCTATTATTGATAGTGGGAGCCTAAGAATTGTGTTTCCTCGAGATGGTGCAAAAAGCTTGATTTGTAGATGATCCATAATCAAACCCTATAAACTTAGAATGACTCAAGAGGGTAGTGATATCAAGGCAGTTTAAATGCCTTGTCTCTTTTACAATTGGAAAGCACTACTCAGACGGCGTACGGTGTGATGTTGTTCCAATGGATATTTGTCACTTGCTACTTGGGAGGCCATGGCAATATGATAGGTAGGTAATTTATGATGGCTTCAAGAACACTTACACATTCCACAAGGATGGGCACAAAATTGTCTTAGCACAGTTGAAACCGGGAATTGATTTAACCTCCAAACCAAGAGAGTGCACTTTATTGTCAAAACCAGTTGAGAAAGAAATCAAAGTCAGGGTTCAAATGTGATGGCCTTGATTGCTACTAAGAAACCGAAAGTGAGAAGGAGATCCCAAAAAGTTAAGTAGAGCCAATTTTAGCAGACTTTGATGTAGTACCCGAGAGATCCCCAACACTGGTCAGCTCTCATGAGATATTCAACATCAAATCGACTCGCACTACGTGCCCTCATGGTCCACAAACCGCCTATAGGATGAGTCCTAAAGAACATGAAGAGCTTTACAAGACAAGTTGGATAAGTTGCTCAACAAAGGGCTTATTCGAGAGAGTAAGAGCCTCAGGCGGTTCCCGCCTACTAGTACCAAAGAAGGATGGATCTTTGAGGATGTGTGTTGATAGTGTGGACAGTCAACAAGATTACTATTGAATATAGATTTCCCATTCCAAGTATTGATCGCCTGATCAACTCTAGAAAGGCCCAACTTTTCGAAGATTATGATTTGAGGAGTGGATACCATCAAAATTCTGTATGAGGGAAGGAGATGAATGATCTATTTAATCTTTAAAACTCCTAGGATGGACTCTCTATGAGTGGATGGTGATGCCATTTGAGACCCATCCAATGCCCCAAAGACTTTTATGAGGTTTATGAATCATATCCTTAAGCCATGCATCGAAATTTTCAGGGTGGTATACTTGATGATATTTGATCTATAGCAAAATTCATGGAGCACTCGGGAGCGCTTAGCCACCTGTTCTCTATTCTAAGGAGCAACGATTATTTGTCAACTTGAAGTATGTGACTTCTATGCCGACGTAATCATATTTCTTGGTTATGTGGTTACTAAAGATGGAATTGAAAATGGATGTATGCGGATAGGGCGATTACAAATTGGCCAACTCAGCTTCCGATCCATGATGTGAGAAGCCTCATACACTTTTATAGGAGATTTATTCGTGGATTTAGCCTCATAATGGCTCCTATAACTCGAATGCCAAAGGGGAGTGACAAATCTAAGTGGACTAGTGTCGCCGAACAAATTCAACCATGCTCATTGCTTGGCGGTTCATTCTTTTGAAAATAAATTCTACCTATCCAAAACCTAAGCCCTTGGTTTTAATTCGATTTCAACAAAGTCTTCAAAGTAGAGTGTGACGCATCTCAAGTCGGGATTGGTGCCGCCCTTAGTCAAGATGAAGACCCATCGCTTTTAGTGAGAAGTTAAATGAAGCAAAAGAAAGAATCTACCCATGATGTTATGCTCTATGCTATCTATAGAGCTTATTTCATTGGAGTTACATTTCTTTACGTAAAGCCATTTGTGCTCGAGATCATGAAGCACTAAAATTCATCAACCATCCAGCACAAAGTCAATCAAGACATGCATATGTGGGTGGAATTCTTACAGCTTTACAACTTCACAATCAAGCATAAAGTCAGGTTCATAACGTTGTCATGGATGCCTCGAGTAGGAGACATGCCCTAGTGACTTCCATGCAAGTCCAAGCAGCGGATTTGATGTGTCAAAGAACTATACGAGGAGGATGCGATTTGGTGAAATCGAAGGCAACACAAGCCTTTCAAGGTTTTCAGAAGGACGGATGGTTTTCTCTTTAAAGGAAAACACTCTATGCATCCGCCTGTTCTCGAGATTGAGTATTCTCGATGAGTTGCATGAAACATTAGAGGACACTTTGGTGATGCAAAAACCTTAGCTCTAGTGAAGGCAAACTGGGCCTAAGCTAGAGAAAGACATTGCTAGATTTGTCAAGAAGTGTGTTATGTGTATGATGGCTAAAACTCATGGAAATAATATGGACTATACACCATTTCCACCTAAATATGCGGGAGGAGGTAAGCTTGATTTTGTTTTGGGATTACTCTAGGAACACAAAGAAACAAAGATTCGACTGTGGTCATGATGTGTTTTCAAAGATGGCCCACTAATGATGCAACAAGTCTAATGACGCCTGTGACATGTCACGACTTGTACTTCAAAGAGATTCAGCGCTCACATGGTATTCCTAAGACTATGGTTTCAGATCGAGACTCTAAGTTTCTTAGTCACTTTGGAGAACTCATGGAGGAACTTGGGACTTCTTTTACCTGCTCAGCACTTTATCACCCTCGGGACCGATGGTCAAACCGGTTACTAATAGAAGCCAGAAATTACAAGGAGCCTATGTGTGAAGAACGTGAGTCAATGGGATTTGGATTCTACCCCTAAATCAGTTTGCCTATAATGTCCATGATAGAACTGTTGGGAAAAACCTATATTTGAGGTAGTCCATGGACTACAACCGATTGGACCCATGGAATTAGCACCCCATCCGACTATTCAACAATTTAGTGGAGATGCTAAAGTTAAGCCAAAGAGACTGCTAAGTTGTATGAAGAAGTTCATGAAGATTGAGAAGAAGAATGCCAAATATGTGGAACAAGCAAATAGACGCCGCGTGGGCATGTGGTTGAGGCTGCTTAATTGGTTTGGGTACACCCTTTTCGCAAAGATGTTTCCACCATAAAGTTTGGAAAGTTAAGCCAAGAGTAGATGGGTCTTTTCAAGATTATAGAGAAAATGGAGAATGCCTACAAGCTGCGCTTGTCGACGAATACAGCCTTCAAGACTGAATGAGCAGCGTAATGCCTCTAGGCATCCTGCCATCGCCTTCACCGTGAGTGATCTGGGTTATCAATATTTTGGATGGGTTGAATGGCGCTCGGTTTCAAAGGTTCGATACAAGGGAATGTGTTTCCGATCCTTTCATAGGGATCCTGCTTTATATTTGCTGGCAGAAGGTTTTAGTCTCTCACTCTAAGGTATGACCAGCCTCAGATGGTGATTAGCCCAAGATCGCCGACGCCAGACAAGCAGAAGGCCGGCTCAGATCCGCTCCCATCATCAGCAGAGAATTTTGGTTCTGCTTTGGTTTTACTCACCGCATTTGTTTAGATTCGAGTTAGGTGGCTCATAAAACACTGCACCTCAAAATTGAGCCGATCTCCCCAAAAGGCCTTTATGCCTCTAAAGCGCATCGAGGTCGCCAAAGTTTCATCCAAGTGTCCAATGAAGCCAGTCCTCACTACTGGCGCAGAAGGCTGCATCGCCGGAGCGCCTGATTCTCGGGTTGGTCAATCGGGTCTCACCGGGTGGTTTTCTTAAGCTAGACAAAACCAGATCGGTGACGGTTTGCGGCACCGGGATCTAGGGTGGGGTCTGACGGCGAACTCACGAATAAAACTTGAGCCTTCACTGAGATTCCGCAGCGTGCTGCCGACGACGGCAAAGATAAAGCACCTTGGCAACTATCGGGTTTCGAATCGTTGTCAACCTGATCTCAAGATCCGGTGATGAGGGAAAAGGCGTCCCGTAAGGTCAAGGTCTACTGAGGCAAAGAAGTCGGTCAGATCTGGACGCTCACCGATTCCCACAAGGGGTTTCGCCTTATCCAACGCTCGCTGGTTTCACCACTAATGCTCAGCTCATCCTTCCCTAAGACAAATCTGATTTTTCCGGATGGGTCACTATGAATCTTTCATGATGCTTCGCCTGTTGGCCAAATCAAGTAACCAACAGATAACACCGACTTCCTTAAGGAAGAAACGCACTTTATCAAAGCGCTTGCCCATGCCTTCAATGTGGACTTTCCTTGATTCTACTCATTGGGTTGTGTTTCATTCCCTAAGGGAATGCTATGGGTTTTGCCATTTTCAGTGTTGGTCATTTCACAAAGATTTGCAAGACGTGTTCCGATCAAAGATCGACGACAATCTACAATCGAATGAGATAGTTTCCCGTTGGTGTCGTATGGTGTGTGCCATGTTGTTGTGGTCGTTGTGGTTGTGTGGTTTTCCGCATTGGTTCATTTGCGGAATTGGTCAGCTTGGGGCTGTTTGGTTTGTCTCTTCGTTACTTGTTGATACTCATTCGTGAGTGGCAAACTTAATATTTTATTGTGTTTCCGTGGCATTGTTCTATGGTAGTGCTTTGGTTGATTGTTCCCTGGTTGAGACAGATTGAAGTTCCTGTTTATTTCCTTGGTGGGTTTGTTACTTATGCCTGTGGGTGTGGGCTTGTTTATTTGGTCGGTTTGTCTATTGGCATATGTTGTTTATTTCTGCTGATGCCTTTTCCTATGTTTATAGTGGAGGTGCTGTCCGTTTTCGGTTTATATGGGGCCTTGGCTTCTTGTATTTTCTTGGTTTGTGGGGCATTGCCCTTTTGGAAATAAAATCTTAATTATCCAAAAAAAAAAAAATGTCAAGGACTTGAAGGCTTATCACGGTGAAGACTTGAGGGCAAGTCTTTTTTCTCAGCTATGGGGGATTGATGTAGGAGCTTCTATAAACACACCGAACATTGGGAATTCAGCCCTAATTATTGAAGAATTGGATTGGAGAAGTCAAGATACATTGAATACATGTGAAAACTTATTTTTTCAGACCCCACGGCCTCGAAGGCAAAAAACGGATCAAACTCGACAAACCCCGATGCTGAGCCGCGATATTGATTTTTAGAAAGATTTACCTTATTGATATTTTGTCACACCCCGATTTCACTTGCAGATTTATGTTATTTTACCATCTCTTTTTTTTTTTTTTTTCATCAAGGAGTCTCAACATAGGACTCTTTCAAAATCCAACACTTTAGTATTGTGCGGCTAGCCACTCACTCTACACACCATATATATCAACCTCAGATTCCTCAAAACCCGAGTCCAAACCCACTTGAAGTAATCGCCTAGGAAACGCACTCAAACCCAACTCCAAGTCCCAAACATATATACATACTTCCGTACCGAGGTGTCCTCAATGCACCCAAGACTACACTTACACTTGATCAAAATAATATTTACACAAAATCCCAAAACTTTCTACAAAGTGTCCCAAACTAATGGCCATAAGCCAAATATACAATGACCCATGATCGATATGAACTATCCAAAATATATAGTGTGAACCTCCACACAACACTAGATGTTCCTCAAAATGTATGCCCAACCACCAAGATGTTAAGGTCGACGACAATTCCTAACCTCCAAAACCCCGTAAGTCAAACTCTCAAAGTCACGAAATGGTCTCGTGCACTGCATCTAAGGTGGAGGAATAATGGGGTGAGTCTCGACAACCCGCAGGAATCCCATAACGCTTCATGCTTATAAAAACATTTCAAAATACAAATAATTCAACACATCTCAAAACATGAGCATTTCAATTAATAGGTTGATGTGGAACAAATGGATGCAATAATACCACCATCTCAACCCCTCATCGCGACTCTTTGGGCTTTCACCCGTGGACTAGCCGATCATCCCCGAACGACAAATTGCTGGGACTTCTACTACCTGTGGATATGCCCACATCCCGTATAACGACAAATTGATGGGACTTACCACCCAGGGATATGCCCACATCCCGTATATCCGTGACCTTTCTGACTACAACCCAGACTGGTCATAACCCGTGTCCACTACATCAATCCTGCATTTCACACAGCCCCATACCCATGTCATGCTTTTGCCAATTTGGCCAGCACTCACCCACGGATATTTAAAAACACTATGTAATTAGTTAATTCAAAGAATTCCATAGATATAAAATATACTACATTTATATATATCATTGTAGAAAAATCACACAATTCAAGCATGGAATGGTAATGTGCACTTTGTCAAACTATGGTATAAGCAGGAGAAGGCTACAAGATCCCTTACCTTCCTTGGATTAAAAAATCCACAAGTCTCCTAAGGAAGTCAAAACCGAGGCTACTCCAAAGGATCTGCAATTAACAAGTCATAAGATTTCTTAAATTTCAAACACTCGTTACATAAAATTATCCAATTGGTTTATTACGCCACTCGAATCACATATATTCTCTACATCACCAACATAAAACTGATCCCTTCAAGAGCACTCTCTTTACACTTACTAATATCAACATTTAACACCCCTATTAGGGTAACACAAACAAGACACACAACATTCTTGTACCTGTTTCTCTATCTCACACCCCCTTTTTTTTTCTTCTTTTTTTCTTAACTACCATTTTGACCAGCCATACATGTTTTTCTGTTCACTATGGTCTATGTCAAAAAGTTTCCGTATCTCTTAGCTTCATAGCCTCTAAACTGCAGTCATCGACTCGAAATCAAGAGTTATTGTTTTTACACTCGACCTTCCCGAGACTATTTCCTGTGTGGATGACCAGGTCCTCACTTCACCCTTACTTGACGGAAATTATGGGAACAAATGAGCCATAATTTCACCCATACTTTCTTCATGAAGTTACTCCCATGTGTCTACTTTAAGAAGGATATTGAATTCCATTTGGATCAATATAACTCAACTTATGACTCAAAATTGTGAACCCAGTCTTAACAGGGACTGTAACTGCACTCCGACTTTCAACCTCAAATTCAAGGGTCTTATAGGGTTTAGTTCTTGGTTGCTTCTAGACATTCGAAGGGCTAGCCTTGGGCTTCTCCAAACTAGAATCATCTCAGTCTGGAGTTCTTAGCTAACTTATGACCAAAGATCACTATGGGTCGGTGGTGCCGACAAGACTCTCCTTGACACACACACACACATGCCATCTTCACAAAACTCGGTCTTTACAATTTAGGTTCCACCAAACACACCTTCATCAAATCTAGGTTAGGATGTAATCCCAACAAAACCCAGTACTAAAACCAAAGTCCATAAGAAATACAACTAAGGCCTCAAAGATCATGTTTACATACCTTAGTGAACTTTTTTCCAATAAAAAACCAAGCTTTCCTGCCTTTTCTCCTCCTTTTTCTCTAGCTTCTCTCAGAACTCTCTCCTTAAATTTCCAGAATTTTCCACTTCCTAGCAAGAAGTTATTCAGCATCCAAAACCAAGAGGGATTAGCTCTGTTTGGCACATGGCAAGCTCTTTCATGCAATTGCCATGTCAAGATCTCCTACCATGCATATATGAGGTGTCATGCCCTCAAGATGCCACATAGCTCACAAGGATATTGCACTTTAGTCCTCTCCACTAACAAGTTTTTCAAAGTGTCCTTTAAGACATACTTAATTTCAAACCCCTAACAAAACACTTAACTTACCTAATTGCATAATTGACCCACATGCCAAGTAAAAATGCAACACACTGCTAATCCTCTAATTAAACCAACCATTAAGATATTAATCTAATCACAATTTAAATATCATAGCAGTTGCCTTTGCTCCCCAAAATCCTTACTTGAACATAAACAAAACATATACTAGGTGTTACACTTCTCCTTACGCAATTTCGTCCCGAATTAAACTCGTACTAACTCGTGAAGAGTTCCTATACTCTTCTTCAATCCCGCTTCTAGTTCCCATGTAGCTTCTTCCATTCCACATGGTGTTCCCATAACACTTTCATTAGGAAATAATTGTTCAAGAACACATGCCTCACATCTAGAATCTCCTGTCATTTCTTCATATTTCAGATTCTCTTGCAAATTCAGCCCTCGCAATCTAGTATGTGCGAAACATCTGGCTCATACTTCCGCAACAATGAAACGTGGAATACATCATGTATCCCAAAACAATTATGGCGGAAGAGCTAAATCGGTAAGCTACCTCTCCAACTTTGAGAATCTCAACTGACCAATGTAATGAAATTTCAGGCTTCCTTTTACCAAACGAATATTCCCTTTGCGAGGCGACTTCACTTAAAAACACATGGTCCCCAACCCGAAACCCAAGGGCCCCTCCCGTGGTCAACATAACTTCTTTCTAAATTGCCCAGCCGCAAGAGCCTATCACGCATCACCCTTATCTTCTCCGTCGCTTCCTCGCACCAACTCCGGACCAACCAAAGTAGCCTCCCGACCATTCCAAAGACATAGGCGATCTACATGGCCTTCCCATAAAGAGCTTCATACGGTGCCATCCCACACGTCTGAAACTATTATTACACGCAACCTAACCAAAGGCAAATGGTCCATCCAACTCCCTGGAAGTCTAACACATATCGCGATGATCTCCAAAATCCGAATCACTCTTCTCAGATGTCTGTTTGCCCGAGGGTGAAATATCAGACTAACTCAACCCGTTCCCAAAGCTTTCTCGCAAAGATCGCTTAATCGGACGTAAACCTCGAAATCTCTATCTTGAGGTTGCTTGGAGAGAGGTACACCATGCAACCTCACAATCTCCCTCATACAATAATCTTCAACAAGCGTAAGAATAGAGCCATGGTCCTATTGCTAAGAAATGTGCTGATTTAGTCAACCTGGCCAACAACCACCCAAACACCATCTTCGACCCCGGTGAGTCTTGGGCAAACTACCACGGCGTCCATCGTCACATGATCCCATTTCCATTCTCGCGACCGGGTAACGGCCGCAATGTGCTCGTTGGTCTCGGTGCTCAACCCTTCACTTGTTGGCACGCCAAACACTGGAGACGAACCCGCCACGCCTCTCTTCATCCCATGCCACCAAAATTGGCGCCAAGTCGCGGTACATCTTTTTTTCTCACCAGATGTACCTCGTGGAATCGAGTGATGAGCTTCCTCATCACCTCCTCTCTCTCAACTGCGGCATCATCCAACGACAAACAACTGGGTTGAGGAAATAGATTCCTCCATTTGCATGAATGCTCCAATCTTCGTGTGCATCACCACTACCACTCTGCGAGCGCAGCTCCTCAATCTTCTTATCACCTCCGAGCCGAAGGACTCTTAGATAAACTGCTATCGAGCTACCAACGTATAAAAACATGCCTTAGGCTCATCCCCATCAAAGCACGGGTGGAACTCGCCGATGTAACCACATCTTCCACTCATAAGCCATCAAACCCAAAGGATGTCTGGATTTCACTCAAGGCATCAACGACCACATTTGCTTTACCCGGATGGTATTGCAAAGAAAAGTCAAAGTCTTGGCAGTTCCATCCACCTTCTCTCGCCTGCATTCAAATCTCTCACGCAAATATATACTTCAACCTGGTAACAGAATACCAACCACCATTAGCAAGTAGCGCCGCCATAACTTTAGGGCAACACTCATCAAGCAAAGATGCCTCAATCATGCGTGGGGTAATTCTTTCATATACTCTTCAATTGCCTAGAGGCATAGGTGGGCAACCACTCCCACCTTGCATGGGCACCCAAGCCAACCCTTGAGGTACCAGCTTAAAACCGTGTACTTTTCTCCCCACTCACCTAGAGTAATCAACACCCTATGGCCGGGGTGAGTCGACCCTTCACCCTGAAAGACTCTCACACTTGTCATCTGGGGCCAAAGCTCACCCTGCGTGTTAGTCTAGTCATTGGACATGCAATCCTCGGAGAAGTTCTCAATAAATCACTGGCACAACTAAATAATCCATGAAGCCGCAGATCTCAGCATGCAGCACTCGGTCGCCTTCCCACCTCATCACGCCGACCTTGCCGGATCCATAATCAAATACCCTCCTTAGACACCATGTGCCCTAGGAACTGGATTTCTTGTAACAAGAAATCACACTTCTATAGTGTGAGAGATGGGAGAAGGGGTCTCCCCGTCTCTCTCCCGAGATGGGTTTCCTGTCGTTAACCATCTTATGGTTTCTGATTCCAGTTCTTGTGAACATGTGATTTCACACCGAAATGGGCTTTCCGTGTCCGTTTCAGTTTCCTTTTATGGTGGGAGCAATTCCGACGCTTCCCACCGTATTTCATTTTATTTAGCAAGTTCCGTTTCCTCTACAAGGAAACCTGGGAAACCCCGTTTCAAACCGTGATGTGGCGCATTCGAAGGATCGCGTCGGCGCTCAGCCTTTGACGATAACTCCACCATTTATGCTGTAGTTATAGCCGAATATGGTGTCGCCGGTACAAGCGATGTCTCTAGCACCGTTTATGGTGGTTTCTCCTCAGATAGGCAGGGGCTTTTGCAGCATAGCTTAGTCCCGCTCAGATCTGATCGTAAAGATCATCCTAAGGCGTCAGTCTCGCTCAGATCTGGTTCTATTCAAACGGCTATGGATATGGGCAGAGGTGTTGCAAGGGTTGCCTTGGCCTCGAAGGTAACAGCTCAAAGATCGCCGACGCATTTCCGTCAGCAGTAGCGCCTGCTCCTGCTCCACCTTCACATCTGGCAGATTCAATCTGGTTCCTCGAGTCGAGTCAGCCTTCGACATGGTGCTGATAGGGTTTTTCCTAAGATCTCGCTCTCTCGCCAAGCAGGAGTCGTGATACGGCCGATCTACCTTTTTCCACGCAATGACCTGGTCCGACTCCGTCGCCACTACCAAAGGGTTTTCGCTTTTTATCCGTGGATTGTGCCTACGTAGATCAGATCCGATCAGACTGAAGTTCTGGGCGACCGTGCTCGGGCCCGATCCGAACACAAGGTTTGGGTGATCCTCGCGGCAGTATTGACGGTTGTGCGGTTTTGTTTTCTCCTTCGCCGGCCGAGGGCTCGCTTCGTGTGGGCGGGTTTCTACGATGGCCTCAGAACAGGGCCTGATTTGATGATGGTTACCTCTAGTGTAGAGTTTGTTGCCTTCGCCATTGGGGGAAGCTTTCCTATGTTGCTTCAGGCCCGAAAGCCAGGGTCAAGTGGTTCTATTTTTGTGTCGTTGTTTCGGTGGTTGTTTGTTTCGCGATGCCCCTTCCTATGTGTTTAGGAGGTGCCAGCCCACTGTTCTCCGTGGCCTTGCTTCGTGTACAGCCTCGATCCAGCATCTTAAGACGCATGGATTATGTTTTGGTTCTCCTGTGCCCGGGATGTGGGCTTATGTTTATCTTTGGCCTGGGCATGCCGGCTCGCTTGATTATCACCGCTTGTGTGGCCTGCTATCGAGTGGCTTGTCGGGCTTTTCGCCTGTTTCCAGGGTGATCCCGTAATCTGCCGATGCCCCTTCCTAGGTTTTAGGAGGAGCTGTCCGTTTTTTCTTTTTCATGTAGCCTGCCTGTATTGTTCTCGTGTTTGTCAAGTACGCTCTCTTTGCAATAAATTCTTAACTATCCAAAAAAAAAGAAAAAAAAGAAATCACACTTCTCTAGTTTGGCATACAACTGATTCTCTCTTAGTACCTGTAGCGCCAACTGCAAATGCTGCTCATGTTCAGCTCGACCCTTGGAATATATCAGGATGTCGTCCACAAACACTACCACAAACTGATCCAGATACGGACGATATATCCTATTCATCATATCCATAAAGGCAGCTGGAGCATTAGTCAATCCAAAAGGCATGACAACAAACTCGAAGTGTCCATACCAGGCGTGCGCCTTCAGATATCCGAGTCTCGTGACACTCAACTCCGATGATACCTGCATCTTAGATCAATTCGAAGCAATGCTCTTCCCGCTCAACCGATCAAACAAATCCTCAATCCAAGGAAGTGGGGTACTTATTCTTCATCAAGTACTCTATTTAACTTTCTAGAATCCACACATAATGCAGCGTTCCGCCTTTCTTCTTCACGAACAATACCGGAGCACCCTAAGGCGAGATTTGGCCTGATGAACCCTTTACCCCGCAATTTTGCAACCAGAGGTTCAACTCCTTAAGCTCAACTCGAGCCATCCTAAATGGAGCTACTGAAATGTGATCGCACTGATACAATCGATGGAGAATTCCATCTCTATGGGGGAGGTAACCTGCAACTCATCAGGAAATACATCAGCAAAGTCACACACTTCAGGATACAATCCACTTCTACCTTCCTTTTACTCTCCGCATAGTAAAAAGGAAGTGTCGCCCATTCTTTCCTCATCCACTTTTTCCATCTCTATCAACGTATCAAGTCCGACCAGCCCCTAAATCCGCAGATAGAAGCCGACACGTGACTCCACAACCAACTGAAGGTCACCTTTCTTCGAAAAACAGCCTAGGATCGCATGATGCAGAAGGCTAACCAATCCATTCCCACAATCACATCAAACACTGCCATATGTAGGAGTACTAAGTCAATCACGACTTCGTATCCCCAAACATTCAACACACAACCACTGCATCCCCACTTAGCTTCCATCATGCCGGCAAATTCACATCAGTGATGTGAGAGGTAACTGGTATTCAAATGGAATAAGAAGAGAGATATGAACAATGATGCACTGTGAATTAATCAACATATGTCTGGTGAAGATAATACTAAACCCATCTCCCCACATCACTTTTCAGCAACATTGCACCCAATCTGAGCCGTCATAGCGAAGACTCGCTCCGAGACCTCGTCCGAAGTAGATGCGCCTTCCCTTTCCTGGAATCTCCTCCCCTTGGAGGCTGTCCTCCTTGAACACACGAATGGTTTACTGCCTGTAAACCGACCAAGAGGCCGGGTGTTCACAGAACTTAGGGCACCACTTCAAGTGTCCTCGTCGCACCACACTCGGCGTAAATACGCCCGAGGCCCCATGTCCCCAAATCAGACTTCACTAGTTTGCCCTCACGGGTAACCGGCCGTGACCGTTTCATCCTTGGGCGCTTTAGCTCTCTTTATCCTCGACCAAGTCACCAAACCCGAATTCTTATTTCTTTCCTTTTGTACCTCAAGTCGCCCTCTCAATAATCGTGGCTCGCGTCACCTCAATCGTGAGGTGCGAAGTACGGTGAGCCACCGGAGTTCAATGTTCACCAAACCCTCCCGAATCGGTTTCTACCATTTGCTCGCCACACCACATCGTGCATACCCCGACAATAGATAAATCGGGGGAGGCATACTCTGGCCACAACCATGTACTCGTCGCAGTGCACAAACCCGATATCTTCGTCTCCCTCATGGCCTCAGGAAAGTACTTGGCTAAGAGTAACTCCTTCGAATCGAGTCCACCCATGTGTGGCACATCATGGGTGTTCTTAACCATATCCCACAACCATCGCCCTCGTCCTCAACATAGCCGACGCTAGAGAAACTTCCACTCCCGTGACTTCCAAAGACATCCGTAATCTTCTTCACTTCTTTAGCGCCAATGTGCTCACCTCAAGAAATCGACACCATCCCAAAACACCGGGGAATAAGGCCTGAAATCCTTGATCAACCGCACGTCCATCTTCTCCGACGACTTCTGGTAACGCTTTCACGCCTCTCCTCCAAATTTCATCCTTCTCGAACTGGTGAAGAGGATCTCACAGTCGTCGAATCTTTGTCGCCCACTCCTTCTTTCCTCTATTCATTGTCTATATATAAGAAAATAGACAATCGCTAGGGCACGATGTCATGGTACAAGAACCATTAATAACTCTAGGTTCTCAACATCAATTTATTATAGCTATGCAATCTTTACCGCTTATCGAATCTAATCATTTTACCCGATTCATACACAATATGTATAAGAATCATTACACACTAGCCAATACTATGGCAAAATCCGCATAAGCATTATAATATCTAAACTCATTATATCATGCTTGTAATCGCACTAACATGTTATCACATAATCTCGTGCAAACATGTTATCATAAATACCCTTCACTAGGTTGTCAGCCGCTTAGGAAGCCTGCGCCAGCGCCATGTATGAAAATCATATCATCACCCAATAGCACAATCCTAGCACTAAACCAAAGCTCTCATCATCATAGCTTAAAGTGTGCCTAGGAATCCTATGTGTACTCTATTACCTTTGATCTGGTTATCATCCTTTGCTCGATAATAATCATTACACCCGATTTCCACTAAGGTGATTTATGTTATTTTACCATCTCTTTTTTTTTTCATCATGAGTCCCTAACATAGGATTCTTTCAAAATCCAACACTATGGATAAAAGGGGCTACCACTAGCCCTACACACCATATATCAACCTCGTATTTCCTTAAAACCCGAGGTCTAAAACCCACTTGAGTAACTCCGCCTAAACGTAATTAAACTCAACTCACGGCCCCAAAACATATATATACATATCCTGTACTGGTGTAAGTCCTCAATGCACCCAAGACTATACACTTACACTTGATCAAACAATATTTACACAAAATCCCAAAACTTTCTACAAAGTGTCCCAAAACTAATGGCCATAAGCCAAATATACAATGACCCATGATCGATATGAACTATCCAAAATATATAGTGTGAACCTCCACACAACACTAGATGTTCCTCAAAATGTATGCCCAACCACCAGCATGCTAAGGCTGACGCACAATTCCCCAACCTCCAAAACCCTGCAAGTCAAACTCTCAAGTCATGCAGCTGGTCTCGTACCTGCATCTAAGGTGGAGGGAATAATGGGGGTGAGTTCGACAACTCAGTAGTGAATCCCATAACATGCCATGCTTATAAAAACATTTCAAAATACAAATAATTCAACACATCTCAAAACATGAGCATTTCAATTAATAGGTTGATGTGGAAACAAATGGATGCAATACTACCACCATCTCAACCCCTCATCAGTGACTCTTTTCTGGGGCTTTCACCCAGTGGACTAGCCGATCATCCCGAACAACGACAACCATCGACTACTACCTGTGGATATGCCCACATCCCGCATATCCGTGACCTTTCCGGGACTACAACCTGCAGTGACTAGTCATACCCCGTGTCCACTACATCAATCCCACTCACACGTCCCATACCCATGTCATGCTTTAAAACAATTTCACGAAGCACTCACCCACATGGATATTTAAAAACATCATGTACCAGTTAATTCGAAGAATTCCATAGATATAAAAATACACACACACATACACACACACACACACACACACACACACACACAAGCACACACATATATATATATATATATATATATATATATATATATATATATATATATATATATCATTGAAAATCACACAAAGCTCAAGCACTGGCATGTAATTTTCATTAAACCATGGTATAAGCAGGAGAAGGTTACAAGACTCTACCTCCTTGGATTCAAAATCCACAAGTCTCCCAAGGAAGTCAAACCGAGGCTATCCAAAGGATCTCGCAATTAACAAGTCATAAGATTTCTTAGCCTCAAACAACTGGGTTACATAAAATTATCCAATCGGTTTATTACTACTCACCACTCGACCATACATATTCTTATACCTACCAACATAAACCTTGATCCTTCAAGAGCACTCTCTTTTACACTTACTAATATCAACATTTAACACCCCTTATTAGGGTAACACAAACAGCACACACAACACTTGTACCTTGTTTCAGCCTATCTCAAGACCCCCTTTTTTTTCTTTTTTTTCTTAACTACCATTTTGACCAGCCATACATGTTTTTTGTTCACTATGGTCTTCTGACCAAAAGTTCCCCCATTCTACCTTCCATAGCCTCTTAAATCAGGTCATCTCTAGACCTCTAATCAAGAGTTATGGCTTTTACACTCTGACCCTCCCGGTATTCATTTCCTGTGGGATGTAACTGTGGTTCCATTTCAATTCTTACTGACGTGAATTAAGGAACAAATAAGCCATAATTTGGCCATACTTTCATGAAGTTACTCCCCTATGTGTCTACTTTAAGAAGGATATTGAATCACTCCATTTGGATCAATATAACTCAACTTATGACTCAAAAACAGAACTCGCTTCCGTAACAGGGACGTAACTGCACCGACTTTCAACCTCAAATCTAAGGGTCTTATGGTAGGGTTTAGTTCTTGGTTGCTTCTAGACACAAGGGCTAGGTCTCGGGGCTTCTTCTCCAACTAGAACTATCCAGTTCGAGTTCTTAGGGCCAATCCGCCAAACACTGTCATGGGGTCAAGGGAAATGGACACCTCCTCGACACACACACACACATGCCATCTTCACAAAACCGGGGTCTTTTACACTTAGTGGTTCCACCAAACACACCTTTCATCAAATCTAGTAGGTTGTGGGATGTAATCCCAACAAAACCCAAGAATATAACCAAAGTCCATAAGAAATACAACTAAGGCCTCAAAGATCATGTTTACATACCTTATGAACTTTTTCCACCAAAACCAAGCTTTCCTTCAAGCCTTTTCTCCTCCTTCTAAACCTTCTCTCTATAACTCTCTCTCTCCCTTCTAAATTTCCAGAATTTTCCACTCTAGCAAGAAGCTATCTGAAGCATCCAAAACCAAGAGGAATTGGTTTTGCTTGGCACATGGCAAGCTCTTCATGCACTCGTCATGTGTCAAGACTCCTACCATGCATATATGAGGTGTCATGCCTCATGATGCCACATACCACAAGGATATTACACTTTACCCTTCTCCACTAACAAGTTTTTTTAAAGTGGTCCTTAAGACATACTTAATTTCAAACCCTAACAAACCACTAAACTTACTCCACTGCATAATCGACCCACATTCCATAAAATTGCAATCTAACACACTTTGCTAATCCTCTAATTAAACCAACCATTAAGATGGCTAATCTTAATCACAATTTAAATATCATAGGGCATAGGTTGCATTTACTCCCCAAAATTCCTTACTTGAATATAACAAAACATATACTAGGTGTTACAATTTTATTCTATCCCTTTTAGGAAGATTTGCTTTATTTATTTTAGAAAGTTTGTTTTTAGGAGTTGCTTTATGTAATTTAGAAAGTTTCTTTTCCTAGTTAAAGTAGAAGTTGCTTTATTTGATTTAGAAAGTATGGGACTATATATACCCCCCATAATGTAGTCTTTTGAAAAATCAGTTCAAGTTTAATAATATTTTCAGATTTCTTTAAGAGTTCTCTCTTGTTCTTTATCTCGGTGGATTCCTGGGGGGACGAGTTCGTGGCTTCACCTAGGTGGATTCCTCGTGTGAAGTCTTTGTCCTGGGCTTATCAATCAACCCATCCATAGTTGATCGTGGCGCCTCACTCCATCATCTATCTTCAGGTGGATCGTTTCATTAATCCCTATGAAATAACCACTCTTGTGCAAACTCTACTATCCTCACCATCTCATCTTTCTAAACTTTCCATAACTAAATTCAACCCTCAACCCAAAACTTTCCAAATCTTGTTCCATACTACTAAAAACCTTCCTAAAATTCTCCTTCCCCTTATATACCATAAATTCAATTCCTTCTTAACTTAGAAAAATCTCCAAAATTCGTCCATAACCTATTTTCGCCCAATAAACTACCCCAAACCTATATTTCTTGACTTACCTAAACTTCTGATAGGATTTCTCGAAAACGGATCCGGTTGGGACTTCAAGGAGGTCGAGTTCCCATCGGACCGGTGTCGTCTTTGTTCCGGAAAGATCAAGACGACTGGAGTTCAGCCTCGACCGATGTAGTAAGGCGATTGTCATGCGGTGTGATGGGCTTAACCTGGTCGTCCGACTAAGATTATGGCGATTTCCGCCCAATCCGGGAAGCAGGATGTGTCGCTTCGCTCATATGAGCACGCTTCGCTTGGTCAGAGGTCACTACGCACTAAGAAGCCCTTCGATTCGGGCCGAGATGCCTGGTTTCAAAAAAGGACTTGCTTACGATCGTGATCGCGGGTTCTCGTTGAGAGGTTCCTGCATAAGCGGACCGCTGGCTATGCGTGAAATGGGCCTTCCCGCGGATTGAATGTCCGATCCGCGTCATCACCCTTGTCCGCCTATACGGCTTTTTCATGTGGAGAGATTTGAAGGTCGACGGTTCAATGCTAGTTGTTGCTGCCCTGACCGCTGGTCAGGTGTTATCCATCGTGGTTCCATTGGTTGGTCAGGTGTTCATGTTTTCAAATTGGTTAGCGTAGTTGCTCAGGCCCGAGTCGCTGATCCCTATTGTTTTCCCCGTGCCTGTAGTTTCGGCTCGCGCTTTTCCGGGCTCCGCATAGCCGGCAGGTACAGCTCTGACGTCCCGCTTAAGGGTTTGCAGTCAGGTGGCTACCGGTTTCTAGTAGTATGTCGTAATCATTCAGTCATGCATCTAGTCATGCCCTTTTCCTAAGTATTTTTAGGGAGGTGTCAGTCCGATTTTTATTTTCTCCGGTGGCTCGCTTCGTGTAATGTTCTTGTTCGCTTGTCTGGCTACTTTTGGTAATAAATTCTTAATTATCCAAAAAAAATAAACTTCTGGATAGGAGCTTCTATAAACACACCGAACATTGGGAATTCAGCCATAATTATTGAAGAATTGGATTGGGGAGGTCAAGATGCATTGAATACATGTGAAAACCTACGCTTGACTCCTACTGGGCCTGAAGGCAAAAACGTGGTCGATTCTTGGACAAACCCCCGATGTGGAGCCATTGATTTTAGAAAGATTTGCTATGAGATTTGCTCCCAATATTTTATTCTATCCCATTTAGGAAGATTTATTTTCTTATTACTTAGAAAGTTTGCTTTATTTATTTTAGAAAGTTTGTTTTTAGGAGTTGCTTTATGTAATTTAGAAAGTTTCTTTCCTAGTTAAAGTAGAAGTCGTTTATTTGATTTAGAAAGTATGAGACTATATATACCCTCTACATGTAGTCTTTTGAAAATCATTCAAGTTTAATAATATTTTCTGATTTCTTTAAGAGTTCTCTCTGCTCCCTCTATCTCGTGGATTCTGGGACGAGCCTTCGTGGCTTCTCATACCTAGTGGATTCCTTGGTGGCTTAAGTCTTATCCGCCTTATCAATCAACCTCAGCCCATAGTTGAATTGTGGCGCCTCTACTCCATCATCTACTTGTGTGGATCGCTTCATTAATCCCCAGAATAACCACTCTTGTGCAAATCCTACTATCTTCACCATCTCATCTTTTCTCTAAACTTTCCATAACCAAATTTTCAACCTCAACTCCAAACTTTCAAATCTTGTTCCATACTACTAAAACCTTCCTAAGACACTCTCTTTCCCCTTATATACCATAAATTCACCTTTCTTAACTTAGAAAATCTCCAAAATTGGCCCATAAACCTATTTTCAGCTCCAATAAAAACTATCCCAAACCCATATTTTGACTTCTCTTACCTAAACTTCCTCGGATCACTCCATCACTTCAGCCCCAACCTTGCATCAAAGTGGTATCAGAGTTCAAGGATCATATCGATCATAAGCTAAAGAGTATTCTCGTTCCGAGACAAGAGTCCTAATCATGGTTCAAGTGGTTCTCAACCCCATTGCAAAACGCATTGCCGATCTGAATCGGGTTCAACGCCTACAAAAGCGCATGGCTATCAATGATGATCCTATATTTAACAAAGACCTTCATAGAAGGTGAAGGTGATGAAAGTTTTGACGAGGAAACTGTGCCGCTTAGCCAAGTTCGGAATTACTTGAGGCGCAAGAAGCCTAAATACAAGCATTCAAAAGAATATGATTATGGACGAAGGTATGAAGATCGATACTGCGATGATGATTACTATGAGAAACGTAATAATGATGAAAGTTCCAGATTCAATCCAAAGTTTGATATTCAAATTTGAAGGAAGAATGAATGCCGATGACTTCTCGATTGGCTTAATACCGTCGAACGTGTCTTTGAATATTATGATCCCCACGCAAGAAAAGGTGAAGGTCAGGGTGGCTATCAAGATGCCAAGAATGCTTCGTGGGAAAATTTAAAGAGGCAAATACGAGAGATGACAAGAAGAAGATTGAAACTTGGGAAAAGATGAAGAAAGAACTAAAAAGGAAGTATCTTCCTTTCCAATTATCGCTGGGCATATCTTTCCTCAAAATCTCAGAATTTGAAGCAAAGAGACTTGACTGTGGAGGAGTATTCTACCAGTTTGAAAAATTGATGATCAAAGGAGACTTGCAAGAGGTCGAGGAGCGTACCATGCCCGCTACTCCACCGGCTCAGGTCAACTTTAAATCGGCTCCAATTACAGCCATATAACACTCTTCAAGATGATAAAGCTTTTGCTTCTAAAAGTTGAGGGCTCTAAACAAGTACGGGGGCAACAAATCGGATTAAAGAAGGATTACCAAGAATTGGAATTTCAAAGGGTCCTAGTAGTGCTGGGAAACCACCCTTAAACCTCTATAAAAGGTGAAGTGCACAAGCCACAAGAAGAGTCTACCTCAAGTCGGCTAAGTAAAGGTTTTAAATGCCACTTGGATTAGCATATAGCTTATGAATGTCCTAACCGACGAGTGGTTGCCCTAGCTGAGTTGTAATGCAGTTTGGAGTAATGAAGACGCTCAAAAGGCAATTGAATCGACCATGAAGATATGATTGTTTACTATGCCCGACACCATGGGACTTCCTTAGTTGCTCAAAGGAGTTCTAAGATAAAGTGCTGCTATCGAGGAGAATCGTCATGGCCACACTGTCTTTCACACAAAGTGCACATCTATGACGTGGATTTGTTGGTTATTATTGATAGTGGGAGCTTCAAGAATTGTGTTTCCTTGGGAGATGGTGCAAAAGCTTGATTTTGAAGATGGATCCACATCCGAAACCCTTTAAACTTATTTAATTTCAAGAGGGTAGTGATATTATCAAGGTAAAGCATAGGTGCCTTTGCTCTCTTTTATAATTGGAAAAGCACTACCAGACGGCGGCATGGTGTGATGTCAGTTCAATGGATATTTGTCACTTGCTACTTGGGAGGCCATGGCAATATGATAGGCAGGTAATTTATGATGGCTTCAAGAACACTTACACATTCCCGCAAGGATAGGCACAAAATTGTCTTGTTGACCGTTGAAACCGGAATCGTTTAACTCCAAAACTAGCAGAAAGCAGCACTTTTTGTTGTCAAACTGAAGTTGGAGAAAGAAAATCAAAGCCGGTTCAAATGTGATGGCCTTGGTTGCTATTGAATAAAACAGAAAGTGAGAAGGAGATCCCCAAAAGAAGTAGAGCCAATTTCGGAGGAATTTGTCGAAGGTAAGACTGAGGAGATTCCACACGGGTCGCCTCATGAGATATTCAACATCAAATGCACCCTCGTACTGTGCCTGCTTGCCCAATAAACCGCCTCATAGGATGAGTCCTAAAGAACATGAAGAGCTTACAAGACAAGTTGATGAGGCCGTCAACAAAGGGCTTATTCCGAGAGAGTAAGAGTTCTCAGGCGGTTCCTCGCCTACTAGTACCAAAGAAGATGGATCTTCGATAGATGTGTGCTGATAGCAGGACAACCAACAAGATTACTATTGAATATCGATTTCCCATTCCAAGACTAGATGACGGCCGGATCAACTCTATGGTGCTTCCATCTTTCAAGATCGGGATTCGGCGAAATGATACCATCAAATTCGCATGAGAATGGTGATGAATCGAAGACGGCCTTTAAACTCGAGATGGACTCTATGAGTGGATGGTGATGCCATTCGACTATCCAATGCCCTTAGCATTTATGAGGTTTATGAATCATATCCTTGCCATGCATTGGAAATTTTGTGGCGGTATACTTTGGATGATATTTTGATCTATAGCAAAATTGGCCGGAGCAATTTCGGAGCGCTTTGAAGCAATTGTTCTCTATTCTAAGGGAGCAACGATTATTTGTCAACTTGAAGAAGTGTGACTTCTATGCCGACAGAATCATATTTCTTGGTTATGTCGTTACTAAAATGGAATTGAAATGGACCGAAGCAAGATAGAGGCAATTAAACTCGCCAACTCCTGCCTGATCCATGATGCAGAAGTTTCTATGGGCTAGTATCTTATTATAGGAGATTTATTCGTGGATTTAGCTCTATAATGGCTCCTATAACTGAATGCTTAAAGGGAGACAAATTCAAGTGGACTAGTGTTGCCGAACAAATTCAACCATGTTTGGTTGTTGTTGGGCTTTTGCCCTTTTTGGAAATAAATTCTTACCTATCCAAAAAAAATGAAGCCTCATGTTTGGTTTTACCTGATTTCAACAAAGTCTTCGAAGTAGAGTGTGACGATCTCGTTGGGATTGGTGCCGCCCTTAGTCAAGAAGGAAGACCCATCGCTTTTTAGTGAGAAGTTAAATGAAGCAAAAGTGAAGTACTCCACCTATGACAAGGAGTTCTATGCTATCTATGTAGCTTATTTCATCGAGTCAATACTTGCTTTATGCTTTCATTTGTGCTTTTCTCAGATCATGAAGCACTAAAATTCATCAATCACCAGCACAAGTTGAATCGAAGACATGCGACATGGGTGGAATTCTTACAAGCGTACAACTTCACAATCAAGCATAAAGCGGGTGTTCATAACGTTGTTACAATGCCTGAGTAGGAGACACATGCCCTAGTGACTTCCATGCAAGTCCAAGTAGCTGGATTTGATGTTGAAAGAACTAGACGAGAGAATGTCAGATCAGAAAATCTAATGCGCCATGCTCTCATGGTTTGTAAGAATGATGTATTTCTTTGTACAAAGATCTATAATCCGTCTTGTTCGAGATTGAGTATTTTGGATGAGTTGCATGGTAACATTAGGAGGACACTTTGGTGAAGCAAAACCTTAGCTCTAGTGAAGGCAAACTTTTCGCCTAAGCTAGAGAAAGACATCATAGACTACAAGAAGTGTGTCAGGTATGATGGCTAAAACTCATGGAAACAATGCGAATTATATATACTACCCATTACAATTCCAAATATGCCATGGGAGGAGGTAAGCTTGGATTTTGTTTACTACCAGAAACACAAAGAAACAAAGATTCGATTCCCGTGGTCGTGACAGCCAAAGATGGCTCCACTTGTACTCATGCAAGTCTGAATGATGCTTCGCATGTTGCCGACTCAGACTTCAAAGTGAGATTAAAGGCCTACATGGTATTCCTAAGACTATGGTTTCAGATCGAGACTCTAAGTTCTTTAGTCACTTTTGAGAACCCATGGAGGAAACTTGGGACTCTCTTTGATCGCTCAGTACCTCTTATCACCCTCGCACTGATGGTCAAACCGTTACTAATGTTTGGGAAATTTGCTAAGGAGCTATGTGGGAAAGAACGTGAAACAATGGGACTTGATTCTACCCCAAATTAAGTTTGCCTACAATAGGTCCATACATAGAACTGTTGGGAAAAGTCCATTTGAGGTAGTCTATGGACTACAACCGATCGACTCCATGGGAATTAGCAATCTCTATCCGACTATTCAACAATTTAGTGGAGATGCTAAAGTTAGAGCCAAAGAGATCAAGAAGTTGCATGAAGAAGTTCGCTTGTTAACAGACGAATATGAAATGTCAAGGACTTGGAATGGTTTTTTTTTGAGCAGGATGCTCTCTAGGTCATCCTGCTTATCGTCTTCACTGTGAGTGATCGGGCTATCAATATTATGGATGGGTTGAATGGCGCCGGGGCTCTCAAAGTGGCCGATACAAGGAATGTGTTTCCGATCCCTTTCATAGGGATCCTGTTTATATTTTGTTGCGTAGCGATTTTAGTCTTCACTCTAAGGGGTTTAATCGAGCCCTTATGGCGACATAGCCCAAAGATCACGACGCCAGATGCAGTAGCGCCTGCTCCTGATCCGCTCCATTATCGCAGTATGATTTTGCCCTGGGCCTCGGGTTTTACCCAGCCGCATTTGTTTAGATCCGAGCTAGGTGGCCTGCGTGAACACTCCGGCAATCTTTAAATTGAGCCTCTCTGACTCCAAAAGGGGCCTTATGCCCTGGGTGCACTACCGAGGTCGCCGGAAGTTTCAGATCCAAGGTCCAAATTAGCTTGGTCCTCACGGCGGCGGCAAGGCGATCGTTGAGCGTCTGACTCGGGGTTGGTTGAATCTGGGAACCACCGGTGGTTTTCTTGCTCAGACAAACCGGATCGGTGATTGGATTTCCAGCACCGATCTAGTGGGGTCGGATTTGCGAACTCACGAAGAAAACTGAGGGCTTATCACGGTGAAGACTTGAGGGCAAGTCTTTTTTCCCAACTATGGGGGATTGATGTAGGAGCTTCTATAAACACACCGAACATTGGGAATTCAGCCCTAATTATTGAAGAATTGGATTGGGAAGGTCAAGACGCATTGAATACATGAAAACTCATTTTTCGACCTCATTCGGGGCCTGGAAGGCAAAAAACGTGGTCGACTCGACAAACCCCTGATGTGGAGCTGCCATATTGATTTTAGAAAGATTTGCTCCAATATTTTATTCTATCCCTTTTAGGAAGATTTGCTTTATTTATTTTAGAAAGTTTGTTTTTACCAAGACATCCTCAACTATTCCCTTAGGAATCTTCACCGATCGATCGGCCAATGATAGAGTACGTCGGTGTTTAGCTCCTCAAACCTAATCTGCCATACACCTGAGATGGCAAAAGAGGTTTACACTGTCCCTGCTCCAAGAAGGCTTTGTCTATGCAATTCCTCTCCCAATGTTTAATCGAAATTGTAGGGATCCCGATCCTTGTATTTAATCGATCTGGGCTTCTCGGATTATGGTAATCACTTGCCTGCAAGGCTTTCCTTCGAAGGCCTAACCCTTTCTTACAGGTAATGTGTCTCAAGAACTAGCATAAGTTGGGACTCCGTTTAATCATGTCATGTTGAATATTCCACCACTGTCTGAGTACCTCCCAAATTTCTGTAGCTTGGTTTAGATTTTTTTCGCTTCAAAGGTTGGGAAACGGAGAGGGGGCATGGTTTTCTTTCACTGGCCCACCGATGATTACCCTCTCAAATCAGCTTCTTTTCTTGTATGTTTCTTCAACAGCCATGGGCACTGTTGCTCTATTTCTCTTCCACTCCTCGCAGTGATTACGGCTTACTTCATCCATCCTCGACCGGCCGGGATGAACCTACTACGGACCCTCGATTTGGAAATGTTTGAGAAGGAACCTTTCCTCGCTCCCGATCTCCAAAAGAATTTTGTCATCTTTGTGGATTGAATACTACAGTTGTCAATTTTCTTATTTAGACGCTTCAAGCCCACCATTCTTTTGTTCAATGTACTTTCGCATTCATCCTCTCAGGCATCACAGGTACATTTATCCCCTTGCCCTCCACAAAATTTACTCTGCCACCTTACCTGTGTTCAAGATAGCTTGTTCAACAGAGGCGGATGATGGTGGCTGTGGTCGAGACGCAGGAACCAAACTATTGTTTGGCACCCAAAGTACATAGGCGGGGGATTAGGTTTCAAGAGAGATCAAAGTGATTCTTCCAATTGAACTATATGTATCACCGTATGGGGCATTAGGCGTGGCTAGGTCGGGTCTACCTATTATCAAGACATGCCCCACATCAAATCCTTCACTGAGGGGCTGGATAATGTCTTCCGAGGCAAGTAATGAAATTGATGTTTGGGTTGGCCCCGCAGCATTCTTCAACACGGTCGCACTCATGGTTTCTTTCCTTCTAGCCTCCACCTTCCTAGCCAGTATTCAAATTTTTGCTACCATGTCCTCCGAAGTGTAAAATTCCTCCCCTTTCGTGGGCCGAGGGCCTCATTTTCTCCACTCTCTCACTCGGTTTGGTCTATCCCACCTCTTGGAAGTTTGCCCACATAATTCAAAAGAAATCCATGGCTTCATCTAGATGCTTGCTTGTAAAGTCACCTCCACACATTATTTCTAACAATGTTTGCACGTTGTGGACATACTATCAGAGAAATGATTCACTAGCATCCATGTGTCGAAACCATGATGTGGATACACCATTATGTCTCCATGAATCTCTCCCAAAATTGGTAGAATTTTTTCATTGTCATGTGTCGGAGTAAGTGTAGATCCGCTTCTTCAAACCGGTTGCCTCGGCTGCATCAAGAATCTCTTCAAAAACTCGCTTCAAGTTCCTGGCCAATTTCTAATCGCTCTCGCCTCAAAGAATTGGCCATATTTTGGCTTTGTCCTTGAGGGTTAATGGAAATGCCTCACCTCAACAATTCCATATCGCTATACCCTCCTTAAAAGTTGCATTTCCTCAAACTCAGATGTGTAAATATGGATTTTCATTCTCCATACCATGAAATGTGGTGCTGTGGGCACTAGGTGTGGTCTCATCAGCATCCTCGGCCAGGAGGTATGATCCGGGCGAGCATCACTCTAGAGGGTGTATGTGTTCCTCATCGAATTGTATGTCATTGATTCATAGTGCTTGTCGACTTTGTTGCTCCTCGTGCAGAGATTCGATTCGTCATCGCGCACACCGATTTCACAACCTTGTTCAATTGGTGCACTCACTCTTTGCGATCTGATATCCCTCTGTCCTGAGTCTTTGCGTAAACACACATTTTGCAAAAATAAAACAAAACAAAGAACCTGAAACAAAGCTTGCGAAAGAAAGAAGGTCGATCGTACTTGGCGCGAAACTATTTGTGAGTAACGGTCGCGATAGCGCCGTGAAAACTTGCGATTCACGCGTAAAAGGATTAAAGGTCGCTGACACTTGTAATGTGGATTACAAGTACACATCAACTCATCCTGCGTGATTGGCACCATCTGACAGCGTCGCCATTTGATTCATGAGACGGTAGGGTGATCGGAATCATGATATTTGTTTCCTATGTTCCTCCCTACGCGTAGTCAAACTCTTTGCGGTATAGCGGTCTAGGGTCGAACACGGGGATGGGTTTTCATCCCACGAATGATTTGCATTAGTGTTTGAAAATGGTGAGGCTTTTGTTTGGATTTTCGGATTTGTTTAAAAACAGGGGAAGTGGTTTGTTCAGCAGTTCATATTAATAGCTTAAATGAAAGTGTGAAATGGTAACCTTGAAGGCTTGGGTCACTAAGCTTGATAACATGGGGTATTACGATTGTCTCGGGTTATTTCCATAAGCATTAAGGCAAATGACATTTAGTCAAAGCCAAAACCAGATCTTTGTTTAACTATGAAACCTAACTCAGGCCACTCCTAATTGAGTCAAGCCCAAGTACTAAGCATTCAAAGTCCTGTCGGTTTGAAACATACCCCAGCATTTAACCTCTTTTTAATGGCTCGTAAATGACATCTTAAGGATATCAGTGCATCTACCATTAAGAATGCACTGAAGCCTAAAGCATAGCAAGTATTGACCAAAGGAAAGACATTAAATGGCATTAAACCCTAGTTTGGAAAGTTGGGAACCATAAATCGATTACACAGCAGCATTCAAAGCATGAGGACAACATGCGCGGCCCCGAAGCAAGCTAGCAACCCTCCTCTTCAAAGTATGAGAAGCCTTGGCATCCATGAGTTGTCATCCTCAAAGGGTGTGTTTGTGTAGAAAAATGAGGGAAAGAGGAGAAGAAACCAGAAATAAACCTAGAATGAAAAATTTCACGGAAGCGTATATAAATGAAAAGTTACTTGAGGGTTACAAAGTTGTAGGGGCTTATATAGCCCGATCGAAGTGTGAAAATACAAAAATGCCTAAAATATGAAATTACATAAGGGACAAAATGGTAATTAATCAAAGCATTGGCGTAGTTTAGAACCAAAAATACCAAAATCATAATTTGAGCAATTTTTGCTATAAATGAATTAGCTAGCATAGCGAAAATTACGCTATCTTCAGCGAGAATTTCGCTATTTAACAATCAGGAGATAGCGAATTGAGAATTTTGCGCTATACTTGATAATTTTAAGCTATTAAGTGAAATTTAAAGCTATTCAACAAATTTTCACATAAATTTAAGCTAGGATTGCAAATTTTTAAGCTGGGTTCTTGAGGAAATTTTCGCAATCGGCAAAACCACAAATGTCAATCACCGAAAATCCTGGTTGCTCTACGCTTCTCTGTTTTGCTACTTTTGCATCCCTTCCTGCACTTTTTATTCATCACTTTGTCTTCAATTCTTCAACCCATCTTGATATTTTATCGCCTCAGCTTGGTGAGATTACTGAGGATTCTCACGATCGACACCAATAGGGCAGAGCTTGTTGAAGTTCCGAGAATCTGCAAAACTATCCAAAACAATCTGGCTCAAGTCGGAAGCACTAAGCGGACATGCAACCGGTGGCTTAATTCATATAATTAGTGCGCAAAAAGCACTCAAAACCTTTCTTGAATAGGGCTCAAAGTAGCACTTTTTGAGCACTAATCAGGTGCCTCGGCCTAGTGCCATTACAAGCCTAGGTAAGCTGCCTCGGCCTTATGCATGCCAATAAATGGTGAGTCAGCCTTATGCATGCCTAGACATGGTGCCTCGGCCTAGTTCCATGATATGCCTAAGTAAGGTTCCTCGGCCTAGTCCCTCCCTAGACACAGTGCCTTGGCCTAGTGTGATACCTAGCAAGGGTGCCTCGGCCTAGTGCCATGACGGCACCTAGAGCGGAGCCTCGAGATTTGGTCTGACTAGACACGGTGACTCGACTGCAGTGCATGCCTAGACACGGCGACTGGCCCTAATGCATACCTAAACACGATTGCCTCGGCCCTGAGTGGCGTGTCAGTTCTAGAAAGGTGCCTCGGCTAGTGCATGCTTGGACACGGTGACTCAGCCTAGTGCATACCTAGACACGGTGGCTCGGCCAAGTGCGATGACATGCCTAGGCAAGGTGCCACGGCCTAGTGCATGCCTAAACACGGTGACTCGGCCCACAGTACGAAGCCTGAACCGCGATTGCCTCGGCCTAGGTCTATGACATGCCTAGAGCAAGGTGCACTGCGACACGATGCTTGTGGCCTAGGCAAGTGCCTCGGCTTTGATGCGATACCCTGGCAAATTGTGCCTCGGCCTAGTGCCATGACATGCCTAGGCAATGTGCCTCGGCTTAGTTCATGCCTCGACACAGTGACTCGGCTTAGTGAAAGCCTAGACACAATGCCTCGGCCTTGGTCCATGACAAGCATAGGAAAGGTGCCTCGCCTAGTGTCATGCAATGCCTAGGCAAGGTGCCTCAGCTTAGTACATGCCTAGAAGCGGCGACTCGGCCTAGTGCATGCCTAGGCACGGTGCCTCGGCCTAGTGCCATGTCATTTCTAGGCAAGGTACTGATTAGTGCCCAATAAGTGCTATTTTGAGCCCTATTCAAGATAGGTTTTGAGTGTTTTTTGCGCACTAATCAGATGAATTAAGCCAATTGTCATGTGCATGTCCACTTAGTGTTTTGATTTGTTTTAGTTGTTTTAGATAGTTTTCTTGGGGTTTGAGAACTTCAATCAACAAGCAGCTGTATTGGTGTTGATTGCAAGAATCCTCGATGATTTCAGAAGTAGGGGATGAAATGTCAGATCAGTGAAGAAGAATTGAAGGCAAAGTGATGAATAAGAAGTGCGGGGAGAGGATGCATTTGAGCAAAAGCGAGGAGCAAGGCAAACCAAGGATTCCGCTATGATGCGAAAGATTTATTTGGGATTACGAAAATTTCGCAATCCTGCTAAAGACTAAATGATCCTAGAGGGGTGGGATTTTAGCTAGGCTAGCGAAATTTCGCTAGCTAGTGAGTCATGATGATAAGCGAAATTTCCCATTTTAAGCTGCGAATAGAATATTTCGCTAGGCTAAAATTTTGCTGGCATGAAGCCCTACCTTATACTAAGCGAGAATTCCTACATGGCAAAATTCACACCTTGTGTTTTTTTATGTTTGTGATTCAAAAGCGACCTCAAGTTTTCTGTTTATTTTCATTTTGTCCCCTGTGTGTCCCATATTTTTAGGCATTTTGTCCATTTCCCATCTTGTATGGCTATATAAAGCCCCGACTTATAATTTTGTAACCGCAGCTTTAATCTTTGATCTGGGCGCTTTTTCATTTGCTCTCTTCTCTCTCCTCTTTCTCTCATTTTCTCGGCTACAAACACTCCTGCGAGGATTAATGACTGAGAGGAATGCTTAAGGCAGACCTCTTCCTCCTTGAAAGAGAAGAGGCCAGCTGGGTGAATGTTTGAAGGCAAAAACAAGCATCTCTGTTTTTAGCATGCGCATTTATGGGTATTTATGTTCTATTTCTCACCACACAGAGTTAAAATCCTCTAGGCACACCCTCATTAGCATGTATTTAGCAAGCTTTTGGATTACGGTGGATGCTTCACTAGATCCCCATTATCCGATCCAATTGTTCCTATTAGTTCTTGCGAGGGTAGGTTTTGAGATATGATATCAGCATTGGAATATTTTGCCCGGGTTAAATGCTATGTTTCAAAAGGAAAAATCATAGGGTCTAGATTTTAAAACTAAATGAGAATCCAGGTCGGGGAAATGACTATATCATGTGTGCTCCCAATCTGAGAAAAAGAAAAGACAGGGACATGTTAGTTGTCTTAAAACCCTAAACCGGTGGCCCAAAGAGCACAAGAGTTATATTTTACATTTTTATTTTATTTATTTTCGGTTTGCAAACCACCAACCTTGTTTTTACCCCAAAACCTTAAAATCGAATTTAATTCACCATTTTTGACCGCTCGAATCATTTTGTCTGAAGAAAACCCCATCTGTGTTCGACCACTAGACATTATCTTTGAGTAAGCTTAGCTACGCGGTGGGAGGAACTTAGGAATATAAATTTTGTTGATTCAGCATCACCCTACCGTGTCACGAATCAAATGGCGCCGTTGCCGGGGATGGTGCCTTAGTGCAGTGACCATTTGTGGTTTGCCAGCAGTCCTCATCACAAGTCTTGGTGAACCCTCCTTTTATCATTTTCTGAGTGCATTTTTCTTGGTTTTATTTTCCTTTGTTAAAAAAACAAAAAAAAAAAAACAAAAAGCCGGTGCGTGAGGATTGTTTGTGTTGTTTTTGTGTTGCCACATTTTTTAGCTCTGAGGAATCCATTCTCGGTGGATTAAAAACCTAGAAGGCAAGGCTCGCAAAGTCAATCTCCTCAAGAACTTGGATTGAACTTGAATTGAACCAAATGGAACACTTAGAGGAGAAACAATCACCGGTCGGTACCCTATGGAGGGGCGTAGGATACATGTCAATGAGGGACCATAGAAACCTTCGGGATCGAGCGACCAGGAGAAATCCAAACCCACATAGATCCATGAGGGACTATAGAGACCAATGGATGAGTGCACCCTCCACCATGGTGCCTCCGGTATACACCGACTCCTCGGCCACCTCGACCACCCTGATTAATTTCTCGATTGAGCAAAGCAATTCTAGACCTTACGGATGATGGATGACTTTGTCGGAAGAGAATAAGGAGATTGAATGCCCATTCGAATCGAGAAGGTATCGAGAGAAACGATTTGAACAAAAAATAGATGAAATTTGAAAAATGACTATGAGCATAAATGCAGGACGCTTGCAAGATTCCGCGAGCTAATCAATCCCTTCGGCATTGTCCACCCGGAGGAAGAGTGCCAAAGTGACACCATGGCGGAGGAACGATTAATCAGCAACGACCACTGCGAGGTGCTTATAAGAGGATATTATTGAATTATCGAAGGGTGTTTGAATCCTCGGTCGTGTCTTTGTTGTTTTTCGAGGAGGAAGAAGAAGGAAATCTTCCCCCTTTATAAGTGAAGCCCGAGTGAAACAAAAGCGTGGAAGTGCTAAAGAATGTCCTTGACTTGATTCCTTGAAAATGAACCCCACTTGCCTTTGCCCGAGCCACTAAATGCCCAGCATACATTGGCCCTCCATGACCAAGTGTATATCACAGCATGACCCAATCCCAACACAAAACCACTGACACCCATAAAGGCCAGTATCACTTGCTTGTCTTCTGTGAAAACATTAGGAAATTAGTGGCCACTGTACAAGCCTCTGCCACTACATCAAAGACACAAGCAACTGCCTACATTGCATGGCACAGTGGTTGGTTCGGGTGCCGTTTCGGATTTGGAGCATCCGAACCTCGACATTTCTAAGCTCCACTGGTTCTAGTAGCCTCTTGGGATATGTGCCGGATGAAATGGCACACTTCCGTGATCCACCGGACGCATACACCACCACTAGAGTGAGGTGGCCGCACCACTCCCTAAATTTTCTCCAATCCCTACCCAAAGGAGACACGCTTATACTTTGGTCAGGGAAAGAGAGCTGAGTGGCATCTATCACATTTTGTTTTATGGCTTTATTAACCGGCTACTTAATTTGTATGATTTATTCAGATGTAAGTATTAGCCAATAGTAGCACCAGGCGCTTTGTCAGGTTTCTCGCTTACCTTTAGTCGACAATTGAAACCCTCGTATGTTACCTTAGTGATAGAACAATTCCATGCATGATTTAGTTTTAGTCAATCGAGGTTTCACGTATTCAACCTAATCTTTCCTCTTGAGCTAATCACACATCTGCATTACCGCATTATACTAATAGGGTTTAGAAGCTATATGCCTCTTTCAACTTTGCAAAGCTCTACTTTAATTTGTTGGACGACCCATAATAGGTTTGTGTTACCCATGTATGAAGACCAATGTAGTCTTCCCAAATGAAAAAAAAAAAAAAAAAAAAAAAAAGAAAAGAAGAAAAAGAAGAATAAAGCCGTGGACGCTTGCCTTGAAACCCAAACACGATCCGAGGGTACATACGAAAGCTCCTTTAAAGCCCGATGCCCTAAACCTTAATTGGCTGGGAGTCATCACTTTAGTGTTCGCACACTTTGCATGTACAGAGCTTAATGCGTTGTAGGTGCTTTTCTAATTCCTCGAAGTCATTCGAAGTCCGGTGAAGCCCTCAAGTAGAAGCTCAGGGTCAAGTGATCCTTTTCGCTCGATGCCCCAAAACCTTAATTGGTCGGGAGTCACGCGGACCTTCAAGTATAATTTGACTTTGGTGAAGTCGTAGTTTTTAGCATTGCACCCTACAATGTAAATCAAATAAGGAAATAAGAGTGTAGCTAGTCCTATTTAGTTGGTCAACAGCTTTAAGGCCATATAAAGAGCTAGGTTTGTGAGGGAATAGCCTACAATTTATCGCTCAAGCCGGTTACCTTATAACAATTAGATTTGTGAAGTTCAGGTTGATTTTTGATCCAATGTCGACTCCAAACTAGTTCTTATATGGATTTTGTTCTTTCATGCTCTGCCATACATGGTGTAAATTGTTCATACTAAAGGTAAGGTTTACTCCGTATTATTACATTCTTTGATCCACATACACTTTTGTAAAAGCACAAGATGAATCCCATTATTGCTTTTAGCATTGCTAAGGGACTAGCAACGTGTTCTGTTGGGGGTGTGAGGTTAGTGCCCAAAAGTGCTATTTTCGAGCCCTATTCAAGAGTAGGTTTTGAGTTCTTGGCGCACCAATCGTGATGAATTAAGCCACCTGTCGCGTGCATGTCCACTTAGTGTTTTTGATTTGTTTTCGAGATTGTTTTAGATAGTTTTGCAAGTTTTTGAGAACTTCAATCAACAAGCTTGGCTTCTTATTGGTGTTGATTGCAAGAATCCTCGATGATTTCACCGAGCCGAGACGATGAAATGTCAAGATTCATGAAGAACAAGGCAAAAGATGAATAATGGGCAATGTGAGAGGATGCAAGTGATAAACAGAGCAAAGGAGCAAACCAAGGATTTTCGCTATGATTGCGAAAATTTCGCAATCATAGCTAAAATTTCGCAATCATAGCGAAAATTTCTCAATCCTAGCGAATCAGGTTAGCTCTTTCGTTTAGCTAGCTAAATTTATCGTGCCTAGCGAAATTTTCCAATTTCGCTATCTCACAAAAATTTCGCTTAGCTAGCAAAATTCGCTTTAGCCAGCTTAAATTCATCGTTGATAGCGAAATTTCCATTTTCGCTATCTCTCAGAGAATTTGCTTAGCATGTAAATTTCGTTTTTAGCATAGCGAATACTGCTATAATTAGCCAAATTTTTGATAGCGAAATTCCCGCCCCTGTGTTTTTTATAAAAATTGCGGATTCAAAACGACCTGCTTTTTGCTTTATTTACCATTTGTTCCTATTGTACTACATATTTTAGGCATTTTTGGTATTTCACACATCTTCAGATGGCTATATAAGCCAACTTATAGATTTTTGTAACCCTAACTTTAATCTTTCAAAGACAGACGCAAGCAGCCTTTCTATTTTGCTCTCTTCTCTCTCCTTTCTCTCATTTTCTAGCCAGGCCAAACACTCCTCTGAGGATGACAACTCAGAGGATGCTTGGCTAGACCTCTTCCTCCTTGAAGAGAAGGGCCACTGGGTGAATGTTTGAAGGTAAAAACACTGTCCTCTGTTTTTAACGCACGCATTTATGGGTATTTATGTTCTATTTCTCACCCTAGATTAAAATCTTCTAGGCACACCCTCATTAACATGTATTTAGCAAGCTTTTGGCCACAAGTGGATGCTTATCACCATCCCCGTTATCCAAACTAATCTGTTCTCATTAGCCATCGTAGCAGAGGTTTTCGAGGATATGATATCACCGCAGGAATATTTTCGCCCGCTAAATGCTATGGTTTCAAAGGGAAAATCGGCTGTGGTCTAGATTTTAGTTAAATTTAAGATCCGATTCGAAATGCGACTATATGTCATGCTCCCCACGCGAGGAAAAAGACCCGAGGACATGTTAGTTGTCTTAAACCCTAAACCAAGTGGGTCTAAAACTTCAAGGAGTTATATTTTTACATTTTATTTTATTTATTTTCAAAGCCAGTTCACCAACCCAATTGCTTTTACCCAAAACCTTAAAATCCAAATTTAATTCACCATTTTTGACTTCACTCAAATCATTTGTACGAAGAAAACCCATCCCCGTGTTCGACCCTAGACCGCTATACTGCAGTAGCTTGACTACGACAGTAGGAGGAACTTAGGAATATAAATTTTGTTGATTCCGCATCACCCTACCGTGGCACGAATCAGGTACCTTGGCCTAGTACAAGCCTGGATACTGTGACTCTACATAGTGCATGCCTAGACACGGTACCTCGCCTAGTGCCACGACATTCCTAGGCTTGGTGTCTTCGCCCAGTGCATGCCTAGACAAGGTGCCCCTACTCTAGTGCCATGCCTAGCAAGGGTGCCCTACCAGTGCCATGACAAGCCTAGGCAGTTGCCCTACTCAGTGCAAGCCCAGACATGGTAATCCCTACCACGCATGCCCCAGACACCTGCCTCCCACTTAGTGCCATGATTACGCCCGCAAGATGCCACAAAATCCCAGTGCATGCCCGGGACACGTGACCTCGGCCCCAAGGCATGCTTAGACCTCTGTGGCTTGGCCCTAGTGCCATGACATGCCTAGGTATGCGCCCTCACCCCTAGTGCATGCCTGAAACAATGACTCCTGGGCCATCGCATGCCTAGACACTCTGCCTCTACTAGTGCCATTACATGTCTAGGTAAGGTGCCTCGGCCTAGTGCATACCTAGACACGGTGACTCGACCTTGTCCTTGCCTAGACACGGTGCCTCGTCCTAGTGCCATTACATGCCTAGGCAAGGTACCTCGTCCTAGTGCATCCCTAGACACAGTGCCTCGGCCTATAGCGATACCTAGAAAGGGTGCCTCGGCCTAGTGCCATGACATACATTGGAAAGGTGCGTCGGCCTAGTGCTTGCCTAGGACACTCCGCGACCGGGCCAGTGCATGCCCAGACACCTGCTCCTGGGCCTAGACCCATGACATGCCAAGGCAAGGTGCCTCTACTAATGGCGCATGCTTAGCAAGGGTGCCCCTACTCAGTTCCCATGACATGCCTCGCAAGGTGGTCTCGGCCTAGTGCATGCCTAGACACCTGATCAAAATTAGTGCATGCCTAAACAGGTGCCCCAAGATAGTGCCAAGACATGCCTAGGAAAGGTAACTCGGCCTAGTGCATGCCTAGACACGGAGCCTCGCCCTAGTGCCATAGCATGCCTAGAATAGGTGCCTCAGCCTAGTGCATGCCTAGGAAACTGACCCATTTCCTCGTGCATGCCCAGGCTCCGCTCTACTACTACCATGACATGCCTAGAAAGGCGTGCCCAGCCCGCATGCCAAGACATGGTGCTTCGGCTTATTGCGATGCCTAGCACGGGTGCCTCGACCTAGTGCCATGACATGCCTAGGGAAGGTGCCTCGGCCTAATGCATGCCTAGACACGGTGACTCGGCCTAGTTCATGCCTAGACACGGTGGCTCGTCCTAGTGCCTGATGCCAAGGCGTGCTCTACTCTAGGGCATGCTTAGATACTTAAGGGACCTTACCATTGCATGCCCAGACATGGTGCCCTGCTCACTGCATGCCTGTGAAGTGGTGCTCCGCCTTAGCGGCGATCAAGCCTAGGAAAGGTGCTCACACATGCCTAGGACACCTGTCCTCGGGCCTTAGTGCATGCCCAGGCTGCCCCACTAGTGCATGCCCAGACACCTAAGTGCTCGCCCAGTGCCATGACGCCTAGCAAGGTTCCTCGGCCTAGCACATGCCCCATTTGACTTCTGCCCAGTGCAGGCCTCACGCCTAGTGTCACAACTGAGACAAGTGGGCGTCCATGACCGCAGTTGAAGACTTTCATGAAGATCAAGCATGCTGATGGGTTTGAGCTTAATGGTGTGAGAGTGCTCCAAATGGTGCGTGCAAGTGGACCACGTGTTTTTGGTGTCCTCCTTTTAACGCCACTGGGTTAAGTTTTGAGAGCTTGTCAGCCGGGTCGCGGACTCGACTAAGAAGAGGTGGCTTCGTCACTCCCGCATTAAACTGACAGAGTCGGAGCCGCCTCCCGACAGCCCGAAAGTGGCAAAACCACAAGATAAAGCATACGTGGCGTAAGTACCGGTCTCAAGAAAGTGTCTGTGTGAGACCGCTGCACGGGCCGCGTCGCTGCGTGAATGAGTAGGCCCGTGACAAGTGGTATCAGAGCGGGACAGAAGTTCTTCAAAAGTATGGTGTTGTCTTCTATCGTTCCTGGTGGCCGAAAGTCGTTCTCTCCAAAAAGCTGCACAGTAACTGATGAAGACGTGGTGCTCGAAGCCGCACGAGGACTCATGGGACGGGCTGCCTCCTCCATATCGCATATGTCTGTTGTCAGCCTCAAGAGCATAACGCAGTTCTCACCTACTAGGAATGGTGTCCAACAGGTGTCAGCCCGGTTGAAGTGACAAGGTGCTCCTTCCATATCGTGGTAATGTCGCGTTTCAAAGATATGGATCGCCTTATTCGGGGCCCAGTGGGTATCAAATACGGACCTTAGTCGATGATGGCCCAGGGAGTAAAGAGTGTTCGCAGGGAAGGCCGAGACTAAGGAAAGGTGCCTCGTAATGAGGCCGTGCAAGAAATCGTGGGGTAAATGTCACTTGACTTATAGTGTGGGCGCTCACGACTACGCTGAAGACTTTATCAAGATCAAGCATGCCGACGGGTTTGAGCATAATGGTGCGGGTGGTGCCTGCATGGCATGCAAAGGATCGATGGTGAAGCTGGAGTCCGTGCATGCCGACCGGGTTAAGTTTTGAGCTTGTCGCTTCGTAATCTGACGGCGAAGAGGGTACTACCCCGCACAAACCGCTTCCGGGATGAGCCCAATGCAGTGGCAACCAGCCGTATGGGCGCATAGCAGGTGGGGCAGCCGGGTGACAAGAAATGGGCCTATGTGAAACCGCCGCACGCCGCGCGCAATCGCGAGGTCGGTGGACACCAGCCCAGTGCCATAACATGCCTAGAAAGGGTGCTCGCCAGTGCATGCCAGACACCGTGTTTCGCCCAGTGCAATGCTCCAGCGGTGTGACCCGGCCCAGTCATGACATGCCTAGTATGAGCCCCGCCTAGTGCATGCCTAAACATGGTGACCGGCCCAGTGCTTTCTAGAAACTAGTGTTCACCCTAATGCTATGACATGCACTAAGGTGCTTCAAATTAGTGCATCCCTAGACACTGGTGGACTCGGCCTAGTGCATGCCTGTATATGTTGGATTCGCCCTGCATGCCTAGACACTCCGCAGTTTCCCGCTCAGTGCATGCCTAGATACAACTACCAAGATAGTGTCATACGTTCAGGCAATGTGCCCCTACTTAGTGCATGCATAGAAAGGTGACTCAATCCCAGTCTGCTCTAGACGGCCCTCGCCTAGCGCCATGACATGCCTGGTGAAAGGTGCCCCGGCCCACAGCGCCCGACACAGTGCCCAGGCCTATACGCCGATTCCAGCAAAGGCGCCGGTCAAGTGCCGATGACACTTCCAGGCGCCGCCCCGCCCCAGTGCACAAAAGACAGGCGGCTCCTGGGCCTCCAGCGCCACATGCCAAGAAAAGGTGCCCTACTAGCGCATGCCTAGACACCTGACTCCGGCCCAGTGCATGCCTAGACACGGTGTCCTCGGGTCTAGTGCATGCCTAGACGCATCAAGGCCGGCGTGCCTGTGACACGGTGGCTCACTTAGTGTCATGACATGCCTAGGCAAGGTGTCTTTACGCCTAGCATGCATACAGACACCTGACTTTACCTAATGCATGCCTAGGCCTAGTGCCATGACATACATAGTAAAGGTGCTTCGTCCTAGTGTTTGCCTAGACACGGCGACTCGGCCTTTTGCATGCTTAGACACTCCAGACTCTGCCAGTGGTCATGACATGTCTAGCAAGGAGCCCTACTTAGCATGCCTGACACGGTGACTCTGCCTAGTGAATGCCTAGACACGATACTCCCAAGATAGCCGCCACTGACACGCTTGTGCCAGCTGCCCCATCCTAGTGCATGCCTAGACACCCAAGTGCCCTCGACCTGCCATGCATACTCCAAGAAGGGTGCCCCTACCGAGCGCCCATACAAGCCCAGGCAAGGTGCTCTAATTCGCTGGCATGCTTAGACATGGCGACCACCCAGTGCGCATGCCCAAACACTCCGCTCCCCGCCTCAGTGCCATGACATGCTTAGAAAGGTGCCCCAAGATAGTGCATGCCCGACACTCGTGATTCGGCCCGTTGCATGGCCAGACATGGTGCCCCTCGACCTTAGCGCCAATATATGCCTAAGTAAGGTGCCCTACTAAGGCATGCTCAGACACTGATTCTGGGCCTTGTCCTTGCCTAGACGCGGTGCCTAAACCTAGTGCCATGACATGCCTAGGCAAGGTGCCTCTACAAAAGCCCCCAAGATAGTGCATCCCTTTGTGACACGTGCCTCTGCCTAGTGCGACACTCCAGCAAGGTGCCCCTACCCACGCCATTATAAGCCTAAGTGTCGCCGACCTTACGTGATGCCTATAAATGGTGAGTCACCCTGTGCATGCCTAGATTCTGTGCCCCCGCCTAGTGCCATGACATTCCAGCAAGGTTCCTACCTAGTCCCTCCCTAGACACACAAAGGCTCCTCGGCCTAGTGTGATATTTGAAGCAAGGGTGCCTCTACTACGAAATGCTTTAGTAAGGTACCCCTGACTAGCACATGCCTAGACACCTGATCGGGCCTAGTGCATGCCTGACACCTACGATCACTTAATGCATACCTGCACACGCAAGGCTCCTCGGCCTAGTGGCATGTCAATTCTAGAAAAGATGCCTCGGCCTAGTGCATGCCTTGACACCTGATTCTGGGCTTCTAGTGTATACCTAGATTACGTGGCTCTGCCATGTGCCATGACATGCCTAGATTGCAGGCCCGATTAGTGCCCAAAAAGTGCTATTTTGAGCCCTATTCAAGATAGGTTTGATGTTTTTTAAGACTAATCATATGAATTAAGCCAATTGTCATGTGCATGTCCGCTTAGTGCTTCTGATTTGTTTTCGAGATTGTTTTGGATAGTTTTGCAGCTCTTGGGAACTTCAACAAGTCGGGTTCTTCATTGGTGCTGAATGTGAGAATCCTCGATAATTTCACCAAGCTGAGGCGATAAAATATCAAGATGGGTTGAAGAATCTAAAGACAGCGGATGAATAAAAGTGCAGAAGGGATGCAAAGAGGCAAAACAAGAGAACCAGAGCAAACCAGTGGATTTTCTATGATTGCTAAAATTTCGCTGATTGCGAAAATTTCGCAATCATAGCGAAAATTTCGCAATCATAGCGAAAATTTCGCAATCCTAGCGAAATTTTCGCTATGTGAAAATTTCGCTAGGCTAGCGAAATTTCGCTAGCTAGCGAAATTTACTGTTCCTAGCGAAAATTCTCAATTTTGCTATCTCTGTGGAATTTCGCAAGGCTAGCGAAATTTTCGCTTATGCTAGCGAAATTTGGTCAGATAGCGAAATTGTCAAATTTCGTGATTTTGGTATTTTGGTTCTAAACGACCACGCTTGATTAATTACCATTTTGTCCCTTATGTAATTTCATATTTTAGGCATTTTGTATTTTTCACACTTGGGATTGGCTATATAAGCCTACAACTTTAACCCTAAGTAACTTTTCATTTTACTACAGCTTTCCCAAAGAAATTTTCATTTTAGGGTTTATTTTGCTCTTTCTTCTCCTTTCCTCATTTTCTACAAGCCAAACACACTCTTGAGGGGATGACAACTCAAGGGATGCTGGCTGCTTCTCATACCTTTGAAGAGGAGGGTTGCTAGCTTGGTTTTTGGCCGCCGATGTCGTCTCATGTTTCAATGTTACAGTATTGCATTTATGGTTCCTAACTTTCAAACTAGGTTTTAATGCCATTTAATGTCTTTCCTTTTGGTCAATACTGCTATGTTTTTAGGGTTCAGCAAGGCATTTACTTGGTAGATGCACTGATATCCTTTAGATGTCATTTACGAGCCATTAAAAAGAGGTTAAATGCTAAGGTTTCAAACTGAATGGGAGTTTGAATGCTTAGTACTTGGTTTGACTCAATTAGGAGTGGTTATAGGGTTAGGTTTCATAGTTAAACAAAGATCCGGTTTTGGCTTTGACTAAATGTCATTTACCCTAATGCGAAGAAATAACCCAAGGACACTGTAATACCCCCATGTTATCCAGCTAGTGACCCAAGCCTTCAAGGTTATCATTTCACACTTTCATTTAAGCTATTACTGTTAACCAGTGAACAAACCACTTCCCCTGTTTTTAGACAAATCCGAAAATCCAAACAAAAGCCTCACCATTTTCAAACACTAATGCAAATCATTCGTGGGATGAAAACCCATCCCCGTGTTCGACTTAGACCGCTTATATCAAGAAAAGAGCTTGACTACTGGCAGCAGGAGGAACAGGGAAACAAATTTTGTTGATTCCGGATCACCTTATCGTGGCACGAATTAAATGGCGCCGTTGCTGGGGATGGTGCCAAAATACGGATGATGAGTTGACAGGGTACTTGTAACTACATTACAAGTGTCGTGACCTTTAATCCTTTTTTGAATTTCATTTGTCAGAATCGTGTGCTTTTCACTACTCGCGCTATCGTGACCGTTTTTTATTCTTACAATTAGTTTTTATTTTGGCTAACACTGACCTTTCTTTGGCAAACTTTGTTTGTGTTCTTTGTTTTGTTTCATTTTGTGTAACAGGTGTTTATGTAACACTGGGATAGAGGCATATCAGGTAGATTGCAAAGAGTGAGTGCACCAGTTGAGCAAGGTTGTGAAATCAGTGTACACAGTGATCAAATGGATCCTTTACCTAAGGAACAGCAGAGTCAACAGGGTACTCCTATGAATCCAACAAAGATACGTGTCTACGAGGGGATCACATGCACTTCTAGGGTGCGCACCTTCTACATCATACCACCGCCTGGATGATGTAAGGGTAAGGCCCTATTTCGTACCGCTTCCCACATTCCATGGAATGGAGAATGAGAATCCTTATACTCATATCCGGGAATTCGAGGAAGTATGCACAACTTTTAAGGAAGGAGTGTCCGACATGGATTTGCTCAAGCTGAAAGCATTCCCCCTGACACTGAAAGATAAGGCCAAAATATGGCTCAATTCATTAAGGCCAAGGACAATTAGGAATCGTCGAACTCCGCCGAAGCCAAGAAATTTTCAAGCATAACAAAGACCAACAGCTTGAAGAGACAAAAGATCTACACCTACTTCCACTTGACAATGAGAAGTTTTATCAATGCTTCGGAAAGATTCATGGAGACCTTCAATGCATGCCCACACCATGGTTTTGCATACATGGATGCTAGTGAATCATTTTATGATGGTATGTCTCCAAATATGAAGCAACTATTGGAAACCATGTAAAGAACTTTTGAGCAAAACCCAGACGAGGCCATGGACTTTTTGAACTATGTGTGGCCGAAACTCAAAGGCATGGATGAATCGAACTAAGGAAGCCGGAAGATCAAGGCCTTTTAACCACTGCAGGGGGCATTTATGCACTTTCCGAAGACATGTAGATGAAAGCAAATCGACCACTTTGACTCAAAAGGTCGAGGAGCCGGAAATGAGAAGCCAAGATTTAAATGCAAGCAAGAACTGAAAGAATTTTATCTCATCCAATTGCTTTGATTGCCGATAAATAAATATCCCGGGAGTAATCACAAGAGCATGTTCATGTCCTTGAATCAAAATACACCCACAAATGCTCCATATGAACACCTATAACTCCTAATTGGAGAAATCATTCAAACTCCTGTCATGGAAGCCAAAACCCCCGCATATATTCCTGCCAGAGCACAAGAAAGAAGCCAGTTCCACTTCAATACAAATGTTGCTCGCCCACCTTCTTCTCCCTGTCGAGCAGTAATCCCGAATTTAAGCAAAGTGGTAGGGCACGCTTAGAAGAATGTGAAGGTGTTGAATGCAGACTAACTTAAAATTGAAGGCCGAAGCTCACTCAACAGAAACCGGATGGAAAGGTGCACTTTAAGATTTCGAGGTCAGGCAACCAGCAGCTAGCGTTCTAAAAGGAGAAATTCTCCTTCCTAGTCACAAAGAACAATGTGGCGAATGCATGAAATGCTCAACCAATGATCCAAATGAAAGAATTGATAGAAGTCAAGGCAAAGGGGTGACATTAAGAAGTGGTAAAGAACTCGAGACCAAGAAATCCCAGCCAGTTAAGTCACCCTCATGACAATTAATCCGCCACAAGAAGAACAAATAACAACAGGAAGAGGTGAAGACCAGTTGTACCCCTCCATTCCCAGCTGTGCCCAAAAAAGAAAATCTGCTAACCAAACGTAAATGCTAGAGGTTTTACGGCAAGTGAAAGCAACATTCCTCCTCCTGACATGACCAAACAAAGTCCCTTACACCTATGCAAAAATTTTCAAGGACTTATGCACTAAGAGTGAGAATCTCAATGTAAATAAAAAGGCCTTGACCGAAAGCAAGTGAGTGCTATCATTGAGTGCAAGACCCCAGTGAAATATAAAGACCCGGGATGTTCTACAATCTCGGTTAATATTGGAGGCATTAGTGTGGAGAAAGCACTATTAGACTTGGGAGCTAGTGTGAACCTTTTGTCGTATTCCATGTACAAGCAACTTGGTTTGGGTGAACTGAAACCCACGTCCATCACACTATCACTAGCCGATAGATCTATTAAAATACCGAAGGGGACCATTGAGGATGTTTTAATACAAGTGGACAGATTTTACTATCCAGTAGATTTTGTCGCATTTCGATACTGCAGCTTCTGCTATGCAGGAGCCAATCACGTGCCCATTATATTCGTGGGAGGCTATCTTTAGCTACTAATGCCATAATAAATCACCGTCTGAATGGGGTTATGCAACCTACATTTGGGAATATGGACCTTAGGAACTCAATATCTTTCATTTAAGTAAAAGGCATATGCACCTTTCGGGAGGAAGATGACTGTGGAAGAAGTCCAGATAATGTATGCAATTCTGAAGAACAAAGCAATGAGCAAGCAGGAGCAAAGAGGCCGTATTAACTTCGCAGTTATCCTCGAATGCCTCTGAGCAAGAAGGTCTCAAAAGGAGCTTAGGCGTGGGTACTGGAGGAGAAAATAGAAGTTCTACTCTATTGACTAGTGATGAACTGAAAGGAACTCACGCTGAGCCTCAAACCCTCCCAATGAAGTTAAAGTATGCATTCCCCGAAGAGAATGGGCAATGCCCAGCCAGATTTCATCATCGCGACCACTTCACAGAGCATAACCTCGTCGCACCTTCTCAAAAGGAACAAGCAAGCATTGGGGTGGGAAAATTTTCTAATTTAAAAGGCATAAAACCCATCAATCCGCACCCATCGCATTTACCTAGAAGAGAAGTCTAAGGTCGTTAGTACCACACGTGAGTGTTGAACCCCCCACTCAGGAAGTAGTTCGCATTGAAGTCCTAAAATTGCTCCGTTTCGTGATTTATTTAATTCCCATTTATGATAGAACTTGGGTAAGCCTAACCCAGGTGGTGCCCAAGAAGTCAGGAGTGACAACTGTGAAAAATGAAAAGGGTGAAGAATTGTCTACCCGACTTACCACCGGGTGGAGAGTGTGCATAGACTATAGGAGGCTCAATGATAAATACAAAGATCACTTCCCAAGCACCATCGACACCCTTTGAGAGAGTTTCAGCACCCATTCTATTGCTTTTTGGATGAGTATTCAAGGTACTTTCAAATAGAGATCGCACTTCGTATGGGATCAGAAAGACTACCTTTACTGGTCTATCTGCACGTATGCTTATAGCAGAATGCCTTTTGGTCTTTGCAACGCCCCTGTACCACTTCTTCGTAGATGTATGCTTAGTATGTTTAGCGATATGGTGGAACGTGATAATGGAAGTATACATGGATATCACCGTATATGGAGGCGATTTTAAAGAATGTCTCTGACACCCGAGGCCATCCCGCAGAGGCATAGAGAAGAACCCGGTGCTCAATCGAGAAGTGCCATTTATGGTTAACTAAGGAATTGCACTGGGGCACATTATTTCCAAAGCTAGGGAATAGAAGGACAAAGCAAAATTGAACTTATTTCCAAACTCGCCATCCCAACAAAATGTAAAACAAGTAGCAATTCGTCATGCAAAGCTTCTATAGAAGATTCATTAAAGACTTAAGATTGCTAAACCCCGTACAAGCTCCTAGAGAAAGATGCCAAATTTGAGCCTGGGAGAAAGAATGTCGAGAGCTTAGCGAATCAAGGTCCCATTCACCACGCCCAATAGCAGTAGCACCTAACTGCGGGCTACTATGATGTGTGATGCAAGTGGATCTTCGCTTATCGAGCAAAGATTTCGGGCCAAAGAGAGGATGGGAACCTCATGTAGTATACTATGCAATCAAAACCTTGAATGAAGCACAAAGGAATTCATTATACTACACAGAAGGAATTATCGCAATAGTCTACGCCTCTTAGACAAGTTTCGGCATACTGGGCCTGATCCGGAGGCGGGCCTCATTTTGCTGCACTATTCCACTTTCGAAATATCTCCCCGATAGCAAAATGCCAAAGCAAGGCTTATCCGATGGGTTCTACTCGTGGAGTTTAACTTGCAAATTAAAGATAAGGAGAATGTTGTGGCGCATCATCTTTCAATAACGATAGCCCATGACAATTTCATAGCCCACCCATCATTGATGAGTTCCCGAAGAATCTCTCGATGCAGCTTGAAAGCCCCGGTATGTCTACATCACACCTCCCCTCGCAACAGGAGAAACCCCATCTGATTGGAAAGGACAGGATAGAAAATATTTCTTTGCGAAGGTCCACTCCTATTATTGGGAAGAGCCCTTCTTGTTTAAATACTGTGCAGATCAGATAATCAGGAAATGTGTGCCTGAGGAAGAACAACATGGGATTCTGAGCCACTGCCACGAGAGTGCCTGTGGTGGTCACTTTGCTTCCTTAAAAATGCCAATGAAAGTGCCGCAGCCTCGTTTCTACTGCCTTCATTATTTAAAGAAGCACACCAAATGTACATGTGTGATAGATGCCAAAGACTCCTGAGATTGTCTCGCCGTCATATGATGCCCCCTGAACCCACCCCAAAGGGTCGAGCCGATGTTCGGGGCATCGATTCCTTACGGGACCTTCCCCACATCCTATGGTCACACATACATATCGTGGGAGGGACTATGTGTCCAAATGGGTTGAAGCAATCCTCGCAAACCAATGACCATGTAGGTGCGAAATTCTGAAAGCGAACATCTTTTCTAGGTTCGGGGTCCTAAAGCCATTATTAGTGTGATGGAGGTTCACATTTCTTGTAACAAACCTTTGAAAACCTCATGGCTAAATACGGTGTGAAACATAGAGTGGCCACCCCTTACCATCCTCAAACAAGTGGTCAAGTAAAACTTGCTAATAGAGAGATCAAGACCATTTTAATGAAGGTGGTAAATAGCAACAGGAAAGACTGGTCCATCAACCGCTTTGATTCATTGTGGCCTACAAACGAAGCTTTCAAGAAAACTCGAATGTCCCCCTTTATCGGGCCGGGTTCATGGTAAGGCATGTCACCTGTGCGGAGATCGAATACAAGGCATGGTGGGCAATCAAGAAGCCGAACATGGATTTAAGTGAGAGCCGAGTCAACAGATTCCTTGATCTCACGAGTTGGAAGAAATACGCAAATGATGCCTACTTGAATACTAAGATCGCAAAGGAAAGGTAAAAAAATGGTATTGATCAAATGATAACTGGAAGAAATTAATGAGGGGGACCTAAGTCCTCCTGTGTATGACTCCAACCCACCGTTTCCGCAAACCTAAGTCGCGATGGACGGGTCCATCTATCAGCTCACAGCATAAATCCCAATGGTCTACCGGACCTACTCAATCCAAATGATAACAGGTGATCAAAGTCAATGGGACAGAGGGTGAAGCCCCTATGTCAGGCAGTTGCAATCGTCAAGGAGGAAATTCTTCCTGGATCTCTCCTCTAGTCCCACAGTCCACACGTTCAAGGGTGGATCCTGCTTGGTCTCAAAAGCCACTAATTTTATTTTTTAGTTTTGATTAAATTTCTTTTTGTTTAAAATTTTTGCTTGATTTCACTTTATGTTGACAACTCGCAAGAATATTCAACAAATGGAAATGACCTTTTCCAACCACCATGTTTCGAGGAGGTACAGCCCATCCTTTTGGTTTTTGCATTCCCATGCCAAGCCGCTTAGAGGTAATTTCATAGTTTTTGAATTTAGTTTACTGTAATACATGTTCCGCAAAGGGCCAAATTAGTTTCTCTTTAATTTTTAAATTGTATTTGTGTATCTACTTTTGCTTTTTGACAATTGAAACCCCCGCATGTTACCTAATGTTAGAGCATTTCCATGCATGATTTAGTTGGTCAATTAAGGTTTCAACATATTTAACCTTGAACATTCCCTTTAGCTAATTCACACATCGCACCCCAAATTGCACTAATAGGCTTGAGAGAAGCTATTTACCTCTTTCCACTTTGCAAAGCCGGCCTTAAATTTGTTGACGACCCATAATAGGTTTGTGTTACCCATGTATGAAGACCAATTAAGTCTTCCAAATGAAAAAGAAAAGAAAAAGCAAAAAGAAAAAGAAAAGAAGAAAAAGAGAAATAAAGTCGGATGTTTTTGCTCTGAAAACCAACACTCGGTCCTGATGGGTATATGGCGAAAGCCTTTAAAGCCCGATGCCCTAAACCTTAATTGGTTGGGAGTCATCGACTTAGTGTTCGCTACACGGGTAGATGGGTAGAGTTTAGCGTGTTGTAGGTGCTTAATTCTCGAAATCATTCGAGTCCGGTAAGTTTTCCACAGCTCAGGTCAAGGATCCTTTCGTCGACGCCTCAAACCTTAATCGGGTCGGAGTCATCTATGACCGCTACACTCGACTTTGGTGAAGTCGAGTTTTTAGCATTGCAACCTGCAATGCAATCAAAGAAGAAATAAGAGTGTAGCTAGTCCTATTTAGGTTGGTCAATGCTTAAGGCCATGGCAAAGAGCTAGTTGGGAGGGAATAGCTTTGCATATTATTGGCTCAAGCTGGTTACCTTAGGAACAATTAGATTTTATTGGAAATTTAGGTTGACTTCCTTGGAATCGATGTTGCCTTAAAACTTGTTCTTAATATGGTTTTTGTTCTTTCATGCTTAAGCCATATTGTGGTAAATTGTTCATACTAAAGGTAAAGCTTACTCCGTACATATACTTTTCGAACCATAAACACTTTTGTAAAAAACACAAAGAAGCTTCTTCCGTGGATTTTCGCTATGCTGCGGTGGCTCACTGGATTGCGAAATTTTCGCATCATAGCCAAAATTCTCGCAATCCTAGGAAATCTTCACTATGTGGTAATTTCGCTAGCTCACAAATTCCCCCGCAAGCTGTTTAAAATTACCTTTCGCTAGCTGCAAATTCTCAATTTCGCTATCTCTGTGGAATTTCGCTATGCTAGCGAAATTTGCTACATAGCGAAATTGCTCAGCCTGTGATTTTGGTATTTTTGGTTCTAAACGACCACGTTTTGATTAAATACCATTTTGTCCCTTATGTAATTTCATATTTTAGGCATTTTTGTATTTTCACACTTTGGATCGGGCTATATAAGCCCTACAACTTCTCAGAACCCTAAGTAACTTTTCATTTTTAATACGCTTCGCAGCCTTTCATTCTTAGTGGTTTATTTGTTTCCTTCTCTCCTTCTTCATTTTCTACCGCTAAACACACCCATCGGGAGGATGACAACTCAAGGGATGCTTCGCTAAGCCTCATAAAATTTTTGAAGAAGTGAGGGTTGCTAGCTTCTGGTTGGGGTCAGCTGCAGATGTCATTCCCATGCTTCAATGTTACAGTAATCGATTTATGGTTCCCAACTTTCCAAATCCAGGTTTAATGCCATTTAATGTCTTTCTTTGGTCAATACTTATGTTTTAGTAAGGTTCAAGGTATTCTACGGTGATGCACTGATATCCTTTTAGATGTCATTTACGAGCTATTAAAAGGTTAAATGCTGTGGTTTCAAACTAATGGGACTTTGAATGCTTAGTACTTGGTTTGACCTAATTAGAGTGGTTCTAGGCTAGGTTTCATAGTTAAACAAAGATCCTGCTTTTGCTTTGACTAAATGTCATTTGCCCTAATGCGTAAATAACCCAAGGACACTATAATACTCCCCATGTTATCCAAATAGTGACCCAACCTCAAGGTTATCATTTCACACTTCATTTAAGCGCATATCAAGTAACTGGGCTGAACAAACCACTTCCCCTGTTTTTAGACAAATCCAAAAATCCAAACAAAAGCCTCACCATTTTCAAACACTAATGCAATCATTCGTGGGATGAAAATCCATCCCCGCAGGTTCGGGACCCTGGGACCACCATACTCGCAAAGAGCTCACTACTCAAAGTAGAGTGGAACATAGGAAACAAATTTTGTTGATTACGATCACCCTACCGTGGCACGAATCAAGTGCATGCCTAGACACGGTGACTCGGCCTAGTGCAAGCCTAGACATGGTGCCCTACCAAGGCAAGCCTGCACACCAAGGGGCCCCCGCCCCAGCCCATGACATGCCAAGCAAGGTGCCCCTACTACAGCCATGCAACGCCCAGCAAGGTGCCCCTACTCAGTGCGATACCCAAGTGTGTCTCGGCCTATTGCCATGGCATGCCTAGACAATGTGCCCCGGCGAACTATGCCCTCGACACGTTGATTCCTCTACTATAGCAAGCCTGCACACAACAATGCTCCCGCCTCGGGTCTATGAAATGCTTAGGAAAGGTGCCTCGGCCTAGTGTCATGCAATGCCTAGGCAAGGTGCCTCGGCTTAGTACATGCCTAGAAGCGGTGACTCGGCCTAGTGCATGCCTAGGCACGGTGCCTCGGCCTAGTGCCATGTCATTTCTAGGCAAGGTACCTCGGCCTAGTACAAGCCTGGATACGGTGACTCTACAAAGTGCATGCCTAGAAACGGTACCCGCCAAAGGCCATGACATTCCCAGTTTGGTGCTCCTCACTGAAGGCATGCCTAGACAAAGTGCCCTACTAAACGCCACGCCTAGAAGGTGGTGCCTCTACTAGCGCCATGACAAGCCTAGCCAAGTCGTTTCGCCTAGCAAGCTAGACATGGCACCTGGGCCTAGTGCATGCCTAGACACCTGCTCCCTGGCCTAGTGCCATGACATGCCCGGGCAAGTGTGCCACAAAGATAGCCGCGCATGCCCGATTACGTTGATTCTGGCCAGTGCATGCCTAGACTCATGGCTCGTCTAGTTCCATGACATGCCCAGCAAGGTGCTCACTTTCTAGTGCATGCCGAGAAACAACTCTGGCCATTGCATGCCCAGACACTATGGCTCCCGCCAGTGCCATTAAATGTCTAGTATGCGCTCCCGTCTAGTGCATACCCAGACACCTGGGTGGATTCCTGGACCTTGTCCGCCCTGCACACCCGCCCCATCCAGCGCCACACACGCCCCAGTAAGGTGCCCCGCCTCAGTGCATCCCTCAGACACAAAGGTCCCTACTTTATCATGCGATATCTAGAAAGCAGGCCCCGCCCCCCAGCTATGACATACCTACAGAAAGCAGGTGCCTCACTGGGTTGTCAAGACACACACCGACTCCCGCCTCAAGGCATGCCCAGACACGATGCCCCCTAATTCCAGGGTCATGATGTTCAGCAAGGTGCCCTGCCTAATACATACGCCTGACATGGTGACTCGTTTAGCCGCATGCCTACAAACGATACTCCGCCTAGTGCCATGACATGCCCAGGCAAGGTGCCTCCGCCTAGTGCATGCCTAGACACAAAGGGGTTCGATCTAGTGCCATGCTGAGAAGGTGCCCCGCCTAGTGCCATGACAGGCTCAGGCAACGTGCCTCTACTTTAGTTCATTCCTAGACACTATGACTTGGCCTAGAGCAAGCCTAGACACTATGTCTCCGCCTCAGTGCCACGTCATTTCTAGGCAGGCTGGCACCCTACCAAGATTGCCAGACACGATGACTCCCACATCGTGGCATCTCGTACACCCGCACCGAATCTAGTGCCATAACACGCCCAGTCAGGTGCCTCTACTTAGTGCATGCCTAGACACTGGATTCCTGCCTTGTCCCGCTCAGACAATGTGCCCTCGCCTAGCGCCATGACATGCCCAAGGAAGGTGCCCCGCCCCTGCATCCCCAGACACAAGGCTCCCGCCCCTGGGCCAAGGCCGACTAGCAAGGGTGCCTACCAAGGTCACACACACTCCAGGTAACTGGTCTCACCTCAGGGCATGCCTCATAAATGGTGACTTCTACCAGGCAGCCTGACATGGTGCCTCAGCCCATCCGCTAAGACATGCCTAAATAAGGTTCCCCGCCTAGTACATCCCATGCCCCCGGCCCAGAGCGATACCGAAGTGTCCTCTACTAGTGCCACAAAGATGCCTAGAAAGGTGCCTCGTCTAGTGCATGCCTAGGACACTCCGCGATCGGGCCTAGTGCATGCATAGACACTGCAAGGCTCTCTACGAGTCCCATGTCATTCTAGGAAAGGAGCCCTACCACAGCATGCCCTGGGCAATGTGCCCCTACTTCACACGCCTAGACACTAAGGACTTCACTTAGTGCATGCCTAGACACGGTGCCTCAGCCTAGCGCAATGACATGCCTAGGCAAGGTGCCCCAACCTAGTACATGCCCAGACACCTGCGATTCTACTACATGCCCAGACATGCGACCCTGGGCCAGGGTCCATGACATGCCTAGCAAGGTGCCCCCACTAGTGCATGCCCAGACACTCCGCGACCCTGGCCTAGCGCATGCTCGACACCGTGTCCCCGCCCCGGGAAGGCCATGTCATTTCTAGGCAAGATGCCTCGGCCTAGTACATGCCTGGACACGGTGACTCTGCATAGTGCATGCCTAGACACAAGATTTCCTGGGCTAGTGTCACACATGCCTAGTTTAGGTGCCTCGCCAAGGGGCATGCCTAGAAACTGCCTCGGGCCCTAGTTCGCATGCTCAGAAAGTGGTGCTCACTAGCGTTACACAAGTTTCAGCAAGGCCTCTGCCAGTGCATGCCTAGACATGGTGACTGCTCTAATGCATGCCTGTATTACCGATACCTCTACTTAGCGCCATGACATGCCTAGGAAAAAGGTGCCTGCACCTAAGGCATGCCCGGACACTGCTCTCTACTGAAAGTGCATGCCTAGACACTGGCCCCCGGGCCTAGTGCCTCGACACGCCCAGCAAGGTGCCCCTAGCCCCAGCGCATGCCTAAACACCTGGTGACTCGCCCAGTGCATGCCTAAACATGTGCCCAACCGCGCCATTACATGCCCAGGTGTTGCCCCTAGCCTCAGCGCATGCTCTAGACCCAAGTGGCACGTCTCGTCTCCTTGCTCACACATCAAGTACTCCAAATTTAGCTGCCATGACATGCCTAGTAAGGTGTCGTGGGTTTTAAATAAGATCCTTGGCCACGTTGCTCCCTACTGTCGACACATGGAAGGGTGTTCTACCTACACACATGGCATGCCTAGCAAGGTGCCCAGGTCAGTGCATGCCCGGGAAATGGCCATTTACTCAGCATGCCCAGACAGACTCGCGTGCCCCCGCCTAGTGCCAATACACGATTGGGGGTAAGGTGCTCTACAAGATGCCTGCTGTATTACTGCTGATTCCTACTTGTCCTGCCTACACACGATGCCCTACTAGTGCTATGACATACTAGCAAGGTGCCTCAAGATAAGCATGCTTTGAAATCCAAGGGATTCTACTAGTGCATCCCTAGACACCTACGATTCTACTTAGTGCATGCCTAGACATGGTGCTCTACTTGTGGTCATGACAAGCCCAGCAAGGTTCCCCGTCTAGTACATGCCCGGACCGTGACCGGGCCTAGTGCATGCCTGCACATCGATACCTGTGGCTAGTGCCATGACATGCCTACAAGTCGCCTGGCCTGTCGTCTGTACACCTGGGTGTCTCTGCTTAGGGCAGGATGCTCACCACGGGTTCCTGCCTAGTGATTCGTACATAGCAGGTGATGCGAATCAACAAAATTTATATTCCTAAGTTCTTCTACCGCCGTAGTCAAGCCACCGTAGTATACCCGCTTCTGTGTGGCCTAACACTGGGCGGGGCTTTTCATCCCACTAATGATTTGCAAGGGGTGTTTGAAAAAGTAGTTGTTGATTCGTGTGTTTGCTAAAAAACAGGGTGGGGTGGTGGGTTGGTCGTTGCTCACCGGTTAACCTGAGCCAGCCTTAACAGTGTGAATGGTAATCTCAAGATTGTGGCAATGACATATAGTCAAGCCAAAACCGATCTTTGAGCTTCATGAGTAAAACCTAACTCCTAGAAATCATTTCTATTTGAGTCAAACCAAATACTAAGCATTCAAAGTCCCATTTAGTTAGAAACCTCAGCACTAACCTATTTCAATGGCTCAGAATGCCATCTAAAGAATATCGCGCATCTACCATTAAGAATGCACTAAACCTTAAAGCATGACAAGTATCGACCAAAAGAAAGACATTAAATGGCATTAAACCCTAGTTTAGAAAGTCGAACCATAAATGATGTACCAGCACATTCAGCATGAGGACAACTCGCAATGGGCCTCAAACTGCCAGCACCCTCCTCTTCAAAGTGCTATGAGGCTTAGCCACAGCATCTCTCAGTCACACATCTTCAAGGGAGTGTGCTCGCGCCTCGAGAAAATGAGAGAGCAGGAGCAGAGAAGAGAAAGTACACAACCCTAAAAATGAAAAGTCATGGAAGTCGTTTATAATGAAAAGTCGTTTAGGGTTACAGTTATGTAGGGGTTTATATACTAAACCCAAAGTGTGAAAAATACAAAAATGCCTAAAATATGAAATTACATCGTGACAAAATGGTAATATCAAAACGTGGTCGTCAGCATCAAGAATTCCAAAACATGTAAGCCGAGATTTCGCTTATGCAAAGAAATTTCAATTAGCATAGCGAATGCCACTATGCTAGTGAAATTCTCGCTAGCCTAGCTTAAATTACTCAGAGATAGCTTGAATTGAGAAATTTCGGCTTAGAATGTTGAATTACAGATCTAGCCAATTTCTGCCAACAGTTTAAATTTTGGTGAGATAGCCAAATCAAGTATTTTCACTAGAACAAGAATTACAGATAATAAATTTCATTAGCCTAGCTTAAATTTTAACATATGGTATTTATAGATTTATGAATTTTCGCCAGGATTGCTTAAATTTTCTAATCCCAAATAAATTTTCGCAATCATAGCTTAATAATCCTCGTTTTGTTTATTTCAGAATCGCATCCCTTCTCGCAACCTTCTTCTTCACATCCACTTCACATTTCGATCTTTGATGGTTGAAACACCGTGAATCCTCAAGATTCAAAGACAAATTCGACATCAAAATTGAACTAATCGGTCGAGGACACTGACAAGGCCCAAAAGTGCAATTTTGAACCCTATATTAGATAGGTTTTGAGTGCTTTTTACATTAATCATGTCATTTATACCAAATTGAAGGTCAAGTCTTCTTAGTACCACTTACGCCATTTAGAGGGTATTCTGTTGTTTACAGTGCTCATAAGACTCGAGTCCAATCTCGAGTCAAACGATGAACATGAAGTGTGATCCCAATGTTCACCAATAACCAGCCCAATATTAGAATCAATGAGAAAACAAAGGCAAAGCTTTAAGAAAATTCGATGCGTTGAAGGCGTGGAGGCATAGAACTTTAAAATTTGCAATTGTTAAAATTCTCGCTTAAACTCGAAAATTTCCTCACAGGTTTAGCTTGGAAGATTAAAGTTCAAATAAATGACAAATTTCGTTAGATGACACCTAAGCCATAGGTGAATCGCTTTTAATAAAATACATGATTCGCTTACTCACTACAATTGCCATAGCTTAAATTTCATTAGCTAGCTTAATTGACTGCTTTAATGTAACTTCCTATTTATGTCGTGATTTCGCTTAGTTGGGCCGCAAATTCTACCTTAGCGAAATTTAATGCCTCACATGTTTTGTAATTAATGCCAAACCGACCTAAACTTAAGTATTACTCATTGTCCTTTAACTTACCTAAGTCGGAGTAGGTTTTTCGGTATTTTCATGTATTGAGGTGGCCTATATAAACCCTTCTTGTTTGTAACCCTAAGCAACAATTGGGGAGAGAAGATTTTTTGTAAGTTTTCATTTTTGTAACAAAGTCTTATATTTCTAATTAGGGTTTTTTGCTTTTTCTCTCTTTCTCTCTCTCCTCTTTCTCTTCTCCCTTTCTCATCGCTTTCAAACACCCCTCTCGAGGATGACAACTCAAGAGATGCTTCGCTAAGCCTCCTTTCTTTGAAGAGGAAGGAAGCTAGCTGTATGGTGATATGCATGTTGTCCTCTTGTATTGGGTGCTGTGTATCAGATGACGGCCCTTATCTTCTCAAAATGGGGTCAAGATAACATCACCGTCACACTGGCCACATCATGCTTCAGATCCAGACCAAGTGAGAGAGGCATCGTGATTCTTAGATTGCCTACAGCCTCTAAAATGATATTTATATGTTAAATTTCTCAAATTGAAATGTATAGCATTTAATGTTATTGATTCAATAATACTCATGCTTCAGATACAAAGGTATATTTAACGCTAGATGCACTGTGGTTCAGTCAGATGGTTCTTAACAGCCTCCGAGATGATATTAAATGTTGTGGCTTTAAACAAGAAAGGGGCCATAACCGCATGTTACCTCAGACACTCAAATAGAGTTGTTTCCAAGGGCGAGGTTTTGCAGTTAAACATAGATCCTAAGTATGCCATGGACTATAGGTCGTATGTCATAACGCAGATAAAACTGATGACTGGTGGTCACTCTGAATCATAAGTTATAATTCCACCTTCAAAGTTAACTTTTTCACCTTTAACTTTCAGTTTTTACAATTATCAGTTTTCAACCATTCCTAATCGCTTTTTGGAAACACAAATCCAAAGTCCAAATAGAAAGCTCACCAGGCACTTATGCAAATCATTTCTGGGGATGAAACCCATCCCCGTGTTCGACCCTAGACCACTACACCAGAAGAGTTTCGACTAATGTGCAAAGAGTAGGAACTTAGTGTATATAAATGTTGATTTTAGCTCAGCCTACCGTGGCACTAATCAAATGATGCTGTCGGGATGGTGCCAAACTACTAATGGTAAAGTCAAGTGTACTTGATCAACATCACACGGCAACCTTTTTACTCCCTTTACTGGGCCAGGCAGACCCACACAAGACTACAAGAATCGTGACTGCTTTCGCTTTTCATTCAAGTAGTTTTACTTTTGTTAGCTAACTCCTTAACCTTTCGTTAAGCTTTGTTAGTTCTTTTGGCTGCTCTCTATAATTTTGTAACAGGTTTATGCAACAAAGGATAGAGACACATCAAAGACGTATAGGATAAGTACACAACTCGACCTAGCTAGTGAAGCCAAGGTACATACTGATACTACGATCCCATACCCGAGACAATGAGCCAACCAGAACCCCCATGAATCTAAATGCTCATAGAACCATGAGGGATCACATCCACCTCCTAGAGTTAAGTGCCCCATCCTCAGACACTCCTCCATTTAAGATGTAGCAAGAGGCCTTTACTTGTACTCTCTACTCCCCACATATCATGGTGATGGAAAATGAAAATCCATACACTCATATTAGATTTTGAGTGAGGTTTGCACTACCTTTATGAAGGTATGATGGACATGATTTCACTAGAAGTTAAAAGCATTTCCATTGACTCTAAAGGACAAGGCCAAGATATGGCTCAACTCATTGAGGCCTAGAACCATTAGAAATCAATGAGTCAGAAAGTGTGCACTTCAATAGTTCTTCAAGGCTCATAAGACCACACTAAGTGAGACAATTTATACCTTGGTAAACAGATGGTGAGAGATTTTACCAAAGGTTGGGAAAGACTTATGAAAACTATCACATGTCCACACCATGGGTTTGATACATGGATGTCGTGAACCACTTCTACGGTGGTACGTCTCGCCATGGAAAACTTTGGAAATCATGAGACTTTCTAAGTAAGCATCCTCGATAGCTGGATTTTTTAAATTGACGTGGTTGAAACTTCTCTAAGGGTCGGGATGAGCCTAACCTCAGAGAAATGATAGGGATGAACCACTACCAACCTGCATGGTACACCACAGAAGAGATTAGAGTTTGATTTCAACCTGCTAAGAAAGCTGAGGAGCTTCGGAAGCAAAATGGGGCCCCAAGAGGTGCATGCGTTGATCGAAAATCCCCGCACAGCCCAATCCTTGCACCACTTCAACTCTGCACCCAAGAGGAACCATGTCCCATACTTCATGAAGGATTTTGATGTCGAATGTGCAAACACCTGAGACAATAATAGCTACAAACAACTAATGCTCCATATGGTATTACCTACAATTCCAATCGAGGAATCAATTCCTAACTCAGACGCGAGACCCAACCCCCGCTTATGTACTCCCCGTGCCAAACCTCGCCTTGTCTCCCTCACAGTCACAACAACCACCATCCTCTTTCTCCGCAGAACAAGCTATATCAATTCGAGTAAGGTGGAAGGCAACTCTTGTCGAGGGTTCAGAATCACTGGCAATCGCACAAAGAATCGACACTGCAGAATACACCAATAAGAAAATAGACGGGCTCGAGAGCAATCTCAACCAAAAAAATTGATAACCTGGGCGTATTCAATCACAAATATCAACAAGTTGCTGAGGTACAAGAGAGAGAGGTTTCCATCACAAACACTTCCAAATCCTAAAGGGATTCATGAGGTGTCATCCAACACCAGAATGGATGAGGTTAAGGCCATAATAACCCTTAGGTGTTGAAAAGAGGTCGATCAACCCATGCCAAAGCCCTGTCAAGAATCCGTGCAAGTGAGAAGAATTGCAACCGAGCATATTCTCCTAGAGGAGGATCAACAGACATCGAGTACCACCATTTCCACAAGCACTTAGAGGAAAGAGCAGGCAACTCCAACAAGGTGCATTTCGCTTTAAGGCAAGTGAAGCTGGGTTAACATGTTTCACCGGGACCTAATCAAACAAGTCCCCGCTTATGCAAAATTTTCAAGGATCTTTGCACAATCGGGTGCGATTGGGGTATCGAGAAGAAGGCATTTTCACCGAACATATCGCTGCCATATTTCAAAGTAAATATCCCGCCAATACAAAGATCCCGGACTTGGCCAATTTCACCATTATCGGTGGAATCAGACAGACAAATCATCGCTGATTAGGAGCCAATAGAACCCACGTCGATCGGATAAAGACTGGTTTGTGAACTTAAACCCTACCAACATCACACTATCATTGGCCGATAGATCGCTGAAGATCCCAAAGGGGATAGTCGAGGATGTCCTTGTGAAAATAGACAAATTCTACTACCCAAGATTTCATGGTGGCTTCGACACCGAGCCAATCTAAGTGGAACCCAATCACGTAATAATCATCTTAGGAAGACCATTTCGGCCACGCCACGGCCAATAAATTGTTTAAATGGAGTCATGCAACTTACCTTTGGTAACATGACCTGAGTTAAACATCTTTCATATGAACAACAAGCAAAATTTGTTAGAAATCGAAAAATCAAATTTCGATGAAAGTGTTTCTGACCAAGTTAGTGTGCGGAAAACAGCGTTTTGAATCGCAGTGAGTGATCGGGCCTGAGATGAAGATTTGGTCTTGCCAACAACACCAACTACAAGCCAATTGCTCACCCAACCCGCCATTTCGAGAACGCTCACAATCGTCACCCAACATCTCGAGCTACCCCAGTTAATTGCATGGCTTCAGAGACCACCTCCCGACTTCTAATTTGGAAATTGAACCGTTCTGTTTTTAAAAAACCGACCATGTTCCAAAATTTATTTTCTGCTTAAGTTAATTAATATTGTTAGTTTTAGTTGCTTGAAAATTTTTAACTTAGCGCTTTCATTTTCTTCGGTAGCTTATTTTTGTATTTATAAGACTATCATTAAATTTTAATATAGTTTCAGTAGTAAATTTTGTTATAATAAGTATTATTTCATAATATATTATTAATTAATTTCAAATTTTTGGGATTGTGAGAGCAACAGAGCCAAATTCACTGGACCAAATTAAAAGAGTGAGAGAACCTCTACGTCACAAACGCCTCCTCCTATATAAACAGGCGGTCAATAATGTTCATTTCATATTCTCCCAATAAGCCCCGAGCTACCTACTTTCCACCGCGGCCGCCATCGCTTGAGTCATACGCACCAAGACCTTGCTCCAGCTACGCCCATCACATTTCGTTTGCACCATAGCGCCCGCACTTTCCTGGGCCAAACAGAGTCAGCTCCGACCGAGTCCCGACTTCACAACCGTAGCTACGCCCCGCCAGCCTGACGCCCGCCTCCGACCAGCCTTCAGCCGAGCCCCATCACGCGCGCACGAGCCCTGTCTGTTCATTGCCCCAGCCGAGCCTCCACTGCCAGGATACCCGTGCCCTGCTCACCCATTCGCGTCTCACCTCAAGATCCTGTCTTATCCTAAACAGAGATTTGCTAGCTTCAGAGACGATTTCAGCTACATGGGCCAAGTGGAGCCCCTGCTGGCCAAGCTGGTCAGAGTAGTTCAAGAGGCCCCAAAGAGCCCTTGGCTCAAGATTTCCAGTTGAGCGAGCCCTTTTTCTCGCAGCTTTGATTTCGATACGCATGGTTCGTACACCTGGGCGGGTCCCATCTTCTACCGCGGTGAGATTCAAGACGCCCGAGAGAGAGGCCTCACTCTTGGCCCCGCCTGAAGACTATCACACCCCGAGGCTGCACGGAGGAGCTCCGGGATTCCGACGCTATCGTACACGGATGGGACCTCGCATCACCCGTGCCCGAGGGAGAGTTAGAAGGCCCGCTCTCCGCTGCCCGCACATCAGCCTGGAAGTAGTCATCATCTCTCTCTGGCCTCTCGTCACCGCATCAGCCACGAGGCGAGACTTCATCACCGACAGCTTGTCGCCCGCCTCAAGGATTTCCCGAGGCCACTATTCGTAGGGAACCCCACTCCGGGAATGTGACTCCACCGTGAGCTTCACGATTTGTTACGACGTCCCCGCCGCGAGGGCTCTCCGACCTCGACACGGGGAGTCTATGAGGTTGATCGAGGTGCATTCACTCCTACCTTCATGACTCCCCTAAGAAGATATTATCCGAGAGTGGTGTTACGTCTACCACTCCATGACATCCAGTGAGGGAGATACCCCACATGAGCTTCGCCCAAGATCGATGACCGCCAAGGTACCTGAGCATCCGACATCTCGGCCAGCCTCAGTCCGCGCAGATACCGCCGCTGCACCAGGGATACTGCAGATCGGGCCCACCCGCCTCACGGGAGATGGTCCGAGACCGCCAGACACCTCACTTCATCGGGGTCCAAGATTCTACAGAGGCGCCCCGCCCCGATGCCGGCCGATTGACCACCCGTTCCAGACGAGCCTACCCCTCCCGCAGCATTATGTGCAGAGGGAGGAGGCCATCCCGCCGGGAGGCGCTTTACCCGATCTCTGGGATTTCGTTCAACCCTCTGAGCCGGCATGGGCCTCTTCAAGGTGTGTCGAGGAGAAGGTCCATCTGAAGACTGGCACGGCGTAGAGTCTTCCATTACTTATGCCGCGACCCTATGTTACGTCTTCGAGCTTCTAGGATTCCAGAGATTCCAAGCTAGAGATGAGAGGGTCCGATGCCCCTCGGTCATGTCAAGAGAGCGTGACCACTATGCCCGCCTCTTTCCACATTGATCGACCACGTGACCGTGAGGAGGTACCGGTCAGAGGCCGAGGACCACCACACGCATGATATGCCCGCCCTCGAGCCCGAGGTACGCAGGACTCCCATTCCGCATCGCTCACCTCCATCTCCTCCTACGACTACATCAAACAAATTGCAAATGATACTCCGCCCATCCTATTCAAGACACCATTCGCCATGCCGACATTTGATATGACCCACCCGGGTCTTCCTCATGTTCCGGGTCGAGAGAGGACCCCACCACAAAACGCTTCTTTGATGTTCTCTGTCGCAGCAAGAAGAATGTGCTCACCACCACCACTACTACAAGAAGGAGGTGGTTAGGTCTCTTTTATGATTTTTGTATAGTTATCACTTATCAACTCCATTTACCGATCTTGATTAGGATTTATGTATTAGCCATAGTAGGCAGTGATATTTTTGTGTTTAGCTTTATATTCATGTATTAGCCATTTTGGCTATATCAAAGCTGGTTCGCTTATATATATACAAATTTTTGTACATATCATGCTTCAGGCCTTTTTACTGTGTAAATGTTTTTCTTTCAATCAACAATTGAATCATACAATCGACAATCACCCGTTTCCATGTCGAAAATCGAATCACTATTCGTCACCTCTATGTTAATTCCATGTTGAAACAATTTTTGGTCACTTACTACTCAAAGATGTCAACTTGAAATTTCTCCCTTATGCTAATTCACACACCGCACTCCATTATTTCAATAGTCGTGAATTTATGTTCGCTTCCTTTCGCTTTGCATAGTTTCGGGCTTTAAGCATGTCGGCAACCTAGGATAGGTTTGTGTTACCTATACTAAGACCAATGTTACCTTCCCAAAAAGAAAAGAAAAGAAAAGCAAAGAAAAAGAAAAGAAAAGAAGAAAAGACAACAAAGTCGGAAGCTACTAAACTCCAGCACTGGCCCGAGGGTGTATGGAGAAAGCCTTTGAAACTCCGATGCCCTATGCCTTGACCGTCAAGAGTCACTCCATTCGTGTTCGCTACATGGGTGGATAGGTGAACAACTAATTGTAGGTGCTAATTTTCAAGTCATTCAGAGTCCGGTGAAGCTCTGGGAAAGCAATGTCATAGATCTCGCTCGACGCCTAAACCTTAATCGTCAGTCATCTGGTGGACTGCTACACCTGGATTGGTAAGTTTAATTTTAAGCATTGCATCCTACAATATAGTTGGAAAAGAAAGAAAAGTGTGACTAACCTCATCTAGGTTGTTCAATGCCTTAAGGCCATGTCAAGGCTAGGTCAGGGGAGAGAACAAATTTCGCAATTTATCAAGCTTAACTCAAGGTTACAAAAAGAACCATTAGACTTAGGTGGAAATTGCCGAGAATCATGGAACTAATTTCGACTGGAATAATTTCGTATGGTTTTTTGATTCTTTCATATCTATTAAATTTACTTCAATTTTTCAGGTTTAAGGTATTGTTTATATGTACATAAACTCAATCATAACCTTTTGAAAATCACCACATGCATCTCCTTATTTTGCATCATGGCGACTAGCAACGTTTGGCCAGGATTAGTGCCCAAAAGTGCACTTTGAACCCTATATTAGATAGGTTTCGGTGCTTTTTACATAATCATGTCATTTATACCACAATTGGAAGTGTTCAAGTCTTCTTAGTACCACTTATGCCATTTAAGAGGTATTTCGTCATGGTGTGTTTCGCGCATTCTCGAGTCCAATCTCGAGTCAAATGATGAATCATGAAGTGTGATCCTAATGTTCGGCCATCAACCACTTCAAGAATCAACAGAGAAAACAAAGGCAAAGTGGAAGAAAATTCGATGCTGAAGGTGAGTGCAAAGAAAGGGTGAACCTGTAATTTTCAAGAGTCCGTTAAAATTCTCGCTAAACTTGCTTAAAATTTCATGTGTTTAGCTAAATATTTCTCAATAGTTCAATGAAAATGACAAATTTAACTAGATGACACCGCTTCGCTAGCATCGCTTTTGTATTTAAAATACATGATTTCGCATCACTACAATTTCGCTTGTTAGCGTAAATTTCGCTAGCTAGCTTAAATTATTCGGTTTTTTAGCTAAATTTCCTATTTTCAAGAGAAACATGATTTCACAGTTAGCTAAATTCTTCAAATTTTACGTAAATTTAATACGCCTCACATGTTTTGTAATTACGCTAAACCGAATTCCAAACTTGGTGTATTACTCTACTGGTCTCCTTTAACTTAGCCGTTGATAGGTTTTTGGTATTTCACGTATCGAGGTGGCTCATATAAACCCTCTGCTTTGTAACCCTACAACAATTGGGAGAAGATTTTTCAGAAGTTTTCATTTTTGTAAATAAAGTCTTATATTTCTAATTAGGTTTTGTTTTTTCTCTTCTCTCCTTTTCTCTCCTTTCTTCTCACGCTTGAACACCCCCTCTCGAGGATGACAACTCAATATATGTTTCGCTGCTCTCCTTTCTTTGGAAGAGAAGGAAGCTAGCTTAACAAAGGGGGCATATGTTGTCCTTGCATAAAAGCCACAGGTATTGTATTTATGGGTCTTTATCTTTCTTCAAAAATAGGTCAAGATAACATTGAATGTCACACTAGCCAATACTCTCCATGCTTCTTGGTGATCCAAAGGTATATTCAAAGGAGAGAGGTACCGTGATTCTTTAGATGGTCTTCTTACGGTTCTAAATGATATTTATATGTTAGGTTTCAAATTAGGTTGCATAGCATTTAATGTTATTGATTTGGCCAATAATCTCCATGCTCAGATACAAGGTATACTTATTGCTAAATGCACTGCCAGTTCATTAGGATGGTCTCTTACGAGCCTCCGAGATGATATTAAATGTTATTTTAAACAAGAAAGGGCCATAATCGCATGTTACTCCGTATTGACCTCAAATAGAGTTGTTTCAAGGGTGAGGTTTGCTAGTTAAACATAGATCCTGCTATGCCATGGACTATAGGTCGCATGTCATAACGCGAGGACAAACCCCGAGGACACTCGTCGCCTAACTCCGCTGCCAGTGACTAATTCTTCAGTTAACTTTTTCAATTCTTAACTTTCGCTTTTTACAATTATCAGGTTTTCAACCATTCCCAATCGCTTTTGAAACACAACCAAAAAGTCCAAATAGAAAGCCTTACCTTCGTGCACTTTACGCAAATCATTTCAAAGATGAAACCCATCCTCGTGTTCGAATTTCTGACCACTCATATCAGTAGTCGACTACTACAGTTAGTAGGAACTTAGGCAGTATATAAATTTGCTGATTTTAGCTCAGCCATCGGTGTGGCACTAATCACACCAAAACCTCGTGAAATTACCAAACAAATCCCCGAAAATGGAATTGCTGAAACTAAGTGGACCCGCACACATCAATCAAGCGACCGATATGCGATTAAGCAAAGCAAAGCACTCAAAACCTATCTTGAATAGGGCTCAAAATAACACTTTTTAGGAACTAATCACCTAGTGCCATGACATGTTTAGCAGAGTCTCACTCTGGGTGGCATGTCCAGAGATAGCGCCCCTACTAAGACATGCCTGGGACACCCGCGACCGCACCTGGGCTGCATGCCCAGACACACCTGGGCAGAGTCCTCGGTCCGATGCCCAGCAAGGGTGCTCTTTTCCTAGTAGTCAAGACATGCCCAGGGCAAGATTCCCACTATGCATGCCTAGACATGGTGACTCTGATAGCCGCGATGCCTAGAGATCTTTGTTCAGCTCAGTACATGACACGCCGCCCCGCTGCTCCCGCCCAGCGATGCCTAGACATGGTGAGTCGGCCTAGTGCATGCCTGGACAAGGTGTCTCTGCCTAGTGCATGCCTAGACATGGTGCCTCGGCCTAGCGCCTTGACATGCCTCGGAAAGGTGCCTCGGCCTAGTGCATGCCTATACACGGTGACTCGGCCTAGTGTATAACTAGACATGGTGCCTCGGCCTACTGCCATGACATGCCTAGGTAAGGTGCCTCAGCCTAAGGCATGCCTAGACATGGTGACTCGGCCTAGTGCCATGACATGCCTAAGAAAGATGCCATCATTAGTCTGCCATGCCAGACATCTGCGATTCCCATTCAAGCCTCGAAATGGTGCCTCACTAGGTTCATGACACGTCAAGGCAAGGTGCCCCGCCACAAGCCATGCACAATCCAGCAAGGAGCCCTGGCCAAGGCATTCCTAGACACTAGCGACCCACTCTGCCAGGCCTGCACACCCGCCTCTACCTAGCGCCATGTCACTTGTAGCAACAGGCCACTGGCCTAGCATGCCGTTCTGGACACCTGCGGATTCGCACAGTTCATGCCTAGACACCCGTGAACTCCCGCCTCATGCCATGACATGCCAAGGGCTAGGTGCATCTACCTGGGTTGCACGCCTGCACACCTGCCTCGCTTCAGGCGATGCTCCTCGATAGTGGCGCCCCGCCTAGCGCCTACGACAGCCCAGCAAGGTGCCCCTACCACTGCATGCCCGACACCTGATCTCTGCTCAGCGCATGCCCAGACACCCAGAGGCCCCGCCTGCACCACGACACCCAGCACAGTGCTTCATCATGCCATGACACGCCCAGCAAGCCGGCCCCTACCAGTGCATGGAAAGACACTCCAAGGCCCCCGCCCCAGTGCCACGATTACTATCAGAAAGAAAGGTGCCCCCGCCAAGTGCATGCCCAGACACCTGATCCTGGCCAGCGCATGCCCAGACACCTGCCTCCGCCCAGTGCATGCCTGCACACGCGACAAGCCAACTCGGTGCCCACACCTGTGGCCCTCACCCTAGTGTCATGACACGCCCGGCCCCGCCAGTACACATGCCTACACTGACCCGCCCCGCCCCTGTCCTCGCCCCAGACGCCGGTGCCTGTGCCTCCAGTGCCATGACACGCCAGGCAAGGTGCCCTCGCCAAGGCATCCTCAGACACATCAAGCCATCGCTGCACACCTAGCAAGGATGCCTCGCCCCAGCGCCACACAAGCCTAGTAAGTCGCCCCTACTTTATGCATGCCTATAAATGGTGAAATCGGGCCTCAGGCATGCCTGTATTAATGGCGCTCCCTACCAGTGCCATGACATACCCCGCAAGGTTCCTGGCCTAGTCCCCTCCCAGACACGAAGGTCTCCCGCCTAGTGTGATACCCAGCAAGGGTGCTCCCTACTAGTGCCATGACCTGCTCCAGGCAAGGTGCCTCGAACTAGTACATGCCTAGACACCCAAGGACTAGGCCCTCCAGTGCATGCCCAGGACACCTACGGCCCGGCCTAACGCACACCTGCACACCTGCCCCTACCCAGTGGCATGCTCACTTGTAAAAGATGCTCCTCTGCCTACTGCATGCCTTGACACGCGCAACCCCGCCTAGTGCATACCGACACGGGGTGGTTTCACATGCCAGACATGCCTGTGACAAGGTGCCACTCGCCTAGTGCATGCCTGCATTACGGGCGACTCACGCAAATAAGAAGCCTGACACTGCGTTTCTGGCCAGTCAATGACATGCTTAGGGCGCGCCGGGCCAAGGCCATGACATGCCTAGGCAATGTGCCTCGCTAGTTCATGCTCGACACGCTGGGATTCCTGGCCGCTGCGCTTCCAGATTAATGAATGCCTCTGGCCATGACAAATAAACGCGGCATAAAATGAATGCCTGGCGCGCAAGTGCACGCTGCAGTCTTGGCACATAAAGGTACTTAACGCATTTATATCCATCCACAGTGAAAGGTAAATCGGATTACGTAGATTCCCGCTTTAATAACATTCAAGAATGACTTAAGAGGGAGTTCACCATGTAAAACTAACTTAACCGTTGATTTAATTAAAGTGTTGTTTTAAAACCTGTATTATATCTCCCCCTCGTCATCGCTCAATGGATTGTTTTTCTAAAGAGATCAAGTATTCCAATGCATTTATAATCCGCCTATGGGCGAGGTGATCTTGCCTACGAGATATCCTCTCGAGGTATATCCGCCTTATCTCAAATAGAATAGAGTATATCTCTATCTCGACTTATTCGAAAATGCTTAAATGTTCTACCCCTAAATACCACCTTTAGGTCCGAATATCTCCTATCGACCAAATCACCGAAGGCTACTCTGACTCGCATCCCTCGAATACCTCATCTCGACCCTGATCTTCGTGGCTATGCTAATGCTGGCCAAACATTATCATATAATTTAAATACAGGTATAGAGTAGATTCGACAATTTATAAACAATTAATAACATAAAAGATCAATCCTTAATCCATATCGTATGACAGGGTTTGATGTAACCTCAGAAAAAGATCTAGAACATAATGGAAGAAAAGATGAAACTATTTAATAATGAAAACATTGTTCTAAAACCCGAAATATACGAAAAGTCAAAAAGCGCATACTCCCAGACTGAAATCGCGGTCACCGCTTCCTCAAAACCCGTGGCCTTCGCTCGCGGCGCTCCCGATCTTCCCGATCAACCCAATTTGCTTTACCGACGAGGGCAGATTGGGAGTCGACGTCGACGCAGGACGTCGCGACGCGGGGAGACGTCACGACGCCGTGACGCCGCTGATGTGGTGACCGGGTCGACGCGATTGTCGACCCCCACGCCGCGATCAGACGCCGCGACGCGGAGACATCATGACGTGGCGTTGACTTCCCCGCATGTCTCATTCTCCAAAATGGCCTTCCAGGTTGTTCTTTCGCCTCATCATGCCTGTATTCCAAAACAAAAACTAAATAAGGAATCTAACACTAAAATTATATAAATAATGCCAAATCAACATGAAAATGCATGACCGACGCTGAGTATAACTGAAAGGTTTTGGCACTCATCACACCCCCAAACTTAATTTCTGGCTTGCCCTCAAGCAAGAACCGACTTCAAACAAGACACACCCCATATCGCGCACCACACCAAGACAACAATGCCACGTCGAAAATGTGGATCAATTTGGATCGATTCACATACCCATCGTTACTGATGTTCAATGAAGGCAAATGACTCTGACTTCTATGACTTCTCGATCGAGGTATGTGAAACCCACTAGTGCATCCACTCCCACAAGGTTCAACGGCCGCTCCTAAAACCCATGTCATGGTAGAGACCCCGCATCATGCCGAGTTCCGATACCCCCAAACTTGGGTTCAACCCACCTATTAGAAGAATCGAACTAGACAAGGATAGAACGCACCCAATTATTCATGTCTACATATCTAGAACTTCCAATGTACCAAAACAAATGGAAGAAGACCTAGTGCCAAGAAGTTTTAGCCATGTTCTCAGAAGTGGGATCCATCGTGACTCCCCTCACCACTGTTAGTGGCACTGTGCATTAAGTTCCTTCAACTTCACTTAACACTCAACCAAACTCTCGATGGCCCTAAAGTCGTTTGAATGATCCATCTTCCGTCCCATGTAATCTAAGTAAAGGAACACGACTCCCTGGCCATTGGTCAGTGGCATTAGCTTCGATAAAGTTCCTCGGGATCGTGTCTTGGATTCCGATCGATGATCCCGCTTATTCTTATGCATATGCCTATTTTTATTTTTCTTTTTCACGTTTTGTATTTTTCTTAATGGGCCTGATATAATCTTGTTTAGGTGTCCCATCAATTAAACGGTTCGAATCTCCCTAAAGCTGGTCTTAATTTTAGTAGTCGGGTTCTGGTGATTTATGCATACTCGATCAATACTAGCAGGTGAGTGTGATAGAAGCTTTCGAATTGGTTTCTTCGACTACCCGGGATTGGTTCACTAGCCTTTTTCACTATTCAATCTAATTACCGAGCATCAAACAAATGTATGCATCTGAACAAATCTATAAGTGAATTCAATCTAAAATCTCGATCCTCAATTTTCAACATGGCACAATCGACGCAATTACTACATTATGCATGAATATCCTAAACAAACAAACAATCAACAACTGACCACCAACATAAGGAAATATGCGATGCACAATAACTCAAACAAATACTAACACTACCTACAACTCCGCACGCAATATTAAAAACAAAACACAACCCAAATGCGTAACAACTAACAATACTATAAACTACTAAAACTAAAACAACGCAAATAGCAAAGATAAACAAAACATAAGATCCGGAACAAAATAATTTCAAACAAAAGATCCAAAGGTCCTCACCGCAAACAGGGCAAGACCCAGATCATCGCGCGCGCATGCACGCGGAAACGGTCGCGCGAGCTTGCCCGCGTTCGCCACGAACACGCCCGACGCCGAATCAGGCGCGCATGTCGCGACGCGAACTCCATAATCTCGAGTAACGAGGATCTCGGCAGTTCTCGGTCTCATCCCGCACGCGCTAAAACGCTCGAGTGAGAGCACCGGTCTCACATCTGGGAAGGGACTAGGAAGGACGGCCACCCGAGGTCAGCTGGGTGAGGTGGTGGAGGTCGAGACGTGGGATCCACACGTCCTCCCTGCGTCACCCAGAATCCATACGAGTCCGATAACTGGAAGCTCGCCCGCCCTGAGGCTCACGGTTCAGTCATAAATCCTCGTGTCAGCGGACATCGTGTGTCCCGCTTGACCGATATGGTCTTAATCGTGAAGCCGCTCATTGGTGTCATATACCTGGGCTTGTTTGCACAAGCCAAATATCAGAAAAGCAGCCCTGTGTTCATTCACATCCTGGCTATGGAGGATGGCATCCTCGATAACCTCGTCCAACGCCAAATGGTATATCCCAAGATAGCGTAGCTGAGCAGTGAGCGCCGGGCAATACCACACACATTCGCCGCTTCAGATAAGACGCCGGCGACAAAGTACGCCACACCCAGAGTCGCAGCTAAATGCTCGGGCCTTGAAATTTACCGCGCGGCCCGCGCTTATTGATCCGCCACTCACCCCGACTGTCAACACCGGACGACCTCATGGTAGCTCGTGGTGTCATGAGTCGACAAAAGGGCCCGCTGGTATGCTCGAGGCCAGGCAGTAGTTTATTGATCGACTCACAATAAGTCGACCAATACGCCGCACTCGACCTTGAGGACGCTGGGAGGCGGCAGGTTGGAGTAGAATTTTTAACTACGCCATGGCAATACGGTGGGTCGCACAAAGCACGCCAACCTCGCCTCGATGGCTTTGCTAAAAATCGCCTGGGGCTGGCGGAAACCTCTTCTTCCCACTAAGGATCTGCTTGCAAAATTATGCTAAATGTGACCGGCAAGATCCGCTATTGAAACGCCAGGTATCGAATGTGGGAGTCTATTCACCGCCCGACTGGCCATGTGCAACTTTGCCGCTTGCCGACATCCTAAGTTAAACCAAATAACAAACACCTAATATGCACGACAAAAAGAAATTAACTAAACACCTAAAGACTCAATCAAGACCTAAAAGAGGACTCAAAAACTCTAATGAATCTATAGTTAACTGAAACGACCTCAAAAAGACTCCTCAGCTACAATAAAACACATAAAGAAACCCCTAAACGACTATACCCAAGCTGTAATCGGACACACAACGGAGAAGCCACTATGGTTCAAACCGCCAATGTGGGTGACTTACGCTGGTCTACGAAAGCAAAGAGAAGATCTCTTATCTGGCCCAAGAGTCTCTACAAAATAAGGCTAGGCTGAGAGAGGAAAGGGTGAAAGGCCAAAAAATGGCCTATTCTCGTTTAAAATCCGCCTCACGCCGCGACGTATGGGCCACGCGACGGGCGAGGACAACACAAAATGACGCCGCGACGCGGCGGGATCACCGCCGCGACGCGCGCAGGGCATGTCAAAATGACGTCGCCGACGCATATTCACGCCGACACGGATATTCACGCCGCGAATGACGTATGAGGCGTACCAAACGACGTCGCAACGCAGTAAAATGACGTCAGCGACGCGGAGAAGTCGACGCCGCGACGCGGAGAACTTCACGCCGCGACGCGACGAGAGCCTTACAATTTGACGCCGCGACGCGTATGGGCGGACGCCGCGACGTGAGAATCCCACGTCGCGACGTGACAGAAGGTCTCTCAAGAAATTTTCGATACATTACGCACCCACTTTTCGAGAACTTCCACGTGTGAACTTCATTCGGTCATCGACCACTCAGAAGACCCGCACTCCACGCTCCTGCTCCGCACTAACCCAACAAACAAAAACATTGATCATGAACACAACTAGAAACCAAAATTGCTGAAAATAACTTATAGAACTTAAAACTACGTATCTCTAAGAACACTCGTCGCTCCCAAGAAGCGCTATGTTTAATAAATGGAAAGTACTTCGACGCACTCGAATCTCGTTGTGCCATATTCTTAGAAGAAAGTGGGAAATTTTACGCCGTTTCCTTTAGCAGTACCACCCCATGTTCAAGGTGGATGAAATACTCTTCGCTCATGTACTTCGCCTCCTCGTCTTTTCCAGGCAATAATAGGCTTTTCCGGAAGTTATTCGCCTTTGCCTTACAAAATCTCCGGTGATAATGAAGTTCCTCGAGATATCTTCATTCTCGACGTCGTCCTGATGCTTCACGGGTCGGAATACATGGAAAATGATCTCTTCCTCGACTCTCAATTTGAGTTCCACCTCGCATTACTGATTCGAGCTTTTCCCGTGGGCCGTGAAGGGTCTACCAAGTATGATGGGGACCGAATGTCTCCTCCATGCGTCTAGAATGACAAAGTCTCCGCCGGGGAGGACGCAATTTACCAACTTTTGCATTAGCACATTTTCGACTATACCGAGGGTGTCAGGACCTATCCCCAAGCAAGTCAGACTCCGATTGTGTCGATTTCGCTTCTCCCAGCCTTTAGCCTTTTAAACATCGACAAATAAGATCAAGTTTACGCGTCCCAAGTCATTACGTAGCTTCCGATACCCTATTCCCTTATAGAGAACTATGATAGCAATTTACTCCATCTTGAAGTTTCGGGGAAGCTTCTTTGCAAGATGGCACTCGCATTCCTCGCTTAAGGCAATGGTCCCATACTCTTCCAATTTCTTACTTGCCAAGATTTTTTCATAAATTTCACATAACTCTCGCATATTCTCTATCGCTTCTCCAAAATTATACATGTGCTTCAAGATGTCAAGAAATCCTCAGTAAACTCAAGCCTCCAACTTACCTTTCTTCAACCTTGAGGATACGAATTCGTATGACAAAGTCCATCCGCTACCGCTTCGGGTTGCTCCTTCCCTACTCATTATTCTCTCGACCGCTCATCGCATCTCAAGTTGCTCATGTTGCATCCGTCCTTTTCGGGATGCTTCGGGTCTCATCTCTTAATTTCCACCTCTTGCCGCTAAGGGCGCTTTGGGATTCCAACCTTTTCCACTTAGAGTGATGGCCTGGCAAGACTTTTTCCTTTCTCCTCTGTGGTTTTCACTCGTAATTGCTCGCAATGATCCCACGCTTTTCCTCCGCCAACAGATCGCCACTTGGCCCCATTCAATCTCTAAATTTCAACCGTACTGATCGTTTCAATCGGGTTGCCTGCTGTCGTGCATGTTCGCCTTTAGTCTCATTCATGAACGCTTTAATGCGGTTAACATTCGTGCTGGGAGCTTGCTCTAAATCCACTTTCTTTTTCGTGGGGCACCATTAGCTCTGGCTTGATGGCATATTGTTCGATTGTTCCTCCATCCATACCCTTTGATTGGTCCGACCGCTCGGGATTCTCGATTAGTACGCCACCCCGCCTCGATTTTGATTCTCTCGTAGCTGCTTACCCTCATACTGGCCCTTGCCGCGATTGATTCCCGACAAATTCGACATCGTATTTGGCTTCGCTCCACCGTAGGTGGTTTCGACCATATCTCTATACTACTGGCGTCGCCTCCACGTAATTCACAACTCCCACGGATTGTTCGAGCAAGATGCGGCCGCTCCCCTCGCCGCCATTTAGTCGCTTAGTCACCGAGCCATGATTTACCGTATTGTCGAGGACTTCATCACCGTGCTTACCCAATCGCGGTTTTACCGCGTAGCTCTTCTCTCTGGTGCCACCGACAGCGTTTGGTCGCAGCGATTCCAATATCTCATACGTCGTCCGCGGGTTTTCATCAATGATCCTCCGCACCGGCGCACTATCATCGTCGCTCGTACGCACCATCGTAAAGGTGTGACTCAGATCCATCCGTTAGTCGGATGGTGAGGACACTCGCAATAACCATGGAACTCCGCCCCATGCTTCGCCAAAGTTCTCCTCTAATCGGATCGACCAGATTGACCAGACCATTATAGCAATCTTCGAAGGTGGGAAAGAACTCGGGTCGTAAACTTTGTACCAATTGCTCCATGTAGTAACGGAACTGCGGGTCGACCGTTAGCCAACGTTCGCCTCATCCCCGTTTATGGGAATAACCGCAATCTTGGGGCTTCTTCAAAGTGACCGCTGTATTTGATGGTATCGCAAACCGAGGAAGTTAGTCAATGCATGTTCGGTTCTCATGGTAGTCCATGGAACAATGTGTTCAAGCATTTGTACTGCGACCTACTTCACCCAAAAATTGTTTGCTTGAATTGGCGTCTTCGATCATTATTCCTCAACAACTATTTAGTATGGTAATAAACTCATTCATTAGCATGTAATGACTGGGTCCAACAGTATGAATGCCTAGCGCTTGATTTCTAGTTCTACTTCCGTGGTTCGTGTTCCACGCCAAAATCTGCTTCCTTCAAGCAGGTTTTCCATGACTATTGGAGTTCTACTGCTCGCTTCTCTGCTCTACGTTAACTGTGCGTAAGTCTTTCGTTCCGATCACACAGCCGACATCTTGGCTTTGTCAATGCGATGTACTCACTAAAACCCGTGATCGCAATAACACACCAACTAACAAACCCAATTACGCATTTGTAAAATAATAAATAAAAAAATTCAGAATATTATTGCAGCCATTACTCTATATCAATTTAAGCCTTCTCAAGAACGGCGCCAAAAACTCGGATAAAATAAAACGCTATAGTATAAATGAATGCCTAAGCTACGCGCGCACGCAGAATTTCAAGTAATATAGTACTTAACGATTGTATATCGATCCGCCGTGGAAAGGTAAATTGACTACAGATTCTCGCTTTGATACAATATCCTAAGAACGACTTTAAGAGGGAGTTCAATTATGTAAAAACTAACTTAACTGCTGGATTTTAATTAAAGTGTTTGTTTTAAACCTGTGGTTATATCTCCCCGCCACGCTCAATGGATTGTTTTTCTAAAGAGATTTCGTTATTCAATGCATTTATAATCCGTTTATGGTGAAGGGGTGATCTTGCTTTTACCTAGATATCCTCTCTCGAGGTATATCCGCCTCATTCCTCGCAAATAGAATCGAGCATATCTCTATCTCGACTTATTCAAATGTTTAACAAACAATTTCTAAATAATACCACCTTCAGTCCCAATATTCTATTGACCAAATCACCGGCTGTTACTCTACCCGTATCCCCGAATACTCCCTTTATCTCGACCCTGATTCATGTGGTTATGCTAATGCTGGCCAAACATTATCATATAATTTAAATACGTATAGTAGATTCGACAATTTATAAACAATCGAATAACATAAAAGCATCAATCCTTAATCCATATCAGATGACGTGGTTTGATGTAACCCTAGAAAGATCTAGAACATAATGAAGAAAAGATGAAATCATTTAATAATGAAAACATTGTTCTAAAATCCGAAATATACGAAAAGTCAAAAGCTGCATAATTCCCGCACTTCCTCGAAATCGCTGTCACTCCGCTCGAACCGCGGCTCCGCTCGCGCTCCCGATTCCATTTAACCCAATTTGCTTTTAATGATGAGGGCAGATTTTCGAATGGACGTCATGACGTGAGGACGCCGCTGACGCGGGTGACGTCGCTGACGCAGGACGCCGCTGACTGGTGACGCCGCTGATGTGGTGGATCAAGTTGATTCTCAGATTGGCTGAATTTCACGTCGTGATGCAGGACGTCGCGACGTGAGACGCGCAGACGTGGGAAAAGTGCTGACTTCCTCGCAGATGCTCCCTCATCCAAATGGCTTCCGTGGGTTGCTCTTTCGCCTTCATCATGCCCTCGTATTCCAAAACAAAACCAAATAAGGAATCTAACACTAAAATTATATAAATAATGCCAAATCAACATGAAAATGCATGACTGACGCGAGTATAATCTGAGTGTTTTAAGCACTCATCAGCCTAGTGTCATGCAATGCCTAGGCAAGGTGCCTCGACTTAGTACATGCCTAAAAGCGGCGACTCGGCCTAGTGCATGCCTGGGCACCTGCAAGCCCCGCCTCACTGGCCATGTCATTTCAGCAAGGCACCCCTACCAGGAACAAACCCGGATACGTGGACTCATATGGTGTACTCACACACTCCGCATTCCACCCAGTGCCAATACATCCTTTGGCCTCGGGTGCCCTCCCGCCAGTGCACGCCCAGACAAGGTGCTCTCGCCCCAGTGCCATGCCCAGCAAGGGTGCCCCGCCTCACATTACAAGCCCAGGCAGTTGCCCCCCGCCTAGTGCAAGCCCAGACAGTAACTCCCCGCCCCAGTGCATGCCTAGACACCTGCCCGGGCCTCCAGCGCCATGACACACGTTCAAGCAAGGTGCCACCTCAGCGCATGCCGGATTACGGTGACTACTAGTGCACGCCTAGACTCTATGGCCGGGGCTTAGTGCCATGACATGCATAGCCAAGGTGCCTCAGCCTAGTGCATGCCTGGAAACAATGACTCCCACTTCTATCGCATGCCAGACACCTGCCCTACAGCGCCACTACACGTCCAGTGGTGCCCTACCAGTGCATACCCTAGACACCTGACTGACCTCATTCCTTCCTAGACACTAAGTGTTCCCTCGTCCTACATGACACCTAGGCAAGGTGCCTCTACTAGTGCATCCCTAGACACAAGGTTCTCTACTCATTGCGATACATAGAAAGGGTGCCCCTGGCCTTAGTGCCACGACACACATTGAATAGGTGTCCCTACTGTTGACTCACAGACACCCGCGACCCCGCCTAGTGCATGCCCAGACACCTGCCCTGGGCCAGAGTCATGACATGTCTACGCAAGGTGCCTCGGCCTAATACATGCCTGGACATGGTGACTCCGCCAGCGCATGCCCACAACCGACACCCCGCCAGGTGCCATGACACGCCCAGGCAAGGCGCTCGCCCAGCGATGCCCAGACACTGGTCTCGACCTGCGCGACACCCAGCAAGCGGCGTTCCTCGCCTAGCGCCACACACGCCTGCAACGCGGCCCTGGGCTACCTCATGCCCAGAAGGTGACTCGACCCAGAGCAAGCCCAGACACCTGCAGGTTCCTCCCAAAGGCCACGTCACTTAGGCAAGGCACCCTCGGCCCAAGACTGGCCGGACGCGATGACTCACATAGCGCAATCCCAGACACCCGCACTCTACCAAGTGACATGACACGTTCCAGCCTTGGTGCCCCACCATGCATGCCCAGAGACTCATGATCCCAAGCCCTGTCCCTCGTCAGACACCGTGCCTCTCGCCCCACTGCCATGACATGCCCAGTGGCTGCGCCCCTACCCAGCGCATCCCTCGACACAAGCACATCCCGGGCCTAGTACATTGACTAGCAAGGGTGACCCGGCCTAGTGCATGCCTAGACATGGTACCTCAGCCTATTCCCAAGACAAGCCTAGGTAAGGTCTCTACTTAGCACATCCCAGACACAACAAAACCAAACAGTAGCGTATACTCAGAGGCAGGCTTTGTCCTGGGTGCCATAAGATGCTCAGTGAAAATGTGCCCCTACTTCAGTGCATGCCTAGATACTCTACGATCGGGTTTATGTGATGCATGTACACGGTGCCCCTGGGCCTAGTCCCATGTCATTTCTATGAAAGGAGCCTCTGGCTCTCAGTGCATGCTCCTGGGCAATGTGCCCTACTCAGTGCATGCCTAGATACTATGGACTCGCCTCTAGTTCATGCCTAGACACCCGTGACCCGGCCCAGTGCAATCACACGCTCAAAGCAATGTGCCCTGGCTAGTTCACGCCAGACACGATGACCCCGCCTCAGTGCATGCCCAGACATGGAGGACCCTGGCCAGGTCAATGACATGCCCAGGGCAAGGTGCTCCTGGCCAGTGCCAGTGGAAGGCCCCAGCAAGGGTGGTTCTGGCTACGCATGCCCAGACACGACAACCCCGGGCCTAGCGCATGTCAGACACCGCGGCCTCTACTAGTCCCCCATGTCATTGCTAAGGCAAGGTGCCCTACTAGTACATGCCTCGGACACGCTGAGTCCGCATAGCGCATGCCTAGACACCTGCACTCTGCTTTTAGTGGTCATGACATGCCTAGTCTAGGTGCCTTGTTTTAGTGCATGCCTAGACAATGTGCCTCGTCCTAGTGCGATGCCTATAAAAGGTGCCTCGGCCTAGTGCCATGACAAGCCTAAAGCAAGGCTCCCTCGCTCCAAGGCATGCCCAGACACGGTGACTCCTACCACGCATGCCTGTGACACGATGCCCTACCACGCCGCTGACATGCCTAGGAAAGGTGCCTCTACCAGCGTGATGCCGGACACGCGATTCTACCAGTGCATGCCTAAAATTACTGAGATCGCCAGCCTCACATGCCTGTAGCAAGGTGCTCCTGGCCAGTGCATGCCCGACACCTGACCCCGCCTCAGCGCACGCCCAGACACCTGCCCTCGACCCAGTGCCACATAGCATGCCCAGGTAAGGTGCCCTCGCCTGGTACGCATGCCCAGGACAAGGTGGCTCACTCTTTGTCCTCGCCCACACACGTCGCCCCACCTCATCGCTACGACATGCCCAGCACGTGCCCCTACCATGCATCCCGCATTACCGCCCTACCAGGAGCATCTTGAGACAAAGGCTCTACTAGTGCCGACATAAATGGAAGGGTGCCTTCACCAATACCATGACACATGCCCAGGCAGGTTCCTAGGCCCAGTGCATGCCCGGAAACGCTACTCGCCTAGCGTACGCCTGCTAGGCCACCTGCCCCCGACTGTCAATACACGATTTGCAGGAAGGTGTCCCTACTCAGTGCATGCCCAGGCACGCTGGACCCCGCCTCGTCCCTCGCTTCACACCTGGCCCGCCAGCAGTTTACTTCATTACGCTTAGGCAAGGTGCTCCCACCTACCATGCCTTGAAACTGGGACCTGCCAAGGCATCCCCAGACACAGTACTCCCGCCTCAGTGCCATGACATACATCAAGCAAGGTGTCTCACTTAGCTCGCCTTAGACACTACGACTCTGGGCTTAGTAATGCCCAGACACGGTGCCCCTACCAGGGTCATGACATTGTATAGGCAAGGTCCTCTACCTAGTACATGCCTGGACACCAGACCATGCCCAGCGCATGCCCAGACACCCATTTACCCAGTGGCTAGTGCCACGACACGCTCCAAGCAAGGTGCTCCCATCAGTGCTCGCCCCAGACCACCCATGCCCTGGCCCCATGATGCCCAGCAGGTGCCCTGGCCTAGGCGCCATGACATGCCCAGGTAGAGTGCCCCACCAGTGGCATGTCTGTGACATCAGCTCCCCGCCTAGTACGCCTAGACACCTGGCGACTGCTCTAGTGCATGCCTGTATTATTGGTGTTCCACTTCCTGCTCAGCAAGGGTGCCTTTTCCCAGAGTCAAGACATGCTCAGTAAGATTCCTCTGGCCTAGTGCATGCTCAGACAGGTGACTCCTACCCAGCGCATGCCTGTGAGATCTGTCTCCGCCAAGGCCATGACACGCCCGACCCAAGCACCTCGACCCAGTGCACGCCCCAGACACCCGGAGCCTGGCTCCAAGGCATGCCCGTACAAGGTGTCTCGCAACGCTGACATGCTTTTCCGAAAGGTGCCCCACTAGCGCATGCTCATACACTCCGACTTCTACTAGTGTATAACTAGACACTGCCCTGGCCTAGTGCCATGACACACACCTGGGGGGTAAGGTGCCTTAGCCTAGTAAGCATGCCCAGACACTAAGGATCTCTACCTAGTGCCGCTGACACGCTCACGCACTGGGAAGCATGAGACACAAAGGACACCCACCTTCACAAGCCCAGACACGGTGCCCTGCCTAGTGCCAATGACATGCCACGCAAGGTGCACTCCAGCTCAGTGCCATGCACAACAAGCAAGGTGCCCCGCCTCGAAGGCATGCCTGCACACTACGACTTCATTCTTCAGTGCTCTGACACTGGCCCCGCCAGTGCCATGTCATTTGTAGGCAGCCACGCTAGCATGCCCTCGACACCTGATTCCGCATAGTTCCCATGTCTGAGACACCCATAACCTCACCCTAGTGCCATGACATGCCCAGCGGCACCCGCCCAGTGCATGCCTAGACACCTGCCTCGCTCTGTGCGATGCCTTGATAAAGGCTCTCAAATTTTTAGCGCCAAGGACAAGTTTAGGCAAGGTGCCTCGCCCCAAGATGTTTTCCAAACATGGTGACTCATCTAGTGCATGCCCAGACACTGGCTCCTACTTCAAGGCTACGACATGCCTAGCAAGGTGCCTGATCTTAGCGCATGCTCGATTACTGGACTTTCGCTCAGTGCATGCTCCAGACACTCCAGGCTCCTCACTCTAGTACCATGACATGTCGAGGCAAGGTCCCTAGGTCTATGGCATGCTCCGACACGGCGGATTCTGGCCTAGTGCATGCATAGACACAAGACCCGGCCCCAGTGCCATTACATGCCTAGGTAAGGTGCCCGCCTAGTGCATGCCCAGACACAAAGTGATCTCTGGCCTGTCCTGCCTCAGACACTGGGCTCTCTACTAAAGGCTGACATGCCTCGGGCAAGGCGCCGCCTAGCATCCTTGTATCGAGTCGCGTCTCTGGGCCAGCGCACCTAGCAGTGGTGCTCTCGGGCCGCTTCCATTACATTCCTTAGGTGTCGCCTCTCGCCTAGTGCATGCCTATAAATGTTGATTCTACTGTGCATGCCAGATCACGGTCCCCTCTGGCCAAAGTGCCATGACACTTACGTATGTCTCCTACCTAGTGCAACCCTAGACATAGTGCCTCGGCATAGTGCGATACCTAGCAAGGTTGCCTCGACCTAGACATGGCAACTCGACCTAGTACATGCCTAGACATGATGCCTCTGCCTAGTGCCATGTCATTTCTAGGAAAGGTGCCTCGGCCTAGTGCATTCCTGGACATGGTGACTCGCCTAGTGCATACCTAGACACTCCGCGGCTCCTCGCCTATGTGCCATGACATGCCCAGTACAGCCCTGGCCACGCATGCTTAGACGAAGCACCTCGCCTTATTGCAAGCCGTGACACCTGGGCCCCCACTAGGTCCAAGACATGTCTAGGCAAGGTGCCTTCGCCCATGCAATGCCTAGACACGGTGCCTCGGCTTAGTGCGATACCTGGCAAGTGTGCCTCGGCCAAGTGCCATGACATTCCTAGGCATGGTGCCTCGGCTTAGTTCATGCCTGCACACGCTGGATTCCGGCCTGGGCTGCAAGCCTAAGCACGTGCCCCGGCCCAGGTTCATGACATGCCCAGAAAGGCGCTCTACCACGCTGCAATGCTCCAGCAAGGTGCCCCGGCTTAGTACATGCCTACACACTCCGCGATCGGCCTAGTGCATTCCTAGGCACTCCGGCTCTCACCAAGGCTGACCTCACTTCTAGCAAGCCATCCCCACTTAGTACATACCCGGACACCATTGATTCTACATAGTGCATGCCTGCACAAGGTACCCTGCCAAGGCCAGCGACATGCCCAGGCTCGTGCCCCGGCCCAGTGCATGCCTGCACACCCGTGCCCCCCGCCTCAGCTACAGGCCATACCCAGCAAGGCGCCTCGCCTGGGCCACGATTAGCCTCGCAAGGTGCCCCGGCCTAGTGCATGCCTCTACATGGTGACTTACTAGTGCATGCCCAGACACCTGCCTCCTGCCCAGTGCCGCCATTTACGCTGCAAGCAAGGTGCCCCAAATTTAGTGCCACGTCGGACAAGGCACTCGGCCTAGTGCACGCCCCGGACACCTCGTGGCCCTGGCCTAGTGCCATGGCATGCCCAGCAAGGTGCCCCACTAGTACGCCCGGGACACCTGACTCGCCACCCTGCTGCATGCTAGACACGGTTCTCACTAGTGCCACATACGATCAGTAAGTGCCCTCGGCTTAGTGTACATTCCCAGACACCTGATTCTGCCATGTCCTTACCTAGACACTCCGAGTCTCGTCCTAGTGCATCCCTAGGACACGCTATTCTACCTAGCGCGATACTCGCAAGGGAAGCCTCTGACCCAGTGCCATGACACACAGGAAAGGTGCCCGGCCCAGTGCCTGCCTAGACACCCGGCGAGACCGGCCCGCGTACTTTCTCAAAAAGGCCCACAGAGCCCCCAACCTTGTGGGTCATGACACGTCTGTGCAAGGCACCCTAGCCAGAGGGCACATGCTGGACACCTGAATCGCCTAGTGCATGCTCTAGGACACGATACCCCCGGGCCTAGTGCCATGTGACATGCCTTGGCAAGGTGTCGAACCTAGTGCATGCCCAGACACGATGCCCCGACCTAGTGCGCCACGGCCCAGCCAAGGCGCCTCGCCACACATGCCTAGCAAGGCGCCCCACCTTAGTTCATGCCTAGACACTCCAGAACCCTGGCCGCTACGCCACTCTAGGCAAGGTACCCCAGCCCCAGTACATGTCTGGACACGTGACTCCACATAGTGCATGCCTAGACACCTGCACTTCGCTTAGTGCCATGACATGTCAGCTTGGTCTCCTCGGGCTGGAAGGCAGACAAGACACGGTGCCTCGCCTGTCCATGACTGCCCAGGCAAGGCCCGAAATTCCAGCCATTAAATACCTAGGCAAGGTGCCTGGCCCAGTGCATGCCTAGACACCTACGCTCCTGGCCCGCGCCATGTCATTTTATACCCGAAGGTGTCCTCGGCCTAGTACATTCCTAGACACGGTGACTCGCAGAGCGCTCACGCCAGACACCCGTGATCCCGCCGCACGCGAGCCCGAGGATAGGTGTCATCAGGCATGCTCAATCGACATCTGTCTATTCACTCGAAAGGTTCCCGCTTCCTTATGGATGCACCTGAGTATGTCTATGGCATGATTTCAGATCACGGTGACGTGACGAGCATACTAAACCCAAAGGTCCCTACTAGTCCAATGAAATGCCTAGGAAAGGGTGCCCCGCTTAGAGTACGGTTGAACACTATGACTCCCGCCTATGCATGCCTAGACACGGGTTCTGGCTTAGCCATGACATGCCGAGGCAAGGTACCTCGACCTAGTGCATGCCTGGACACCTAGCCTCACCGCTTAGTGCATTGCTCTAGACACGATCACTACCCTGCCCAGTGCATGCCTACACTGCGACCGGCCCAGCCTTCAGACACTCCGTGCTCCTGGCTAAGATCATGCATACCTGCAAGTGCCCCATAGTGCATCCCTAGACATAGTGCCTCGGCCTAGTGCGATACCTAGCAAGGGTGCCCCACTCAGCTACAGTCGAGAGCTAAAATCAACAAAATTTATATACACCTGTTCTACCATCGCCGTAGTCAAGCTACTCGCAAAGATAAAGGTTCAGTGGCTCTAACACCTGGGATGGGTTTTCATCCTAAAATGGTTTGCATCAGTGCATGAAGGTAAGGCTTTCTCTTATTTGACTCCTTCGATTTGGGCTCAAAAAACAAAGGAAATGGTTTGAAAACTCGAAATTGTAAAAAAAATCGAAAGTTAAAGTGTGAAAAAGTTAACTTAAGAATTAGGTCACTAATCCTGGCAAGTTGGGGCAAACAAGTGTCCCCGGGTTTTATCCTCGTTATGACATGCAACATATAGTCCATGGCATAACCGGATCGGCGGTTTAACTAGCAAACCTCTCACCCCATGAAACACACTCTATTTGAGTCAAACAGCATGCGCTATGGACCCTTTGGGCTTTAAAAACCCTAACATTAAATTATCACTTCGAGGCTCCGTAAAGACCATCTAAAGAACAACAAACAAGATCTCTCACTCCGAGCACCGTGATCCTAAAGCATGGAGAGACACAAATAATAATGAAATGTTATTTTCAACCCCAATTTGAAGAACCCTAACATGTAAATATTATCTCGTGAGGCTCAGAAACCATCTAAAGAACAATGCCCTAAAGCATGGAGAGACACAAATCAATAACATCCCATGTTATGCAACTAAGTTTTGAGAATAAGAGCCATAAATACACTACCCGTAGCTTTTAATACAAGAGGACAACATGCATATGCCCCACTACCAAGCTAGCTTCCTTCCTCTTCAAAGAAAGGAGGCTTAGCCAAGCATCTCTTGAGTTGTCATCCTCAAGAGGTGTGTTTGGCAGCCTACAGAAAGGAGAGAGCAGCTAGAGAGAAGAGAGAAAGAAATAAAAGCAAAACCCAAAATGAAAGCGACTTATTTACAAAACAAAACTCATGCAAATATCTTCTCCCAAATTGTTCACCAATTCTTCACTGATTGTTCTCTCTTTCTTACAAAAACAAGAGGCTTATATAGCCTCCCCAAGGTGCATGAAAATTTTCAAAAAACCTACAAATTAGCTAAGTTATTGGACAATTAGGTAATACACTATTTAGAGGCTAGTTTGGCATTAATTACAAAGCATGACGAGGCATCAAATTTCGCTATTGAGGAATTCATTAACTAGCTGAATCATCACAGCCTGGCAATGGGGTACCTGAAAATTTCGCCATGCCATGCTAATTCGCTTATTAGAGAAATTTCGCTAAGCTAGCTTAAAAATGTTGCAGAGGGAATGGTCTGTGCTTTTCGCTTAAGGAACAAGCATAGCGAATTGATGGGTCTAGCCGAAATTTGATGTTTTCGCTAGTGTTATAAATTTTCGCTTAAGGTTGATAAATTTTCAAGAATTTAGCGAAATTTTCGCAAGTCATTAAAATTCCAGCTTTGTTGATCCTTCACGCATTGCCCTCCTGCCTCAAATCGCATCACATTTTCTTCATCTTGCCTTGGTTTTCTTTGATTCTTGGGCCTCCATTGATATCGAGACTTGAGTTCAAACTTCATGATTCATCATTCATCTCTACATTGAACTCCAAAAGTGCGCAAAGCCCGCAAAACAGCCAAAAATACTTAAATGGCATAAGTACTACTAAGAAGACGAAATACTTCAATTGGTATATATATACAGATTAATGCACAAAAAAGCACTCAAACTATCTAATATAGGGGTTCAAAATCGCACTTTTCGGGCATTAATCACACCCCCCAACCGAAACGCTGCTAGTCCCTTAGCTAATGCAAAATAAAGAAAAGGAGATGCATGTGGTGATCAAAAAAGAGGATTCAAAAGCGCCTATATGTACATATAAACATTACTCAATCTGAGAAATTGAAATCAAAGTTGTAAACCCGATATAAAGAAACTCAAACCATGTACAAGAAATTACCCAGTCAATATTGAATCCGGGTAATTCTCAACTTGAATTTCCACCTATGTCTAATGATTCTTTATGTAACCGTGATTAAAACTTAATAAATCGTAAAATTGCCACTTCCCAACCTAGCACCGACATGGCCTTAAGTTGTTGAACAACCTAGATAGTGGCCGGGTTACACTCTTTCTTTTCTTTATCCACCTACATCGAGGGTGCAATATGCTTAAAACCACTCACTAAAGTCCGTGTAACGGGGTCCACCGCATGACTCCCAACCAATTATGGGCTAGGGCATCAAGCCAAAAGGATCATGACCACTAACTCTAAAGGCTTCACCCCTAACTAATGACTTCGAAAATTAAGCACCCACAAGTCATTAAACTCAACCTATCCACCCATGTAATTGAATGATAAACGATGAGACCCCGTACCAATTAAGGCTTAGGGGCATCGTTTCAAAAAGGCTACCATATACCCCTGGACCGTGTTCGGTTTTAAGACAGTTTCATGACTTTTATTTTTCTTTTTCTTCTTTCTTTTTCTTGTTTTTTTTTTTTTTTTTGCTTTTCTTTTTCTTTTCCTTGAAGACAACATTGGGTTCAATCGTAGGTAACAGCCAAACTCATCCCTAGGTTGCCAACATACCTAAGGCCGCTTGCAAAGTTTAAAGAAGGTACACAAATTTCACAGCCTATTGTCAACTGGGAGGCAAATGTGTGAATTGAAGACAAGTGGAGAAATTTCTCAAGTTTGGAGCGCCAGGAATTCAAGAAATGATCAAAATTGTTCAAGCACGGAATTTGTCCTAGCAAGGGACAAATAGTGATTCCTGAATTTTCCAACATGAAGAATTCAATTGTCCACATTGTAGCAATTCACTTGTTCTAATTGAAAAGAAAACACATTTAAACATAGTGGAGGCACAAACATGATATGTACAAAAAGTCAGATATATAAACCGAATAGTTTTTGATATAGCCAAATGGCTAATACTTTGAATACAAGCTAAACATTAAACTATCATCGCTACTATGGTTGGCTACAGATAAACTTCTAAACGAAATTAGTAGGCAATGATAAAGCCGTAAATAAACAAAATCAAAAGTAGTTCCAACCACCTCACTCATTGTGTGGGCGGTGGGCGTGGTGTTCTGAAAATCGTCAGTAGCCGCAGCCCGTAATATCCAACAAGTCAGAAAGGTGGGCTCTTCCTCACGATCAGAACATGAGAGGAAGACCGTGCGGGGTCAAGATCCAGTCAAAGATAGAATGGTGACTCAGGCCAATCTCATCCCTGGCACTGCGGTAGCCGCAAGCGAGCAGACGGGTGATCCATCACAACTAGCTATCTCCTCGAGTTGGGTACCGGATGTACTCCCTGAATGATGCCGAATAGGAAGGCCCTGGAGTATCCGCAACTGGGCCGACATGTAGTATGGAGGAGATGGAGGTGAACGACTGAATGGGGAGTCTCCTCACCGCCTCGTGACGTGCATATCATCCGTATGCAGGCCCTCAAATTTCTCCCGACCCGGTGACTCCTCCCCGGTCCCCAGTGGCCTGACAGAACAGACTCCGCACGTCATAACCCTGGCCCACCGACACTGCAAGGAAGGCACCCAGCCCATCCTAGTCCTGGCCCTTCCCGGGAACTCGATCCCGGCCCCGAGAACATAGCAGAGGAGCCCCCAAGATCGCAAGGATTGCCTCCCGCCGGCCCGGCTCTTTCGATGGTCTCTCCTCAAAATGCAAAGGGGGAGGCCATCACCAGCCCAGGGGCTGGAACCAAAATCCCCCGAGATCCTCCTGGTGAAGTACCTCCGTGATGGCCCTCCTCCGCACATGCCTACCGCCGCAGAGGAACAAACTGCACGTAGCGCATGGGCTCGACGAGCAAGATTCGAGGCTGGGTCGCCTCCTCGTAGAATAATACCGACCAGCAAAGGATGCCCCCGCCGCGCCGGACCATCTTCCCGTGAGCGTGGGCCCAAGCTCTATAACCTCCGAATTTCGCGCGTAGCGCATCCCACGCCGCCAAATATCGGCCGGCCCGAGTACACCAGTGGCGCCATCTATATCGGAATCAATTCTGAGCGACCGCTCGCCTCCTGACGCGCGCGAGCGGTAGAACCGCCGTACCACTCTGCACAAACCAAGCCGCTGAGTCATGAAGGCAGGGAGGAATACCCGATCAATCTCAAAGACTCCCGATATCCGGGTCACCACGCGAGAGATGTCATAAAATGATTCCCGATGAAACTCTCATTGGTGGAGTCGCACATTCCCCTGGAATGGGGTTCCCTACAATAAGGGCCTCCTCGATCTCGACACACACAACCGTGGTGATGAAGTCATCAGAGCCGGGAGTAACTGAAATGGGTGGGGGCCTGCGGAAGATGACTCGGGCCTCGGCCTCACGCGGCCCGCCAGGCCGGGCCTCCTAACCCTCCTCCAGGCTGTGGAGATGGGGCCCCGGTCCCATCCGAGTCCCAACGCCCCAAATCCCCCGAGGCCCCAGACCCCGGACCGGTGATGCACAGAGCCGGGACCCGAGCCGCCACTCCTCTCTCAAAGCAAGTAGCTGACCACCCGAGGCCGAAGATTTGGACTCCGCACCCTGAGTACGAACTATATCTCAACATATCAAGTAAAATACTCGAAAAGGGCTCGACCTAACGAAAAATATAACCGCCGACTGCAGTAATCAACCAGCCTTCCGGAGGCTAACGAACCACCAAGCAAGCAAATCGAACCGTACCACCGATCAGAGCCGAATGGCCCTGAACTAATCAAACAAGGCTCGAAATGACCGGATGTCGAGGCGTAGCACCAACAGATCAACTGGGGCAAGCGCAGCAATGGCTCAGTCGCTGAACAATCGTGGCCGTGGGCGCCGCTGCGGTGGAAGCGCTTCACGTAAGGCCCGGCCGTGGCCGGTAGCGCGGCGTGACCGGTGATGGCTATACGAACTACCGCAAAGCCTCGTGGGCTGGCGCTTCGGGCCTAGCGTACACTAACTCCGGCAATGTGGAGCTGGCAGTACCTTACGCAGGACAAATTTCTGCGACGGCAAGGACCTGGACCAGTGGCCGGAGCTCAGTGGCACGGTCGGGAGGAGAATGAAGTGGCATTCTAAACCAACCCTCCAGTTTATATGCATCCACAGAGTCGATGCCGGCTCTTCGCCTGAATTTTTGTTATTTTTAGTAATTTAGCTCACACCCGGCATACACCACTCCGCATCCAAATTTTCGTGATTAAATGAAAATTAAATGATATTACTAAAAGTAAAATAAAATTAAAATTAGGAAATAGAATATATTCGGCGAATTTTAATGTAAGATAATAGAGAAAATACTTTACCAACTTTTCGGTAAAATGGAAGTCGCTAAATGAGGAAACATACTAAAAATAGCTAAAAATGAAATTGACTAAAAGAAAAAACAAAAATTCGCTTCTGAACTGCAATTTGGCTTTAGTCAACTAAACCAGTCCTGAACGATACCAAATAATTCTGGCGATGGTCAAGATGACAGACTTCAACCCAGCGCGTACTTGCCGCGCCAATCACGGGTTTCAAGCTTCCAAGCTCAGAATTCACCCTTCGTGGATACATTGAACTGCACCGGCTTCAAGCGGCGTGCTTGTTGGCAAGACCAATTCTTCTTCATCTCCATGGGTAATTACTCCTTGCATTTCCCGGGTCACCGGGTGGTTTTCTCACACACCGATCAATTAAACAACCTCATCGTAAATTTGATTTTTCAGCTTCTAGCAACCTGGTGCTTGCTGTTCAAATGAAAGATATTCAACCCACAACATAGCACAAAAGTTAACACTGCATGACTCCATTCCGCAATTTATTATTGTGATTGGCAAAGGGCTTAAATGGTCTTCTCAAGCATGATTGGGCATGATTAGGTTCACTAAAGAATTGGTTCAAGTCAAGTACCACTGTGTACCCACTGGTAGTAGAATTTGTCTATCTTCAATATGATTATTCCCAAATTTCATCCCCTTAGGGATCATCACGGATCTATCGGCCAATGAGAGTGACGTGTTATGAGAGTTAAGTTCACCTAAACCTAACTGCTTTGTATACTCGACACGCAATAGCCCTCATTAATCGGCCCTAAATCGCTGGGCGATCTTTTCTATGCAATTCCCAACAAGATGACTCTAAATTGTGGAGATCCGTGACCTCAGATTTTACGTATTTGCTTAATTATGGCACTCGACATGCTCAAAGGAGAAACGCTTTCTTCTCAATGCCTCAATCCTCTGATTGTGCAAGATCTTCTGGGTACCTGGCATGTTGTGGACTTGTTTGATTAGGTCCTCAGCAAAGGTATATTAACCTTCACTTGCCTTAAAACCTCAAGAATGCCCGCTTGTCGTAGCCGCTCTTCTTCTTTCCCTCTCTAAGTGCTTGTGGAAATGGAGGTGTAGGTATGCGGTATTTCCATGAATCCTCCTTCAGGAGAATATGCCTGCAAATTCTTCCTCGCTCTAGGTTCTTCAAACATGTGTTTTTGGCATAGGCTGACTAACCTTCTTTCCACTTCTCAGTATAGACATGGCCTAAATCCCCATCCATTCCTGAATCTGCTGGATAATCCACTTCTATGAATCTTTAGGATCTGGGGTAAACCCGCTTTTGTGATGGAAATCTCCCTCTCTCTTGTACCTCTAGCAACTTGTTAATCTTTGTGATTGAATATTTGTGGGGCTATCAATTTTCTCGCTGAGATCGCTCTCAAGCCCATCTATTCTCTCGCTCGTTGTACTCACGCATCAATCCTTTGTGCCATTTGCACATTGATTCCTTTTTGTCTCTAATAAAGTTGCCTTACCACCTTACTCAAATTCAATATACTTGCTCTAATCGGAGAAGAGGATGGTGGTTGTTGTGACTGTGAGGGGAAACCAAACTGAGGTTTGGCACCTGGGGGTACATAAACAGGGGGGTTGGGTCTCCATGCAAGATTAGCAAGTGATTCCTCCAATTGAATTGTAGGTAATACCATATGGAGCACAATTGTTGTGGCTTGTATTGTCCTACGTTGTTTGCACATTCGACATCAAATCCTTCAACAGGCCATAGGACACTGCTCATTGGGTGTGCAGGGGGATTGAAATTGGTGCAAGGATTAGATCGTGCAGATTTTCACACCAGATGCACCTCTTGAGCCGCTTTGCTCAAGTTCCTCCACTTTCCTAGCTGAGGGTTGAAATCCTAGCTCCTCATCTCTATTTCTTCAAAGTGCTGCATACATCCCACCCCCTTTGGTTGACCTGTGGTTTCATCCTATCCGTTCTTATTAAGCCTCATCCCAACTCCTTAGAAGTTTCAGCCACGTAATTTAAGAAATCCATGGCTTCATCAGGATGTTTGCTTAAAAAGTCTCCCCCACACATAGTTTCCAAAAGTTGCCTCATGGCAGGAGACATACCACCATAGAAATGGTTCACCAACATCCAAGTATCAAACCTGATGATAAGAAATCGATGGTTTCTATAAATCTTTCCCAACACTGTAAAATCTCTCACCATCATGAGCTGCAAAAGTATAGATTTGTCTTTTCAAATTATTATCTTATGAGAATCGAAAAACTTCTTCAGAATTCAGCTCAGCAAATTTCAAATTTCAATTTCTAATGGTTCTAGGCCTCAATGAGTCGGGAGCCATATCTTGGCCTTGTCCTTGGGAGTCAATGGAAATGCCTTTTAGCTTCCAGCAAACTTACAATCCATCACAATCTTCCAAAGGTAGTGCAAACCTCCCTCAAAATCCCTAATATGAGTGTATGGATTTTCATTTTCCATACCATGATATGTGGGAGTAGTACCAAATAAGGCCCTCACCGCTACATCTTCAAATGTGAGGGATGATAAGGTGACGGGGCACTAACTCTAGGAGGGTGACGATCCCCATGGTTCTAGCAGGCATTTGATCTCATGGGGTTCCCCGGGTTGGCTCATGAATCTCGTATGGGATCCATGGTATCGCTTTCTTGGTACACTAACTTCACTAGCCGTTCAATCGGTACCTATCCTATTCAATCTACACCAAGTGTTCTATCCCATCGCTGTGATAAACACCTGTTACAAAATTACAGAGACAATGGAAGAGCAACAAACAACTTGCAAAAAGACAAGAAAATTAACTAACAACAATAAACCGACCAATGAAAATCAAATCGAACTAAAACCTAAAACAAAGGCAAGCACGCTAATTGCTAAAAATCAGCTCCTCGCAACTTAGCTGCAAAAAGAGATAAAAAGGTTATTTCTACTTTGGGATAAGATCACAAGTACTCTCAAACAATATCGCGAAGTTTAATCAACCCCTAATCGCGCTCTATTTCGATTCAGTGCCGAGGGCTGAGCTAAAATCAACAAAATTTATATACACACTGGTGCTTCCTTACTACATCGCGTAGTCAAGCTAACGCAAGATAAAGGGTTCAGTGGTCGAACACGTGGATGGGTTTTCTATCCTAAAAATGGTTTGAAAATTGCGCATGAAGGTAAGGCTTTCTATTTGGACTCTTTGGATTTGGGTTTAAAACAAAGGGGAATGGTTTGAAACTGAAAATTGAAAACCGAAGAAAGAAAAAGTTAACTTTGAAGAATTAGGTCACTAACTTGGCGTTAGCAAACAAGTGTCCTGGAGCCATCCTCGCGCTATGACATGCAACATATAGTCCATGCATAACTGATCTAGCAAGCTAACTAGCAAACCTCACCCATGAAACATCTCCTATTTGAGTCAAAAATGTAGCATGCGCTATGGCCCCTTTAGTTTAAAACCCTTAACATTAAATTATTTCGTCTCAGGCTCAGAAAGACCATTTGTAAAGAACAACAGCATCTCTCACTCGAAAAAGAATTCATCCTAAAGTATGAGAGTATTGGCCAAAATAATAACATTAAATTATTTAACCCCAATTTGAAGAACCCTAACATGTAAATATTATTCCCGCAGGCTCGTAAAACCATCTAAAGAACAATGTCCTAAAGCATGGAGAGTATCGCCAAATCAATAACATCCCATGTTATGCAACCAAGCTTTGAGAATAAGAGCCATAAATACACTACCCGTAGCTTTTAATACAAGAGGACAACATGCATATGCCCCACCACCAAGCTTTTCAGCCTTCCTTCTTTCAAAGAAAGGAGGCTTAGCCAAGCATCTCTTGAGTCATCCCCAAGAGGTGTGTTTGGCAGCCGAGAAAGGAGCAGAAGAAGCAGAGAGAAGAGAGAAAAGAAATAAAAGCAAAACCTAAAATAAAAGACTTTATTTACAAAAATAAAAACTTACAAAAATATCTTCTCCCAAATTGTTCACCAATTCTTCACCCAATTGTTCTCCCTTTCTTACAAAACAAGAGGGGCTTATATAGGCCTCCTCAAGGTATGAAAATACCAAAAAACCTATGAAATTGGCTAAGTTATTGGACAATTAGGTAATACACAAGTCTGGAGGCGGTTTGGCATTAATTACAAAAAGCATGACGAGGCATCACCCCAGTCATCGAGAATTTCGCTTAACTAGCTAAATCATCGGTGGCTACGAAAATGGAAAATTCGCATACGATAATTCGCTTAGCCAGAGAAATTTCGCTAAGCTAGCTTAAAATGTTGTGAGTGTTAACCGTGCTTTTTCGCTAAGGAACAAGGTTAGCGAAATTGATGGGTCTAGTTTAAATTTGATGTTATGAGAGTTATGAATTACATATGTTGCGAAATTTTCGCGAATCCTAGCGAAAATTTTCGTAAGCTTAGCCAAAAATTCCACTTGTTTGATCCTTCACCGCATTGCCTCCCGTCTTCAATAACTCCGCATCACATTTTCTTTCATCTTGCCTTGGTTTTCTTTACTCGGCCGATTGATGAGCCGAGACTTGAGTTCAAACTTCATGATTCATCATTCATCTCGACATTGAACTCCAAAGTAAAGCCCGCAAAACAACCAAAAATACTTAAATGGCATAAGTACTACTAAGAAGACTGTAAATAATTTCATCAGAGAGAGGATATGATTAATGTACAAAAAAAGCACTCAAAAAACCTATCTAATATAGGGTCTATTGCACTTTGGGCATTAATGTCAGTGCCTACGACCTAGTTCCATTACATACGGTAGGCGCACCGACTTTAGTGCATGCACATGCACGGTGACTCGACCTTGTGCATTCTAGACATGGTTCCTCGACTGAATTGCCATCCACGATGCGGTAGGTTCGTGACCTAGTGCATCCCTAGACACAAAGCCTTGACCTAGTACGATACCTAGTAAGGGTGCCTCGGCCTAGTGCCAAGACATGCCTAGGCAACGTGCGTCGGCCTAGTGCATGCCTAGAAACGGCGAATCGACCTAGTGCATGCCTAGACACGGTGCCTCGGCCTAGTGCATGCCTGGACACGGTGACTCGGCCTAGTGCATACCTAGACACGGTGGCTCGGCCAAGTGCCATGACATGCCCACAGGAAGGTGAAACCGACCTAGTGCATGCATGAACCACGGTGACTCGGCTAAGGTCGCGAGCCTAGACCGCGATTGCCTCGGCCTAGTGCCATTACATGACTAGGTAAGGTGCCTCGGCTTAGTGCATTCCTAGACACGGTGACTCGGCCATGTCCTTACCTAGACACGGAGCCTCGTCCTAGTGCATCCCTAGACACAGTGCCTCGGCCTAGTGCGATACCTTGCAAGGGTGCCTCGACCTAGTGCTATGACATACATAGGAAAGGTGCCTCGGCCTAGTGCTTGCCTAGACACGGCGACTCGGCTCAGTGCATGCCAAGTCACGGTGCCACGGCCTAGGGTCATGACATGTCTAGGCAAGGTGCCTCGGCCTAGTACATGCCTGGACACGGTGACTCTGCCTAGTGCATGCCTAGACACGATACCTCGGCCTAGTGCCATGACATGCCTAGGCAAGGTGTCTCAGCCTAGTGCATGCCTAGACACGGTGCCTCGACCTAGTGCGATGCCTAGCAAGGGAGCCTCGGCCTAGTGCCATGACATGCCTAGGCAAGGTGCCTCAGCTTAGTTCATGCCTAGACACGGTAACTCGGCCTAGTGCCATGTCATTTCTAGGCAAGGTACCTCAGCCTAGTACATGCCTGGACACGGTGACTCTACATAGTGCATGCCTGAACCGCATTTTCGACTTTAGTGCCATGACATGCCTAGGCTTGGTGCCTCGGCCTAGTGCAGGCCAAGACACGGTGCCTCGGCCTTGGTCCATGACTTGCCTAGGCAAGGTGCCTCGACCTAGTGCCATGAAATACCTAGGCAAGGTGCCTCGGCCTAGTGCATGCCTAGACACGGTTCCTCGGCCTAGTGCCATGTCATTTCTACGGAAGGTGTCTCGGCCTAGTACATTCCTAGACACGGTGACTCTGCAGAGTTCATGCCTAGACACGGTACCTCGGTGTAGTGCCATGACATGCCTAGGGTAGGTGCCTCGGCCTAGTACATGCCTAAACACGGTGCCTCGGCCTAGTTCGATGCCTTGCAAGGGTGCCTCGGCCTAATGCCATGACAAGCCTAGGCAAGGTGCCTCGGCCTAGTGCATGCCTAGACATGGTGAGTCATCTTGTGCATGCCTAGACCCAGTGCCTCGGCCCAGTCCAATGACATGCCTAGGAAAGGTGCCTCGGCTTAGTGCATGGCTGAACACGGTGACTCGGTCTAGTGCATGCCTAGACACGAAGGCTCGGCCTAGTGCCATGACATGCCGAGGCAAGGTACCTCGGCCTAGTGCATGCACGGACAGTCCTTCCGGCTAGTGCATGCCTGAACCGCGATCACGCCGGTCCTGAGTGCATTGCCTAGACACGGTGACTCGGCCTTAGCCTTTCTTAGACACGGTGCCTCGGCCTAGTACTATGACATACCTAGGCAAGGTGCCTCGGCATAGTGCATCCCTAGACATAGTGCCTCGGCCTAGTGCGGTACCTAGCAAGGGTGCCTCGACCTAGTTCCATTACATACCAAGGTAAGCTGCCTCGGCCTAGTGCATGCCTATGCACGGTGACTCGGCCTTGTGCATTCCTAGACATGGTTCCTCGGCCTAGTGCCATCACACTCCTAGGTAAGGTTCGTCAGCCTAGTGCATCCACTGAACCGCAAGCCTCGACTGAGTACGTGCCTAGTAGGGTGCCTCGACTGGTGCCAAGACAATGCTAGACAGCGTGCGTCGGCCTAGTGCATGCCTAGAAACGACGAATCGACCTAGTGCATGCGTAGACACGGTGCCTCGGCCTAGTGCATGCCTGGACACGGTGACTCGGCCTAGTGCATACCTAGACACGGTGTCTCGGCCATAGTGCCATGACATGCCTAGGAAAGGTGCCTCGGCCTAGTGCATGCCTAGACACGGTGACTCGGCCTAGTGCAAGCCTAGACACGGTGCCTCGGCCTAGGTCCATGACATTCCTAAGCAAGGTGCCTCGGCCTAGTGGCATGCAATGCTGGGCGGGTGCCTTGGCTGATGCGATACCTCGCAGAGTGTGCCCTCGACTGGTGTCATGACATCCTAGGCCCAGGGTGCCTCCGACTTACTTCACGGCTAGACACGGTGACTCGGCCTAGTGCAGGCCTACACACGGTGCCTCGGCCAATGTCCATGACATGCCTAGGAAGCTGCCGCCCGACTGGTGCCGTACGATGCCTAAACGAGGTGCCTCGGCTGTGTGACTAGACCGCGACTGACTCGGCCTGGTGCATGCCTAGGCACGGTGCCTCGGCCTTGTGCCATGTCATTTCTAGGCAAGGTACTTCGGCCTAGTACATGCTTGGACACGGTGACTCTACATAGTGCAAGCCTAGACACGGTACCTCGGCCTAGTGACATGACATGCCTAGGCTTAGTGCTTCAGCCTAGATCATGCCTAGACACAATGCCTCGGCCTAGTGTGATGCCTAGCTAGGGTGCCTCGGCCTAGTGCCATGACAAGCCTAGGCAAGGTGCCTCGGCCTAGTGCATGCCTAGACATGGTGACTCGGCCTAGTGCATGCCTAAAGCGATGCCTCGGACTAGTGCCACGACATGCCCCGGTAAGGTTCCTCAGCCTAGTGCATGCCTAGACACGGTGACTCGACCTAGTGCATGCCTAGACATGGTGGTTTGGCCTAGTGCCATGACGTGCCTAGGCAAGGTGCCTCGGCCTAGTGCATCCCTAGACAGAGTGCCTCGGCTTAGTGCGATACCTAGCAAGGGTGCCTCGGCCTAGTGCCATTACAAGCCTAGGTAAGCTGCCTCGACCTTGTGCATGCCTATAAACGGTGAGTCAGCCTTGTGCATGCCTAGACATGGTGCCTCGGCCTAGTGCCATGACATGCCTAGGTGGAGTTCCTCAACCCTGGTGCAATCCTTGAACCGGTGCCTCGGCACAGTGCGATACCTAGCAAGGGGTGCCTCGGCTAGTGCCATGACATGCTGACGAGGTGCCTCGGACTACAGATCTGTACTGTAGACACGGTGACTCGGTACAGATGCATGCCTAGACAAGAGCTCGGCCTAGTCCATGCTTAGACACGATTGCCTCGGCCCTGAGTGCCATGTCAATTCTAGAAAAGGTGCCTTGGCCGAGTGCATGCCTTGACACGGTGACTCGGCCTAGTGCATACCTAGACAATGTGGCTCAGCCATGTCCCATGACATGCCTATGGAAGGTGACTCGGTCTAGTGCATGCCTAGACACGATGACTCGGCATAGTGCAAGCCTAGACACGATGCCTCGGCCTAGGTCTATGACATGCCTAGGCAAGGTGCCTCGGCCTAGTGCCATGCAATGCCTAGGCAAGGTGCCTCGACCTAGTGTCATGCAATGTCTAGACAAGGTGCCTCGGCATAGTTCATGCCATGACGCACTGACTCGGCTTAGTGCAAGCCTAGATACAGTGCCTCGGCCTTGGTCCATGACATGCCTAGGAAAGGTGCCTAAAAGCGCAGTGCCGTGCGATGACTAGAGCGAGGTGCTCGACTGAATGCCATGTCATTTTCTAAATGGAGTACCTCGACTAGTACTAGCACGGATGCGGTGACTCTACGAGGTGCATGCCTAGACGATGCTGAGCTAGTGCCATGACATTCCTAGGCTTGGTGCCTTGGCCTAGTGCATGCCTAGACAAGGTGCCTCGGCCTAGTGCCATGCCTAGCAAGGGTTCCTCGGCATAGTGCCATGATAAGCCTAGGCAAGTTGCCTCGGCTTAGTGCCATGTCATTTCTAAGCAAGGTACCTCGGCCTAGTACTAGCCTGGATACGGTGACTCTACAGTGCATGCAGACACGCGGTGCCTCGACTTTAGTGCCATGACATTCTAGGCTTGGTGCACCGGCACAGTGCATGCTAGGCGAGGTGCTCGGCCTAGTGCCATGCCTAGCAAGGGTTCCTCGGCATAGTGCCATGATAAGCCTAGGCAAGTTGCCTCGACCTAGTGCAAGCCTAGACATGGTAACTGATTAGTGCCCAAAGAGTGCTATTTTGAGCCCTATTCAAGATAGGTTTTGAGTGCTTTTTGCGCACTAATCAGATGAATTAAGCCAATTGTCATGTGCATGTCCACTTAGTGTTTTTGATTTGTTTTCGAGATTGTTTTAGATAGTTTTGCAGGTTTTTGAGAACTTCAATCAACAAGCTTGGCTTCTTATTGGTGTTGATTGCAAGAATCCTCGATGATTTCACCGAGCCGAGGCGATGAAATGTCAAGACTCAGTGAAGAATTGAAGGCAAAGTGATGAATAAGAAGTGCAGGAGAGGATGCAGTGAGCAAAGCGAGGGCAAGGAACAAACCAAGTTTTCACTATGATTAGAAAATTAGGTGGGTTGCGAAATTTCGCAATCCCTAAGCGGAAATTGGGAATTTTCGCTGAGCTAGCGGTGGCTAGCTAGCGAAATTCTTGTGCCTAGCGAATTTTCAATTTAATATCTCTAAAAATTTAATAGGCTAGCGAATTTAAGCTAGCTAAATTCACTATTGATAGCGAAATTTCCATTTTGCATATCTACGTAAGAGCTAAGCTGGGCTAGCGAGAATGTCGCTAGCATAATGAAATTTTAAATATACTTAGCGAGAATTTCTATATGAATTCACCTTACTGTGTTTTTTGATGTTTGTGATTCAAAAACGACCTCGTTTGTTTATTTACCATTTTGTCACATTGTAATTACATATTTTAGGCATTTTTGATATTTCACACATCTTGTATGGCTATATAAATGACTTATAGATTTTTGTAACTCCTAACTTTTAATCTTTTCAGTTCACAGCGGCTTTTGTTCAGTTTTTCTCTCTTCTCTCTCCCTCTTTCTCACTTTCTTGGGTGCAAACACCCTCCAAGGATGACAACTTGGAGGGATGGCGGCTAAAACCCTTTCCTCCTTGAGTGGAAGGTTCTTGGGGGTTAGATCTGAAGTACTGTTGGTTGTTTTTCACGCGACGGAGTTTTGGCGATTCCCAGTTCCTGTTCCAACTCTAGGTTTAAAGCTTTATGTACTTTCTTTGGCCAATACTTGGCAAGCTTTTAGGGTTTAGTGTATTCTTAGCTTTAGATACACTAATATCCATTAGTTTCCATTTACGAGCCACTGAGGTAGGTTAACGGGTTAGATTTTCAGTGTAGGAACCATGAATGCTAAATAAATGCTTTCTATCAAAAGGAAAATGATTAGGGTTTAGTTTTTTTTTAAAAGTTAAAAGAAGATCCGGTTCGGGAGATGACTATATGTCATCCTCCCCAACGCGAGGAAATAAACCGGGGACCTCTCAGTTAGCCTAGGATCTTAAACCAGTGGCTGATACTTGAGGTTCTATTTTACATTTTATTTTGTTTATTTTAGTTTGCAACCAACCACACCTTTGTTTTCACAAAACCTTAAAATCAAATTTAATTCACCATTTTTTTGACTTCACTTAAATCATTTATGCGAAGAAAGCCCATCCCAGTGTTCGACCCTAGACCCTTTCTGATGGCTTGACTACGGCGTGGGAGGAACATAGGATATAAATTTTGTTGATTAGGATCACCTATTTGTGCCTGAATCAAATAAGCGTAGTTGCGGGGGATTAGTGCTGAGTGCATTTGACGAATTTGTGAAACACTTGTGATCCTCATCACAAGTTTTGGTGAATTTCTTTTATATTTCAATGTCATTTTTTTTTTATTTTCATTTTATATAAAAAAAAAAAAAAAAAAAGAAAATTCCATATGATTTGTTTTGGTGTTGTCTTGTATTTGCCTTATTTCTGAGTTGAATTTTCGGTGGGTTTGGTGTGGCCAATGGAAGGGAAGGCAATGGTGAGTATTCGAGTGGAGAGTAACCCTAGGCACCTGGGACAATGGGGACTATAGAAACCTTGCATGGCAAATTTAGCGACATGTGGAGAGGAACCCAGTGAATGGGTCCACGAGGACTACGAGACCAATGGATGAGTTCACCATATGGTAGTACCCCACAACCATAGTTGGGGGAATCACACAAATTCCTCATGGGAACCAAAACCTCCACAATATGCACCTCTGAACCTGCTATTATGCCCCCGTTTCTCGTGTGACCACCAACCACATCCACGGTGAACAAGCCATCACGAACTTGAGCAAACAAGTGGATAATTTCATAGAAGGAGCAAAGGCGTGTATCCAGGCTAATCGAGCGACACGAGTAAGAGCTCCACACAAACAAGGGTGGATGGGTTCAAAGTGAAATGGAGCTTAAATTGGACAACTTGCGGTGTTGATTTTAAAGCTGCCAGCCCGACTTGATCATGCGGAGGAGGAGAGTCGAGGATGAGTACTTGATGAAACAATTTTGGGTGGCGAGGTTCAGCTTGCAACCTCGGGAGGAATTGAAAGTGCCGCAGGCTCCCGAGGAACCAGATGCCCATGTGTTACTTTTTGGCCTTGGAAAAAAGAAGAACAAATCAGTGCCTTGATAACTGAGGAGGGCAGTGGTATAGAAGCAGTGGAAGTGCCTAAAAAGAATGTCCTTCAACCAATTCCCTTGAAAATGAACCCCATCAAAGCACGCTTCAAGCTACTCAAATGCCCATCACAAGAAATTTCCACTCGACACACAAGGTATATCCCGCTGTAAGTCTAACCCAACACAAACCCCTGAAGCACCTAATTACAAAGGCCACACCATCACTGCTTGTGCTGCAAAACATTAGGAAATTAGTGGCCACCGTACGCTTCCCGCCACTACATCAAAAGACACAAGTAGCCGCCACATCAGATGGCACAATGAATGCGGTGCCGGCTCGAATCGAAAGATCCAACCCTGACATTTCTAAGCTCCACCGTTCCAACAAATTGATATAAGCCGGGCAGCAACAAGTAGCAGCCTTCGTGATCCACCGACGATACACCACCACGAGCGAGGTGGTCGTGACTCACTTCCCTGGAACAATCCCTACCCAAAGGAGACACGCTTATACTTTGGTTGGGGGAAAGTTAGAGCTGGAGTGGCATCTATCACATCTTGTTTTTTTTTAGCTTTATTAATCGCCACTTATTTCAGATAGATTGTTCAGGATGTGTTATTAGCCAATAGTGGGGGCAATGGGTCTTTTTTGTTTGCTTCGTCTACCTTAGCTGACAATTGAAACCCCGTATGTTACCTTAGTGATAGAACAATTCTGGCTGCATGATTAGTTTTTAGTCAATCGAGGCTCTTCGGGGCCGTATTCAACCAACTTTCCCCCTTGAGCTAATCCACACACTACACACCGACATACCAATAGGTTGAGAAGCTATATGCCTCTTTCCACTTTGCAAAGCCATCTAAATTTATTGACTTAATTCCATAATAGGTTTTAGGCTACTCTATGTATGAAGACCAATGTCTTCCAAATGAAAAAAAAAAAAAAGAAGAAAAAGAAGAATAAAAGCCGTGGATGTTTTCGCCTTCTTGAAAGCCGAACACGGTCCGCTGGGTATACGTTAAAGCCTTTAAAGCCCGATGCCCTAAACCTTAATTGTTGGGAGTCATCGACTAGTGTTCTCTCGTTACACGGGTGAATGGGTAGAGTTTAGCGTGTGCCAGGTGCTAATTTTTGAAGTTTATTCAAGTCCGGTGAAGCCCTGGCAGAGTTTGTGGTCAAATGATCCTCTCGCTCTGATGCCCCAAAAACTTTACCTGCTGGAGTCTGGTGGACCCCCGTTACACGGACTTTTGTGAAGTCTAGTTTTTAGCATTGCACCCTACAATGTAATTCAAATAAGGAAATAAGAGTGTAGCTAGTCCCTATTTAGGTTGGTCACGCTAAGGCCATGGTAAAGAGCTAGGTCAGAGAATAGCCTTACAATTTATCGCCTAAGTTGGTTACCTTAGAACAATTAGGATTTTGCAGTTCAGTTGATTTTTGGATCCAATGTTGACCTAAAACTAGTTCTTATATGGTTTTTGTTCTTTCATGCTCGGTTTTCATACAGGGTGTAAATTGTTCATACTAAAGGTAAGGCTTACCTGTACATACACTTTTTGATCCACATACACTTTTTGTAAAAGCACAGCATGCATCCCATTATTGTTTTAGCATTGCTAAGGGACTAGCAACGTGTCGGTTGGGGGGTGTGATTAGTGCCCAAAAAGTGCTATTTTGAGCCCTATTCAAGATAGGTTTTGAGTGCTTTTGCGCATCTTAATCGATGAATTAAGCCAATTGTCGCTGTGCATGTCGTCCACTTAGTGTTTTTGATTTGTTTTCTAGGGATTGTTTTGTATAGTTTTGGTGTGTTTTTGAGAACTTCAATCAACAAGCTTGGCTTCATTGGTGTTGATTGCAAGAATCGAGGATTTCACCCCGAGCCGAGGCGATGAAATGTCACACTAAAGGAAGAATTTACAAAAGGATGAATAAGAAGTGCAGGAGAGGATGCAGTGAGCAAAACAGGAGCAAAGGAGCAAACCAAGGATTTTCGCTATGATTGCGAAGGCTCTACCGGGATTGCTAAAATTCAAGAATCCTAGCCGAAATTGGGAAATTTCTCTAGATTCAGCGAAATTCCCAGCTAGGCTAGCAATTTGATCGTGCCTAGCTAAATTCTCTCCAATTTCAATTATCTCACAAAAATCTCAGTTAGGTTAGCTAAATTTCGCTAGCTAGCGAAATTATCGCTGATAGCGTAAATTTCCCATTTTCAAGATCTCGGTAGAATTTTGTTAGTTATTAAATTTCCTCACAGCAGGCGAAATTACATATTTAATAAATTTCTGTACATAGCGAAATTCCCGCCCTCAGTGGTTTTTTATAAGCTAGGATTCAAAACTATTCCTGCTTTTGTTTATTTACCATTTTGTCCCTATTGTAATTACATATTTTAGGCATTTTTGGTATTTCACACATCTTGTATGGCTATATAAGCCAACTTATAGATTTTTGTAACCCTAACTTTTAATCTTTCAGCCACTACAGCCTTGCTCCAGCTTTTCTCTCTTCTCTCCTTTCTCACTTTCAGGCCAAACACCTCCAAGGATGACAACTTGGAGGATGAGCGGCTAAACCCTTTTCCTCCTTGAAGTGGAAGGTTGGCCGGGGTTAGGATCCGAAGGTCGCGGTGGTTCCCCTAAGCCACCGCAAAGAGTTTTGACATTCGTTCCCTACTTCAACTCTAGGTTTAAAGCTTTTTGATGTACTTTCTTTGGCCAATACTTGGCAAGCTTTTAGGGTTTAGTGTTTTCTTAGCTTTAGATACACTAATATCCATTAGTTGCCATTTACGAGCCACTGAGGTAGGTTAAGGGGTTAGATTTTCACTGTAGGAACCATGAATGCTAAATAAATGCTTTCTATCAAAAGGAAATGATTAGGCTTAGTTTTTTAAAACTTAAAAGCAAGATCCGATCCGGGGAGACTTGAGGCCATCCCTCCCCAACGCGAGGAAGGAACCGGGACCTCTCGCTAGCCTAGGATCTTAAACTCCAAGTACCCAATGCTTCAAGGAGTTCTACTCTTACATTTTATTTATTTATTTCGCTTGCAACCAACCACACCCACTCCGTTTTCATAAAACCTTAAAATCCAAATTTATACCATTTTACCACCTTAAATCATTCAGACGAAGAAAACCCATCCCCGTGTTCGACCCTAGACCACTAAACTGCAGTAGCTTGACTACGGCAGTTGGAGGAACATAGGATATAAATTTTGTTGATTCCGGATCACCGTACTGTGGCACGAATCAGTAACTCCGCCTAGTGCATGCCTAGAAACGGTGCCTCGGCCTAGTGCCATGACATGCCTGGGCAAGGTGCCACAGCCTAGTGCATGCCTGGACACGGTGACTCGGCTTAGTGCATGCCTAGACTCGGTGGCTTGGCCTAGTTCCATGACATGCCTAGGCAAGGTGCCTTAGCCTAGTGCATGCCTAGGGAAACAATGACTCGGCCTATTGCATGCCTAGACCCGGTGCCTCTCGGCCTAGTGCCATTACATGTCTAGGTAAGATGCCTCGGCCTAGTGCATACCTAGACACGGTGACTCGACCTTGTGCCATGACATGCCTAGGCAAGATGCCACGACTTAGTTCATGCCTAGACACGGTGATTCTGGGCTCTCTCGCAGCCTGCATACGGTAGCTCGAATCTAGGTTCATGACATGCCGTTGCTAGCGTGCCGCCTATACCATGCAATACCAGGTAAAGGTGCCTCGCCTGCTTGCCTAGATACTCCACGACCGGCCCTAGTTCATGCCTAGACACCTGCCTCTGGCCATGCCATGTCACTAGAGCAAGGTGCCACGACCTAGTACATGCCTGGACACGGTAACTTTGCATAGCTCATGCCTAGACACGGTAACTCGGCCTAGTGCCATGACATGCCTAGGCTAGGTGCATCGGCCTAGTGCATGCCTAGACACGTTGCATTACTTTAAAGGACAAGTCTTGATAGTGGTGCTCCCGCCTAGTGCCATGACAAAGCTCTAGGCGTGCCCTCGCCCCAAAGGCTAGCTCAGGACATGGTAACTCACCTAGTACATGCCTAGACACGAAGCCTCGGCCTAGTGCCATGACATGCCTAGGCAAGGTGCCTCGGTCTAGTGCATGTTTGGATACGGTGACTCGGCTTATAGTATGCCTAGACACATAGGCTCGGCCTAGTACCATGACATGCCGAGGCAAGGTGCCTCGGCCTATGGCATGCCTGGACACGGTGACTCGGTCTAGTGCATGCCTAGACACAGTACCTCGTCCTAGTGCATTATATGCCTAGGTAAGGTGCCTCGTCCTAGTGCATGCCTAGGCACAGTGACTCGGCCTTGTCGTTGCCTAGACTCGGTGCCGCCCAAGGTTACGATTACGCCAGCAAGGCACCTCGCCTACTGCATCCCTGCATTACGCTGCTCGGCCTAGTGCGATACCTAGCAAGGGTGCCTCGGCCTAGTTCCATTACATTCCTAGGTAAGCTGCCTCGGCCTAGTGCATGCCTATAAATGTTGACTCGGCCTTGTGCATGCCTAGATATGGTGCCTCGGCCAAGTGCCATGACACGCCTAGGCAAGGTTCCTCGACCTAGTGCATCCCTAGACACAGTGCCTCGGCCTAGTGCGATACCTAGCAAGGGTTCCTCGGCCTAGTGCCATGACGCAGCAAGGTGCCCTGACCAGCACTACGCCTAGACACGGTGACTGCCTAGTGCATGCTCCAGACACCGACCGCCTAAAGTGTCACCTAGACACGGTGCCCCTACTAACGCCATGTCAAACCCTAGAAAAGGTACCCGCCCAGTGCATGCCTCGACGGTGACTCGCCTAGTGCATACCTTCCAGATCTGGTCTTCGCCATGTCCCATGATGCCTAGGGAAGGTGCCTCGGCCTAGCATGCCCAGACACGGCGACCCCAAGATAAGTGTGCTCAGACACCTGCCTCGGCCTAGGTCTATGACATGCCTAGGCAAGGTGCCTCGGCCTTAGTTACGCAACGCCTAGGCAAGGTGCCCTGGGCCTACCAATACTGACGCGACCGACTCCTCGGCTTAGTGCAAGCCAAGATATAGTGCCTCGGCCTTAGTCCATGACTTGCCTCGGAAAGGTGCCTCAGCCTAGTGCCATGCAATGAGTAGGCAAGGTGCCTCGGCTTAGTACATGCCTAGAAGCGGCGACTAGGCCTAGTGCATGCCCAAGCATGGTGCCTCGGCCTTGTGCTATGTCATTTCTAGGCAAGGTACCTCGGCCTAGTACATGCCTGGATACGGTGACTCTACATAGTGCATGCCCAGACCTGCATTCTGCCTAGTGCCATGACATTTAGGCTTGGTGCCCTGGCTTCCAGCGCATTCCTGCATTAAGGTGCCCTCACCAGTGCCATGCCCAGGAAGGGTGCCCGGCCTGCGCCATGACAACCTCTAGGGCAAGGTGCCTCTCGCCTGCTGCATGCCAATACATGGTAACTGGGTTTAGTGCATGCCTGTACACACGTGCCTCGCTCCTAGTGCATGCCTAAACACTCCAAGTGATTTCACCCCATCAAGAAGCTCCAAACACGACGCCTCGGCCTAGGTCCATGACTTGTCTAGGCAAGGTGCCTCGGCCTAGTGCCATGCAATGCCTAGGCAAGGTGCCACAGCCTAGTGCGATACCTAGCAAGTGTGCCTCGGCCTAGAGCCATGACATGCCTAGGCATGGTGCCTCGGCGTAGTTCATGCCTAGACACTGTGACCCGGCCTAGTGCAAGCCTAGACACGGTGCCTCGGCCAAGGTCCATGACATGCCTATGAAAGGTGCCTCGGCTAAGTTCCATGCAATGCCTAAACAAGGTGCCTCAACTTAGTACATGCCTAGACACGGCGACTCGGCCTAGTGCATTCTTAGGCACGATTCCTCGGCCTAGTGCCATGTCATTTCTAGGCAAGGTACCTCGGCCTAGTACATGCCTAGACATGATGACTCTACATAGTGCATTCCTAGACAAGGTACCTCGGGCTAGTGCCATGACATGCCTAGGCTTGGAGCCTCGGCCTAGTGCATCCCTAGACATGGTGCTCTCGGCTCAGCGCATGCCCATACATGGCAGATTCCGCTCTGCTGCATGCCTAGCCACCTGCTCCTCGGCCTAAGCAAGCCATGACATGCCTGGGCAAGGTGCCTCAGCCTAGTGCATGCCTAGACAAGGTTGCTCGGCCTAGTGCCATGACATGCCTAGGAAAGGTGCCTCGGCCTAGTGCATGTCTTGACACGCTTGACTCTACCAAGGCATGCCCAGGACACCTAAGCCCCCGCCAGTGCCACACATGCCTAAGCAAGGTGCCCTACTAGTGCATGCCCAGCTTTCTGACTTGGCCTCATCCCGCCTAGACACGGGGCCTCGTCCTAGTACCATGACATGCCTGTGCAAGGTGCCTCGGCCTGGTGCATCCCAGATCACGCGCTCCCGGTGATTCGTGCGTCACCAGAGGGTGAGCTGAATCAACAAAATTTTTTTCCTATAGCCTCCCACGGCGTAGTCAAGCTACTGCAGATAATGTCTAGGGACGAACACAAAGGATGGGTTTTCATCCTACCTAATGATTTACTTGTTTGGAAAATGGTGAGGCTTTTTGTTTGGATTTGTGGATTTGGTCAAAAACAGTAGGGATGGTTTGTTCACTGGTTAACTGTAATAGCTTAAATGAAAGTGTGAAATGGTAACTCAAGGCTCGAGTCACTAGCTTGACAACATGGGGTATTATAAAGGTCTCGGTTATTTCCTCGCATTAGGGCAAATGACATATAGTCAAAGCCAAAACCGGATCTTTATTTAGCTATAAAACCTAACCCTAGAATCACTCCTATTTGAGTCCAACCAAGTATGATGCATTCAAAGTCCCATTCAGTTTAAAACCCTAGCATGAACCTCATTTCTCAATGGTTTGTAATGACATTTGGGAAGGATATCAGTGCATCTAACATTAAGAATGCACTGAACCCTAAAGCATGACAAGTATTGACCAAAGGAAAGATATTAAATGGCATTAAACCCTAGTTTGGAAAGTATGGAATCATAAATGCAATACCTGTATCATTTAAAGCAAGAGGACAACCTGCAGTAGCCCCTAAACCAAGCTAGCAACCCTCCTCTTCAAGGCTATGAGGCTTAGCCAAGCATTCCTTGAGTTGTCATCCTCAAGGGGGTGTTTGGCAGCCGAGAAAATGAGAGAAAGAGGAGAGAGAAGAGAGCAAATAAAACCCTAAAATGAAAAGCTGCGGGAAACTGTATAAAAATGAAAAGTTGCTTAGGGTTACAAAGTTTAAGGGGTTTATATAGTCAAACCCAAAGTGTGAAAATACAAAATTTCCTAAAATATAAAATTACATCAGGGACAAATGGTAATTTATCAAAACGTGGTCGCTTAGAACCAAAATACCAAAAACACAGTAATGAGATTCGCTTTATGTGAAATTTCGCTTAGTATAGGAGACTTTGCTATGCTACGAAATTTCCCAAATTTCATAAAATTCATTGAAGAGATAGCGAAATTAGGAAATTTCGCTAGGAACAGTTGAATTTGAGCTAGCTAAGTCAAATTTTAGATAGCTTAAACAGAAAATTTCGCTAGGCACAAGAATTTTCGCTTACTAGCGAAATTTCGCTAGCCTAGCTAAAATCTCAATTCTTTAAAAGATCGCGAAATTTTCGCTATGATTGCGAAATTTTCGCAATCCCAAATAAATTTTCGAATTATAGCAAAATCCTGATTACTTCGCTCCTCGCTTTGCTCACTGCATCCCCTCTTGCACTTCTTATTCATCACTATGCCTTCAATTCTTCACTAAATCTTGACATTTCATCGCCTCGGCTCGGTGAAATCATCGAGGATTCTCGCAATCAACACCAATTAGAAGCCAAGCTTGCATGATTGAAGTTCTCAAAAACCTGCAAAACTATCTAACGCAATCTCGAAAACAAATCAAAAACACTAAGTGGACATGCACATGACAATCGACGACCATCCGACAGCGCGCAAAGCACCTTTCAAACCTATCTTGAATAGGGCTCAAAATAGCACTTTTTGGGCACTAATCACTCGGCCTAGTGCATGCCTATACATGGTGACTCCTACTTATGCATGCCTAGACAGACCTGCCCTGGGCCAGTGCCATGACATGCCCGGGCAAGGTGTCTCGCACCTCAGTGCATGCCTGCACGGTGGCCCGGCCCGGCGCCATGACATGCCTAGGAAGGTGCCTCGGCTCAGTGCATACCGGGACACAAAGGGACTCCCCGTCTAAGGTACGCCCAGGACACCTGTCTCCAGCCCAGCGCCATTACATGCCCCAAGTAAGGTGCCCCGGTCTAGTGCATGCCCAGAAACAAAGGATCGACCTTGTCCCTTGCCCCAGACACCTGTGGCCTCATTCCTAGTGCCATGACATGCCTCAGCAAGGTGCCTCGACCTGCTGCAACCCTAGACACGCTGTCTCCCGCCAGCGACACCGCAAGGGTGCCTCGGCCTAGTGCTATGACATACATAGGAAAGGTGCCCCGCCCACTGTTTGCCTAGACACTCCGCGACGACCAAGCTCCACAGATGCCTAGTCCAGTGCTCCTACTAGTATCATGACATGTCTAGGCAAGGTGCCCCGTCTAGGCATGCCCGGGACACGGTGAACTGCCTAGTGCATGCCCAGACACATCTCATCCCACGCCATGACATGCCCAGCAAGGTGCTCAGCACGCTGGCATTCGCCCAGACACCTGTCTCGACCTAGTGCGATGCCTGGCCAGGCGGTGTCTCCGCCTCAAGGTTACGACATGCCCAGCAAGGTGCCTCGCTTAATCTGGCGCCTAGACACGGTGACTCGGCCTAGTGCTTCAGACACGGTGCCCTCGACCTTAGGTTCATGACATGCCCAGGGTGCCCCGGCCTAGCGCCATGCAATGCCTAGGCAAGGTGCCTCTACTTATGCGATACCTAGCAAGCGTGTTCTACTTAGTGCTATGACATGCTTCCAGTAAGGTGCCTCGGGGCTTAAGGTTCATGTCTGTGACATCGGACTCAAATTCTTAGTGCAAGCCTTGCTAGACACTGTGCCTCAGCCTAAGTCATTGAGAGATGCTCTGTAAGAAGGTGCTCCTGCCTAAGGCCATGCAATGCCTGTAGCAAGGTGCCCCGCCCGTGGATCCAACCCAAGACACGACCAACCAAGTGGGCACGCAGCCCTTTATATGTGATGCTCTAGTGGCAATCCTAGTACAATAATGACTAAGTGTCCTAATTTCTAACTCTGTCTCAACTCACAAGCCATCCTTCCGCCTAGGAGTCCCGACCGAATGAAACTCTACAATACCCACGCACTCCCACCCAGGAGTAGGAGTCCTCCCCTCCTAGGAGTCTTTCCCGCCTTGGAGACCTTCCCGCCTGGGAGTCTTTCCAGCCATAATGTAGCACCCTTTTCCCAACTTGCCTCATTGACGGGCGTCCCCTTCCAATGAATTATGTATTCGGTCCACTTGTTCTTTTAGTTCCCCATCTTCCTATTCTGTAGGATGCTTGCAATCTCTTTACTGAACTCGACTCTAACCATAGGTAGGTTCCGCTTTGTCAAGACTCGTCCTAATTAGGATCATCGTGATAAGGCTTCAAGAAGACATGGAAATGTCAGAAGCTTCAACCTCTCTGGTAGCTTCATTTGGTAAGCCACGTTCCCAATACGCTTCACCACTTCAAAGGGTCCATCATATCCTTGAAATCATTTATTTTCGATCTTCAACCACAGCGATGTACGCTTCTTCAACCGACACTCACTCTGGGTCGGATGAAGACAGCTTACTTGGAAAACCTCTCTAACACCACTAAAACTGATCTAAAGCCCTCTACTGAAACCCAATTAATGAAGTCGGACGACATTGCCACGGCTTCTCCTGACGTGATTGTGGGTCAGAATCAATCCCGCTTCCTTCTTCTGCTCGGTCTTGTCAACTTGACAAACATGGCATGTATTGACATATGCTTGTACGTCTTCCTTCATCTTAGGCCATTGAAAAGACCGAGCCATCAATGCCAAATGTTCTTTCCTCTCCCGTGACCGCACCATCTCGTATCATGCTTCCTTCCGCCAGCCTGCCTTAGCTTAGAAGGCACATATAGCTTCCCTCCTCTGAAGTAAAGCAACTCATTCTCGAGCCAGTATCGCCTCGTGGTGCCGCTCTTCACATACTCTACCAGCTTTTGATACGTGGAGTCTTGTGGAGCTTCAAGTCTTACTAGCTGTTTGAAATCTGTCACAACTGAGCTCAACTATCCCACATAACTCGCAACTTCCTTCCTACTCAAAGCATCTGCCACTTGGTTGTGTCGACTCGACTTGTGCACCCACACGAAATGAAAGTCGGCCAAGAACTCTTGCCACTGTTGCTCGGGCAAGCAGTTTTCCCGAGTTGTGAAGAAGGTGTTGGCAACATTGTTAGTCACTACTATGAACCGAGTTCCCATCAAGTAGTAAGCCTTCCAAGTCTCTTAGCAAATTCGATGACCGCAGCTATCTCTTTCATGGGCGTTATACCTTTCCTCCGCTGCATTACACTTCCGACTCTCGAATGCTACTAGATGGCCCTTTTCACCAAAGATCGCACTCTAGGTCCTCGGCCCCGACGATCCTGATAACTTCAACCGACAACTCAGTCGGTAGTCTCAAAACTAGCTCGAGGCGATCGCATTCGAAGCTGAAGGCAAATGTAGCACTCGCATCCCATTCCCACTTCCTCTCTTTTTCAAAAGGATCGTGAGAGCACCGCTATCTTGCACAGCCCAAGATAAATCTCCTTAGTACTTTGCTGCCGAGGAACACCGGTTATGTCACTTTGGCTCCGGTCACAATCTCGAATTGTCGCCACCTTCGCAGACCATCCATCCTTATCTCTCGACTTGAAATCAGATGACCCAAAACTTGATCTCGGGCCCCAACAAACTCAATTCTTCTCTTTCTGACATATAATCGTTCCCGCTCAATCCTGCCACCATCTCAGGTGTACCACGTGATCTTCTAGAGTCGGCCGTAGACGTCATGTCGTCTAAGTATACCACCACGAATGAATCCAAGAAGTCGAATAGGACATCATTCATGAGGTTACAAAATGTAGCGAGAGCATTAGTCAAACCAAAACGCATAACTAAAAATTAAAAACTTCCATACCGTGTTACACATGTAGTCTTTGCCTTGCCCCTTCCAGCCACGCGCACTTGCCAATATCCCGATCCCAAGTCTAGCTTGGTGAAGTACTCGGCCTTGCTCAATCGATTGAACAGTTCTGCAGCTAAAGGTATCGGATACTTGTTCTTGATCGTGACTTTAATCAGTGCCCGGTAATCAACACACATCCGAAGCGTCCCATCTTGCTTCTTCAAATGAGCACCTGCTCCATACGAATTTCTTGTGCTGGCCGGACCAACCCGCATCCGAAGAACTCCATCAACCGTCTCGCGAATCCTCTCAACTCGTGGAGTCATCCGATAAGGAGCTTGGCAGAGGTCTCACCCCGCACGCAGCTCTATCTCGATAGTCCGTTCATTTTCTAGGTGGCAATTTCTTCGCAAGAACTGGGAGGCATAACATCGGCAAATCTCCTCGCAGATAGGGCTACTAGATTCGGCACCCCGACTTGCTTGTCCTGGGCTTTGATCTCGATCAATGTCGCGACATATGTGTGCTTGCCTTTCCTAAGTCCTTTCGAGTTGCGTATGCATACGTCTTCTCCCGGCGTCTCTTAGCAAACTTTGCCGATGTTGGGCCACAGCACGGCCGCTTCTCTACCCATGATCAACCCATTCAAGTGCGGCAACAAGGCTACCTTGGCTCTTTGAAGAAATCGCTTGCCTAAAATGAAATCAAAATCATCCAAAGGAACACCTGCGAAGTCTATCGCACCTTCCAATCCTGAATTCGAATTAAGCTGGTTCTTCGCCATACCATGCCTCAGGTTTCGGGCTATTACTTTGCCAGCCGCGGCCATCTTTAGCCAGATTCAATCCGAGTATGGCTACCTCCTTTGTTGATACAAAATTGTGGGTTGCCCCACTGTCTACCAATGCCAAAATTTTCTGCCCTCCTGTCAACAACTCAACATACATCAGTCCCCTGTGAGTCACCTCGACTCGCATTGCATTCAACAACTAAAGAGGGTCGGGCTCTTGATTCGCGTCACTTAGGGCAGCGAATCAACAAAATTTGTTTCCATAAATTTCCCATCGCCGTAGTCAAGCTACCGCAGTGATAGCTACTAGGCCGAACATCGATGGGTTTTCATCCCACGAATGATTTGCATTAGTGTTTGAAAATTTGGGTGAGGCTTTAGTTTGGATTTTTAAGGTTGTCTAAAACAAGGTTGTATGTTCACCGACCGATCGAAATGGTTAGCAAGTGAAGTGTAAAATGGTAACTCAAGGTTTAGGTCACTAGCTTGATAACATGGGGCTAACAAGTGTCCTCGTCATATCCTCGCATTATGGCAACATAGTCAGCCATAACCTGATCTTTGTTTAAATTTTTAAACCTAACCCTGTAACCACTTATTTGAGTCAAATGTGCATTATGCATTTACAGTCCCTTTTAGTTTAAAACCCTAGCACTCAACCTCATTTTAGTGGCTCGTAAGGGCCATCTAAAGAATATCAGTGCATCTACCAATAAGTATGCACTGTACCCTAAAGCATGGCAAGTATTGACCAAAGCAATGACATTAAATGGCATTAAAACCCTAGTTTGGAAGGTATGGAACCATAAATGCGGGATTATTTAAAAACATGAGGGACACCGTAAAGGTTTCAAAAACCAAGCTAGCAACCCTCCTCTTCATATTATGAGGCTTAGTTACATCCCTTGAGTTGTCATCCTCAAGGGGGTGTCACAGTCAAAAAATGAAAGAAAGAGGAGAGAGAAGAGAGCAAATGAAACCCTAAAAAGAAAAGCTGCGGGAGATATTTACATAAATGAAAAGTTGCTCAAAAGTTTCTCTGGGTTACAAAATTATGGGGGTTTATATAGTCCACCCAAAAGTGTGAAAATACAAGAATGCCTAAAATATTGGCTTACAAAAGGGACAAGGTGGTAATACACCAAAACGCAGTCGTTTGGCATTAATTACAATAAAATCACAGTATAAACATTTTCGCTTATGGAGGACAATTTGGCTAGCATAGCGAAAATTTTGTTATTTATAAATTTCGCTAGCCTAGCTAAATTCTACAGAGATAGCGGTTTGAGAAATTCTCGCTATCAACAAAGGAATTTCTCGCTTAGTTAGCGAAATTTCGCTAGGCTAGCTTAAAATTATGAGATAGCGAATTGGTTAATTTCATGAAGTGATTTTCGCTGGTAGCGTAAATTTCGCTACCAGAAATTTCACTTCGCTAGGATTGGCAAATGCCATGGTTGGCAATTCATCCCACAAATCTTTCAATCATACGAAAATCCCGATCGCCTGCTTTGGCCATCGCATCTCACCGACTGAACTCGCTCTTCAAACGCACTTCCAAATTCCTTACTTTTATATGGCACACTGTGGATTCTCAGCATTCCAAGACATTACATATCTTGTCATTAAACTTAAACACAAGTACGAGGTACGCAAAGACCCAAATCACCAAAACAAGCTCTGGGGTGGCATTAGTGGAACTATGGACCTGCAGACATCAATTAGTTTAATTGAGATTAGTGCCCAAAGCACTCCAAAACCTATCTTGATAGGCTCAAAATAGCACTTTTCGGTAACTGGAATCACTTTAGACCTTGTTTGTTAGACTCGCTTTTGCTGATGATATTATTCTTCTCGCAACCTCGCTTTTATGTGGCCCATCGCAGATAAAGATTCAGACGCTCCAGAAGCGATAGGAAGTCCCTCTCCCCACTTTCATTAGAGGCGCTTCTTCCAACCCTTCTTGCTCTGGAGGTCTTCGCATCCGACTTCCGTCGACTTTGTTGTGGCCGTGAGTAGAGGAAGAGGTCACCAGAGTTGGATAGGCGTCATTGCCGCATTGCCGAGGCAAGTCTTCGACACCTTGCCTCGCCTCACTGAGTTCCATCCCGCAACCGACATGAAGTTGAACAGCTTATCGACTTCCTGGACATGTCCTTTGCGTCAAGGATCAACGAGCCAAACTCTTTCTACACATAGTCTCGATCGGTCCCACGCTTCGCCATATCGAGACTCCTCGCCATCCACGCTAGGTTCGGTGGCAGAACCATCCTTCAGCTTCTTTTTCAAGATCTCCACTTTCCTCGACATCTTTGGTCGCCAGCGCCAGCCATTGCCGCCGTCTCGGGTCCGCCACCAAAGCTTTGCATCACCCGTCAACATAGTGGTTATCAAGCACTATTCACCCACCGGTATTCACAAATACAAAAGATTGTTCCATGTCCCGTAGAGAAGTTCTAAGCCTCGCCCGCGACCACAAAAAGGCCATGGAACGCACCTCACAGAGGCTGACCGCATTAGTCGGGCGCGTGTCTCTACACCTCGCCGCTTCAAAGAATACGATCTCCCCTAGAGATCTCGATCCGGGCCTTTGAACTCCGGCCATGGTCCGCATCCGCCATGGAATGACCCCCTCCGCTCTCAACAACTTTCTGAGTGTCCATAAATTCATCGCTGTGAGTCAAGATGCGTAACGACATCAACGATCCAGTCAGCGTGGCGCCCGCCCCGCCGGTTGTGCTCATCTCCGGCCTGGGCCTGGACATTTGGCGCGTCTACTCCTCGCCTTATCCTTGCTACGAAAGCCCCACGCAGCGCATCACCCTTCTTCATCCTCGCTGGGCCGCTATCCGTGGATCTGATACCAACTGTCACACACCCTCTTTTTGGCTCGTGTGCTACACAGAACCCAAGAAACAATCCTCTTCACAATGCCTCACCTTCTCCAAAATAAGGAGTACGGGGCACTCTCTCCAATTTGTATTTTATTAGCTACTAAAAACACCGTATTAATTGCAAAGGTTCCCACATCTCGAGATGCCTTATGCTTTTCGTGGATCCAACTCCAATACATGAATTAACCAAGCTGAACGCAGACCCTTTATATATAGAGGATGCTCAAGGGCAATCCTAGTACAATAATGACTAAGAGTCCTACTCTAACTCTAGTCTTCAATCCAGCAAGCCAGCGCAATCCTTCCCGCTCAAGGAGTCTTGACCGAATGAAACTCCTATACACAGCCACACAATTCCCACCAGGAGTAGGAGTCCTCCCCGCCTAGGAGTCTTTCCTTCCTAGGAGACCTCCACCGGGACCTTTCCCGCTGGAGTCCAAACTCCCGCTTGGGAGTCTTTCCCACCTAGGAGTAGGAGTCCTTCCCGCCTGAGAGTCCTTCCGCCAAGAAGTCCGTCCTGCATAAGACTCTCTTAGGGTCAGAATAAATCCTGCTGCACCCTGCTGGATTAGGAAGCTTGCCGCCTGCGCCCCCCTCGCCTGGGCCGACATCCTCCACACGCACCTCGCTTATTCTCGCGCCACGCCCAGCCCCCTAAGCCGTGAGTGTCGTGACAACCACTGTGTGAGTCCTAGCCGGATTACTTGCTTGCCTTCCCTCAAGTGCGTGCTCACACTTTGTGCCTCCGGACACTTGTTTCCCATCTTTGCCTTACTCGTTTTCCCTTAGGCGGGCGATGGGGCAAAGGCGTTTCACATGTCGACCCGACCTCCGCTACCGAGGGGCTGAAACCTAGACATCGGCCTCGCCCAGCGCGATGTCAGCGGCGGTGCCTCGCCTAGTTCATGACACATGCCTAGCCAAGGTGCTCGCCTGAGTGCATGCCTAGACACGGAAGATCGCCCAGCATGGCGACACCGCTCTCGCCTAGCGCGACATGCCTAGGAAAGGTTCCTCGGCCAAGTGCATGCCTAGACACAGTGACTGGGCCTAGTGCATGCCTAGACACGGTGCCTCGGCCTAGTTCCCTGACATGCCTAGGAAAGGTGCCTCGGCCTAGTGCATGCCTAGACACGGTGGCTCGGCCTAGTGCCATGACATGCCTAGGCAAGGTGCCGCGGCCTAGTGCATGCCTAGACACGTTGACTCGACCTAGTGGATGCCTAGACATGGTGCCTCGGCCTAGTGCCATAACGTGCATAGGTAATGTGCCTCGGCATAGTGCATGCCTAGACACGGTGACTCGGCCTAGTGAATGCCTAGAAACGGTGCCTCGGCCTAGTTCCATGACATGCCTAGGCAAGGTGCCTCGACTTAGTTCATGCATAGACACGGTGACTCGGCCTAGTGCATGCCTAGACATGTTGCCCCAGCCTAGGTCCATGAAAATCCTAGGCAAGGTGCCTCGGCCTAGTCCAGCGCCCAGAGACACAGGACCTGCTCAGCATGGCTGACATGCCTGCCAGCCATGACATGCTTAGGCAAGGTGCCTCGGCCTAGTTCCTGCCTATACACCTGCCCCAAACCAGCGTGCATGCCCAGAATAAGTGCCCCACTAGTGCCATTACATGCCCAGCTAAGGTGCTCCCGCCTAGCATGCCCAGACACCTGACTCGGCCTCGCAAGCTCACAAAACTGGCAAGGAAACGCCCAGTGCCACATCATGCTCACAACCGCCATCGCCAGCATGCCCACACGCAGGCCTGCCCAAGGCGATGCCCAGAAAGCGGTGCCTCGGCCTGCGGATGCCCAGACATGGTGCCCCGGCCTAGTGCCGCTTAACTGCATAGGTAATGAGCCCGCGATAGTGCATGCCCAGACACCCGCGACCCGGCCAGTGCATGCCTAAGAGAACGCACCCCGCCCGCGCCATGACATTTTCTGTGGCGCGCCCCACTCAGTCTGCCATGCCAGACGCCGACCCTACCCAGTGCATGCCTAGACATGCGGTGCCCCTACCTAGGTCTATGACATTCCCAGTGGCAAGGTGCTCGCCCAATGCATGCCTAGACACCTGGATTCTTCGCTCTAGTGCATGCCTAGACACGATGTCTCGGCCTAGTGCCATGATATGCCTGGGCAAGGTGCCTCGGCCTAGTGCATGCTTAGACACGGTGCCTCGGTCTAGTGCCATTACATGCCTAGATAAGGTGCCTTCCTGGCCAGTGCATGCCTAGACACTGGCGGATCCACTGTGCATGCTCAGAATTGTGCCTCGGCCTTAGTGCCATGACATGCCCAGCAAGGTGCCCTGGCTGGCCGCATGCCCGCACCCGTCTTTGGCCCAAGACGGCGCCTGAAGAAGGGTGCCTCGACCCAGCGCCACACAACATTAATGTGCTCAATCATCAGCACGGATGACACTGACCTGCCCAAAAATGCCTAGACACCCGCATTCCCAAGATAGTGCCATGACATGCCCAGACGTGCGCTCCTACTAGTTCAGCCTGCACACGATGACTGACTCCAGCGCATTCCTACACATGGTGCCTCGACCTAATGCCATGACATACCTAGGAGAGGTGCCTTGGCGTAGTGCATGCCTAGACACGGTGCCTCGGCCTAGTGCCGTGACATGCATAGGTAATGTGCCTCGACCTAGTGCATGCCTAGACACCTGCGATTCCCGGCCAATGCATGCCTAGACACCGCGGGGTCTCTCAGTGCCATGACATGCCTAGGCAAGGTGCCTCAGCTTACTTCATGCCTAGGCACGATGACTCGGCCTAGTGCATTCCCGCATTACTTATGCTCCCGGGCCAGGTCCATGACACTGCCCTGCGGCACGCCCAGACACCAGACGTCCGCCCCAGCGCATGCCTAGGACAACGTTCCTCGGCCTATACATGACACTAGGCAAGGTGTTCTACTAGTGCATACCACAATACTGGTGCCTCTACTTACATGCCCAGACAAAGTGCCTCTGGGCTAGTGCCATTACATGCCTATGTGTTGTCTCTACTTCAGTGTGTAAATCTTGTGGCATGGTGACCGCCTTAGCATGCCCAGAAACAAAGGTTCTACTTAGTGTCATGACATGCCTAGGCAAGGTGCCCCTTACTAGTGCATTCCTAGATTACGCGGGATTCTACTTAATGTGATACGAGCAAGCGGTGCCTCAGCCTAGTGCCATGATGGTCAACCCCTCACTAGATAAATATAAGTCCCGGCATGAGGCTTGCTTGTCCCATGGTCGACCCAGAAGGGTAAACGAGAGCAAGGCAAAGAGACGGGAAGCAAGTGTCCGAGGCACAGCATGAGCCAAGCACGCACCAGGGGAAGGCAAGGCATCCAAATTCGACACGCACAATGGCCGCCATGGCACTAACGCCAGGGAACCTGGGCGTGCACTCGAGGCAAACGGAATCAATGTGAGAATGTTTAATTTATATGTAAGTTCCTCACAAGAAGCTTCCCTAATCCAGCGCAAATAAGGATTCCTTACAATTTTTAAGGAGTCCTGGCGTGTGAAGGACTCTCAGCGGAAGGACTCCTACTTAGGCGCGAAAGACCCTGCCGGCCGGACTCCTAGACGACGGAAAGACTCCTCAAAGTGAAGGTCTCCTAGGGGAAAGACTTCTAAGCTATGGCGACTCTACTGTGGAATCATGGGCCGTATAAGAGTTTCATTTAGTCAGGACTTCTAGAGCAGGAAGGATTGTGCTCGTTGTCAGATTGAAAACCAAAGTTAAAGAGACTTTAGTTATTATCGAACTAGGATTGCCCTTGAGCATCCTATATAAAGGCCTCGTTGCACCACTTGGTTAATTCATGTATTTGGAGTCGATTCATGATAAAAGCATAGAGTTTCGAGATGTGGTTTTTGCAAAAGTGTCTTGTGTTTGTGAGTTAATAAAATACAAGTCGTAGAGTGCCCATTACGCCATGTGTTCTGCAGAGAATTACACAGGTGATGAGAATAATGGCTGTTAAAAATCGCACACTGCGCCAAAAAGCATAGTGGCGCGATAATTTGGTATCAGAGCAAGGTTGGTATCATAGACACGGATGGCAAACGCGAGGATGTCGGTTAATGCACTGCGTGAGCAAGTAGCAAGGATAGGGGCCTAGGTAGGCACGCAAGTGTCCGTGCTCGACGCTGGGAGATAGCACAAAGAATCGAGGCTTAACACCACCCTTTCGACTGCATCACCGATGTCGCCCCGCATCTTGACCAGCAACATGGAGGAACGATGGAGTCATTCCATGACCGGATGCGACTATGAACAACGAGGAGCCCGAGGAGCGGATCCCATCTCTAGAGGGGGAGATCGCGTTGGCCGGGCTTAGCCGTGGTGTAGGGCACGCCACCGCCGTAGGCCTCCGCAAAGGTGCGAGTACCGAGCCAAAGCCTGGGCGCCGCGAACGCAAAGACTTGGAGAACTCTAGGACATTGGAGCAATACTCATCGCCTTCAAATACTGATGGTGAAACGTAACGACATAACCACTCAGTACTTGGATGTGTGATGCGCCAGGCGGACCAGAACGAAGGACACGACGCTACTGGGCCGACCAAAGATCGAGAGCCGGAGATCTTGAAAAGTATTGAAGATCAATCTTACCATGAACATAAATGCTGTGATGGCGAGGGGAAATCGGGAAACTGGCAGACTGGCACTGTGAGACTATGTGAAAGAGTTTAGCTCATTGATCCTTGACATCAAGGACATGTCCGAAGTCGATAAGCTGTTAAACTTCATGAACCGCTGCAGACGGCTCCAAACCGAATCGAGGAGGCAAGGTGTCCAAGACTTGCCCTTAGTAATGGCAAATAATGGACGCCTTTATCCGACTATAAAGTGACCCTTCCTCTACTCCCACCCAAAAGGGGAAGGCCACAACAAAGAGAGCTTCAACCGGAAGTCAATGTAAAGACCTCCAAGATGAGGCGGTTGAAGAGTCACAGACGCATCAGTGGGGGAGAAGGACTTCCCCACAAACTACCAGTCAAGCCGGGATGCTGATTCACATGGGCCACACTGGCGCGAGACGCCCAGCCAGCATAGTCAACGCACTCATGGCTGAAAACGGGGAAGATAATAGGGTAGAGGTCCCTACAAGAGCCAACCCTCTTCAGTTGTTGAATACAATGCGAGCCGAGGCGACTCAAAGGGGACTGATGTATGTTGAGTTGCTAACCGGAGGGCAAAAAATTGTGTATTGAATAAACAATAACTACAATTTAGTCACCAAAGGAGGGCAAATTACTTCCTGATCGGGTCGCAAAGAAGAAAGTAAGCTCAAAGTCGAATAGCTACACAAGAGACGCATGGTATGGCTTAAGAACATGGCAATTCGGGATGGGGATTGAAAGGTACTATAGACCCTTAGTGTTCCTTCTCGATGATTTTGATTTCATTTTTGTGTAACGATTTCTTCCAAAGAGCCAAGGTAGTTTTGTTAAGCAATACTTGACTGACCGTTGATCGCGGATGAGAAGCGAATGCATGCTTTGTGGCTTACACAAGAAGTCGCCTAAGAGACCTTCAGTGGGAGAAGACTTGGTCCCCGCATCCCGAGAAAGGCCTTAGGAAAGGCGAAGAAGACACATAAGGAAACAAAGGGCAATGATCGAGATCGCTTCTGACAAGCAAGTCGGCGCCGCATGCCATAACTCTACATCAAGAGATTTGTCGATGTTATGCCTCGGAAGGTCAAGAAGTCGCCACCGAGAAGGCAGATGGATCTTCAGATTGAGCTCGTGCCAAGGTCGAGACCTCCTGCCCAAGCTCCTTACCGGATGACTCCACCAAAGTTGAGAGAGGTTATGGAAGCAAATTGACTGAAAGTTACTGACGCTGGTCCGTTCAACCCTCCAAAGCGTCGTAAGGAGCACCGGTGTTGTTTCAGAAGAAGCAAGATGGGACGCTTCGGATGTGTGGGGATTACCGGGCAATAAATAAGGTCACGATTACATCAAGTATCCGAAACCTAATATTTAACCCGCGGACTTGCACTGGTGCAGCGTCGCAAAGTACTTCACCAAGCAGATTTGGCACCCGGATGGGCAAAATGTGGTCAAGGACGAGGCAAAGACAAGCATGTAACACGGCGGAAGTTTTTAACGGTTATGCCTTTGGTTTTGACTAATGCTCCGCTACATTTTGTAACCTCATGAATGATATCCATTCACTTCTGACTCATTCGTGGTGGTATACTGACAACATAGTGATCTGGCACCCACTCTAAGATCACGTGGTACACCTGAGATGGTGCTGATGCATCGGTGCGTAATCCAGTTGTATGTCAAGAAAGAGAAGTATGGTTTGTTCGCATCAAGATCAAGTTTAAATGTCCGATTTCAAAGTCCGCTATAAGGATGGATGGTGCTAAGGTGGCAACACTAGAGATCGCTCACTTAATTAAGCGCGAGAACTTTGATCGCCTTCGCTTAGCAAACTACTACAGAGATTTATACCGGGCTATTCCAAGATAGCCGCGGTTTCGCCGTACCTCGGAAAAAGAGAGGCGGAATGGGATGCAGAGTGCTGTCGCCTCCGTGGCTCAAAGATGCGATCACCCGTGAGTCATTAGACTCTAATTGAGTTGTCGCCAGCGCACACGACGCCGGGACAGGCCCTAGGTGGAGTGCTGGTAAAGAGGCAGAACCAAAGAGCATTTGAGAGTCAGTTGAATACAACGCAGCGCACACACGAGAAAGACAGGGATTAACGCAATCCAATACCTGAGAGATCGCGAAGCACCACTTTATGGAACGGTGTTCTGAGTAGTGACCACATTACAACACCTTCACAACTCAGAAGAAGCTTACTGCTAAGCAAGATTGATGGTAAGAATTCTTGACCAACTTTGATTTCGTGTGGGTGCACAAGCCAGGTCGACACAATCAAGTGGTAGATGCTTTGAGTAGGAAGGAAGTTGCGAAAGCATGAGGTTCATCGAAGTCTGGGCTTAGACATATTTCAAAATGGGCTGAGTTAGACTCTTTTGAAGCTGTGCCAAGACCCGACGATCAAAAGTCGGGGTGTAGCAAGTGAAGAGCGGCACCACAAGGCAATACTAGCTCGAGCTGTTTTACTGGGAGTAGAATCCTATATGTGCCTTCGAGCAAGCTGAGACAGGAGCTGCTGAAGGAAACACATGATACGAGATGGGCTGGTCACCCAAGTGAGGAAAGAACTTTGGCATTGCTGGCACGGTCTTTTCATTGCCTAAGATGAAGGAAGACGCGCAAGCATATGTCAAGACATGCCATGTTTGTCAAGTTGACAAGACCGAACGAAAAAAGGAAGCGAGATTGTTACAGCCCCTGTCCATTCCGGAGAAGCCATGGCAATGTATCGATGGACTTCATCGTTGGCTCCGAAAGACAGTCAGATTAGTTTTGTAGACAAGTCTTCCAAGTAAGCTATTTCATCCCACTGAGCGAAAGGTCCAATGCTGAAGAAGAAGCTGATTCTTCAAGAATGTGAAACACTTCGGGGATATCCGAAGACTTAGCGAGCGATCGAGATACGCGTTTACCGCGCCAGCTTACTGCTTAAGATGTGGGGTACAGAATGCAAGTTCTCGATCGCGAATCACCCCGCATTGATGGTCGACAAAGAGATGAATCGTATTAGAATGCGATTTGCTCCAATTTTCGCATAGCCTTCAAAATTGGTAGGAACTTCTAGAGCCGTCACAGTTGTCCTACAATCTACAGCGAAGTTCAGCCACAGGTATGAGCCCTTTGAGGTAGCACCTGAAACCCAATGATACGCCGGACGTACCGGTTACCTGAGCAACCCTGACTTAATAACATCATACAAGTTTGCAAAGTCTCGCCAAGTAGACACATGGAAGAAGTATGCGAACAAAGAGACCTCGGAATTTGGAGCAAGGAGAGATGGTTGTTGGAAGCTAATCTCAACTGAAGAAGATCGACATAGCGCTTTTAGAGAGGTTTGATTCGAAATATGATGGACCCCTTGAGTTATGAAGCCATTGGAATATAAATCAAACCACACGAGAGGTTGAAGCTTCAATCGACATTCCACATGTAATATTCTTGAAGCTCATCACGTTGATCCTAGTCCGCATGCAGAGTGCAGCAAAGCCGGAACCCACCTATGGTTAGATTCGGCCCAAATAATGCGCATCCTGCCAGATGTAGAAGATGAGGAACCTGGAAGCGAATGGGCGACCAACGCCATCTGGTCAAAGGACACGCGAGTACCGGTGCAAGCGCGTGCCGCAATGCGGCGCTTAAAGATCGCATCCGGTGCGGCGCGGCCGGGGTCAACGAGGCGTTGAATACCTCTAGAGCGGGAGGGATTGTCAGCCCTCACCAGATAAATACGTTCAGGCGTACGACGCCGCCGCCAGCCGCCATGGCCCGCCTAAGGAAAAACGGTAGCAAGGCAAAGATGGAAACGCGTCGAGGCACAAAGCGCGAGTTCAAGCATCGCACATTAGGAATAGCCAAGCACAAGAGAGCTTACGGTATATGGCAGCAAGAACATGGTAATTCGTATGAGGATTAGAAAGGCAATGAATAGACTCTTAGTGTTCCTTCGATGATTTTGATTTCAATTTCAGTAACGATTTTTCCAAAGAGCCAAGGTAGCCCATTGCCGCACTAATGAACTGATCATGGATGAGAAGCAACCATGCTTATGGCCTGTGATCAAGAAGTCGCCAAGAGACCTTCGAGAAGACTTTGTCCATTTCCAACCTGGTGAAAGGCATTAGGAAGTATGGTAACAATATATGTCGCACAATGATCGAGATCAAGCCGACAAAAAATTGGCGTATGCCATAGCCCCCATACTACCAGATTGCTGGCGTTATGCCTCCCGAAATGCCGTAAGAAGCTACCACCGGTGAAGGCGCACGATCATCAACAGAGTCGCGCCGCGTCGGCACCACCGCCAAGCTCCTTTACTCATTAGACCACCCATAGCTGAGAGTTGAGTGGCTGGGGCTGACGGAGTTGCCGGAAGCGAATCAGTCCGCCTCCAAAGCCGCCATAGAGCATCGCGTTATTTGGCACAAGACGGACGCTTCACCGTGATTACCGCACCGAATAAAGTCGCTATCAAGAACAAGTATCTCGATACCTTCGGGCCGTGGAACCCGCTGGATGATCGAAAGCAAGTTTGACTTCACTCGCTTAGACTTGCAATCAAGATATTGGTGGCGCGAATGGGCGATCGGTGGAATGCTATGTGCAATATGGTGTGAAGTTTTGAATTTTAGTTATGCCTTTGTTGAATTAATGCTCCCGCTACATTTTGTAACTCAAATGAATATCCTGGCTCCACTCTGATCATCTGTGGTGTATACTGATGATATAGATCACATCCCAATTAAAGATAATAGGTATGCACTTTGAGATGGTACATGCACTGGTGCGCAAATCCAATGAAGGTCGGGGAAGAAAGAGAAGTATTTTACCGCAACTCGACTGCTTAGGTCATCCGATTTCAAACCAAGATAAGGATGGAAGGTGCGGCAAGTAGCAATTCAGACGCCACTACCAAGGTGTGACAGAACTTCATCGTCTTCTACGCTTAGCAAACTACTACAGTAGATTTATATCAAGGTTATTCTAAGATAGCTAGTGTTTCATGGACCCGAAAAAGAGAGTAGCGGGAATGGGATAAAAGTGCAAGCCTCCAAGCTCAAAGATGCGATCACCCTGTGGCGCTGAGAACTGCCCACTTGAGTCATTGCTTCAAGTGCATAATGCGCCTGGGACAGGCCTTAGGTGGAGGTTGTGCAAGAGGGGCATCCAGTACGAGAGTCAAAGAACAAAACAGGAAAGGCACAACGCCCATGAGAGAAGAGGATTGACCTGGTCATCCACACTTTGAGATCAAAGACACTTTATGGGAACTCGTTCGTATTAATGGATCACAATGTCGCCGCACCTTCTTCACAACTCAAGAAGCTACCCGCTAAGCAAGATCGATGGCGCGAGCTCTTAGCCGACTTTGATTCGTGGGTGCATGTCAGCTCACAACCAAGTGTAAGGCATGTTTGGTAGGAAGCAGCCAGCAGCCATGGATTCAAGCCTGGCTTGTGACAGATTTCAAACAAATGAAGGCGACTAAGTCGGATAAGACTCCAACGATAAAAGTCAGGTAGAGCAGGAAGAGCGCACCACTGGTGCACACGCTCGAGAATGAGTTACATTATCAGAGCAGGGAATATATGTGCTTCTAGCAAGCCAAGATGTGAGTCTAAGGAAACATTACGATACGACATGGGTCAGGTCACCCAGAGAGGAAAGACCATATCACTGCACGGCCTTTTCATTAGCCTAAGATGAAGGAAGATCGCAAGCATGTCAAGACATGCCATGCTCGTTATTGACAAGACCGAGAGGAAGAATGAAGGGATTGTTACAGACTCCCGCTTCATTCCGAGAAGCCATGGTAAAGGTGTATCGATGGACTTCATCGTGCCTCCGAAAGTGAGGCTTCTGACTCGCCTGTGGTGGTAGACAGTTTTTCCCAAGAACGCTTCATCCTGCAAACTTATTCAATGAAGAAGCAAATGGCATCTTCTTTAGTAATGTTGTGAAACATTTTGGGATAATTAAGACATAGCGAGCGATCGTAGATACGCGGCTTCATCGCGTGGATTCGGGGTTGAGTCGTCTAAGATGCTGCATTTAATGCAAGTTCTCAATCGCAATTCACCTTCACTTCAATAATCGCATATAGAGAGTGAATCAAATGCTAGAAGAGTATTAAAACAATTTGGCATACCTTCTCAGAAAATTTATTGAACTTCTAGAGCCAACTAGCTTATCCTACAATCAAGAACGGGTTCAGCCACAAGTATAAGCCCTTTCGAGTAGTTATAATCGAAATTTCCAACCACGCATCTTACCTTATCGGCATTTGAAAGCAACCACTAACGTAAGCCTGGCGTGATAAGTTTTCAAGTCTCGCAAGATTTGCTTGATGGTAGTTCTGCAGATGTTCTCAGAAGGCAAGTGACGATGAAGAAGGGCGGACAAAGGCAAGTGGAGACCTCGAATTCGGTAATGGGAGATGGTTCGTTGAAGCTAACCCCGATCCGAAGAAGATCGTGAATAGCGCCTTCGTGAGAGATTTGATTCAAATACATGGACCCCCTTGAAGGCAGCGTATTGGAACGGGTCAAAACCGGCTACTAGAGAGGTTGAAGCTTCACCCTACATTCCATGTGGCCAAGCGATCACGTTGATCCAGTACTGACAGTGCAAGCAAAGCGAAACCCGCCATGGTTAGAGTCAGTTAAGCAAAGAGATTTGCTATCCGGCGAAGATGGGAACTGGCAAGGCGTGGACCGAACCAATTCACGGAAGGACGCCCGTCGAAAGGGGGAAAAGCGGTCATTGCAGCGAATGATCGATCTTTATATGCGCGGTTGAAGTCAACGAGGACGTTGAATACTTAGTAGGGGGAGGGTTTGTCGCCCTCGACTAGATGTAAATGACGAGTCCATGCGCGGTATGCTCGCCACTTAGTCGCCTAAGGGAAACGAAAGGCGTAAAGATGGGAAACAAGTGTCCGGAGGTAAAAAGAATGAGCCAAGCACACACATGAGGGAAGGCAAGCAAATAAACCGTCGGAAGCAACAAAGGGTCGCCACGGCACTACCGCCAGAGGCCTAGGGCGTGACACTTGAGGCATACGAATCTGGTGGGGAATGTCGCCCACATCAAAGGTAGAGCCTCGGGCGGCAACCCAACTGAGCAACAAGGATTCCTATAGCCCAGAGTCCCATGCATGACTCAAGCGAAGGACTCCTACTCCTAGGCGGGAAAGACTGCCAATGGACTCCTAGGCGAAAGACTCGTGTTAAGGTCTCTAGGCGGAAAAGACTCCTGCAGCAGGATGACCTGGCGCTAGGACTCTAGATGTAAGAATTGAGTCATTGGTTTGATTGAAGACTAGAGTTAGAGTAGTACTCTTTAGTCAATATTGTACCAGGATCAGCTTCCTTGAGCATCCTATAAAGGCCTACGTGCCCACTCTCTGCTAATCTTATGTACCTAGAGTCAATCCATGTAGTGCCATAGAGCCCAGATGGAGAGTCTACAAGAGTGTCTTAGGTTTTAGTAGCTAATAAAAATACAAATTGGAGGAGAGTGCCCCGTGACCCCATGTGTTCGAGAATAGAGTGAGATTGAGTCTGGGCCGGTCTGCTGGTTCCTAAGCACGCACACGAGTCAAAAGAGGCGCACATGCCCAGGAGGTGCTCACTGGCATGCCTAGGGACACGATGCCCGGCCCAGTGCGATGCCTAGCCAGGCTGCCTCGCCTAACCCATGACATGCCTAAGAAAGGTGCCCCTAGTGCACATGCCTAGACACCGTGACTCGGCCAAGTGCAAGCCTAGACACCGATGCCCGACCTAGTGCCACGCCACATGCCCAGGCAAGGCCCCCGGCCCAGTGCATGCCCAGACTCGGGTGCCCCGGCCCCAGGCGCGGCTCAGCAAGGGCCTCGCCCCAGGCCAAGGACATTGCCTCCAGCAAGGCCTACCAGTGGTCCCTTGAACAGCGATCAGCTTCCAGCATGCCTCGACACCCCGGGGCTCCCACTAGTGCCATGACATGCCCAGGCAAGGCCTTCCAGCGCATGCCCAGACACGTGACCTCGGTCTAGCCTCACAGTCTAGACACCTGCCTTAGCCTATGCGATGCTCAGCAAGGTGCCCCGCCTAGTACTACTAAACACAAGTGGACTCGCCTAGTGGTACCAGACACGGCAAGGGCCTGGCCCCAGCCCAGTGCCATTCCCAGGCAAGGTGCCACTGCCTAGTTTACGCCTAGTGGACTCTGCCCAGTGCATGCCCAGACACTAGGGCCCTTCACCCAGTATGCCTGCATTACTGCTGGATTCACCCAATGCATGCCCAGACACACTAAGTATGACACATGCCTCCTAGGGCGTGGCTCGCCTAGTGCATCCCTAGACATGGTGAGTCGGCCTAGTGCATGTCTAGATACAGTGCCTCGATCTAGTGCCATGACATGCCAAGGAAAGGTGCCTTTACTAGTGCTTGCCCGCATTACCTGACTCGGCCTAGTTCTTATTAGACACTGCACTTCACTACCGCACATGCCTGAGCGTGTCTCTACTAGCATGCCTCAGAAACGATGCCCTCGCCCAGTGTGATGTCGAACCTCCCGGCCCAGTTCCCTGACATGCCCAAGGTGCCTTCCCGTCTGGGCATGCCTGTGACACCCGCGACTTTATACGCCCAGACACCCGCCTTGCCCAAGTGCCATGACTTGCCTAGGCAAGGTTCCTCGGCCTAGTGCATGCCCAGACATGGTCATTGGGTCTAGTGTTCAAACACCTGCTCCTCGGCCTAGTTCCACGATACATGCATAGAATGGTGCCCTCTACTAGTGCATACGCCTGCAGAAACAATGGTGACCTCACCAGTGCATAGACACCTGTACTCGCCAAGGCCTGTCATGCCATGCCACAATCTAGAAAGGTGCCCCGGTCTAGTGCATGCCAGACAAGCTTGCCTCTGGCTCAGTCCCATGATTGGTCTAGAAAGGTGCCTCCTACTAGTGCATGCCTGCACACGATGACTCGCCAGCTGATGCCAAGACACTGCTACTCTGCCAGCACCATGCTCAGCAAGGGCGCCGCTGCCTGGCGCCATGACATGCCTAGGCAGTTCCCTGCTAGTGCATGCCTATGCTAGACACGGTGGTTTGGCCTAGTGCATGCCCAGACACCTGCGTCTCGACTTAGTGCCATGACATGCCCAGGTAAGGTGCCCCTACCTCAAAGGCATGATTAGACACTGACTTGGCCTAGTGCATGCCTCGACACACGGCACCGGTCTAGTGCCATGGCTAACAAGGCACCATCATGCCATGACGGCCAGCAAGCAAGGTGCCTCCGCTTATGCACGCCCACACGTGACTCACTATGGCACTGCCTTAGACACCTGCCTCGGCCCAGCCGCATTACATGCCTGAAAGGTACCCTGGCTGGGGTTTATGGCTGGGACACAGTGACTCGGCGAGTACGCCCAGACACCTGCCTCACTCTATGACATGACACATGCTTAGCGCGCACCCGGTCAGGGTGCATCAGACACACGATACCTCGGCCTAGTGCGATTTCCAGCAAAGGTGCCTTCTCGGCCTAGTGCCATGACATGCCTGTGCAGCCCGTGGTCACACCTCACACATGGAGCCCCTTGAACATATGGAGCCAGAGGGCTTATATAGGGAGGTGGGAGATTCAGAGACTTGAGAAATCTCTTCTAGAAGTATATGGAAGGTCTTAGAATGTTCTGAGAAGTCCACACTTATGTGGAAGGTATGAAGGACATAATGATCCCAGGTCTTAGGAGACTCCTTTTGTACATATTTGCAATACAGTAGAATATTCTATCTTCAGGTTTGTGGGGAACCCTCAAAAATGTTCTACACTACTCTCATAGGTGGCTATATAAGGAGGTGGTGACCTCATTTGCAAACCATTAAGCCAAGAGCTCTCAAAGCATTGTAAAGAGTCATTCTTCAATAAAGAGCAATCTTTCCTTTCAAGTACTTTCAAGTTCTCTTCGCTCTGCCAGAAGCCGAAGCAGCAAGCAAGGCAAGTGGAGGCACAACTTAGCAACATCCCAGGGGTGAGTTGCACGCACGAGGTGGAACTAAGTCTGTGACACCGAATGTGAGTCACACGTGTGGAGTTGCTTCAAGGATACACGTCGAGCTCTCATGTAGAGGAAGGTTTAGCAAGTCCTGTGGAAGACCTAATCCTCCCAATTAAGGGAAAGGGAAAGAAGGACAAGTTTTGATCCTCTCAATGAAGCAGCTTGACTGGTGACTCGCTGAGATCGCTATGGCGGACACCAAGGAAGGAGGGACTCACGTGGAGCAAACATGAGAAGTGGCCAGGAGATCCATGCGTGATCCGCCGACCTTCAAGAGGGGATGTATGGTCATGATCCCGTGGTGCCCATGAGGAGTTCCATGGGCCCTACATGCTCGTGCAAAGCGAGAGTCATGGGTGGAGGTCTTGACTGCCACCTAAGATGGGCTAAGGCAAGAGGTGGCCATCTACAAGACAGCATTGTCAGCTCGGGTTATGGCCACCCCTGAAGCACCAAGGGTGGAGGTGCCAAAGCCACACACCTTCACTGGGAAGCGGGATGCTAAGGAGCTGGACAACTACTTGTGGCACATGGAGAGATACTTTGAGTAATAGAGCATTAACCTACGAGAAACAAAGGTGAAAATCATACTTTTAACACTTCACTCGATAAAGCAACTCTATGGTAGGCGTAGAAGGTTCATGGAAGAGAAAAAGGGCAAAAATCATACACACATGATCTTAAGAGAGAAATCAAGTATAATTCTACCTTAAGATGATACATAATTCAGGGACGCATCTCAATCACACGGGGTCAATCAGCGACTTTGCGTCAAGGAGTTCTCCTCCTTGATGCTCGAGGCTCGACATGAATGAGAGAATGAGCTTCTCTTCAACTTCTTATAGAGAATCACAAGGTCAATGAAGCAAGAGCCGGCAGAGACGGGTGAACGGGCAGATCAGCCACGTGGCGTGAGCGGTCTCTCATGGATTTTCAAGGGGAGATCTGCCTAGTCCAAGACATCTTCAAGGCAGCCATGTCAAAGTGCTGGAGTAAGGGGGCCAAGCAAAAGCCATAACACTCCAAGGAAGGATCAATAAAAGTGCCTAGAGAATGGGCTGAAAAAGAATGAGGTGACCACTAAGTGGCTCTAAGGAAGACCGATTGATCCTATGGGAGATCCTATGCCCACAAAGCTCAAGGTGCTAGACAATCATGGATGCAATGCCAACAGAGCTACCCAAAAGGTTCCCACCTAGATGCGTTAAGATCACAAGATCAAGTCGAGCGGAAAACCCCTATGGGACCCTACAGGATGGCACCCCCAGAGTTAGAGGAGTTGAGAAGACAAGTGAAGGAGTTGTTGGATGCCGGATTCATCCAACCGTCTAAGGTTCCATGGTGTTACTTCGCCCTGCTCCAAAAGAAGCACTACTGGTCATCATGATGTGCATCGACTAATGCACTCAACAAGGTGATAAAGGTCTAGAACATCCACCCTCTTTATTGGCTGACGATTTGATCAATCCTAGCAGAGCAAGGTATCACTCAAGCCGACTTATGGCCTATATACTACCAAGTGAGGATGAACTGAAGGTGATGAGCCAACACCATCAGGTGACAAGGTATTATTCATGAGTTCCTGATGACCTTTGGTCTTACAAAATGCACCCGCTACATTCTCGCACTTTAATGAACAAGATATTCATCCAAGTTTGTGTGGTGGTATCTAGATGATATAGTTATATATAGAAAACACCTTTTAGAAGAGCATGTCGACTTCATTCCATGAAGGTGTTCTTCGCTATTAAGGTAACAGCTATGAAGGAGAAATGCTCCTTCGCTCTTGGAGCTGGGCTTCTCAGGACATCGCACTATGATGGCAAGCCTTCATGATGATGAGAGTAAGATCGTGTCTAGGAATGGGATCCCCCGGCTGGCAGCCACAATCCACCTTCTCGCTTCCAGTCAACTACTATCGGGCGGTTCATCATAAGTATTACGCGAGCAAGTTCTTCCCATTGACAGACCATCTTAAGAAGAGTAAGGCATGGACGTGGGATGAGAAATGCCAGCAAGCCTTTGATGACTTGAAGAAGGTTAGAACTGAGAGCCTTGATGGTATGCCACCCACTACAAACATGTATTCGAGGTACACACTGATGCCTCCTCGACTTTTGCTAGCTGGAGGGGTTCTGCGCAAGAGAGACTTCCATAGTTTTTGAGTCGCTACCAATGACACTTTAAAGGCTGTGACACGGTCTAAGAGAAGGAGAGATGATCGATAATCATCCATTGTCATGACATGGACATTTATCTCACTGGGCCCATCAGTGAAGATAGACAACAGTTACATTTATTACTACTGCACTAGAAGAAGTCGGAGCCCTGCTGCAAGTGTGGCAAGACTTCTGGGCCAGTTCACTGATATCGAGTACTGCCGTGCACACTAATCACGTGGCCGGTCTTAACCCAAGGAGGAGCGGCATCCGACTAGCCAAATTTCGTGGAGAGATGCCGAGGACCATAAATAGGTTGCAACATGATCCAATGGCCAAGAGCGCCCATCACGCCGTCATGAGGGAAAGACATGATTTTTGGGTAGAGGACACAATCTTCTACTATGGGAAGCGCTTCATGTGCCTAAGGCGGGGAAGCATTTAAGGAATCCATCAAGGAGTGTCACGACCAAATGGGCTGGAGCATCCGTGGCAACGGTTTTACGTGGCAATCTACTAGAGTCTCATCACTACTAGCCCACAGATCCAAGATGATGAGGAGGACTTGTCTTGCAAACAAGACAAGGTGGAGCAACACACCTGCTGGGATTGCTAGAGCCACTACCTATAGCAAAGCAAAATTTGGGAGTGTCACATGGACTTCACTATCGCTCACCCAAGTCCTGGGAGGGACATGGATCTATCATAGTGGCGGTGGACCTAAGCCTGGCATGCTACTTTCATAGCACTCTGTTATCAAATACAGAGGAGACTCAGCTATTCCTCAAGAACGGGTGAAGTATTAATAAAGTTCATCATCAGTGATCATGACTCACACTCACCAGGAAGTTTCGGATGGTGCCTTCGCCTACGGGCACAGAGAGTTTCACTTCTCTACTTCAGCTTCTTCACCCCCGACTCAAAGGCGACTGAATCTGTGAATGTGCTCTAATGGAGCTTATACTTGGAGGCAGACCTTGTGAGCTAACTCGACCGACCACTATGTTGCTAGATAATGGGCTTCTCCCAGACCAGACATAAGAGGATATGAGAGGCAACAGAGAGAGGAGTCCGCTTAGATACCATGCCAAGCAACAACCGATTAACCTCACCCCAAATGTGGATTACTGTGGAAGAGTCCAAATGGCCCACAACTATGGCATATACATGCAGGCCGACATAGCACGCCTATTAGAGAAGGTCGCTAAAAAGATGAACAGCAATGACAAGAAGAGGACATGCAGAGTTCCGTGCTCCAGACTTAGTGTTTGCCAAGCTCATACCGCACGCCTGCTCCTTCGAAAGGTGCACAAAGGACATGTGAGAAAGTAAAAAGGCCCATTTCCTATACTAGGACGGGTTGGTAAGGTGTCCTACAAGGTCGAGTTACCACCAAGGCTAAAGATTCATCCTGTCTTCCATGTCAGCAATCTAAAGCCCTACCATTAAGATAAGGAGGATCCAGGCCGAGGAATCTCTGTATAAGGGCATTCCACAATGCATCACGCCCTATATAAGGAGGTGGACACATCATGGCGTAATCGGTTCGAGGAAGAATAACTTTCAGCCCTGGCTGTTACTTAGTGAAGGGAAGAGACTACGAAGCTACTGGGAGCTTAGCCGAGCACTCAGGGCGCTCCAAATAGATCTAATGGGCTTCGGGCCGAAAGATCGACGAGGACATCTGCAGCTTTGGTGGGGGAGAATGTCACACCCTCACACATGGAAAGCCCCACTTGAACATATGGAGCTATGAGGGCCTATATAGGGAGGTGGGAAGATTATAGAGACTTGGAGAGACCTCCCTTAGCTAGAAGGATATGGAAGATTCTAGAAGATTCCGAAGAAGTCCACACTTGTGTGGAAGGGTATGGAAGGAAGGAGATCATCCTAGGTTCTTCTAGGAGACCTCTTGTACATATGTGTGGCAGTAATATTCTAATTCTCTAGTTTGTAGGGAACCTCATAAAGGTCAGCACATCTCCATAGGCTATATAAGAGGTGTGGCCTATCATAAACCACTCAAGCCAAGAGCTCTCAAAGCATTGTAAATATCATTCTTCAATAAAGAGCAATCTTCATTTCAAGTGTTCTCTCAAGTTCTCTTCGCTTCCAAGTCATGGGTAGAAGCAGAGTTAGCAAGAAGGGCAGTGAGGCCGACTCTAGCAACATCCGAGAAGAGTTTGTTTAAGTCTGGCACGGCTTAGCAGCAGGAAACCAAGTCCGTGATTAGCTTGGCCTAGTGCATGCCTAGACACAGTGACTCGGCCTAGTGCATGCCTTGACACGGTGGCTCGACATAGTGCCATGACATGCCTAGGCAAGGTGCCTCGGCCTAGTGCATGCCTAGACACGGTGACTCGGTCTAGCTCATGCCTAGACATGGTGTCTTAGCCTAGTGTGATGCCTCGCAAGGGTGCCTCGGGCCCAGCATGCCTAGACACCAAAGCCGCCTGATGAATGACGTCTGGGCGGTGCCTGGCCATTATGCCAGAACAAGGATTCCTACCAGTGCGCATGTCAGACGCGCGACTCTACCACACGTTTCCAAACAAAGTGATCGACCAAGAGCATGCCCTAGACACGGTCGCCGGGCAAAAACAAGGTCGCATTGCCTGCAGCGTGCTGGTCATTTGAGTGCAATCCCGATTACCGCGACTCATCATGTATGCCTCGTAATACGCGTTCGGGCCTAGTGCCATGACATGTCAAGGAAAGGTGCCTCTACTTAGTGTCGCTTCACACGGTGACTCCTCGGCCTAGTTCTGACTAGACATGCGTCTTTGGCCTAATGCCATGACATGCCTAGGAAAGGTGCTCCTTTCCTCGCCTAGCACGCCCAGACACGATGCCCGCCTATCGCGATGCCCACCTAGGTGCCCCGCGCCAGTTCCTCACATGCCCAGTGAGATGGCACCGCCAGTGCATGCCTAGACACTCAAGACTTCTGGGCGAGTGGAATGCCTAGACACGATTCCTTGGCCTAGCGCCATGACTCTAGAACCGGCCTAGTGCATGCCTAGGACACTGGTGATCAGTTCCACACGCCAGACACTCGGTGGCCCGCCCGGTCCCAAGCACACGTATAGGAAAGGTGATTCCCGGCTCAGCGCATGCCCAGACACGATGCCCCGGCCCAGCCATGGCATGCCCAGGAAGGGTGCCCGGCATAGTGCATGCTCAGACACGCTGCCCCCGGCCTAGTTCCTCCTTGACATGCCTAGGTGAAAGCTCGGCCTATGTCCAAGATCATGGATCCCGCTTAGTTTGAGCATGCCTAGACACGGTGCCTCGACCTAGTGCAATGCCTAGCAAGGTTTCCTCGACCTATTGCCACGACATGCCTAGCTAAGGTCCGGCCTAGCATGCCCAGACACAGCGGCCCCGCCCAGTGCGCCGCCTCAGACACTGCGGCCCCCAATAGCGCCAGCGACTATTGCTCAGCAAGGCCCCCGCCAGTGCACGCCTAGACATAGTGCCCTACTTCTACGCCGACACCTGTAGTGGGTGCCTCGGCCTAGCGCGATTACGCCTAGACAAGGTGCCTCGGCTTAGTGCATGCCTGACACGGCGACTGCCTAGTGCATGTCTAGACAAGGTTCTACTTAGTGCCAAGACACATGCTATAGGAAAGATGTCCCGGCCCAGTGCATGCTCAGACATGATCCCACCCAGCATGCCTAGACACTGCTCCTACTAGTGCCATATTTCCAGGGGCAAGGTGCCTCGACTTAGTTTATGTCTAGACACGGTGACTGACCTTAGCATGCCCAGACGCCATTGCCTTTGGCCAAGTTCCTTTACGCTCAGAAATGTGCCCTGACCTAGCATGCCTAGACTCAAGACTGGGCCAAAAGCATGCCTAGACACGATGCTCCTGGGCCAGCGCCATGACATGCCTAGAAAGGTGCCTTCGCCCAGTGCATTGCCTAGATTACGGTCCCGGCCCAGTGCGACACCCAGCAAGGGTGCCCCCGGCCCAGCGCCATTACTGATGCCTGCAGTGCTCTCCCGCCAGCATGCCCAGGCGACCGCCCCAGTGCATGTCTGCACGACAGCTGCCCCGCCCCAGCGCACATGCCCAGGAAAGGCGTGCCCCGCCTCCAGCGCATACCTAAACACGGTGACCCGGCCCAGTGCACAGCCGAGACATCGATGCCCGCCAGCGCATGCCCAGGACATAAAGTGACTTCACTTCAGTACATTCCCAGACACCTGCACCCCGCTCGCATGCCTGACACTGCTGATTGCGCCAAAAGTGCACTGAACCCTATATTAGATAGGTCTTGATGCTTTTTGACCAAGAATCAGCGTTTGGTTTATCCCAATTGAAGTGTCTGCGTCACCTTAGTAACACTTATGCCAATTTGAGGGTGTTTTTGCTGTTTCGTAGACTTTTTTATACATTTAACTTCAACCTCACGCAAATGATCGATCATGAGGTTGGAACCTTTAGTCTCAGCCATCAACAAGCCTGGGTAAAAATCAATGGAAAACAAAGGGCAAAGTGAAGAAAATGAGATGCACAGCGCCACGTGATTGAGTGAACGCGAATGAAGAAACAGCAACATAATCAAGAAACTTCGTCAAACTTATGATTTCAAACTGTTATAAAAATGTCACAATTCAGCACACATAAACGCCAGTAAACTATACTGCTACAGCAAATTTCGTTTCTAATGAGCACTTCATTAGTCAGCGAATTTCGCTTAGCTAGCGAAATTCTGCAACCTTACACCAGAATCCCTGCCACTCGCTTAACCCTTACACCACATCAGCCAAATCCTCCAGTTTAATCATGAGTCCCGTCATTGTTTCAAATCAATCAACCACTTCAAAACTAAGTGAATTACTTCCATCCTATAACTTAGCTAGTCAGATTAGAAGCCTTTGCATTTCACAACTCGAGAGTCCCATAAAACAATCCCCATGTTTAGAATAAAGGAAGGAAGAGTATATATATATATAAATGAGCCACGCCAGCCTTTCGCGACGGTGCTCACTTTAACGCTTTGTAACAAGTCTGCTTCCTATCTTCAAGCCCCCGCTTTATTTTCCTTCTTTCCTCTCTTCTTCTTTCATTTTCCCTGCTGCCAAGCAATGAATCTCTCTAAAGACACACCAAGAGATGTTTATTGCCTCCTCCCTTGTATGGCTGAAGCCAGCTCTCAAGCAAAGAGGCTACATGTTGTCCTCATGTACTGGTAAAAGTTATGGGTAGTGTATTTATGGCCCTTATCTTCAAAACTGCATAACATAGGATGTTATTGTCTTGGCCAATACTCCATGCTTTAGTCCCAAAGGCGAAGCATTTATGGCACTGCGCTCTTGCATGGTCCTTACTCACCACGAGGTAATATTCACATGTTAGGCCCTTCAAATTAGGTTAAATAACATTTTTGCTTTTAATATGGCAATACTCCATGCTTTAGGTTCAAGCTCGGGGTGAGAGAGCTTAACTGTGATTCTAGAGGCTCAGCCTAGAGGTCAATACTCCATGCTTTAGGTTCATGTCGCCAGAGATGACCGTGGATTCTTTAGATCTTTACATGTACTTTTAAAAATGACAAAATATGTTAGTCGTAAATCGTGGCAAATAACCCACATCCCAGTATGATCCCCAATAGAGACAAAACCGGAGACACAGAAGGTTTGGTTCAATGAAGAAGTATTCAAATCAAAGTAAATTTCTTTCATTGTTATTTTCGCTTAACTCAGTTTTACACTTTCCTGTTTTCAAACTATTCCCCTGCTTTTTAAATTAATCTAAAAGAGTCCAAATGAAAAGCCTACCTTCATGCCCTCACGCAGCATTTTTAAGTGAAGAAATCCCGTGTTCGACCTGTAGATTCACTATATACTCAGTGAGGGGCTTGACTACGGCAGTTGGGTGGAGCTTAGGTATATGGGGTCATTGATTTTAGCTTCAGCCACTGTGGGATCAAATGGCGCTCAAGGTTTGGATGGTGCCTCGACTAAATATGGTGTTAAGAGTACAGAATCATATCACAAGTGAAGGTAACCTTTTAATTTTTTCAGACGCTGCAAAGAATCACAGCTTTCAAGATTTGACAAGAATCACAATTTATCAAATGTTTTTTTCATTCAAATATTTTGTATTTTTGTTAGATTAGTTTCAACTTTTTTCTTGGCAATTTTTGTTATTCTGTTCATGTCTTTGCTAATGTGTAACAACCCGTATGCCAAAGGGATGTAGACACTGTAGCCGAATAGGATTACACACAACCCCGACCTAGCTAGTGAGGTTAGTGCAACAAACCGATACTATGGATCCCATACCCGAGGAACAATGAGCCAACCAGAACCCCCATGAATCCAAATGCATATAGAACCATGAGGGATCACATCCACCCTCCCAGAGTTAGTGCCCCATCCCCAGATCATTCCTCCCGCCGACGTATGTAGCGTTGAGGCCATATTCGTACCCCTGTACTCCCACATACCAGATGGAAAATGAAACCACACACTCATAAGGGATTTTGAGGAGGTTTACCACCTTCAAGGAAGGTATGATGGACATGGATTTGCCAAAGGCATTTCCATTGACTTTAAAGGACAGCACAAGATATGGCCTACCATTGAGGCCTAGAACCATAAGAAATTAAATGAGTTGCAAAGGTAGTTCCTAAAGAAGTTTTAAGGTTTAAGACAAAAACAATTTGAAAGACAATTTATAATCTTTGCAGCTCATGAAGGTGAGAAGTTTACCGTTGTTGGGAGGTTTATGGAAACCACGCACATGTCCACACATGGGTTTGACACCGGATGCTAGTAAACCATTTCTATGATGGGATGTCCCCACCTATGAAACAACTCAGAGAAACAATGTGGGGGCAACTTTAAGTAAACACCCCGACGAGGCTATAGACTTTTTGACTTATATAGTCGAAACCAAAGGCATGGGATGAACCTCGTCTGCTGGAGGATGGCTGGACTCGCATCAAGCAATGTGTAATATCATACACTTTCTATATTTACATCACAGGAAATTAATCATTTTGACTCCATTGACAGGACAGAAATGAAAATCAACATAATATTTACTAAGAAGGAGTTACCACCATCCCAACCTTCTGCCACAAACCACTGGGCCACATGGTCACTATGGGGAAAACTGGTTACAGAGAATGGTCCAAATTTTTGAATCAAGGTAGACCACCAATGAATGTTCCATTTGGCAATTCCTATTCAAACTGGAACCATCGAATTCAACAGAAAGCCAAAACTATCTCCTGGTATACCTGGTAGATCACAAAGAAGGTCCCCACTTCCCAACAGCAACAACCACTACCCTTATCCCCCGTCAATGAAAATTCTCAATCAAGCAAGATGGTACAACAACATAAGAAATTACAGGTAATCAATGTCCAAACTAACAAAAGATTGAAGATAAAAACACTTAATGTGAACTATCCCATATGCAACACCAAATTTCAAATCATTCAACCGGCAAACTTAAAGTCTTAAAAGGAAAAGGGCCTTTTCCAGACAACATCAGAACATGTGAATAAAATAGGTTTGTGGAGGACACACAACTACTAGAACTGGATGGAAGTAAATGGTAATCTGGTGAAGTGGTGTATTAATACTAGCTAAGATTTAGAAGGTTGTCACCATTAGATAATAACCACTTCAAGAAGAACAGTTAGTTGTCAAGGAAGAAGTAAAGAGCCAAATACCCCCTCCATTTCCGCAAGCTCTGTCAAAGAAAAGAATCATGTTAACCAAATGTAAATGTTGGAAGTTTTGCGGCAAGTTAAGGTAAATATCCTCTCCTCGATACGATCAAGTTATGTCCCTACCTATGCAAAGTTTTAAAGGACTTGTGCACAGAAAAAGAAACCGAATGTGAATTCTTTAACTGGAGCAAGTTAGTGCTATTATTGGGAACAAGACCATGAGCAGACACCCATGATGCCTCACAATCTCAAGGATGAGGCACCACTGTGATAAAGCCCTATTAGACTGGAGCTAGTGTGAACCTCACTGCATACATTCTATGTACAAATGATTGGGTTGAGAAACCCACTTCCATCACACTCGTCACGACAGGTCTATTAAATACCAAAAAGGAACCATCAAGATGTTCTATAATAAGTGGACAAATTTTATTATCCAAGATTTTGTCGTGTTTCACACAACTACAAGTAGAGGGACTTAATCATGTGCTAATTATTTTAGGAAGACCATTTCAAGGTCAACAACAATTAATAATGGGAGTCATGCAACCTACATTTGGAACATGGGACGTAGAGCCCAATATTTTTCTATTTTGCAAAAGGCAGGCGACTTAAGGGATGACTTCAAGAAGTCCTGATTTAGATGCCGCTTCCTCAAGAACAAAGCACCCAACAGCAAAGTGCAAGATATATTAACTCGAATTACCTTTGAAAAACAAACATGAACCACAGAAGTGACTTCATACTGTGATATTGGAGTAAGGAGGATAGAAATCTTACCTCACTGACTAGTAAACAACCAAGGAACCAAAAGATTCAAACCCCTCCCACTTGAGTTGAATGTACTTTTGGGAGCAATGAGTGTCCATGGTAATTTTCACATTGGTTCACCACAAGGTTAACCCTTAATCCTCTCAAAAAGAATAAACAAGCATCGATGGAAAATCTCCTGATCCAAGGCATTAATCCATCCCATTTTGCACTTGGCATCACATTTACTTGGAGGAGGTCGAAAAGTCGCTCGCAACCCCAGCAGGTTGAACCTCACCGCTGTGATAGTTCGATTGAGGTCCAAATTGCTCCAAGCTGGAATTATTTATCCCATTTCTCGATAGCACTTGGTTAGCCTAACCTGTGTGGTGCCTAAGAAATCGTAACAACCGTGAAGAAACGAGAAGGTAATAATTTGTTCACCCGATTAACAACTCAAATGAGAGGCATGATTGCAGGAGGTTTAACGGTGACCTGAAAGACCACTTCCCATTGCCCTTCTTCATTGATCAAGTCCTGATAGTTTCGGGCACCCATATTATTGTTTTTGATGGGTACTGTGATACTTCGCATTGAACGCTTCCAGATCGTGAAAACCACCTTTCACTTTGTCCATTTGCAATTTGCGCTTATAGGAGGATGCCTTTGGCTTTGTACGCCTCACCCACTTTTCTTGGGAGACATGCTCGTATGATGTTCCAAGATTAGATGATAATGAGTGTACATGGATGATATCACAGTGATATGGGGCGATTTCAAGAATGTTTAACCAATTTGGAATATCCCGCAGAGGTATGATAAATAAATAAGTTAATTAAGAAGTGCTATTTCATGGTAAACCAAGGACCAGATCAAGTACATAATATCTGGTATGGAATTGAAGTCAAAGCCAAATCGAGTATTATCAACGCCATCCACAAATGTGAACAACAGGATACCTTGGTCGCGTGCTTTTAATGTATGTTTACAAAGACTAAAAGATTACAAACCCCGTATGCTTCGAAAGATGCCAAATTCATTTGGGAGGAAGATTGCCAAAAGAGTTTTAAGAACCGAAATTTCACTGCTGACCACGCCTACTAGCCTGGCTCCACTGAAGCTACCGCTGAAGTACGTGATGCAAGTGACTTTATCACTGAGCTGTGATTGGGCCAAAGAGAACGTGGGAAAGTATGTGGTATACTATGCCAGCAAAACTTTGAATGAAGATGAGAAATTATACCACTAATCGAAAGAACCACCGCAAAGGGTATTATGCTTTAGACAACCGCATACTTGCAGGGACATAGTCATTTTTACTGCATCATTCGCTTCTTAACATCTCTAACCAAACAAACGCAAAGGCAAGACTCATCCATGGGTTCTACTACTTCAGTGATTTAACTTGGCACCCATGACAAGAGTGGGCGGAAAATGTGGGTGCGTGCACCATCTCATAAGACAATTATTACTCATGATATCATGAAAATTCACAATGATGAATTTCAAGAATCGCTGATAAGTTAGATAAAGTTCCAGGCGTTCTACATCGCCACTTTCACCACAGAGAAATCCCAATTGAATGGAAAGGACAGATAAGAAATACTTCTTTGCTAAAACTGACCTTTATTAATTGAAGAACCTTCCGTCTAAGTACTGTATGTATCAAATCATCAGAAATGTGTACCGAGGAGAGCAAAGAAGGAATTTTAACCTAATCGCCATGAGAGTGCTTGTAGTGGATATTTGCTTCCCAAAAGACAGCTATTAGTGTTAAGGTCACTTCATCGTTTCATCATGAACACCAATAAAGTGTGATGCAATCACTAGAAAATGTTCGCCACAAGATGCCATTAGAACCTAATTGAGAAAATTTAACTATTCGTGTGCATAGATTTATGGACCTTTTCCACGTCATATGATACACATTTTGGTAGGAGTGACTGTCCTCCAGTGGTTTGAAAGCAATTCGTAAGACTAATGACCATGTAGTGGTACCCAAATTTCGAAGGGCAATATATTTTCCGTATTGTTCCCAGCTCATAATTAGCGATTTGAGGCCACATTTCTGTAATAAATCATTTGAAAACCTCATGGCTAAACAGGCAGAAACATGCGAGCACCCCTTACCATCCCCAAACAAGTGGCCGTGAACCTGCCAACAGTAAAATTAAGACCATCCATGAGTAACAATGCCTGTCAGAAAGATTATCCATCAAACTTTGATTGCGGGCCTATAGAACAAATTTTCAAGACAATCCCGGCGTATGTCCCCAGATAGATTGGTCTATGGAAAGGCATGTCACCTTCCAGGAAATTGAGTGGCAAAGCATGTAGGGCAATCAAGAACCTAACATGGACCTCATAAATTTATAGGCAGGATTTCATCTTGTCAATGAATTGAAGAAATAAGGAATACCTACTTGAGCACCAAGATTGGTAAAGAAAGGTCAAAGAAATGGCATGACCAAATGATAATGGGGAAGAGTTTCAAGGAAGCAGGATCGCCTCGGAGGACTCCAACCCAACTGTCGCAAGTTTGGGTCCATGGACAGTCCATTCATTGTTCAGCAAGCATACCCAATGGTTCAATGGATCATGTTAATCAGCAATGAATAGACATCAAACAACAAGTAGAGTAAACCATAGGTACAATGGTGTCATCATGAAAATTCATAACTTCTCGTCTCTATTTTTGTGTAAATTTTTGGTGGCTAACGGCTGATCAAGTAGTCACCGCTTATTTTGTTAATGTTTAAACCATATCGTTTAATATCATTAGAGTATAATGGTTAATCGTTTTTTTTTATGAACAGCTAAGGAATAGCATGGTGATGACCGCGGCAACGCCATTATCTTGTACAAGTAACTATACCCATCTTCATCCGTGTGATTTATTATAGTTTCAGTCCATCATGTGTACTTATGTTTTTTCAATCATATGGTTTAAATCTGAACAATTGAAATAATAGAATTGCTTCCAAATTGAACAATTGAATTGTTTTAAGTCGATGATTGAATCATCATTTTGTCAATGGCGCTAGAAATCTTGAAACAATTTATGTTCACCACCGCTCCAAAGATGTCAATCCTTGAAATTCTCCCTTTATATGTCACACTGCACTCTAGATTGCTTCAATAGGTTGTAAATTTGTATGCCTCCTTTCACTTTGCAAAACCGGCCTTAGGCATGTTGGCAACCTAGGATAGGTTTGAGTTACCAACAATTGAAGACCAATGTTGTCTTCCAAAAAGGAAAAGAAAAGAAAAAAGAAAAGTTAAGAAAAGAAAAATAAAATCGTGGAGTTTTGCTTGAACCCAGCACCTGGCCCACAGGGGTGTATGGCGAAGCCTTTGAAACCCCATGCCCTAAGCCTTAATTGGTTGGGAGCCATCGATTTTGTGGGGTTCAAGCATGGGTGACAGTAACTTGTTTAATCAGGGTGCTTGATTTTCAAGTCAATCAAGTCCGTGAAGCCTGAGCAGCGGTCATTGGATCCTTGCAGCTTGATGCCCCAAACCTTAATTGGTTGGGAGTCATCGGTGGACCCTCGTTACACGGACTTTGGTGAAGTCGGATTTTAAGCATTGCACCCTACGATGTAGATGAATAAAGAAAGCAAAGTGTAACTAGCCCTATCTAGGTTGTTCAACAACTTAAGGCCATGTCAATGCTAGGTTGGGGGGGAAACAAATTTTGCATTTTATTGACTCAATCTAGATACAAAATGAACCATTAGACTTAGGTGGAAATCCAAGTTGAAAATCATGGAAACAGTGTTGTTCTAAAAATTGTTCTATGTGGATTTTACTTTATATAGGTTTTCAAATGTTGATTTCAATTGTTCAATTTAAAGTAATGTAGTTTCATATAAGTACAATAACCTTTTTCAGAACACAACCTGAAAATCAACACAGCGATCTCAATTCTTATTTGCATTGCTAAGGGACTAGCAACGTTGTTAGTGTGATTAGCTTTAAAAAAAGCAATTTCGAACCCTATAATAGATAGGTTTCAGTGCTTTTGATCATTAATCATGTCATTTATCCCAATTAAAGGCTCATGCCAACTTAGTAACACTTATGCCAATTTGAGGGTGTTTTTGGTTGTTTTGTAGACTTTATACACATTTGAATTTCAACCTCAATGAAATGACCATCAGGTTGGAATTTAGTCTCACTACCAAGCTCCAAAAATCTAGTTTTGGAAAACAAAGGCAAAGGAAGAAAATGAGATGCAAATAAGACAGACGAGAGGAATGCACAATAAAACAGCACCTAACTGTTAAGCAAACCAGTTCCAACCTCACTCGCAAACCGTTGGCAAACAAGTCAGCAATCCCCAAAGACACACGCAAATTCGAAGCAGCAAACTCTGACTGTGCCATTGCGAACTCGCTTCTCACCGAATTTCACAGTTTAATAAATTTCGCTTAGTTGGGCGAAATTCGCACCTTGCCAATTAACCCTGCCAATTTCGCTAACCCTTGCCAAATTCGCTAATTAGCCGAAATTCTCCCCTAGAGCGAAATCTCCCGTGCCTCGCCATGCTTTGTAATTAATGCAACCGCCTTCTAAACTTGGTGTGAATTACTTCCTCCTATCCTATAACTTAGCTTAGCTTATTAGGGCTTTGGTATTTTCATACCTTGAGGAGTCCTATAAATACTCCCTCATGTTTTGTAATAGCAAGAGAGAGAGAGGAGGAGAGGAAGAAAGACAAGTTTTTTTTGTGATTTGTAAGTTTTCATTTAATGTTAGAATAAAGTTTGTTTTATTTTAAGTCTCGTTTTATTTTCTCTTTCTCTCTCTCTTTCTTTCTTCTCTCTTCTTTCACTTTCCCGTTGCCAAGCACACCTCTTTGAAGATGACAATTCAAGAGATGCATGTTTCTCCTTCCTTCTTTGAAGAGGTGAAGGAAGCTAGCTCGCGTAGGGTTAAGACATGTCATTCTCATGTACTAAAAAGTTATGGGTAGTGTATTTATGGCCCTTATCTTCAAACTCAGCTGTGGCAACATAGGATGTTATTAGTCTGGCCAATACTCACGTTTGAGTCCAGTGCCAGTGACGTAGGTACCGTGGCTCTTTAGATGGTCCTTACTTGCCTATGAGAGGCACTATCCACATGTTAGGGGCCTTCATACAACAACATTTGCTTTTATTGGCTTCTGCCAATACTCTCCATGCTTTAGGTTCAGTGCTCGGGTGAGAGATGCACTGTGATTCTTTAGGTCGGTCTTTACTAGCCTAGGTCAATACTCTCCATGCTCGTCTGTCGGGTGAGAGATGCAATCGTGATTCTTAGATCTTTACGTAGCCTCAAAAATGACAAAGAACGTTAACAACAAAAGGGGCCATAACTACATCCCGTGGTTGACTCACATAGGAGGGATAAACCCGAGGACATGTGTTTCGTCTCTAGCTTGCCAAGTTAGTGACCTAAATCTTTCAGCAAATTCTTCATTGTTAATTTTCAGGTTTTAACTTTCGCTTACACCTCGTTTTTCAAAACCATCTCCTTAATGAATTCCAAAAAAGAGTCCAAATAGAAAGCCTTTACCTTCATGCCCTAATGCAAACCATTTCTTATGAAGAAAACCCATCCCCGTGTTCGACCCTAGATCACCAGCATCAAGAGCTTGACTAATGCGCTTGTAGGAGCTTAGGTATATAATACATTGTTGATTTTAGTCAGCCATCAGGAACAGAATCAATCCGCAGGCTCGCCGCCTGAAGCAGACATGCCTAGGTAAGGCACGCTCTGCCTAGTACACGGGTGATTAACAGTTTAGCCAGCGGTGATTCTAGCAAGGGTGCCTCGGCTCAGTGTCATGACATGCCTAGGCAAGGTGCCTCGCCTAGCGCAGCTGGGGACACGCGACGGTCTAGCTTACGTCAGACACTGCGCCTCGCCGCTGGCCATGACTTGCCAAGGAAAGGTGACTCGGTCTAGTGCTTGCCTAGACACGGTGACTCGGCCTAGATCTTGACTAGACACGGTGCCTCGGCTTAGTGCCATGACATGCCTAAGCAAGGTGCCTCGCCTAGGTGCATGCCTGATTACGATGCCTCGCTTAGCGATGCCTAGCCAGGGTGCCTCGGCCTAGTTCCATGACATTCCTAGGTAAGGCGCCGCCTAGTGCATGCTCTAGATAAGGTGACTCAAGAAGAATGCACGCCAGACACGCCCTGCCTAGTGCCATGATATGCCTAGGGAAAGGTTCCTCGGCCCAGCGTGCCTGTGACAAGGTGATCGCTGCATGCCTAAACACGGTGCCTCGACCTAGTTCCATGACATGCCTAGGAAAGGTGCCTCGGCCTAGTGCATGCCTAGGCACTTTGCCTCTGCCTAGTTCCATGACATGTATAGGAAAGGTGTCTCGGCCTAGTGCATGCCTACACACGGTGACTCGGCCGAGTGCATGCCTAGACACAGTGCCTCAACCTATTGCCATGATATTCCTAGGCAAGGTGCCTCGTGTCACGGACTTACTCTTTCTCCGCTAAGTCTCGTGGTGGCACTTGTGGCAACTCACCTGATGTTGCTAAGTTGTCTCCCACGGCCTTGGTTTACAAGCCTTCCGGCTTCCACTCCACGACTCTGGAAGCTTAAGAGAACACTTGAAAGGAAGAAAGCTCTTTATTGAAGAATGGTTTCATAATGCTTTGAGAAGTTTGACTGGTTTTCAAGTTGGTGGTTTGCAAATGAGGCCACGACCTCCTTATATACAAATGACTGGAAGGCAGAACTATAGTTGCCTCATCATCCAGATGAATTCTAGAACACTCTACTATGCAGTATAAATCAAGATCATGAAAACTCTGCATCACTCCGTCATCTCAGTGTCTTCCATCCTCCTGATATCCTTCCACATCCCCTTCCACACACCTTCTACACATGTGTGGATACTCAAAAGATGTTCTATAATTGTGTAGACTTCCGTGGTCTCTAGAACCTTCCACATAGCCTCGTGAAAGAAGTCTCCAAAAGTGTCTAGAACTTTCTTTCCTTATAATGGATCGAGGGGCTCTCAGGCCCATCGAGGGATCCTTCCCAGGATGTCGGGGGTCTAGAGAGTGAGCTCCGTGACACTCTCCCCACCCATGCTGACTCACGCCCCGCCAATATTGCGCCTCGAACCCACGATTCCACCGCGAACTTGCCCATCACATTCTCGCTGCTCCCAAATTAGTCTTCCGCCCTAGACCCTTCCACCGACCTGTGTACTCTCTCGCATCGAGGGACTCCAGGTTTCCTACATCGAATTCATTCGGGCTAGAGATAGTCTCCACCTCCCTTCTCCGCGGCTGAAGCCACCTCTCGCTGTACTCCATGTTGTCGAGGCCTGGCACGTACTTTCTTGCCCACTAACTTCCCCTTACCCTCAAGGATGTTGTCCCCCGCTGGGTCACACCGTCCGCTCTCCCGCCGCTCTCTCGAACTAGCCTCGGGCATGACTTGGAGGGCGCCATCATCCCAGATCGAACCAAGCCGCATCCTCCGTCGCTCTTCATTTTTCTCGATAAGGGCACCGAAGCGCTTCCTTAGACATTCCCATCAAATGTGGACCACCATAGGAAGCACTGCCTTTCGCAAACTCCCGTTAAGCTTACGCCGCTTTATCTTCTCCTAGTGTAGGGCACCTGTCTCTTACCATGCCCTCGGCGCATCGCTGGGAACCTCTGCTCCCCCATCCGTGCTGCAGCTATCTTCTGAACCCTCGGATGACACCTCTTCTCCCCCACTCGAGCTGTGGCTGACCCTTTGATTCGTGCCACGGTAGGGTGAGCGGAATCAACAAAATTTACTTATAAATTCCTAACACGTAGTCAAGCTACCGCAAAGATAGCGGTCTAGGGTCGAATGATGTGTTTTCATCCTATGAATGACCATCGTTGTTGAAATGGTGAGGCTTTTTAGTTTGGATTTTCGACTTTTGTTTCAAACAAAGGAGATCAGATAGCATCGACTAACTAAAGCTTAAAGTTAATCAGGAAATGGTAACCTTGAAGGCGAGTCACTAACTTGATAAATGGGGCCAACGCGTCCGGTCAATCCTCGCATTATGGCAAATAACATATAGTCAAATCCATAACCCGGATCTTGTTTAACTAGAAAACCTAACCCTAGAATCACTCCGAATGAGTCAACACGTAATATGTGTGCACTCACAAATTCCTTTCGCTTGAAACCCTAACACTCAACCTCATTTCAAAGTGGCTGTAAAGGCCATCTGAAGAACACAAGGCATCTAATAATATATAACTGTAATTTTTCAAAGTATGGAAAAGTATTGGCTACAAAGTAATGACATATTATTACATTAAATGATATTCAACCCTAATTGAAAAGTTTGGAGCCATAAATACGCACTGAGCATTTAAACATGAGGACAACCCGCAACCGCCCCAAAACTAAGCTAGCTACCTTCCTCTTTCATATTATATATTTAGCCAAGCATCCTCTTTGTTGTCATCCTCAAGGAGTATAGTTTAAGTACTTAGAAAATGAAAGAAAGAGTGAGAGAAGAGAGAAAATCAAACCCTAAATGAAAGCCGGGATTGTATTGAAATGCCAAAAGCTCTTAGGGTTACAAATGGTTGGTCGAGAGTAGTACAACCTAAGGTGTGAAACTACAAGAAAGCCTAAAGTTTTGGCTCAAATAAGGGACAAATAAGAAGGTAATACACCAAAAACGGGGTCGTTTCGCACAATTACAATAAAATCAATGAGCAAGAATTTCTATGCGGCAGAATTTCATTAGATAGCGAAATTTCGTTAGCTAGCGAAATTCGCTACGCCTAGCTAAATTACACGTAGATAGCGAATTGAGAATTTTCGCTATGCACAAAGGGAATTCGCTTAGTTAGCGAAATTTCGCGTAGCTACGTAAATTTAGAGAGATAGCTAAATGGAGAATTTCGCTAAACATGATTTTCTACAGGAGCGAATTCGCTTAGCCTAGCGAAATTTCCCAATTTCGCTAGGATTGTGAAATTTTCGCTATGGTTGCGAAATTTTCGCAATCCTAGCGAAATTTTCGCAATCATAGCGAAATTTCCTGGGTTGCTTGTTCTTCACTGCTTTGCCTACTGCACCCTCTATCAGACACTTTTCATCATTTTGCCTTCATTTTTGATTAACACCCTGGGTATTTGTGATGGCTGAAAAATAGTTTCACCTTCATGGCTCAAGACATATCTCGATATTTAACCCCAAGGTATGCAAAAACCTCGTAAAATAACAAAAATAACCTCAAATGGCATAAGTGATACTATGGACCTAACACCACCGCCTGCTAATCGATACGATTAGTGCGCAAAAAGCACTCAAAACCTATCTCAAATAGGGCTCAAAATATCACTTTTTGGGCACTAATCACACCCCCCAACCAACGCGTTGCTAGTCCCTTAGCAATGCTGAAACAATAAAGACATGTATGCAGTGATTTTCTCAAAAAGTTTATGGTTCAAAAAGATGTATGTACAAATAAGCTTTACCTTTAAAATGAAGAATTGATACCAAGTTCGAAACCACATGAGAGAGGCAAACCATACAAGAACAATTTGAGGTCAACGATCCATGGTTCTAACCTTGAATTTACACCAAAGTCTAATGGTTCTTAATGTAACTGCATTGAGTCAATAAATTGCAAAAATTATCCCCTCCCCCCCAACCTAGCTACATCGGCATGGCCTTAAGTCATGAACAACATATAGGAATAGCTACACTTTTCTTTTCTTTATTTGACTTCACAGGTGCAATGCTTAAAACCCTTCACCAAAGTCCTGGTGGGGTCCACCGATGACCCAACCGGTTTGTGGCACAAGCCGTGCGATCAATCGACCACAAACCCATGTGCTTCACCCCGACCGAATGACTGAAAATCAAGCACCTACAATTCTAAATCTCACCTATCCAACCCGAATCTTAACACTAAGTCGATGACTCAACCACTAAGGTTTAGCATCGGGTTTCAGCGTTTTCGCTTATATACCCCTCGGACTCCGTGCTCGAGTTTCAAGGCAAAGTGTCACGACTTTATTTTTCTTTTCTTCTTTTCTTTTCTTTTCTTTCTTTCCTTGAACACTACATTGGTCTTCAAATATGGGTAACACAAACCTATTATGGATCGCCAATGCCTAAGGCCTGGCTTCTTGCAAAAAAAAGCCATGAGTGTGCACTCCTCAAACATCAAAGATGTAAAGAAACCCAGTGTGCAGTGAATTATAGTGGGAATGTTCAAGTTGAAACGCCTTAATCTTAATTGACCAAAAACTCGACCATGCATGGAGTTGTTCTAACATTAAGGTGGTTTCAATTCTTTCGATTAAAGGCAATTCAATTGTTCAATTAAAAGCACCAATTGTCCACCAGCACAAAAGAATGGATACACAAATTGGAGGTACAAAAAGTGATGTGCAAAAGTAAAGGAAAACAAAATTTGAACAACCAGGACATGTAGAGCATGAAAATTACCTTTAACTGGCTTGTCAAGAAAATGCAAAAACTAAGGGATAGAACTGCATTCTCCTGGCAGTATTGTAAGGGTATTTATTTGTTAAGCAGCACGCGCTACTGGAACACAAAGTGAAATCAAATGCCTGTGACGCAGATTGTTACCACAAATTTTGAACAAAAAAGGAATTTTAATCAAAACTAAATAAAGGAGAATGCTGGGCTGCCGGAACTACAAAGAGCCTACCCCGCACTTATGGATTGTAGGGACTCGTGAGGGTCCAAAGAAGAGAATTTCCTCCCGACGCTCACAGACCATGTGTGGTTTCACCTGGCCCATTGACCCTTTGAACACCATGTTATCCGGACGATTAGACCATCAACCATTGGTGTATGCCTGGTTAAATGAATGGACTCCGGCTCATCGTGACTGAGCTTCGCCTCTTAAATAGATGTGGAGTTTGAGTCGTATAAAAGAACTGTCTCCCTCGTTGAAATTCTTCCCGCCATCATTTGATCATGCCATATTTTGATTCTTTGCAATCTTCGACCAAGTAGGCATCATTCGCATTTTCCAACTCATCAGATCAAGGAACCTTCTTGACCGCCCACGCAGTCCATGTTCGCCTTCTCGACGCTTCACCATGCCTCAGACTCGATCTCCACCGGGAAGGTAACATGCCTTACCATAGACCAACCGATAAGGGACATTCCCGTGGATTGTCTTGAAAGCCATTCAGAGGCTCCAATCTAATCAAGCAAACATGGACCAATCTTTCGCCGTGTTTACCACCTTCATTAATGACTGATCTCCCCGTTGGCAAGTTCGACCACTTGTTTGAGGATGGTAAGGGGTGGCCACTTTGTGTTTCACATCACATTTAGCCAAGGAGGTTTCAAATGGTTTGTTACAAAAATGTGAACCCCCATCGCTTAATAATGGCTTTCTTATCTAACCCGAAAATATGTCAAGCTGGAATTTAAGTACCACCCCGTGGTCATTGGTCTGGCAGGGATTGCTTTTAACCCATTTTAACATAGTCCACTCCCACCAATATGTACGTGTGACCATATGGACGGGGAAGGTCCTAAGGAATCACGTCAGCATCAAAAGTTCGACTACTAAAATCGGGTTCAATGGCATCATATGGCGACAATTTCCGAAGCTTTTGCATCTATCACACACATCGGCACATTTGGTGTACTTCCTTGAATAAGGAAGGCCGCAGGAAACCGCGACCGCGGCATCTTCATTGCCGTCTCTGAAGCAGAAATGATCGCCACAGCGCCTTTGCGGCAGCGGCTCGAATTCTCGCCGCTCTCCTTCTCAGTACACCAATAATTTCCGATTATTTTGATCTCGGCACGTGAACAAGAAGGGCTTTTCCCAATAATAAGAATGGATCTTAGCAAAGAAATACTTCCTATCCTGTTCTTTCCACTCAGCTGGGATTTCTCCTGTGGAGAGGAAATTGGCAATGTGAGCATACCAAGGAGCTTTTTCCAACAGACAGGGATTCTTCAGAAATTCATCATTGATGGGTGGGCTATGAGTGTCATGGGCTATCGTTAACCTGAGAGATGATCCGCTACCACATTCGCACCCACTTGCAAGTTAAACTCAAGCAGAAGAACCCACTCCATAAGCTCTGCTTTATACTTTGTTTGGTCAGGAGATATTTCAAAGCGAAATGGTCCATAAAAATGACTATATCTGACCCGACCAAGTAAGCTCGGAACTTGTCTAAAGCATAGACCACTGCCAACAATTCCTTCTCTATAGTGGTATAGTTCCTCTGTGCTTCATTCAAGGTTTTGCTTCAGACAGACTACATGAGGTTTTCCATCCTCTCTTTCGCTGGGCACATCCCATTTGCAAGATCACTTGCATCACACATTCAGCCTTAAACGAATCGCCAATTGTGTGTCGCACACCAAAGCTGGTCAAATGGGATTTCGCCCTCTTCAAAGCTCCCGGCATTCATTTTCCCAAACAAACTGCATCTTTCTCTAAGAGTTCAGGATGTGGTTTAGGCAATTTGGAGAAGTCCCACGAATCTCCCCGTAGAAGCCTCGCATACCAAGGAATTGTCTAACCGTTTTTACATTCGCTGGGAGGCGCTTGGGAATAAGTTCACTTTTTGCCTTGTCAGCTTATTCCCCCGCCGGAGATACGTCACATAATTCCTCGTCAATTATAAAATGGCACTTTTCCCAGCTGAGCACCAGATTCTTCTCTTCTATGCACTCGCGGTAATACCTGATTAGTCGATATTCTTCAAAATCGCCCATATACCGCGGATGTCATCCATGTATACCTTCATTATGCGCTCCACCATATCACGAACATACTAAGCATACACCTTCAAATGTGGCCTGGGCGCGCAAAGACCAAAAGGCATCCTCCTATACATATGTGCCAAAATGCACAAGTGAAAGGTCTTTCCGGTCCTCGTGCAATCTCTATCCTGAAATACCCCGAAATACCCATCCAAAAAAGAGAATGGGTGTCCTAAAACCTCTCAAGGGTTTCGGTCGATGAATGGTAACGGGAAGTGATCTTTTCTCGCTACTTCATTGAGCCTCTATAATCTATGCACAATTCTCCAACCTAAGAGTAAGTAGGGTAGACAATTCCCCCCTTTTCATTTCTACGCTTGTCACCCCCGACTTCGGGCACCACCTGGTGGGCCACCCGGCAAGCATCGGAATGTAAATGATACCGCTCGAGCAATTCTGACTTCAACGAGAACTACTTCCCCCGCAAATGGGGATTCATCCTCCATTGGTCGCCTAACACTCCTTAGACTCTTCTTCCAGGTAAATGTGATGAGTGCAGATTGCTGGGTTTATGCCTTTTAGATCAGAAATTTTCCACCCCAATGCTTGCTTGTTCTTTTGGAGTGAGGCTCAATGTGTCAATTGCGGAAGGGTCAACAGGATGAAACCACAACCTGGCACCGCCTGTGAATGCATATTTCAACTCAATCGGCGGCTTGAGCCTAGCCGCTGGGTTCCTTTGGTTGGCCACCCAGCCAATAGAGGTAGGATTTCATTCTTCTCTCCTCCATTCTTGTACTAAACTCATGCCTTGGGATTCTGTTTCCTCTAGGCACTTAGATAACTCTCAATAAATCTTGCACTTGCCGCCTACATCTGCTCTTCCAAAATTGCATCTATTATACGCACTCTTCACAACTATCTTCTCTTCGAGTGTATATGCCTTTTACTCAAAATGAATATTGAGTTCTAAGGTCATATTCAAATGTGAGTTGCATAACCCATTCCGCGCTTTATTATGGCATTCGTTAGCCAAGAATGGCCTTCCCAATATGATGGGCATGATTGGTCTCACTCGCAACCGACTCAGGTCGGCACGACAAAGTCCATTGTAGATAGTAAAATCTCATTCCACCTGTATTAAGACATCCTCAATGGTCCCCTTCGGCATCTTAATAGATCTATCGGCTAGTGACAAGGTGATGGAAGGGGTTTCAAATTTCTCCCAAACCCAGCTTGCATGTACATGGAATACTAAGCAAAGAAGTTCAATGCTTAGCTCCCAAATCTAATAAAGGCTTTCTCCACACCAATGCCTCCAATAATATTAACCGATATCAGACACCCCCGGATCTTTATATTTCAACGGAGTCTTGCACCCAGATGGCACTCACCTACCAAAAGTGCCCGCTCATTGAGACCCTTTACGTTGCATAAGTCCTTCAAAACAACAAATTTGTCGATCGTTTAAGGAGAGAATGTTAACTTTTACTGTCAAAACATCTAGTATTTCACAACTGAACTTTCTTTTTCTAGAGTTCAGGGGAATGGAGAGGGGTACTCTAATCTTCACCCTTCCCTAGTTGTCGAATCGCTCTTCTGCGGTGGGTCACCGGGTGGAGCCGACTTGATTAGAGCCGGGACCGCACTCAGTTCCTCCTTACCACTTCTGAGTCACCACCGCCTGGCTTCATCAATTCTTACACCATTGGTCAAACCTTTCATGCACTTCCTCTCATGTTGCCGTGGATCGAGGGAACCCTCCCTCTTTCTGAACCCTGCTGCTGTTGGTTGGACAACTTTGAAATCTCAGCTGCGTATATCAACGCTTTCTCGTTAAGATGAAGCTGACTATTTCACTGTATTAGTTTGAACATTCAACATCTTCGTTCTTCTGTAATAAATGTGCCTACCACTTTACTTAAATTCGTGGATCGCTTGCTCAACAAAGAGGAAGAAAGTGGAGGCGATCAAGAGCTGTGCCGAAGAGGAGCCAAACTCGTCGCTGTGTCCCGAGGGACATATGGTGGGTTTGGCTTCCATGGTTGGTTTGATGGTTTCTCGAATTGGGGTGGTTATAAAGGCTATATGGAGCATTTAAGGCAGGTCAGATCATTCAGATATGGGCATGCTCTTGATAAAGTACCTCCAGTGGTGACTATTTGACTCCATAACCAAACAAGAAGGCTGGGATGCATAACTCATTCACCGCTTGCATTGCATGCTGATTTCTCATTTCCGCTTCCAATCTTCGAGCTAAAGTGGTCGGCTTTTTCTTTTACTCCAGGTCTCTCGAAAAGTGCATACATGCCTCCTCCGATGGTTCGAAGACCTTAATCTCCTGGCATCCTCGACTCGGTTCATCCCATGCCTTAGAGGTTTTCTACTACATAGTTCAAAAAGTCCATGGCCTCATCCAGTGTTTGTTAAAAGTCACCCCACACATTGTTTCCAAAGAATTGTTCTCGGTGGGACATACATCGCCAAAAGATTCACTATATCCGTGCATCAAAGCCATGATGAGGGCATGCATCGATAGTCTCCATGAATCTTTCCCAACACTGATAGAACTTTTCTTTGTCATAGGTCGAGTAGGTAAATCTGTCTCTTCAAATCGTTGGTCTGTAACAAGAACTTCAAAACCAAATTTGAAGTTCGCCCACTTCTAATTGTCCTCGTCTCAATGAATTTAACCATATCTCGCCTTAGTCTCGCTGTCAATGGGAATGCTTTCAGCTCGGGAGCGAACACGGGTACTCCTTCCTTAAAGTTGTGCATACTTCCCACCCCGATATGAGCATAAGGATTATCATTCTCCATTCCATGGAATGTGGAAGTAGGTTGACCAAGTAGGGTTCACCGCCACATCCCCGGCAGGAGATGATACAATAGCGGCACTCACTCTGGGAGGGTGTATGTGATCCTCATGGACCCGTATGCCGTTGATTCATAGGTTGCTTGTTGACCCCGTTTGTTCCCTCAAATTCACTAGCCAAACGGTACAATCGACTTAACAACTTTGTTCAATCGCGTAATCGATTCTCTCGTAGCTCCACCAAGTGTTTCTATCCCAAAGGTACAAACACCTCTACACAAAATTTAAACAAACAAAGAACACTAGCAAATCCTGCTAAAAAGGTTAGGGTTAGCTAAAATAAAATGACTATGAAAATAATAAAAATAACTAAAGTATGGTAACTCAGCTATTGTAACCGGGAATTCAAAAAGAATTAAAGGTCACCTTCACTTGTAATGTGAATTACAAGTACACTTCAACTTATCATACGTAGTTTGGCACCACTTCCTAAGAACGCCATTTGATTCATGCCACGGTGATCCTAATCAATATTTGTATCCTATATTCCTCTCTACCGCCGTAGTCAAGCTACCGCAAAGATGCTGCTGGTCTAGGGTCGAACATGATGGGTTTTCTTCGTACAAAATGATTTGAGTGAAGTCAAAAAATGGTGAATTTGTTTGATTTTAAGGTTTTGGTAAAAACAATGGTGTATGGTTGCAGGATGAAATAAATGAATAAAAAATGTAAAAAAGAACTCTTGAAGTGTCGGGCTACTAGATCTTGTTCTAAAGTTCATCGAGGGGTCCTTTAGCTTCTTCGCTATGAAAATGACCTATAGCCATTTCCGAACCTGATCTTCATTTAGCTTTTAAAACTAAAACTTATGATTTTCCTTTTGAAAGATGGCATTTAACGACGAACATTCATGGTCCCAGACCAGTGAAAACCTACCTCGGACTCATCTTACATTAACAAATAGGAGCGACTAATGAATATCAGAGGATCTAGTAAGTAAGCATCCAATGAACCTAAAGATTGCCAAATCTTTGGTCGATCAAGATGCACCTAAGAGATTTGAACCTAGAGTGAAGGTTAGGAGCATAAATGCCCATAAATGTGTGCGTTAAGAAACGGAGGACCAACGGTTACCTTCGTAGCCTGGCGGCCTTTTGAGGAGGATGCAGCGGAGACATCCTGCGAGTTGTCATCCTCGGAGGGTGTTCAAGCGGCCCAGAAAAGGGGAGAAAATGAGAGAAAAGGGAAAAATGGGGCGGGCCCTAATTTTATTTACAGCCAAAAAAAATCCGCCCTTTCCGGTGTATACAAAAATGAAGCATATAGCGCTAGACGAGTGAAATACCATAAAATCAAACTTAAGTGATTACAGCAAGGGTAGAAAGGAGAAAAACCAAAAATTGTAGCAAAAAGCTGAGGCGTGAAAAGCGGGAACAATCGCCAGAGGCAGTGCTCCGCAGGATGCACGATGGTGCAGCGAAAGCACTCCTGCGAGGGTCGATTTTCTCTTCACATTTGCCTCTTCTTTCCTTTTGATCTTTGATTTGTAATGTTGAGTTTGACGCAGATTCTTCGTGCTTGGATCGACTCAGCAATTTTGGCATAATTGGCTCGCAAAAGCGCCAAAATTTGCCACAAAAATGCGATCATTAAAATAGTAGGAATGAAGTAATGTGTAAATCGGGTTAATTAGAATGATTAGTATACAAAAAGCACTCAAAACCTATAATAAATAGGGTTCAAAATAGCACTTTTTGGACACTAATCACCCTTGAGCCCTTGTCATCAAAAGAATTGTTTTCCTTATAATCCATTTAAAGTTCGGCAAGCTGCCAATCTGATTTGCTAGGTCTCGCTAATTTCCTCCTTTTCCTTAGCTCCTGCTTTCGGCCCGTCCTTACAGGATTGTCCATGAATTCAAGAGAAAAGTATTCTCATTCATGCACGGGCCTCAGCATTAGGGAGGAGAACTCCTTTACATAGTCATGTATCGGCCAGGTATTAGTGAGATGATCTTCTTACACATGCGAGTATTCTGCATCATAAAGGGTGGCCTTTTTGATTTCTCTTTGAAATGCGCTTATGTGTCTATGGTGCGTCCCTTCTCTATCTCTAGGAACCTTCTCTTGATTAGTGCCCAAGAGTGCTATTTTGAAGGCCACTATTCAGATAGGTTTTGAGTGCTTTGCGCACTAATCATATGAATTAAGCCCGATTGTCGTATGCGTATCCGCTTAATTAGCCGATTTGTTTCGATTGTTTTGGATAGTTTTGTAGATTCTTCAGTTAGCGAGCTTGGCTTCCTGGTGGTCTTTGAATGTTGAGAATCTTGATGAATTCCTGGCTGGCGTTGAAATGTCAAGATCTGATGAAGAATTGTGACAAAGTGATGAATCAAAGATCTGATGGCAAAGCGAGGAGAAGTAAGACAAACTAGGATTTTCACTATGATTACGAGAATTTAACTGGATTGCGAGAATTTCGCAATCATAGCGAAAATTTCTCAAGCCTAAGCGAAATTTCATATGTAATTTCGCTAGCTAGCGGAAATTCTTGTTCTTGCGTGAAAATTTTCAATTTAAGCTATCTCACGTAGATTTACATTGGGCTAGCGAAATTTAGCTAACTATGTGAAATTTTCGATATACTAGCGAAAGTTTGCTAGCATAGCGAAATTGCTCAGTCTGTGTTTTTGGTATTTTTGATTCCAACGACCACGTTTTGATAAATTACCATTTGTCCCTTGTAATTTCATATTTTAGAGCATTTTGTATTTTCACACTTTGGGATTGGCTATATAAGCCCTACGACTGTAACCCTAAGTAACTTTTCATTTTTAATACAGTTCATGACTTTTAATTTTAGGTTTATTTTGCTCTCTTCTCTCTCCCTCTTTCTCTCCATTTTCTCATTGCCAAACACCCTTTAGGATGTGACTCAAGGGATGCTTGGCTAAGCCTCATATGAAGGAGGGTTGCTAGCTTGGTTTTGGAGCTACTGCGGGTTGTCCCTCATGGCTGAATGTTCACAGTCTTGCATTTTATGGTTCCCGACTTTCCAAACTAGGGTTTAATGCCATTTAATATCTTTCCTTTAATTCGATACTTGCCATGCTTTAGGGTTGATGCATTCTTAATGGTAGATACTGCGATATCCATTAGATGTCATTCACGAGCCATTGAAATGAGGTTAAATGCTAGGGTTCAAATTTGAATGGGCTTTGAATGCTTAGTACTTGGTTTGACTCGATTAAGAGTAGTTTCTAGGTTAGGTTTCATAGTTAAACAAGATCAGGTTTGGCTTTGACTAAATGTCATTTGTCTAATACGAGAAATAACTTGAGGACCTTTATAATACCGTATTATCAAGCTAGCGACCCAAGCCTTCAAAGGTTAACATTTCACACTTTCATTTTAAGCCATTACAGTTAACCGATGAACAACCCCACCTCCACATTTTTAACGAATCAAAAATCCAAACAAAAGTCTCACCATTTTCAAACATTGATGCGAATCATTAGTAGGATGAAAACCCATCCCGTGTTAGGCCACAGACCGCTATCTGCCAGTAAAAACGACTACGCGAGTAGGAGAAATATAGGAAACAAATATTGTTGATTAGGATCACCTGCGGTGGCCGCAGATCAAATGGCGCCGTTGCCGGGGATGGTGCCAAACACGTATGATGAGTTGATGTGTACTTGTAATCCACATTACAAGTGTTGGTGACCTTTCGGTCCTTTTTGAATTTAGTGTGCGGGGCGCAAGTTTTTCTTCACTTGGCGATTCTTTGCCTTTGTTTTTACCAACCACTACGATCAGTTTTTATTTTGGCTAACAACGACCTTTCTTCATGGCTTTGTTTGTGTTCTTTGTTTTGTTTCATTTTGTGTAGCAGTGTTTATGCGACCTTTGGGACGGAGGGATCTCGGGTAGATTCGCGAAAAGAGTGAGTGCATCGGTTAGGCAAAGAAATTTGTGAAATCGGTGTACACGCGTGATCAAATGGATTCTCTGCACGAGAACGTGAGAGTCGACAAGCACCTGTAGATCAATGACATCTGCAATTAGATGAGGGACACATACACCCTCTAGGTAAGGTGCTCCTTCACCGCGTGTACCTCTGCGGGGATGTATGATGAGACCCTACCTAGTGCCCCTGGCTACATTTCATGGTATGGAATGAAAATCCATATTCACACATACGAGATTTTGAGGGAGGTATGCACAACTTTTAAGGAGGAATTATAGCAGATATGGAATTGAAGTTGAAGGCATTCAGATTGACCCTCAAGGACAAAGTAAAATATGGCTTAATTCCTTGCTGTAGGAAACGATTAGAAGTCAAGGCCGAACTTCTAGCATTTGAGTTTTGAAGAAATTCTTGATCTGGCAAGACCAGCGGTTGAAGGGGCAGTCTACACTTACTGACTATGACAATGAGAAATTCTACTCGGTGTTAGGAGAGGTTCATGAATACCATCAATGCGTACCCCACACCATGGTTTTGATACATGGATGCTAGTGAATCATTTCTCTGAGTAAGGTATGTCCACTGCCATTGAAACAGGCCCAATTTAGAAACCGTGTGTGGAGGTGACTCTAGCGAGCATCGGATGAGCTATGGATTTCTTGAATTATGTGGCTGAAACTTCCAAGGGTTAGGATGAACCAAACCCGAGAGAGGTGTAGAAAATGAGGCCCTCGGCCACTTTGAAAGGGAGGAATTTTTACACTTTCGGAGGACATGGAAATGAAAGCAAAAATTTCAACCCTAGCTAGGAAGGTGGAGGAGCTAGAAGGAAAAAGGCTCCATGAAGTGCAGGCAGTGACTGAAAATACTGCACAGGCCAACCCAAGCATCAATTTCCAACCCACTGCCCGCCCAGAAGAACATTATCCAATGGCCCCCTCAGTGAAGGATTTGATGTCGAGCATGCTAATCTTAGTGGGCGTCCTGACCCATGACCTAATGCCACAAATGCGGTAATACCTACAATTCCAACTGGAAGAATCACCCCAACCTCTCCTGGAAGCCTAATCCCCCTGCCTATGTGCCCCAAGGTGCTAAGCAGTGATTTGGTTCACCAGTACGACCCACGACCACCATCATCCACTTCTCCTGTTGAACAAGATATATTGAACCTGAGTAAGGTGGTAGGTAATTTTGTGGAGGAGCAAGGGATAAATGTACAATTAGCCTGAGAGGATAGATCTTGTAGAAAGTACATTGAACAAAGAATAGATGGGCTTAGGAGCAATCTAAATCAGGAAAATTGACGACACTGCGATATTGATCACAAGATCAACTAGAGTGCTAGAATACGGAGGAGGAAGGTTCACTTCTCAAGCATTGCCAAATCAAAAGGGTCCATGAAGTAGGTTCATCTAGCAATTCGGGGATGGATGAAGTAAGCCGTAATCACTACGAGGAGTGGAAGAGAAATAAACTGACCGGTGCCCATGATTCTTTGAAGAAACATACGAAAGGAAGATTTGAGCGAGAGGGTAATCATCGAGTGAAGACCCCGGGTGAAGAAAACCATGCCCCCCTCAATTTCCCAAACCTTAGCGAGAGAGTGAAAAAAATCCCAAACCAAGCTGAAATTTGGAGTGCTAAAAGCGAGTGAAGAGTGAACGTTCCTTTGTAACATGATTAAGCGAGGTCCCGAATTATGCGAGTTCTTAAGGACCTTTGCAGTCGAAAGGGTTAGGCATCGAAAAGCCTTCATAACAGAGCAAGAGTCGGTGCCATAATCCAGAGCAGACTGGTCAAATACAAGGATCGAGGATCCCCACAATTTCGAATTGACATTGGAGAGGAATTGCATGAATAAACCTTTGCTAAACTTAAGGGCCAATGTAAACCCTCTTTGCCATACTCGATGTATAAGCGGTTAGGTTTAAGAACTTCAAACTACCCGACATTATACATCATTGGCAAAAGCCGTCGGTGAAGATTCCTAAAGGAACATTGAGGATGTCTTGAGTAAGGTGAATGAATTCTACTATCAGTAGACTTTGTAGTACTTGATACTAAACCCGATAATAATGGGCGATCATGTGCGAATTATCACGGGAAGATGTTTGGCCCTTTGCGGTGCGATGTCTGGTGCCAAAATGGAGTCATGCACATTCGCAACATGACATTGTAGCTCAATGTTTTCACTTGAGAATGGGCACAAGCTAGTGAAATGGCAATCGAGGATCGATGAAGTTTGCTCAGTTGACTCCAATGCAGCTGCCAACCCACCATAAATTGCAAGAATTGTCTAAAGGAATGAAACAATCAAAAGCGGTGTGGATCAATGCTTTTAGTCATTCTGTGCCACTGGTAAGCCCAAAACCACCCAATGAGAAGAAAATCAACAAGAATGGACCAAGCATGGAGGCTGCAGCACAAGTCACTGCCGGGGTCAAGGAGCTCCTCCTCCTTGACCCTCCATGAGTGAATCAGTGAAACCGAGCTGGTTTGGTGTCCACTGAAACCAAACTGCAGCTCAAAATTTTTTTACTTTTTGCTTAGATTTGCTTAATTTTCATTTTAGGCTATTTTTAGTAACTTCCCGTTTTAGCAACTTTCCTTTTTAAGTTGCCTAAATTTAATTTTATTCTTAGGTCTTTGTTAAAAATAATAAATATTATTGATTCCTTGTTCTTAATTTGCCTAAATCAAATTTTATTTCCATTTTGCAAAGAGTCCGCTGCGTGGATTTCTATTGCAGCTAAATTGGCCCGGCTGGCCTCTCGACTACCCATCCCACGGCCTTATAAAGAAAAGGGGGAGCCATTCATCTTTATTCCATCTTGTCCTCCCCCCCAAGCCCCTCCTTGCCGTGAGCAGTAGCCGCCGTCTCCACTGCCATCCTATGCCCCTCGGGGCTCGCCTCGACCGCCGTGTGCCCGAGCGCCTCGCACTCGCCAAGGTCGCAGTCGTGTCTGCACCTCCGCCTCCACTCTAACGCCTCTGCCCGAGCCATCTCTCCCATCGCGTCTGTACCCATTACTCCACATTGCACGTGCCCCGGCCTGGGGGCCGTGGTTTGCATTGGTCTGTACCGAGCCCTACCCACCCCGAGTGAGCACGCACCGCATGGCTACCTCCCTACCGTGAGCCCCCGCCCTCGCCCTCAGATTACCGACACAGACATGGTCCGTACCAGGTGGTCCCGCCGTGCCTGGGTTAGATTTAGCACCTGCAGAAAGCAGAGGAGCGTGCACCAGTCGCAGCCCCGAGAGCCCGGGATTCCGGAGGTACTGCATCAGGACGGGACCCTCGTGCCCTTCCCCGGCAGGCTCGAGACAATCCAGAGAGGGCCTCCGCCTCCAAGTGCCCTGACACATCGGGTGCCCGGGAGTCCTTCGTCACCCAGCCTCAAACATCGCTTCCACAAAGAAGAGGAGGAGAGCCTCATCGCTTATCTTTCACGCCGGCAGGGATCAGGCGGCCAACAAGCATCGGGACCCGATATCGGAACGGATTTGCGCGCCGCCAGTGGATTTTCATGCGGAGAGTCATTTTACGACGTGCTAAGATCGCATCACGACTTCGGCTCAGATTCCATGAGATTGATTACACAAGGAGATCTCGCCGCCAGGCAGCATGACACCGCGTAGCCTCTCTCATCATCCCCGGTGGTGCTTTAGTTCTATCACCCATGACTTCCGGAGTGCCGAGTCCACGGATGCCCGTTTCACTATTGACGATCGACCAGCAATTCGGAGCCGGATATTTCAACTCTAGGCCGCCGCCAGAGTCGCCACCCGAGATAATCGAGATCGCCGCTACCCGTCACGTAGGGAGTGCGGTTCACCGTCTCGGTGATACTACGCCGCGGGACCAATACCTTCCTGCGCCCCACTCGGATGCTCGTGGACCACACCGTCCGGCCTCAGCCCGTCCCGCTGGCAAAGACTATGTTTAGCTGCCAGGGGAGCCATACTACAAAGGCCCTTGTAACGGATCCCGAGGGATTCCGGTTCACTCTCCGAAATGGGTAATGACCGCCCGCATACTGAGGATGGGTCCACACCACCAGCGGGCCCTCCCAGTTTTCCTCAGCCGGAAAATTCACCTTTGTCGATGTCGCGACTCATCGAGCCAAACTCCGGGTTTTGAGCGCTACAAGACTAATCATATGAATCAAGCCAATCAATATGTGCACGTCCGCTCAAGGCTTCCGATCTGCTTTCTAGACTGCTTGGATAGTTTTACAGTTCTCTGGCCAATGAGTCAAGCCCTATTGGTGCCGAATGTGAGAATCCTCGATGATTTCACCAATGAAGTTGAAATGTCAAGATGCAGCAAGAAGAATTGAAGGCAAAGGATGCAGAATAAAAGACGCAAAGAGCAAAAATGTAGAAGTAGATACAAAACTGTGGGATTTTCATCATGATCAAGGGAATTTTCTCTAGATTGCTAAAATTTAAGTATCATAGCTGCAAAATTTCATATATGTGAAAATTTCATTAGGTTAGCGAAATTCCCGCTTAGCTAGCTAAATTTATTTCCTTGCTAGCTAAAATTTTCAATTTCGCTTATCTCTCGTGGAATTTCCGCCAGGCTAGCTTAAATTTTCGCAGAGCATAAATGATTCTCGCGCTACAAAGAGGTCGAGCCAAAATCAACAAAATTTATATACACTCCAGCCGTATTATCGCTGCAGTCGTTACTTAGTATTTAGGCTCAACACGGGATGGTTTTCCTAAGAATGATACGCATATGTAAAAAGGTAAGGCTTATTCGACTTTCGGATTTGCTTCAAAAACAAGGAAGTAGGTTGAAACTGAGAAATTGTAAAACTGAAAGTGAAGTGTGAAAAAAATTAACTTTGAAGATTTAGGTCACTAACTCTGGTAAATTAGGTAAATATATGTCCTCAAGTTTTATCCTCAAGTATGACAAGCAACCTATAGTCTCGCATAATCGACTATATTTAATTGGGCAAATCTCACTTAACAACTCCCATTTGAGTTAACACGTGTAACATACATCTATGGCTCTTCGCTTGAAACCCTAGCATTAAATATCATTTCCGTAGGCTCAGAAAGACTATCTAATGAACTACGTTGCATCTAGCAATAAGTATGCAATCGATCCTAAAGCATGGAGAGTATCACAAATCAATAACATTCAAAGCTATTCAACTCCTAATTTGAGAAGGTGAGGACCATAAATACAGCACTCGTAGACTCTCAAAAGATAAGAGGACAACACACAGCATGTTCACAAACTAAGCTAGCTTCCTTCCTTTCAAGAAAGGAGGTTTATCAAGCATCTCTTGAGTTGTCATCCTCAAGAGGGTGTTCGACAGCCTGGTGCAAGGGAAAGAGGAGAGAGAAGAGAGGAAAATAAAATACTTGTGACTTATTTACAAAATGAAAATCTCTATATAAAATTCTTCTTCTCCCAAATTGTTGCTTCCTCTAAAATTTCTCTGTATATTCCTTTATTACAAAAGAGAGGGGTTTATAAAGCCACCAATACATGAAAATACCAAAAACCTAACAATTTGGCTAAGTTAAAGGACAAGAGAGTAATACACCAAATTTGAAGTCGGTTGGCATTAATTACAAAAATACGATGAGGCGTTGAAGTTTAGGATCGAAGAATTAGGTAGCGAATCACCATGTACATAGCTTAAAAATAGAAAATTTCGCTATGTCAGTAATTGCTTAGTTAGCGAAATTTCGCTAGCTTGTAGCGAACAATTTACGTGAGTAGTTGCGTAAATATAAAATTTCGCTAGAATGTTGCCTAGCTAAAATTTTGGGTTCAGCGGGGTAAATTGGCAATTTCACTAAGATTGCGTAAATTTTCGCTAAGGTTGCGCAATTAATCTCAATAAATTTCGCAATCTTAGCGAATTCCCGGGATTTGCCGATTCTCCACATTGCTTCCCCGTCCTCTGGCATCGCACGATTTCCATCACTTGTTTCATTCTTTCTTGATTTTTGGTCCGATTGACACGACAATTGGGATCAATCTCTTCGTGATTCATCATTTGACACTCGATATTGAACTCCCAAAGTGCGCAAAACCTCGCAAAACAACCAAAAATAACCTCTAACCGCATAAGTGATACTAAGAAGACTTGAATACTTCAATTGGCATAAATGAGACATGATTAGTAAGAAAGCACTCAAACCTATCTAATATATAGGGTTCAAATAGCACTGGGGTAATAATCATTTAAATTTTCGCTTATACTAGCGAAATTTGCTACATATCAAAATTGCTCATTCGTGTTTTTGTATTTTTGATTCCAACGACCACGCTTTGATAAATTACCATTTTGTCCCTTATGTAATTTGCTTAGGCATTTTTGTATTTTCACTTTAGGATTGGCCATATAAGCCCCTTACAATCTTTGTAACCTAAGTAACTTTTCATTTTAATACGCTTCGTGAGTTTTCATTTTAGGTTTATTTTGTTTCTTCTCTCTTCTTTCATTTTCTCGGCTGCCAACACTCCCCTTTAGGATGAGACAACTCAAGGGATGCTTGGCTGCCTCATAAGCCTTGAAGAGGAGGGCTGCTAGCTTGGTTTTGGGAGCCGCCGCAGCTGTCCTCATGCTTTGAATGCCAAGGTGTATCGCATTTATGGTTCTGTCCTTCCAAACTACAGTAGGTTTAATGCCATTTAATATCTTTCCTTCGTCAATATTCTTCATATGCTTAGGTTCAGCAAGGCATTCTTAATGGTAGATGCACCGATATCCTTTTAGATGTCATTTGTTTAGCTATTGAAATGAGGTTAAATGCCAGGGTTTCTAAACTCCAATGGGACTTTGAATGCTTAGTACTGGTTCGACTCAATTAAGAGGGTTCCAGTAAGGTTGCCTCATAGTTAAACAAAGATCCGGTTTTGGCTTTCGACTAAATGTCATTTGCCCTACGCAGGAAATAACCCGAGACACTATAATACCCCATGTTATCAAGCTAGCGACCCAAGCCTTCAAGGTTAACACTTCACGCTTCATTTGGGTTGCGCTTAACCAAAGAACAACCAACCTCCCTTTAACCAAATCCAAAAGTCCAAACAAAAGTCTCACCATTTTCAAACATTGATGCGAATCATTCGTGGGATGAAAACCCATCCCCGTGTTCGACTCTAGACCGCTATACTGCAGTAGCTTGACTACGGCAGTAGGAGGAGTATAGAAAACAAATATTGTTGATTCCGGATCACCCTACCGTGGCACGAATCATCTACGCTACCATAGAGTTGCATTATCAGTGAGGTAGAGCGTAGTAGTGCATACCTTTGTCGCCTAATCAGCTAGTGCTATCGCCTCAAAGTACCTCTCCATGTGCCACAAGAAGTTGTCTAACTCCTTGGCATCCCGCTGCTCCACGAACGCGTGTGTGGCTTCGCAATTCTCCACCCTCGGGTTCTCGCGGAGTGGCTATAACCCGAGCCGATAATGTCGGCCTTATAAATGGCCACCTCTTGCCTCAATACTTCCTCTTCATGCTTGGTCGACTCTCCACCCTTGACTCCAAGCTAGTGAGAATCCTCAAGACCTTGTCTTGAAAAGTCATGAATTCCTCGTGGGACACCGCATGAACCGATGAGCTTTGCATCCCTCTTAGCGTCTCCTCTGGATCTCGCACCTTGAGATCCTCCACGGCCTTCTCCATGCTTTGCACCAAAACGTCCATCTCCTCCTTGGTGTCTGCCACACCCAACTCTAGCCTGACGAATCGTCCCACAAGGCTAGAAATGGCATCATGAGACTTGTCCTTCCTACCCCGTGTAGAAGGACTAGAGTCCTTACCCCGGACTTTCTCGCAACCTTCCTCCACATGAGAGTCACGATCGATTCCAAGTTACTTCCACATCGCAAACTAAGCTTCGATACCAACTGGCCACAGACTTAGTCTTTCCGCTAAGCTCCCATCCGGCACTTAAGCAACTCGTCCCTCGGATGTTTCTAAGTCAGCCTCCCACGTGCCTTGCTTGCTAAGCTCGACTTCTACCCACGGCATGGAAGCGAAGAGAACACTTGAAAAGAAGAAAGCTCTTTATTGAAGAATGGTTCTATACAATGCTTTGAGAAGCTCTTGCTTGCTTCTCAAGTTGGTGGTTTGCAAACGAGGCCACCACCTCCTTATATAAAAATGTATGGAAGTGTGTAGAACCTAGGAAGGCTCTCTACTATCCTAGAATGTTCTACTATGTACATGTAAATCCAAGACTACCATGGAAGACTCTAGACTACTCTCCAACATTCCATGGTCTTCCATATCCTTCCACATCCTTCCACACCTTCTACACATGTGGACACTTCCAAAGATGTTCGACACTGTGCAGGACTTCTGTGGTCTTCAGAACCTTCCGCAGCTCCGTGAAAGAACTCCACAAATGCTCCGTAACTTCTCTCCCTCCTTATATACGGGCCGAGGCCTCCCATCAGCCCACATTGAGGATCCCTTCCCATAGGAAGCTGAGGTCCAGAGAGTAGTCTCAGACACCCGGCCCAGTGCATGCCTGCACACACGGTGCCTCACCCAGGCGCGATGCCTGGGCAGCAGGCCCCCTGCCTAGTGCCAAGACATCGCCCCAAGAGCTGCCCTCGCCTAAGAGCAGGCCTCTGCACACTGACTGCCCAGTGCAAGCCCACCCGCATCTACTCAGCAGTTACGACATGCCCAGCACGCGCTTCCAGGCCTGCAGCATGCCCAAAAATCTGACTGGTCTAGTGCATGCCTTGACATAATGCCCTCACCTCAGTGCGCCTACAAAAAGGTGCCTTCCTGGCCTAGCACCATGACGGCTCCAGCAAGGATCCTCGCCCAGCGCATGCCCAGACACAAGACTCTGGCCTAAAGTGCACACCCAGACACCCAAGCGTTCCCGCCCCAGCGCCACACATTCCAAGGCAAGGCGTCCCCGCTGCTTAGCCTATGCCTAGGCACGGCGACTCGGCCCAGTGCACGCCCAGACACGTGCCTCCCCCAGCTTAGCGTCATACGCCCACGCAACGCCTCGGCCGCGCACGCCCAGACATGGTGACTGAACACTCATCTGCAGCCCACACACGATGCCCTGCCCAGCGCCACAGACATGCCCAGGGCAAGGCGCCCTCTCTCGCCCAGTGCGATTACCTGCAAGGGTGCCCTCGCTCAGTGCCATGACATGCCCAGGCAAGGTGCCTCGCTCCAGTCCATGCCCAGACACACGGTGACTCCGGGCCCCAGTGCATGCCCAGGACACGGTGGCCTCGGCCCAGCCATGAACTATTTACGCCAGTTGCCCTTCGCCTGGGCATGCCCAGACACGTGCGACCGACCCAGTGCATGCCCTGATATGGCGCCCTCGGCCTAGTGCGGCTTCCAAAGAAGGGTGCCTCGCCCAGTAACACGAACACGCGTTGGCGCAATGCCCGCCTAGCGAAAGCCCAGACACGTGACTCTACCTAGCGCATGCCATAGACACGATGCCCACCTAGTGCGATGCCTAGATAGTGGTGCCGCGGCCCAGTTCCACAGACATGTTTAGGAAAGATGCCCTGGCTCCAGTGCATGCCCAGACGGCACTCATGAGTAATGCCCAGACACCTGCTCGTCCCATGTAGCAGATATTGGCGCCCAGAAAGGTCCCCCGACCTAGTGCACGTCTAGACACCCGATCTGGCCCCGCTGGCAATGCCTGCTAGACACTGCCTCGACCCAGTGCCATGACACGCCTGCAAAGTGTCCCGCTCCATGCACGCCCAGGACACGTCGTTCCTCGGCCCAGTTCCATGGCATGCCCAGGAAAGGTGTCTCGCAGCGATCGCAAGCCCATGATTACGGTGACTGGCCCAGTGTACGCCCAGACACCTGCCCCGGCCCAGTGCCATGACGACACGCCCAGGCAAGGCGCCCCTGACCAGCGCACGCCCAGACACGTGCACCCGACCCAGTGCAATGCCCAGCGCGGCGCCCCTGCCTAGTGCCATGACATGCCCAGCAGTTACCCTCGGCCCAGCGCACGCCTAAACACGCTGACTCACCCATGCATGTTCAGACACCGCCCACGCCAGGCCAAGGACATTGCGCCCAAAGCAAGTGCCGCCTAGCGCATGCCTGTTCAGACACCTGATTCCCGGTCCAGCGCACGCCCTGACACCGCACTTCCCTGGCCAGTGCAATGCTCCAAAGGCGGGCATGCACTGCAAAATAGCGCCATGACGCGCCTTCAAGAAAGGTGTCCGGCCTCGTGCATGCCCAGACACGATGACTGGCCCAGTGCGCATGCCAGAGGACACCTGTCTCTACTTCAGCTAATATATGCCCAGTGAAAGGTGCCTCACTAGTTTGTTATACCAAGACACTAAGTGATTCCCACGAATGCCTAGACACGCTGCCTGCCTAGTGCCATTACATGCCCAGACAATGTGCCTCTGCCTAGTGCAGTGCATTGCTCTTTTTTTTTTAGACATGGTGACTGGCCCAGCATGCCCAGACACGATGCCCCTCGGCTCCAGCGCCACGACATGCCCAGAAAGGTGCCCCCACCAGTGCAGCCCAGACACACCGGCCCAGTGGGATACCCAGCAACCATGTCTCCACGCCAGCGCCATGACATGCCCAGGTGCAAGGCGCCCGCCCAGTGCATCCCTAGACACGGCGACCCGAATCCAGGCGCATGCCCAGAGATCTGCCTCGGCCCAGTACGACGTTCAGTAAGGGCGCCTCGCCCAGCGCCATGATGCCTAGGGCTAGGCGTCCCTACCAGTGCATGCCTAGACATGGTGATCTTCGCACCCAGCAAGCCCAGACACGTGGCTCCGCCCAGTGCCATGACATGCTTCAGGGCAAGGTGTCCATCCTAGTTCATGCCCAGACGGCAAGGATTCCTGGCCCAGCGCAAGCCTAGACACCTGCCCCGGCCCAGTGCAATGCCCAGCAAAGGCGCCCTCCCCAACGCCCCAGTACCACAGACGCGCCCAGAAAGGCAGGCCCCCACTCCAGAGGCATGCCAAGAGACAAGTGACTCTCCGGGCCCTGTGCATGCCTAGACATGGTGCTCCCCTACCTAGCGCTAATATACATGCCCAGCAAGGTGCCTCTACTAGTTTCATGCCCAGACACAAATGACTCGACCTAGCATGCTTAGACACGCTGTCTCTACCAGTCCATGACACACCCAGGGCAAGGTGCCCCGGCCTGGGCCACGTCTAGACACCAAGGATCACCCAGCAAGGTCAGATGTCAAGGCTCAGGCCCAGTGCATGCCCAGACACAGCCCCGTCCTAGTGCCACAGCATGCCTAGGCACGTGCCCCACTTCAGCCAGCATGCCCAGACACCTGATTCCCATCACAAGCATGCCCAGACACTATGACTGGCCCATGCACGCCCAGACACGCTCCCTCGCCCAGTGCCACGACATGACTAGGCAAGGTACCCTCTCGCCTAGCGCATGCTCCAGACGCAGCCCCCGCCTACGCCTCACATGACATGCCCAGGAACGGTGCCCTCGGCCCAGCGCACGCCCAGATTACGGTGGCCCTGCGCCCCAGCATGCCCAGACACGGTGCCCTCGAAGGTTTTCAGGACCCATGACATGCCCAGGAAAGGTGCCCCGGGTCCTAGTGCATGCCCAGACATGGTGACTCCGGAACTAGCCGCACATGCCCAGACACCTGCCCCTGGGCCTAGTTCCATAACATGCTCACAAGGTGCCCTGCAGATGTTCATGCCCAGACACCTGCCTCGGGCCCATGCTGATGCCTAGCAGGGTTCCTCCCGCCTGCCGTGACATGCCTAGGCAGCAAGCCTGCCTAGTGCATGCTCTAGACACGTGACTGCCTAGTGCATGCCTAGAGTATGCGTTCCGCTTCAGTACATTTCTAGGACACGGCCTCGGCCCAGGCCACACATGCCTAGGCAAGGTGCCTCGCCTAGTACACGCCCTCGGACACGCTGATTTCGCTCTAAAGGATGCCTAGACACGGTGCCTAGTGTCACGGACTTATTGTGTATGCCCGTGATCAGCCAAGACTTTTTGAAGATCAAGCATGCTGATGGGTTTGAGCTTAATGGTGTGAGAGTGCTCCAGATGGTGCTTGAAAATGGATCGAGGTGAAGCTTCTTTGGAGTCTAGGCATGCCAATTCCGCGCTATGTTTTTGGGAGTCATTTCGCCGGTGGCAGGACTCACTCATGAAAAATGCTGGTGTCAGCCTAACCTCGCACAACCGGCCAGCCGAGCCGCCTTGATGAGCCTGAGGCAGTATGAACCAAATGCAAAGATAAAGGCATAATGTGGCGTGGCAAGTCGGATTTCAAGAAAGTGTTCATGTGAGACCGCCGCACGCAGCAAGCGCCGCCGCGCGAGTAAAGCGCCCGCGATACTGTGCCTAGTGCCATAACATGCCTAGATAGGTGCTCTACTAGTGCGTACGCCGCCCAGACACCGCGCCGCCTAGTGCGATGCCTAGCAAGGGGTGACTCGCCTATGCGCTACTAAAACGCCCAAAGGCAAGGTGCCCTACCCAGTACGCCCAGACACGGCGACTCAGCCCCACAACGCACATGCCCAGACCACCCGCGGTCCCGCCCCAATGCCACGACACACACGCCCCCTGCCGTCCCAAAATTTCACACGCCCAGACACCGCAAGTGCCCCCATCTAGCGCAATGCCCAGACGGGCTGACCCCACTAGTGCAATGCCCAGACACCATGGTCTCGCCCTAACGCCACGACACGCCCAGAAAGGTGGTCTCACTGCGGCACGCCCCAGACACTGGATCCCACTCTCTAGCGCATGCCTGAACATCTGCCCTCGGCCTATGCCATGACATGCCCAGGAAAGGTGCCTCAACCTAGCAATGCCCAGACATGGCAGGACTCTGGCTCCAGTGCATGCCTTTACACTGCACTTACGAAAGGCCACGACACGCCTTAGGAAAGGTGCTCCTCAAGATACAGGCATGCCCAGACACTGATCGCGCCCAGTGCATGCCAAGACACATTGCCTCGGCCTAATGCCATGACATGCCTCGACAAGGTGCCTACGCCTAGTGCATGTCTAGACACGGTGCCTCATGTCACGACTTGTCTTCCCCGCTTAAGCTTCGCCGTATGCACTTAGACATCTCACCTTCAATGTTGCCAAGTAAACTCCCGATTGTCTCATTGCTAAGCCTCCGGCGTCCCACCCACCTACTGGAAGCGAAGAGAACTCGAGAGAACACTAAAGGCTCTCGTAGTCCCTTCCACTTCACTACATTCTTCAGGCCGAAGTTATTCTTCCTCTCCTCAGACCTTGCCCTCATGATGTAGTCCACCTCCTTATCATTGGACGTGACTACTACTGTGGGTGCCCTTGTAGATATTCCTCAGCCTGGATCCTCCTTATTTTCATGGTAGGGCTTTAGATTGCTGACATGAAGACAGATGGACCTTAAATTCTGGTGGCACTCTCTTCGACCGTGAGATACCTACAACCCGCCCCCGCAGAGCAGGAAAGGGGCCTATACTTTCAAAAGTCCTTTGTGCACCTTCGAAGGACTTGAACTGTCGCGTATTACCGGATACACCAAGTCTCCAACCCGGACCCATACTCTCGCACACTTACTTTAGTTCGGCGGCGAGAAGGCACAAACGTCACCCAGAATTAGAGATCGCGATCTCAGATCCGGCAGAAGAGGAGAGGCTACGTTATTGCCGCGATTATTCACAGACGTCACGCCTCAGGGGGTAGTGACGAGAGATTGAACATTTAGGCCCATCTAATTGTCTGATGGACTCAGCGCCTGTGAGCAGCCCAGCACATTCACTGCTCACCGCCCATCCGTCCGAGGGTCAAAGCTAGCAGAGAAGCGAAGCTCCGCGCCCTCGGAAATAAGAGCTCCATCCAAAACTTCCCAGTGAAGCGCGAGCCATGATCACTGATGATGAACTTTGGTAGCCCCCAATACTTCACCACATTCTTGAGGAATAGCCTGGCTGTCTCCTCTGCTATGCAATCCTTAGGGGCTGCTATGAAAGTAACATACTTTGAAAACCGGTCCACCACCACTATGATAGATCCATATCCTTCGGACTTGGGTAGTCGATGATGAAGTCCATAGTGACACTCCCAAGGCCACTCTGCTATAGGTAGTGGCTCCAACAATCCCCTGGGCTGATGTTGCTCCACTTTGTCTTGTTGGCACACAAGACAAGTCCTCACATAAGCCTCCACATCATCCCGTATCTCGTGGGCCGTGAAAGGGCGCACTTAGCGTTCTCGCGCGCCGTCGTCTCGATGACCAGCTCATTTAGAGTCATGACACTCCTTGATGAGATTCCTTCTGATGCTTCCCCACTTAGACACATAGAGTCGCTTCCCCTTTGTGTAGAGTAGACCATCCTCTACCCAAAACCACCTTGTCTTTCTCTCATGAGCCAACGTGATGAGACTCTAGCCACCGGAATCGTCATGTTGCAACCCTCCCTTACGATCCACCATCTCTCCTCGGGCTGATAGTCATGATGCTAGCTCCGTTACGCGCTAAGGCATCGCCATGTGATTGGGCCAGGTTCAGTACTCCAACAAGTAGTCAAACTCACCAGAAGTCCCCGCCACTCGCTTCTCGGGTCTTAGCTTCTCCTCCTGGTCCGGAAGTAGCTAGTAGCGACATCAGTCTCATTTCACTATGAAGTGACCAAGAGATAGTGTCTCCATGTCCGTAAGCAATGGATGATTGCCGTCACTTCTTCTCTGGCCCGTGGATTCTCCTCTCTCGTGTCATTGAGCTTCAGAACAAAAGCTACGGGCGTCTCTCCGCATAAGAACCCTCCAATAGCGAAGTCGAGGCATCATGTAAATTCCTCGATTACTTGTGGGAGCCGGGCTAACACCCGCTCTGGCTACGGGTTTTCTTAAATCTTTCAGTTATGGTGAGCCATCCCACGCTCCATGCTTTACTCTTTCTTGAGGAGGTCTCACAATGGAGTCGCTTCCGCCGAGTATCCCTTGATGAACCGCGATGCAGCTGACTAGCCCAAGAAGGACCTTAGTCAGGCACCCTGCAGGGGGATCCATCTCACCCGCCGACCCGCCTCATCCATCACAGATCGCCATCCTTGGATACGATGTCCTAGGAAGCCCACTTCTCCTAGAGCAAAGGAGCATTTCTCCTTCTTTCACATATAGCCTATTCTCGCCTTTAATATTTTAACACCTTCCTTAGATGATCGACATGCCTCCTTCTAAGGTGTCGCTATATATAACAATATCATCTAGGATATAACACCACAAACTTATCTAGAAAGGATGCAACATCTTGTTCATCAAAGTGCGAATGCAACAGGCATTAGCAAGACCAAAGGGCACACTAGGAACTCATGTGAGCCATACCGCTACGCACGTAGTCTCTGGCCATCTCCTTCCTCGGCTATCCTTACTCTCTGTAGTACCCCGATCGCAAGTCCAGCCAAGGGCACCTCGCTCTACCAAGTTGATCCAATAGGTTGGTAATAAGAGGAATGGGATACCTTTCGACTGTCACTCAAGGAGCGCCGATACTAATGCACATCCCAGCTGACTCCATCGTGCTTATTTTCAAACAAGACCGCACCATAGGGAGCCTTAGATCACTGGATTTAATCCCATCCAGCAACTCCTTCAGCTTCTTCAACTCCTCCAACCCTGGGGTGCCATCCCTGTAGGTTCCCATGGCAGGATTTCTGCCCCCGCCCAACTCGATTCGTGATCTTCTTCCCTCCTGTAGCCTCGCAGCTCCGCAATACATCCCCTAATTCATCTGAGCACCTTCTCGACTCTCCATAGCATGATCTCTCATCCACCTCGCCTCCACGCATGACGAGTCCCTACTTTTCGAGGTCGTCTCAGCTTGCTCGACCGAGGCATTCATCAACCGCATTAACCCATGTGAGCCTCACTTTCTTTGCTCGGTCTCCCTCTCGATCATAGTACTGAGGGCCTTCCTCTTAGGACACCTCTGCGCAATGTGGTCCATCGTATAGGAAGCGCTAGCTGCTGAAATCTCAAGGTCTCTGTCCCAAACTCTCGCCCCTCTTTGTTAGTAGAGGCCGCACTTGATCCTTCCTTAGCATTATAGCTTTTGTAGCCCTTGTCTCCCTACCTTTGACATGGCTACCCTTGAAAGATGTCTTAGACTGAGACGAATCTCCCCTTCGAAAATCCATGAGAGACCTCACACGCTACCGACCATGGCTAAGTCTCGACACCACGCCTCCTCAACTCGTCACCTTAAATTTCAGAGGTTCCTCCATGGTCAAGAAAAGCTCATTCTTATTCATATCAGGCGCCTCAAGCATCAAGGAGGAGAACTCCTTGACATAGTCGCGGATCGACCCCATGTGCTTGAGATGATTGATCTTCCTACGGGCTATGTATCCCACTTAAGTGTGACCGGCTTCTGATTTCTCTCTTGAAGTCCGCCCATGTGTCTATGGTGCATAACCCTTTTTATGTTTCCATGAACCTTCACGCCACCATGTGAGTCAGATTATCACGAGAAGAGATAGCGTAGTACCTTGTTCCCTCGCTTGCTAATGCCATGCCTCAAAGTATCTCTCCACGTGCCACAAGTAGCTTGTCCGTTAGCATCCCGCTTCCCCATGATAGGCGTGGCTTCGCACCTCCAACCTGGTGCCTCTTGAGTGGCCATGACCTGCCGACAAAGGTTGTTCTCAGAGATGGCCACCTCTTGCCTTAACTTTCAGGCTGGTCAAGACCTCCACCTCACTGCTTACATGAGCATGTCTGTGACCTCATAAACTCCTCATGCGACACCACCGGATCCGGCGCACATGCATCCCCTCTCAAGGTCCCGATCTGCACTCCTGGAGATCCCTCCACTGCCTTCTCCATGCTTTGCTCCATGAGGTCCACTCCTTCCTTGGTGTCCGCCATAACGATCTCCACCTGGCTCCGATCATCCAAGCCTGCAGAGACCACGAGACTTGTCCTTCTTCCCTTCCCTTAGCGAGAGGGTCATGTCCCTTCCCTTGCTCTACCAAGAATCTCTCTACATGAGAGCCTCTATTACTGTATCCTTCCACAACCCAAAGACATCAACCAAGCTCGATAATTAACCCACACTCGACTTACCTCTCGCTAAGCTCCGTGTGGCACTTGCAGAACTCGGCTCTTTTCAATGTCGCTAAGTCAACCCCGATTGTCTCATTGCTAAGATCGGGGCTTCTACCCACTAGCATGGAAGCAAGAAGAACTTTGCAGAACACTTGAAAGGAAGATTGCTCTTTATCAAGAATGACTCTTACAATGCTGAGAGCTCTTGCTTTGGTGGTTAGCAAATGAGGTCACCACCTCCTTATATAGCCACCTATGGAAATGTGTAGAACCTTTGAAGGTTCCTCACAAACCTAGAGAATTCTAGAATATTCTACTATGTACATATATGGCTGCAAGAGGTTCTAGAAGAACCTTAGACAGATATCCTTCTTCCATACCCTTCCACACAAGTGTGGACTCTCCTGACTCCCAGAACCTTCCATATCCTTTCTAAGAAAGGGAGGTCTTCCAAGTCTCTGTAATCTTCCCACTCTCTATAGCAAGCCCCTCATAGCTCCATATGATCAAGAGGGCTTTCCATGTGTGAGGGTGACACCTCACTATGCATGCCACACGCTGACTCTACTAGCTGCATGTCTGCACACCCGGTCTCCACTAAATGCACTCATGACATGCCCAGAAAGGTGGTTCTGCTCTGCGCATGCCCGCACATGGTGACTTACCAGTGCATGCCCAGACACAATGCCCCGCCCAGCGCCGCGACATGCCCAGGAAAGGCAGCCCCGCCAAGGCTTGCCCAGACAAGATTCGACCTATGTCAGCCTGCACACTACATGGTCCCTGGCCCCACACATGACATGCCCAGCAAAGTGCCTGCCTACGTGATGCCTAGACACGATGCTCTGGCCTCACATGCTCCACCTAGTGGTGCTCCACTGTCCCACGACATGCTCCAGGCAAGGCGCCCCCACCCCAGTGCATGCCCAGACACGCGATTCGTCCGCGCACTCCTGCATCACCATCCTCACCCCAGTCCATGACACGTCCAGGAAAGGTCTCTGGGCCCCAAGGCATGCCCAGACACGCGGGATCCCAGGCCCACGTCTCGCCAGACACCTGCCCCCACTCACCGCTCACACATGACCAGGCAAGGCGCCCACCCAGCGCATGCCCAGACACTCCGTGGCCCTCTACACGGGATGCCCAGGCTGGTGCTCCGCTGCTGCCATGACATCTAGGTGTTGTCTCACTCTAGTGCATACTAGACATAGTGATCTCTACCAGTGCATCCCAGACACCTGGCTCCCGCCTCAAGGCTATGACATGCCCAGGCACACCTTCACCAAAGTGCATGCCCAGACACAGGACTCCTGGCCTAGTGCATGCCTTGAAACTGTCTCCCCGTCCCAGCGATGCCCAACAGCTGCGGCCCTCACTCTAGCACCACGACTGCCCAGGCAAGGTGCCTTAGCCTAGTGCATGCCCAGACATGGTTACCTACCAGTGCATGTCAGATCACGCTGTTCCTGCCTAGTAATAATACACATAGGCACGTGCCCTGACTAGTGCATGCCTAGACACGTGACTCGTGGTCACACTTTCACTCATGGAAAGCCCCTCTCGATCGTATGGAGAAAATGACTCACTGGCTTATATGTGAGGTGCGGGAAGATTCTGTAGACTCGAGAGCACTCCCCCTTTTTGTTAAGAATACTTCAAGGTTCTACAAGATTCTTGTAAAAGTCCACACTTGTGTGGAAGAGTATGGAATAGAGAGACTATACTAGACTTTCTAGAGACTTTGTAAATATGTGTACACAAGGAATACTTCAGAATTTTCAAAGCCAGTAGAGAACCTTCAAAGGTTATACACACTTCCATAGATGTGTTTATAAGGAGGAGGTGGCCTCATTTGCAAACCACCAAGCCAAGAGCTATCAAAGCATTGTAAAGAGTCATTCTTCAATAAAGAGCACTAAGTGTTTTCTCAAGTTCTCTCGCTTCCAAGCCACGGGTAGAGCCGTTAGCAAGCAAGGCAAAAGGGAGGCCGACTCTAAAGAACATCCCGAAGGGCGAGTTGTCTAAGTGCCGCACGGAGCTTAGCAGGAAAACTAAGTCCATGACAACTGGTATCGTAGCCTTGGCCGCGATCGTGTGGGAGTTACTAGAGGATATAACTATAGCTCAAGTAGAGTGAAGTTGCCGATGTTCGAGGAAGCAATCTCACCCTCCAAATTAAGTGAAGCCAGGGGAAAGAAGGATGTCCTGGTGATCCTTAACGAAGCTTGGACGGTGGACCCGCTGAGATCGCATGGCGACACCATGAAGGAGTGGACCTCATGGGAGCAGGAAGCATGGAGAAGGTCGTGGAGGATCTCAAGTTGCATCCAAGACCTTCAAGAGGGACGCACGGCTCGCCAAACCGGTGTCGGCACGAGGATTTCACGAGATCCTGTAGGACATGCTCGCAGCTTAGAGTCAAGGGCAGGTCTACTGCTACCGAAGAGGAGCTATGGGGCAGGTGGCCATCTACAAGACAAAGATTGTCACTTTCTGTTATGGCCACCTGGCACCATATGAGGTGCCAAAGCCAATAGTACACCTTCACTTGAAGCGGATGCTATGAGCTGACAACTACTTTTCCAGGGAACATGGAGATATTCTCAAGGGTTATGCATTAACCGACGAGGCAACAAAGGTACGCACTGCTACTCTCTACCTCACTGATGATGCAACTCTATGGTGGCGTAGAAGGTTCATGGAAATAGAAAAAGGGTTATGCACCATAGACACATGGGCGGACTTCAAGAGAGAAATTAAGAAGCACCCTAATTAAGATGCAGGATACATACCTGCAGGAAGATCAGCATCCTACACACCTGGGTCAAGTAATGCTCATGTCAAGCACCAGGAGATAGCAGTGTTATGAATGCCGTCTGCTCGTTAGCTTCCACACAGCATCGATGGATCAGAGGTCGACTGAGCCAGACCACTCGAGGCGCGTTGTCATACCATACCCAACAGATCATGAGTCATCTCTGCCTCCCGCATGTTCCCCGAATTACAGAGATTTAGCAGCGCTTGCATCCTGCATTACGTCGGGCCACAAAGAACAGCTGAAATGGCTGATCCACCACTACCACGAGATCAGGTGGTCACATCCTGCCTCTAACTTTCCTATCCCTATTACATGTCTATGCTCTTACCGAGGAAAAGCTGAGTGTGGAGTGTCTTCTGCTATGTTTTTGTATAGTTTTCAAAGATTATCAACTCATTTTCCGATTTTGTTTAGATTCATGTATTAGCCAATAGTAGGCAAAGGATATTTTTATGTTAATTTATTTCAGATAGCTATTTTGGTTATATCAAAGCTTTACAACACTTATTTATAATGATTTATACTTGTGCAGTAATTTCTTCATAGGTTCTATTTGTATCTGACTTTCATCTGAATAACTGTCCCCATCACTACACCAATGGTTTCACTTGACAGAATCCAAACCCATTAACATCTAAATGCTATGACAAAACTCATGTATTATCCAAACGCACCAATTGGATTTAGCTGCCAAGTCAACATTCTTTGAGCTAATTCACACACTCGCACACCGTATTGTACCAATAGGTCATGAAATTATGTACCTCTTTCGTTTCGCAGTTTGGCCTAGACATGTTGACAACCTGCACAGTTAGTACTACCCATATACGGCGCCACGTCGGTTTTCTAAAAGGAAAAGAAAAAGCAAATGAAAAAGAAAAGAAGAAAAAGAAAATAAAAGCCGTGACGCTTGCCTTGAAACCCGAATACGGTCCGAGGGGTATATGGCGAACGCCTTTGAAGCCCGATGCCCTAAGCTTCCACTGTCGAGTCATCGACTTAGTTGTTCACGGGTGAATCCGTAGAGTTTGGGCCGTGGTCGCAGTGCTTTCAATTCCTAAGTCATTCCTGAGTCCGGGGTGAAGCCCGGCAGAGTTTTGTGGTCAAGTGATCCTTTCGCTTGATGCCGCCGGCCCTAAACCTTAATTGGTCGGGAGTCATCTGTGGACCCCTCACGTACTTTGGTGAAGTCGAGTTTTGCATCGCACCCTACAATGTAGTCAAACAAAGAAATAAGAGTGTGCTAATCCTATTTAGGCTGTCAACAGTTTAAGGCCATGGCGTAGTTAGTTTGGGAGGGAATACTCTGCAATTTATTGGCTCAACTGCTTCATTAGAATCGTTGATAAGTGCCCAAAAAGTGCTATTTTCAACCCTATATTAGATAGGTTTTGAGTGTTAAGGCAAGCTAATCATGTCATTTATACCAATTGAAGTGTTCAAGTCTTCTTATAAGACTTATGCCATTTAGAGAGTATTTTTTGGTTGTTTTGCGTGGTTTTTTTCGTGACTCAGGAGTTCAATCTGATACAAATGATGAATCATGAAGATCGATCCCACTGTCACTATCAATTATACCAAGAATCAATGAGAAAACAGCTGCTAAAGTGAAGAAAATTGATGCGCTTGAAATACGTGGATGAAATGCAAATAGAGATCAACAAAGCCTGAATTTTCGTTGAGTTGCTAAAATTTTCGCTAGATTGCTAAAATTTCGTTGAACCTCAGAGAAAATTGCAACCCAATGAAATCTCCAAATTTCGCTTTAATTAAACCGCTTGCTAAAGACTGCTCTTAGCTAGCACCATGATTTCGCTACTCACATAAATTTTCAAGCAGTTATTAAATTTCGCTAGCTAGCTAAATTGCAAGCTTTAATGAATTCTCTATTTTCGCATGCATGTGATTTTACCTAATAAATTTTTCACTCCTAAATGGAATTACTCGTCACATAAGCTTTTTTTGTATTTAATGCTAACCACTCAAAATTTGTGTATTACTTCCCTTAACTTAGCCAAATTTGTAGGCTTTTGTATTTTCTAATGTAATGAGGTGGCCTCCATATAAACCCTCCCCTTTTGTGAACCCTAAGAAAGAATTTTGGGAGAAGAAATTTGTAAGTTTTCATTTTTGTAAATAAAGTCTCGTATTTTTAATTAGGTTTTCGTTTTTCTTTTTTCTCCTTCATTATTTTCTACACAAACACCCTCTTGAGGATGACAATCAAGTATGTTTCATGTTTTTCAAGAGGAAGGAAGCACTACATAAGACATGATGTTGCTCTTGCTGCTTACAGCACTGTTTATGAATCTTATCTTTCTCAAATTAGGTCAATAGCTTTGAATGTTATTGATTTGGCCAATACTCTCCATGTTTTAGGATACAGTGCATACTTATTGCTAGATGCACTGTGGTTCATTAGATGGTCTTTACGAGCCTCTGAGATGATATTTAATGCTAGGGTTTCAAATGTAAGAAAGGGCCATGTATGCATGCTACCCGTGGCCGACTCAACAGTGAGTTGATTTCAAGGGTGAGGTTTCATAGTTAAACATAGATCCTGCTTATGCCTTGGACTATAGGTTGCTTGTCATAACTTGAGGATGTCCCGAGGACACTTGTTGTCTCTAACTTACCAAGTTAGTGACCCAAATCTTCAAGTTAACTTTTACATCACTTTCGCTTTACAATTTCACCTTTCAAACTACTTCCATTGATTTTTTTTGAAACACAAATCCAAAGAGTCCAAATAGAAAGCCTTGACTTTCAGTAATCTATGCAAAATCATTTTAGACAGAAAACTCCATCTCAAGTGTTCGACCTCAGATCACTCATATCACAAAGAAATACCACTGCTAAAGAGTAGGAACCAGGTGTATATAAATTATAGATTTTAAATAGCCATCACATCTAATTCAATACTGTTGCTGTGATGCAGCCAAACTACTAATGGTAAGTTGAAGTGTACTTGTGATCAACATCACAAGTGAAGGTAACCTTTTTACCTCTTTTTGTCACTCAGTTGCAGGAACTGCCAGTTTTCAGCACTTAGCAGTAACTGCACTGTTTCAGTTTTTCATTCAGTTAGTTTTAATTTATAGCTAATCTAACCTTGCAAGCCTGAGTTGCCTTTGTTGTCTCTCACCCTGTAATGTGTGTTTATGCAACAAGGATAGAGACACATCGTAGATCGCATAGAATCAAGACAAAACCCTAATCTAGCCACAAGCGCAAGCAATATACTGGAGCATCATGATCCCACAACGAGGGAATTAAACAGCTAAATCACAGGGAACCCATGAATCCAAATGCCTATAGAACCATGAGGGATCACATCCACACCCTCCTAGAGTTAGTGCCCCATCCTCGATTGGTCTCTCCTGTCAAGATGAAGAGTACCTTATTTCCGTACTCCCTACTTCCCACATATCATGGTATGGAAAATGAAAATCCACACTCATATTAGTGATTTGAAGAGGCTCAGACTACTTTAAGGAAGGTATACGTGATATGATTTGCTAAAGTCGAAAGCATTTCCATTGACTCTAGCGACATACAAGATTTGGCTAAACTCACTCGAGGCCTAGAACCATTAGAAATCGGGACTTAGCTCAGAAAGCACTCCCCGAAGAAGTTCTTCAAGATTCATAAGACTAATAATTCGCAGCACAACTTACACCTTTGCAAACAGATGCGAGAGGTTTATCATCATGGGAGATTTATGGAAACCATCATGCCCACACCATGGGTTTGATACATGGATGTTGGTAAACCATTTATGATGAATGTCCCCACCTATGAAACAATTGCTTGAAACTATGTGGGGTAACTTATGAGTAAGCATCCCATGAAGCTATGATTTTATGAACTATGTAGCTGAAACCTCCAAACTCGGGATGAACCTAGTCCTAGGGAAGCCTAAAGATTTAAGGCCACTAAGCACCCCAAAGGGGAGACAGTATGCATTTCCCTCAAGACACAGATGAAAGCTAAATTTGATCATTTAACTCAAAGATCGATGATCTCGAAATGAAAACCAGCATGAAATACAAACAAGTGAAATGAGCACTTCATCCAATTTTTCTCGCTTCAATTTTCGCCAACACCACCTGAGGAAGACTAATACATGCTCATGCCATAAGTCAAAATAATCACCCCATAGATGCTCCATATGGTAACACTAATAACCCTAATCGGAGAAATCATTCAAATTTGTCATGGAAACTAAACCGCCAGATAGCGCCCTTCAGAGCACACAGCTAGCCTATCTCCACTTTAATACACAACATGCCTCCACTACCCGCTTCTCGCTGAATGTGCAATCCCGAATTTAAGTATGTGGTGTGTATATTTGCAGGTTGTATGTGTCAATGTCCAAACTAGTCGAAAATCAAGCAAAGAGAGTTCACTCAACAAAAAATTTGGACAACATGCATTGAGATTTCAAATCGTTTAATCATAGCTGTAAGAGTTTTAAAAGGGAAGGCTCCCCTTCCGTGCACAACAATATCGTAAAGTGGAATGAAACAGATCGACCGAGGACTAAATGCAAAAACCGATGAAGTTAAGGCTGTAATCTTTAATGGGCGGTAGGAATTAAAGCCAACAAGATTCAAGCAACTGTCAGCTCATTAGCGATCGAGCTCACTTCGGTGAAGAAATGGCCAAGTGGACAAGGAAGAGGTAAGGATTAGAATACCCCCCTCAGTTTCGCCCGAGGTTCTCGAAGAAAAACGATGCATTAACGAAGCAGGAAATGTTGGAGAAGTATTGCGGCAAGAAGTGAGTCAATATTCCTCTCCCTCGATATGATTAAAACGAGGTTCCTACTTCATAAAATTCTTAAAGGATTTGTGCACGGTAAAAAGAGATGTAAATAAAAAAGGCCTTTTAAGCCCCGAGCAAGTGGTAGTGCCATTATAGAGGAGAGCAAGACTCCGGTGAAGTATAAGGACCGGGATGTCCCTGCGATTTCGGTGAATATTGGAGGCATCGGCGTGGAAAAAGCAGCGTTGAACACGGGGCTAGTGTGAATCTGTTGTCGTGATTCTATGTACAAATTGGGTTTGGAGTGAGAGGCGAAACCCACTTCCATCACACTTTCGCTCGCTGATAGGTCTATTAAAATACCAAAAGGAACCATTGAGGACGTTCTTATACAAGTGGACAGATTTTACTATCCGGTAGATTTTGTTGTACTTGATACAGAACCAGTTGCAATAGGACCTAATCGGAGTGCCCATCATATTAGGAGGCCGGTTTTTACTACTTAAATGCAATCATCAATTCTTGGGAATGGAGTCATGCAGCTCACATTTGGAAATATGACCTTGGAACTCAATATTTTCATTTGGGTAAAGGCATATGCTTTCGGAGGAGGATGACTTTGAAGAGAAATCTGTATTTTAGATACCATTACGGAATAACGGGCTAACCCGGCAATGAAGTCACGAGAGATATTAACTAGGTTATCGATTGCCTTGTAAGGGCAACATACAATTTCAAGAAATGAGCTTAGTACGAAGTCTTTGGAAGAAGAATAGAAATTTTGCCTGTGTTGGTAATGAACCCGAAGGAACCTCAGCGGTAGAACTCAGGCCCTGTGATTTAAAGTATGCATTTTTTGGAAGTAAATGGCGGTGCCAGGTTGTGATTTCTTGTTGCTAACCAACTGCACAAAGAGCATAATCTCACGCACCTTCTTAAAAGAATAAGCAAGCATTGGGATGGAAAATTTACGATACGAAAGAAAGAAAGAGACTTAACAGGCATAAACCGTCCATTTGCACTCATCACATCTATTTAGAAGAGAAGTCTAAGGCTGAGTAGGCAACTTGACGGAGGTTGAATCCCCATCTGAGGAAGTAGTTCGTGTGGAGGTCTTGAAACTCAGTGAGAATCATCATTTATCCATTTCGATAGCACATGGGTTAGCCCGACTACGGTGGTGCCCTAGAAAATCGGGAGTAACAAGCGTGAAAAGCGAGAAGGGTGAAGAATTGTCTGCTCGACTTACAGCCGGTTGGAGTGTGTATAGATTATAGAAGGCTTTCGATGGGGGTGACACGAAGAACCACTTTCCATTGCCGTTCATCGATCGGCTCACGGAAGAGTTTCGGGACATCCCTTCTATTGCTTTTTGGATGGGTATTCAGGGTACTTCGAGATAGAAATTGCCCCAGAAGATCAGGAAAAGACTACTTTTACTTGTCCATTTAGCACGTATGCTTATAGGAGGATGCCTTTTGGGCTTTGTAACGCCCGGCCACTTTTCGATGTATGCTCGGTATGTTCGTTGACATGTGGTAGGCGTATAATGGAGGTATACATGGATGATATTATTATGGGGAGATTTTTGAAGAATGCTTAACCAATTTGGAAGCCATTTGCGGGAGGTGCATAGATAAGAATTTGGTGCTTAAGCGGGAGAAATGCCATTTATGGTATTAAACCAAGGAATTGTATTAGGGCACATTATTTCTAGCGGGGAATTGAAGTTCATAAAGCCCGAAGATCGACATTATTTCCAAATTACGCCCAACAAAATGTGAAAACAATTGAAACCCCGATTCCTTGGTCATGCGGGGCTTCTCTGCAAACGAGTTCATTAAAGATTTTTCCAAAATTGCTAAACCCCATGTACAAGCTTCTTGAGAAGGATGCCAAATTCGTTTGGGAGAAAGATTGCCATAAGAGTTTTGAATAACTGAAATTTCATTTATTTCTTGCCAAATAGTTCGAGCACCTAATTGGCGGTTAGTTTGAAGTGATGTGCGATGCGAGTGATCTTGCTATAGGAGCAGTACTTGGCCAAAGAGAAGATGGGAAACCTCATGTGGTGTATTATGTGAAGCAAAACCACTGAATGAAGCACGAGAGAAATTATACCACTCTGAGAGAAAGGGGATTCTTTGCGATGGTATATGCCTTAGATAAGTCAGAGCATACTTGGTTGGGGCTGATATAGTCATTTGAGATCATTACGCTTTAAAATATCTCTTAACCAAACAAAATGCAAAAGCAAGACTCATCAGATTGGAGTTACACATTGCTTCGGGGAGTTATTTTGCAAATTAGAGATAAGAAAGGGGTGGAAAATGTGGTGGCGGATCATCTGTCGAGGTTAACTACTGCCACTTGACACTCACGGTCCACAATTAATGATGAATTTCTGAAGAATCCCTAATGCAATTGGGAGAGAAAGCTCACACAGTATGCTCACATTGCCAATTTCCTCGATTAATGCCCAAAAGTGCAATTTTAGACCACCATTAGATAGGTTTTTTTTTGGTGCTTTTTGCGCATTAATCATGTCATTCTCTGATGAAGTGTTCTAGTCTTCTTAGTAACACTTATGCCATTTAAGAATATTTTGTGGTTGTTTTGTAGGCTTTTGCACACTCTTGGAGTTGATCTCGAATCAAATGATGAATCATGAAGTTGGAATTCAAGTCTCGGCCATCATTGACCCAGATTGATAGAAAACCAAGGCAAAATGAAGAAAATTCAATGCGGAGTTGAAGACGGGAGCGTGCGGGTGAAGAATCAACAATGCCGAGGATTTTTCGCTAGAGTTGCCGAAAATTTTAAGCTAGGATTGCGAATTTATGACCTTAAGCAGGCCCCAACGACCTTATAGCGAAAATGCCAAATTACATTTAGACCACTCAATTTCGCTAGCCTTTGTTCCTTAAGCGAAAAAACTGATTACCATTACTCACGACATTTTTCGCTAGCTTAGCGAGAATTTAGCTAACTAAGCGAAATTATCACGGCCTTAAGCGAAATTTTCCATTTCGCTAGGCACGTGATTTCGCTAGTTAGCGGGAGATTCCTCAACCTAGCGAAATTTGATCTCTTCTCGTCGTGTTTTGTAATTAATGCTGACTAGCCTCAGGAGCTTGGTGTATTGCCAATTTATATCGATAACTTAGCGATTCCATAGGTTTTTGGTATTTTCATACCTTGAGGAGATACATATAAACCCTCTTGTTTTGTAAAGAAAAAAAAAAAACAATTGGTGAACAATGCGTGGAGAAGATATTTTGTAAGTTTTTTTATTTTTGTAAATAGAAGTCTTTTATTTTAGGTTTTGTAGCACACTGTTATTTTCTCTCTTCTCTCTCTCCTCTTTCTTTCTCTTTCACGGTGCGAACACCCCTCTTGAGGATGGCAATCGAGATGCTTAGCTAAGCCTCCTTCTTTGAAGAGGAAGGAAGCTAGCAGCTTGGTAATTGGGGCATATGCATGTTGTCCTCTTGTACTAAAAGCTACATGTAAGTGTATTTATGGCCCTTGTATTTTTCAAAACATGGTTGCATAACATTGAATATCATTAATTTGGCTTGATACTCTCCATGCTTTAGAATCCGGTGCATATTCGGTGAGAGAGATGCGCGATTCTTTAAGATGGTCTTCTGAGCCTCCTAAAATGATATTTATATGTTGGGTTTCTCAAATTAGGTTGCATAGCATTTAATGTTATTGATTTGGCCAATACTTTCCATGCTTTAGGGTGTGATTCTTTAAGAGAATGGTCTTCTGAGCCTCTACGAGATGATATTAAATGTTAGGGTTTTAAACTAAAAGGGGCCATAACTGCATGCTACATGTATTGACTCAAATAGAGTTGTTTTATGGGTGAGGTTTGCTAGTTAAACATAGATAGGTTATGCCGCCGGACTATATGTTGCATGTCATATAGCGGTAAAACTTAGGGACACTTGTTTGCCCCTAACTTGCGAATAGTAACGATTACCTTTTTCACCTTTAATTTCAGTTTTACAGTTTCTCGAGTTTTTCAACTTCATTCCCACTTGTTTTTTGAAACACAATTCGAAGAGTCAAATAGAAAGCCTTACCTTTATTACCTTGAGTAAAACCATTTCTAGGATGAAAACCCATCCACAGTGTTCGACCCTGAACCGCTATGCGCAGTAGCTTGACTCACGGCGATGAAGTGAGAACAGGTGTATATAATTTTTGTTGATTTTTTGGCTTCGACCCTCTTGTGGCACGAATCACTCACTACGAGAATCCCGGTGAGTGGAAAGGACAGGATAGGAAATATTTCTTTGCTAAGATCCATTCCTATTATTGGGAAGAGCCTTTCCTATTCAAATGTTGTGCAGATCAAATCATCAGGAAATGTGTACGAGGAGGAACAATAAGGAATTTTAAACCATTGCCATGAGAGTGCTTGTGGTGGTCATTTTGCTTCCCAAAGGCAGCGATGAAGATGCTACTTGTTCAGTTTCCTATTGGCCTTCATTGTTCAAAAGCATACCAAATGTCTTGGGTGTATGTGACCAGTCGCCAAAGGAACTCGGGAAATTGTCTCGCCGTCATATGATGCCATTGAACCCAATTTTGGTGGTCGAACTGTTCGATGTTTGGGGTATCGATTTTATGGGACCTTTCCCCACCTCATATGGTCATACATACATTTTGGTGGGAGTGGACTATGTCTCCAAATGGGTTGAAGTGATCCCATGCAAAACCTATGACCATAGAGTGGTACTGAATTCTTGAAAGCGATATCTTTTTCTAGGTTTGGTGTGCAAAGAAGCCATTATTAGCGATGGAGGTTCGCATTTCTATAACAAACCATTTGAAAACCTCATGGCTAAATATGGTGTGAAACCTGAAAGTGGCTACTCCTTACCATCCTCAGCAAGTGGCCGAGGTGGAACTTCATTCTTGAGGAAATTAAGACCATACTGATGAAGGTGGTTAATACCAACAGGAAGGACTGGTCCATCAAACTTCTTGATTCGTTATGGGCCTATAGAACAGCTTTCAAGACAATCTGAGAATGTCCCTTATCGGTTGGTCTATGGTAGGGCATGTCACCTTCCGATGAGATTGAGTAACATGAGTGGGCGATCAAGAAGCTAAACATGGACTAAGCGGGTACGGAGATAAGAATTTCTTGATCTTAATGAATTGGAAGAAATCACGAGGAATAATGCCTGCTTGAATACTAAGATTGCCGAAAGAAGATCAAAGAAATGGCATGACCAAATGATAACTAGGAAGAGTTTCAATATAGGGAGACCCGAGTCCTCTTATATGACTCCAAACTCCATTTGTTTCCAAAGCGAGCTCGAATCTCGTGAGATAGTGCAGCATTCATTGTCAACCAAGCATACGAATGGTTCGGTTGACTTCGTGATCAAAGTGATGACGGGGTATTTAAAGTCGATGAATGGAGAGGTTAAAACCATATATGGTGCGACAAGTCATCAAGGAAGAAATTCTCTCTTCGGACCCCCTTTGAATCCACGTTTTGTAAATTTCGAGGGTGGCTCTTTGTAGTTCGGCCGACCCTTTATTTTCATTGCCCAGTTATTTAAACTGTCGTGTGTTTAAAAATAGTGATGTCAGTTAAAGCTTAATGATTGATTTTTTTTTTTGAGCGATGCGGTATGATTACGAGGGTAAGTATGCCCATCTTTATCACAGTGTGAAGTACTTTTTGTATTTCCGTATTGGGTAATGGTTTTCTTTTCAATTGAACAATTGGTGCTACAATGATGGACTTGAGTGATTTGCTTTTGTTGAAAAATTGAATCCAGCTACATTTGTCACCTTTATGTTAGAAAATTCCGTACTTGAGTCAACATCGATCCACGGGTTCCAGCATGCTCAACTTGAAAATTTCCCCCTTTATGCTAATTCACACACAGCACTCCAGATCGTTTCAATAGGTTGTGAATTTGCATACCTCCTTTCGCTTTGCAAAGCCGGCCTTAGGTATGTTGGCAGCTTTAGGATAGTTTTTGAGTTACCCACATTTGTGAGAGACCAATGTTGTCTTCCAAAAAGAAAAAAGAAAAGAAAGAAGCCAAAAGAAAAGAAAAAGAAAGAAGAAAATAAAAATAAAGTCGTGAGTTTTCCTTGAAGCAGGAGCACTTGGTCCCGAGGGGTGTATGGCGAAGCCTTTGAAGCGAATGCCACTAGGCATAATTGGTTGGGGGTCATCGATTTAGTGTTCGTTACATGGGTGGATAAGGTAGAGTCCTAGCGATTTGTAAGGAGTGCTTGATTTTCGAAGTCATTCGGGTCAGGAGTGAAGCCTTTAGAGTTAGTGGTCATTGATCCTTTTGACTGATGTACAAACCTTGGTGGTTGGGAGTCATCGGTGAATCCAGATTACCGCGGACTTTTGATGAAGTCGAATTTTTAAGCATTGCATCCTACGGTGTAGTTGAATAAAGAAAGAAGTGCGTAACTATCATATCTAGGTTGTTCAGCGGCTTAAGGCCGTAATAGGTGCTAGGTTGGGGAGGGACAAATTTTGCAATTTATTGGTAATGTCTGGTTATATAAAGAACCATTAGACTTAGGTGAAATTCAAGTTGAGAATCGTGGATCAGATTGACCTAAATTGTTCTCGTATGGATTTAGTTCTTTCATATCGGTTAACGATGTCAATTTTTCAGTTTAAAAGCAATGTTTATATGTACATATACCTTTTTGAATCATAACCTTTTTGAAAATCACCACATGCATCTCCTTTTTATTTTTGCATTGCTAAGGGACTAGCAACGTTTTGGTTGAGGGGTGTGATTAGTGCCCAAAAAGTGCTATTTTGAACCCTATATTAGATAGGTTTTGAGTGCTTTTTGCACGCTAATCATGTCATTTATACCAATTGAAGTGTTCAAGTCTTCTTAGTAGCACTTATGCCATTTAGAGTATTTTTGGTTGTTTTTCGAGGTTTTGGCAGCACTTGGGAGTTCAATCTCGTCTGAATGATGAATCATGAAGATTGATCCTGATAATCGGAGTCATCAAATTATACCAAGAATCAATGAGAAAATGAAGTAAAAGTGAAGAAAAATTGATGCAGTTGAAGACACAAGATATGAAATACGTGGAGATCAACAAAACTGGAATTTTTCGTAGAGTTGCTTGAAAATTTTTCGCTAGGATTGCGAAAATTTACGACCTTAGCGAAAAGATTCCATGTTTCTAGCGAAATCTCCAAAATTTCGCTAGACCAAGCACCCGATTTAAGCTAGACTTAGCGTTCTTAGAGAGAAAATTCATGATTTCTCTACTCACATAAATTTAAAGCTAGCTAGCGAGAGTGCGAAACTTCAGCGAAATTTTCTATTTTCGCTATGCATGGTGATTCGCTACCCTAGCGAGAAATTCTTCGATCTGGCGAAATTCAGCGCCTCGTCATGTTTTTGTATTTAATGCTAGCAGGCTCAAAATTTGGTGTATTACTCTCTTGTCCTTTAACCTTAGCCAAATTTGTAGGCTTTGGTATTTTCATGTATTGAGGTGGCCTATATAAACCCCCTCCCTTTTTGTAACCACTAGCGAAATTTGGGGGGAGAAGAAATTTGTAAGTTTTTCATTTTTGTAAATAAAGTCTCGTATTTTAATTAGGTTTTGCTTTCTCTCTTCTCTCTCCTCTTTCCCTTATTTTCTCGGCTGCCCGAACACCCTCTTGGGGATAATGACTGAGAGATGCTTGGCTAAACCTCTTTCTTTGAAGAGGAAGGGCTAGCTTGGTGGTGGGGCATATGCATGTTGTCACTCTTGTGTTAAAGCTACGAATGCTTGTGTTTATGGCCCACTATCTTCTCAAATTAGGGTTGAATAGCTTTGAATGTTATTGATGTGTAATACTCTCCATGATTTAGGATCTGATGCATACTTATTTGCTAGATGCAGTGGTTCATTAGATGGTCTTTACGAGGCCTGAAATGATATTTAATCTCTTTGGGGTTTCCAAGCAGTAAAGGGGCCATAGATGCATGCTACATGTTAACTCAAATAGGAGTTGATTTCAAGGGTGAGGTTTGCTAGTTAAACATAGATCCGGTTATGCCTTGGACTATAGGTTGCTTGTCATAACGCAAGGATAAAACTCGAGGACACTTGTTTGCAACACCGAGTTAGTGAGCTAAATCTTCAAAGTTAACTTTTACACTTCAGCTAGGTTTTTACAATTTCTCAGCTTCGAACTACTTCCACTAGTTTTTTGAAACACAAATCAAGAGTCAAATAGAAAGCCTTACCTTCGTGCACTTATGCAAAATCATTTTAGGATGAAAACCCATCCGTGTTCGACCTGAACCACTATCTTGCGGTAGCTTGACTAATGATGGTAAGACAGAGTGTATATAAATTTTGTTGATTTTAGCTTAGCCTACTGTGGCACGAATCAATCATTAGATTTTGGTGGAAATTCAGGTTGATTTCCTTGGATCCGATGTTGACCTAAAACTTGTTCTTATATGGTTTATGTTCTCTCATGTCGGTTTTCTAACAGGGTGTAAATTGTTTATTTTAAAGGTAATGTTTATCTGTACATACACTTTTGAACCATATATATACTTTTGCACTTTTGTAAAATCACGGCATGCATCCATTATTGTTTTAGCATTGCTAAGGGACTGACAACGTGTCGGTTGGGGTATGATTAGTGCCGAAAAGTGCTATTTTGAGCCACATCGAGATAGGTTTTTGAGTCTTTTCTTGTGGCCAATCACATGTCGATTAAGCGATTAATGTGTGCGAGTCCACTTAGTTTTCAACGATGCCATTTCGAGCTTGTTTTTGGTGATTTTACTGGTCTTTGAGTACCTCGGTCATTTAGTTCAAGTCGCGTAAGAGATACGTCTTGAGATGCGAGGAATCCACGTGTTTTTCGACCATAAAATGAAGGAATTTGAAGTGGATTTTGAAGGAAGGAGAATACATAGATGCAGTGAGATGCAGTGAGCAAAACAGGCGATCCTAGGATTTTCGCTATGATTGCGAAAATTTCGCTGAGATTGAGAAAATTTCGCAATCATAGCGAATTCCCTCTAGCGAGAATGAGAGCCCCCAGCTAGGCTAGCGAGATTTCGCTACAGCTAGCGAAATCAGTGTGCCCTGAAAATTTGCAATTTAAGCTATCTCCGCAATAATTTAAGCTAGGCTAGCGAAATTTCGCTAGCTAGCGAAATTCACTGTTGATAGCGAAATTTCTCAATTTCGCTATCTCTGTAGAATTTCACTAGGCTAGCGAAATTTAGCTAGACTAGTGAAATTTTCGCTATGCTAGCGAAATTCCTCTGCATAGCGAAATTGTTGCCCCTGTGATTTTTGTATATTTGATCCTAAACGACCACGTTTTGGTGTATTACCATTTTAGCCCTTATGTAATCTCATATTTTAGGTATTTTGGTAGTTTCACACTTTGGGTTGTACTATATAAACCCCCACAAACTTGTAACCTAAGCGACTTTGAAGAACTTTTCATTTATAAGTTTCCAGCGACTTTTCATTTTAGGGTTTCATTTGCTCCTCTTTCTCTTTCCTCTTTCTTTCTTTTTCCTGGGCTGCCAGAGCACCCCTTAGGATGACAACTCAAGGGGATGCTTAACTAAGCCTCATAACTTTGAAGAGGAGAATTGGTAGCTTACAGTTTTGAGATTTGTTGCGAGTTGTCCTCATCTTGCATAAATGATCACAGTGCGCATTTATGGTTCCATACCTTCAAAGCGAGGTTTAATGCCATACTCAATGTTGTTCCTTTGGTCAATACTTGCCATGCTTTAGGGTTCGATTACTGCTTAATGCTGATGCGCCCGATATTCTTTAAGATGCCATTTACGAGCCATTGAAATGAGGTTAAATGCTAGGGTTTCTGTGGAATGGGACTTTGAATGCTTAGTACTTGGTTTCATTTCGAATAAGCGATTAGTTGCAGGATTAGGTTTATAGTTGGACAAAAGATCGGTTTTGAGCTGACTATAGGTCATTTGCCACCCAATGCGGAAATAACGACATACTTAATACCCTAATGTTCATCATTTAGTGACCCGAGCCTTGAAAGTTACCATTTCCACGGAGTTCACTTTAAACCATTACGATTGTCAGTAAAAAACGACACCATTTGTTTTGGAAACAAATCCACAAATCCAAACAAAAGCCTCACTAGTTTCCAAACACTGATGCAAATCATTCATAGGATGAACCCATCCCGAGTGTTCGATACTAGACCGCTATGCAGTAGCTTGACTACGGCGTGGAGGAGCTATAGGAAACAAATTTGTTGATTAAAGCTCACCTGCAGTATGGCCACGAATCAAGACACAGGATGGCACCCCTAGAGTTGGAGGTTGAGAGGAACAGGCGAAGGGTTGTTGGATGCGATTCATCAACCGTCTAGAACCTATGGTGCGCGAGCCACTGTTCAAAAGAAGCCACGATGAGTCCGTATGGATGTACGCCATTCACGAGCGCTAAGCAGTGTGATCGAGAACAAGTATCTATTCCTCTTATTGCCGACTTATTTGATCAACTTGGTAGAAGCGAGTATACCCGCTAAGTTGGACTTACGGTCGGGGGTACTACCCAGTAAGGATAGCGAGAGGAGATGGCCAGAAGACTAAGTGCGTAGCAGGTATGGTTCTATGAGTTCCTAATGTGCCCTTTGGTCCTACTAATGCACCTGCTACATTCTGCACTTTGATGAACAAGATATTCCATCCTTTCTAGATAAGTTTGTGGTAAAGTATATCTAGATGATATAGTTATATATGGCAACACCTTAAGGAGCATGTCGATCATCTAAGGGAAGGTGTTATTGTTATTAAGAGCGGGAATGAGCTATATGTGAAGAAGGAGAAATGCTCCTTCGCTCTTGAAGTGGGCTTCCTAGGACATCGCATCAAGGATGGCAAGCTCATGATGGATGAGAGTAAGATCAAAGCCATCCAGGAATGGGATCCCCCTATTAAGGTGCCACAACTGAGGTCCTTCTTGGGCCTAGTCAACTACAATCGGCGGTTCATCAAGGGATACTCAACAAGAGCAGCTCCATTGACAAACCTTCTCAGGAAGAGTAAGGCATGGACATGGGATGAGAAATGCCAGCAAGCCTTTGAAGACTTGAAGAAGGACATAGAGAGGGGCGGTGTTGGCCATTGCGACCCGCGCCCAGAGGTATTGGTACACAGATGCCTCGACTTTGCTATTGGAGGGGTTCTTATGCGGGAAGGATGCCCAGCATGTGGCTTTTGAAAGCCTTGAAGAAGCTCGGTAACCGCGGAAAGGCGGTACGATCAAGAGAAGGGAGATGACGCGATCATCCATTTGCTTACGGACATGGAGACCTTAGCTTTATCTAGCTGGTCACACTTCATAGCAGTGAAGAAGATGAATGATATCTTCACTAGCTACTTCCAGACCCAAAAGAAGCTAAGCCTCAGCGAGGCCAGATGAGCGGGACTTCTGGCTGGAGTTTGACTACATTTGGAGTACAAGCTAGGCACGAGGCTAATCAACGTGGCCAATGCCTTAAAGCGTAAGGCGGATTCAGCATCCATGACTAGCCATTGAGGGGAGAGATGGTGGATCTCATAAAGGGGAGGGTTGCAACATGATCCGTGGCCTAAGAGTCTCTCATCACGTGGCTCGTGAAGGAAGGCCGAGGCGGGTTTTTGGGTGAAAGGGACGGAGTCTACTCTTCACGAGGGAAGCGGCTACATGTGCTTTAAATGGAAGCATCATAAAGGAATCTCATCGAATTAATCACGACTCCAAATGGGATTTGGACATCCGGAGCAACGACCTTGAGGGCACTGCAGTCACGTCTACCTACGGCCCTGGTCTGCGAGGATGATGTGGAGACTGTGTGAGGACTTGTCTTGTGTCTTGACAAGGCAAGTGGAGCTGACATCGGCCCAGAGTTATTTGGAGCCACTACACATAAGCGGCCGGCCTTTGGAAAGTGTCACTATGGACTTCATCATCAGCCTACCCAAGTCCGAAGGATATGGATCTATCATAGTGGTGGTGGACCGGTTTTCTAAGTATGCTACCTTCATAGCAGCCCCTAAGGATTGCACAGTAGAGGAGACGGCCAGGCTATTCCTTAAGAACGTGGTGAAGTATTGGGGGCTACCAAAGTTCATCATCAGTGATCGTGACTCACGCTTTACTGGTAAGCTTTGGATGGAGCTCTTCAAGCTCATGGGCACAGAGCTTCACTTCTCTACTAGCTTTCACCCTCAGACGGATGGGCGGGAGCGAGCGAATTAGGCATACCCTGCTGGAGCCTATACTTGGGGCACTTTGTGAGTGCTAATCAAGCGGCGGGCGAGTTGCTAGATGTGGCTCAGTTACTCACAATCTGAGGAGGAGTAGAGACAATAGGAAGAGTCGGGTTCGAGATAGTCATGGGGCAACAACCAATGACTCCTCACACCCTAGCCAGGGGATACATAGGGAAAAGTTTAGCGGCCTGGAATTTGCTAAGGGATGGCGCGAGGCGGGCGACCTTAACTGCTCATGCCAGAGAGAGAGTACGCTAAGAAGATGTAGAAATGGGCGACAAGGAAGAGGGGAGACATGCGAGTTCGGGTTGAAGACTTAGTGCTTGTCGAGCTCATACCACAACGAGTTCAAGTCCTTTTTCGGAAGGTACACAAGGGACTTATGAGGAAGAGTATGAAGGCCCCTTTCCTATGCGGGACGGGTTGGTAAAGGTGTCTGTAAAGGTCGAGATTACCGCCCAGGGCTAAAGATTCATCCTACGTCTTCTAGTAATACGACAATCTAAAGCCTACCATGAAGATAAGGAGGATCGAGGTAGGAGAATTTCAAACGGGGGGCACTACGGCGGTGGTGACATCTATGATAAGGAGGTAGACTACATCATGGCGGGGCCAGGAGTCTTTGAAGAACGCTTTCCATGCATAAATAATGCTAGTGAAGTGGAAGGGTTGCAAGAGTGAAGCCGGTTGGGACCGGCCAGCGCTTTGTGGCGATTCAGAAAGCAGATCGACCCCGATTTCGGGCCGAAAGAGCTGCGAGGACGTCTGCGGCTTTGGTGGGGGAGAATGTCACACCCTCACTCATGGAAAGCCCCTCTCTTGATCATAGTAAGACGGAATGGCTTAATGGAACATATAGGGAGGTGGGAAGATTATAGAGACTTGGAGAGACCTCCCTTTGCTAGAAGAATACGGAAGGTTCTAGAAGATTCCGGATAAGTCCACAGTTGTGTAGAAGAGTATGGAATAGAGGAGACTATCCTAGATTCTTCTAGAGACCTCTTGTAAATATGTGTACATAGTGGAATACTCTAGAATTCTCTAGTCTTGTAGAGAACCTTCAAAGGTTCTACACACTTCCATAGATGTGTTTATAAGGAGGAGGTGGCCTCATTTGCAAACCACCAAGCCAAGAGCTCTCAAAGCATTGTAAAGAGTCATTCTTCAATAAAGAGCAATCTTCCTTTCAAGTGTTCTCTCAAGTTCTCTTCGCTTCCAAGCCGTAGGTAGAAGTCGAGCTAGCAAGCAAGGCAAGTGGGAGGCTGACTTAGCAACATCCGCATGAGGAGTTGTCTAAGTGCCACACGGGAGCTTAGTAGGGAAACTAATGATTCGTGCCACGGTAGGGTGAGCGGAATCAACAAAATTTGTTTTCCCTAAGTTCCTCCCTCTTTGCCGTAGTCAAGCTCTTGCGGTATAGTGGTCTAAGTCGAACACGGGGATGGGTTTTTCATCCCACGAATGAGAGGACTGCATTAGCGTTTGAAAATTGGTGTGGCTTTAGTTTAGATTTTCGGACTTGGTTAAAAATAGGGGAGGTTGTTTGTTCAGCCGACTAAGCATCAATGGCAAAGTGGGAAGTGTGAAATGGTAACCTTGAGGCTTAGGTCAGCAGCTTGATAACATGGGGGTATTACGGTGTCCTCGGGTTATTTCCTCGCATTAAAGCCCGAAATGACATATAGTCAAAGCCAAAGCCCAGAATCTTTGTTTAGCTATGAAACCTAACCACTAGAACCACTCTATTTGAGTCAAGACAAGTATGCATTCAAAGTCCCATTCAGTTTAAAAACCTAGCACTCAACCTCATTTCAATGGCTCGTAAATGGCATCTAAGGATATCGATTGCATCGGCATTAAGTATGCGAACCACTACTTTATAAGTATTGACCAAAGGAACGACATTAAATGGCATTAAACCCTAGTTTGGAAGGTATGGAACCATAAATGCAATTACCTGTATCATTTAAAACAAGAGGACAACCTGCGGTAGCTGAAACCCGAGCTAGCAACCCTCCTCTTCAAGGCTATGAGAGCAGCAGCATCCCTTGAGTTGTCATCCCCCAAGGGGTGTTTGGCTTGTAGGGAATATGAAAGAAAGAAGAGAGAGAAGAGAGCAAATGAAACCCTAAAATTAAAGCTGTGGGAAACTTTATAAAAAAATGAAAAGTTGCCTCAGGCTACAAAGTTATGGTGGTTTATATAGTACAACCCAAAGTGTGAAAATACTAAAACACCTAAAATATGAAATTACATAAGGGCTATAATGGTAATACATCAAAAGCATTAAGTTTGTTTGGGATCAAATATGCAAAAATCACGAGGGGCGGCAATTTCGCTATGCGGGAATTTCGCTCTACGATAAGCGAAAATTTAAGCTGGCCCTGCGAGGTGACTCGAAGACCTCAGCGAAATTGGAAGGAATTTAAACATCAGCCGATGTTCGCTGGCTAGCGGGAATTTAAACACTGTGAGAGTATTATGAGATAAGCGAAATTACCAGAATTTTAAGCTGAGCACGAGTAAATTTAAGCTAATGGCGAAGAACTAAGCTAGCCTATAATTCTCAATTCGTAGGATGCGAGGAATTTTTTGGCTATGATTCTTGAATTTTAAGCGATCCCGACTAAATTTCGCAATCGCCAAGCGAATTTGCAGGTTGCTCTGCTCCACTTCTTTCTTTCCCTTTGCATCCCTTTTTTTGCTCTGCGTCCCATTTTCCTTCAATAATCCACTTCCACATTCGTTCATTTTTCGGTGGCAAAATAGTTTCCAATCTTCATGGTTCGGCACATAGCGATGTCGAACTCGAACTAAGTGGTAGGAGCATGCAAAAAACCATCACGAAATCACGAAACAAACTGAAATGGACTTAGTGGCCTTAAGAAATTGGACCCTACACACATCAATTGGCTTAATTGATATGATTAGTGTACAAAAAGCACTCAAAACCTATTTTGAATAGGGCTCAAAATAGCACTTTTTGGGCACTAATCAACTAAGTCCGTGACAGTTGGTATCAGAGCTTCGGTTGCGACGTGTGGGAGTTGCTTGGAGGATATAATGGCGAGCTCTCAAGTAGAGGAAGTTACCAAGCAAGTTCGAGGAAGGCACCTTGACCCTCCCGCTAAGGGAAGGGGAAAGAAGTACAAGTCTCGTGATCCTCTCCCACGACTTGGGCGATGTCATCGCTAAGAACGCACGGGGAAGAAGTGGATCTCGGAGCGAACATGGAGAGGTCGTGTGGAGGATCTCAGTGCTTGATCGAGACCTTGAGAGGATCGCCAACTGCGGCCCGGTCCGAGTGGTGTCGCTACCGACGGACACGCCCTCTTTTGGCTCGATGTCGCGGCACCTAGAAACTCGCTAGACCCAGACCCAGCTACCCGATGCTAGTAACAATTCTCTTGAATTTCTGTTTGTCCTGGGGCACTCTCCCTACTCATTATTTTATTAGCTACTAATATCTGAGACAATCTTGAGCTCCCATCTCGGGATGCTATGCTTTTTGTGAATCGACTCGAATACATGAGATTAACCCGAGTGGGCACGAAGGCCCTTTATATAGGATGCTTTCGAGAGCTGATCCTTGTCTGAAATCTGTGAATAAAGTCACCCTACGCTGCTCTAGTCTTGATCAATGACAGTACTTGATCCTTTCGCTCTAGGAGTCCCATTGAATGAAACTCCTATACCTGACCGCAATTCCACAAGGAGTAGAAGTCCTGATTAATGCCCAAAAAGTGCAATTTTGAACCCTATATTAGATAGGTTTTAGTGCTTTTTGCGCATTAATCATGTCATTACCAGTGAGAAGTGTTACAGTCTTCTTAGTAACACTTATGCCATTTAGAGGTATTTTTGGTTGTTTTGCGGGCTTTGCTTACTTTGGAGTCGATCTAAATTGAATGATGAATCATGAAGTTGGAATTCAAGTCGACCCGTGAAACCGGTAGAATCAATGAGAAAACCAAGGCAAAATGAAGAAAATGTGGTCACGGGTTGAAGAGCGGAGTGAAGATCAATAATGCGGGGATTTTAAGCTAGGATTGCGAAAATTTTAAGCTAGAATGCCGAAAATTTCGCAACCTTAGCGAAAATTTATAACCTAATGGCTACAAGAACCGCCTAACCTTTGTTCCTTGCCAGAAAATAATTGATTTCGCTTCTCACAAGAATTTAAGCTAGCTTAGCGAATTTATTATGTAGTGCCCACCCTTAGCGAAATTTCTTGTTTTCAATGAACCTGTTGATTTCGCTAGTTAAGCGGAGATTCCTCATTCATGAAATTTGATGCCTCGTCATGCTTTGTAATTAATGCTGACAGCCTCGAGCTTGGTGTATTATGAATTGTCCTATAACTTAGCTAATTTCATAGGTTTTTGGTATTTTCATACCTTGAGGGCTATATAAGCCCTCTTTTTGTAACCAAAAAAGCTTGATGGGGGGCAATAATCTGTAGAAGATATTTTTGTAAGTTTTATTTTGTAAATAAAGTCTTTTATTTTAGGTTTGCTTTCTTTTCTCTCTTCTCTCTCTTCTTTCTCTCCCTTTCTGTTTATGAACACACACCTCTTGAGGATGACAGACTGAGAGATGCTTGGCTAAGCCTCGCACCTTCTTTGAAGAGGAAGGAAGTACCCAGCTTGGTGGAAGGGCATATACATGTTGTCCTCTTGTCACCCAAAGCTATAGGTAGTGTATTTATGGCCCTTATATTCTCAAAACATGGTTGCATAACATTGAATGTCATTAATTTGGCCCGATACTCTCCCGTGCTTTAGAATCCGGTGCATATTCGGTGAGAGAATGTTTGTGATTCTTTAGATAGTCTTCACGAGCCTCTAAAATGATATTTATATGTTAGGTTTCTCAGTGGGGTTGCATGGCATTTTAATGTTATTGATTTGTGATACTCTTAAATAACAGGGCTACGTGATTCTTTTAGATGGTCTTTCTGAGCCTGCGAGAGATGATATTAAATGTTAGGGTTTTAAGCAGTAAAGGGACCGTAGCTACATGCTACTATATTGACTCAATAGGAGTTGTTTCATGGGTGAGGTTTGCTAGTTAAGCATAAGATCTGGTTATGCCAGGGACGCTATAGGTTGCTTGTCTTGAGGGATAAAACAGGGACACTTGTTTGCCACTAACTTGCGAGTTGGTGACTAATTCTTCAAAGTTAACTTTCACCTTTAGCTTTCAGTTTTACAATTTTTCAGTTTTCAAACCATTCCCAGCATTTTACGAAACCCGATTCCAAAGAGTCCAAATAGAAAGCCTTACCTTCATGCACTGATGCAAACCATTTTTTAGGATGAAAACCCGTCCGTGTTCGAGCCACTGTAGACCCTTTATCTTTGCGGTAGCTTGACTACGGCCGGTAGTAAGGCTGGGTAATATATAAATTTTGTTGATTTTTAGCTCGGCTACTTTGTGGCACGAATCAAATGGCGCCGTTGCCGGGGATGGTGCCAAACTACAAATGGTAAGTTGAAGAGTACTTGTGATCCACATCCGCAGTGAAGGTAGCTCTTTACCTCACTGCGACTCAGTTGCGGGAAGCGCCGGCTGCTTCACTCGCGATGGCACCTTTGTTTCGATTCCAGTTTTCATTCGATTAGTTTTTTATTGTTGTTAGTTAATTTTAATCTTTTTGCAAGTTGTTTGTTGCTCTTTGTTGTCTCTACAATTTTATGCCAGTGTTTATCTGTGAGTGGGATAGAGACATCGGTAGGCGAATAGGATTAGTACCGCGACTTGACTAGCTAATTGAAGGTTAGTGTACCAAGCCACGATACCATGGATCCCGTACGGGAACAGCCAGAGCCAACGGGAACCCCCATGAATCAAATGCTATGGGAACCATGAGGGATCCACATCCACCTCTAGAGTTAGTGCCACGTCTGTATCATTTCTCCTGCTTGAAGATGTAGCGGTGAGGCCTTATTTGATACCTCTACTCCCCACATATCATGGTATGGAAAATGAAAATCCATACACTCCTTATTAGGGATTTGGGGAGGTTTGCACTACCTTTAAGGGAAGGTATGATGGACATGGATTCTTTGAAGCTAAGGAATTTCCATTGACTCTAAGGGCAGGCCGAATATGGCTCGACTCATTGAGGCCCGAACCATTAGAAATTGAAATTGTTTGCGAGGGCGAGTCCCTGAAAGTTGCTTGGTGCTCATAAGACTAATAATTTAAAAGACAAGAATTTACACCTTGCGGCTCGAGGATGGTGAGAGATTTTACCCCGGTGTTAAGGAAGATTTATGAAACCAGCCGATTGCATGTCCACATCATGGGTTTGACACTTGGATGTTGGTGAACCATTTCTATGGTGGTATGTCTCTGCCGTGAGGCGACTCTTAGAAAACCATGTGTGGGAGACTTTTAAGCAAAACATCCACATTGGAAACCCGTGGATTTCTTAAATTACGTGGCTGAAACTAGGGTTGGGATGAGCTTAACCCTAGAAAAGCGGATGGGGATGAGACCACCGATCGGCAAGGGTAGGATGTATGCACTGCTAAAGAAATAGGGCTGAGACTGGGATTTCCAATACAGCTAGGAAAGTGGAGAGCTTGAAGGCGAAACGGCTCCGAGAGGTGCATGTCGTGGCCAGAAAATCTGCTTTCAGTCCAATCCTTGTACCAATTTCCAATCCCATGCACACCCAACAGAACAGTGTCCTATGGCCCCTGCAGTGAAGGATTTGATGACCGGAATGTGCGAGCACTGTGAGATTGATACAAGCCCGCGACAATCGATGCTCCATATGGTAGTACCTGCAATTCCCGGTGGAGGAATCACTTACTAATCTTGCATGGAGCCAATCCCCCTGCCTATGGCCCACGGTGCCAAGCCTCGGGTTTGGTTCCCCCTCACGACCACTACGACCACCATCCTCTTCTCGATTAAGAGCAAGCCCGTAGTGAATTTGAGTAAGGTGGTGGGCGACTTTGTTGAGGAACAAAAAGGAATCAATGTCTGGCCCACGACCGCAGAAAGAGTTGATCTTGTAGAAAGTACAGCGAATAAGAAAATAGATGGGCTTGAGAGCAATCTCAACTAGAAAATTGACAACCTACAGTATTCAATCACAGAAATCCAACGAGTTCTTGGTCTGAGAGAGAGGAGGTTCCCTTCGCAACGAGTTCCAAACCACAAGGAATTCATGAGGTAGGATCATCCAGTGATTCGGGAATGGATGAGGTTAAGGCCATAATAATACTGAGAAGTGGAAAAGGGTTGGTCGCCCATGCCAAGGCTTGTTGAAGAACCTAGGCGGGGAGAAGAATTGCAACTGAGCATATTCTCCTAGAGGGAGGATTGATGAATCTGCTACCACCTCCGTTTCCCTGAAACACCGAGAGGGAAAGAAAGAGGCAACTGACAAGCGAGGCATTCTTGAGGTTTTAAGGCAAGTGAAGGTTAACATACCTTCTTGGACCTAATCAAACAAGTCCCACCTTATGCAAAAATTTTGAAAAGATCTTTGCCTGATGAAGGTTGAAGCGTGAGAAGAGGCATTTCTCAGCGAACATATCGATTGCCGCCAATTAGTAAATGTGAGAATCTGAATCCACGGATCTCCCTTGATTTCGATCAATATTGGTGGGAATTGCATAGAAAAGTCCTTGCTTGATTTAGGAGCCCGGTGTGAACCTAATCTTGGTATTCGGTATACAAGCGGTTAGGTCTAGGTGAACTTAAACCTACCCGACATCACACTCTCATTGGCGATAAGATCGGTGAAAATCCCACTAAGGGATAGTTGAGGATGTCTTAGTGAGAGATGAATAACAAATTCTACTACCCGAGTAGATTTTGTGGTACTTGACAAGCTTGAACCAATTGCTAGTGAAGACTGATCATGTACGATCATCTTAGAGGAAGACCATTCTGTGCTTGCCAATGCAATAATAAATTCTTAGGAATGGAGTCATCGCGATTAACTTTTGGTAACATGACCGTGGAGTTGAGCATCTTTCATTTGAGCGATAAGCGTGAGTTCTTTAGAAATTGAAAATCAAATTTACGATGAAGTTGTTTCAATTGATCGGTGTGCGAGAGAAAACACGATGTCGGGAAATGCAGGAGTGATCGACGAAAATGAAAGATATATTGGTCTTGCCCGTCGACGCCGCGCAAACCAATTGCTTTCAATTGACGATCGTCATTTGAGGGGCAGTCCAACGGATTGGGCACCCCGAAACCATGGAAATTAGCCCGAGCAGCTGGCGAGGGGTTGAGAATTATCCTCCTTATTTGACCCCCTTAGTAGTCGGAGGTGGGCTGGATTCGGTGTTTTCAAAAACCGAATTGCGAGTTCTACCATTTATTTTGTTTTTAAGTTAATTAATTTTGTTAGTTTTAGTTAGTTTTATTGATTTTAACTTAGCGGAGTTTTTATTTTAGTAGCTTAGTCCTATATATTTTAGTACTTTTTATTTTAGATTTTTTAATAGCTTCATATAGTAAATTTTCTAACAATAATTTTTATTTCCTATAATTTTATTAATTAATTTAAAATTTTCATGATTCAGAGAGGGAAGTCAGTGGCCCAGTCGCTAAGTATGGCGAGAGTACTTCGAGGAATGACCTCTTTCATTTCTTGGTTACCAGTATATAAGCGGGAGGGGGGGTTTAGAATGCCACTTCACATTCTCCCTCTCCCGGTAGGTGTCTGAGCTCGGCGAAGCCACTAAATCTCCACGGCGGCCCCATGCGTGTAGGTGCCACGAGGTCCGGGTGTCAGCGCCGTAGCCACATTTTGCTGCGTGCCGCTACCAATGCACACCCCGGGTTGGAGTTTCGAGGCCGGCCCGGCTCGTACCTGCAGTGAGGCCACAGGCGTGAGTGAGCCTTCACCACGTGCACGGAAGCCACTGTCCATTCAACGCGCCCCCCGGCTGAGCCATTGCTACTTAGGTGCCCAGTTCCGATGCGTTGGTGCCCTACCTCGGCATCGGTCATTTTTAGAACCACGATTTGCGGTTCGAGGGCCATTTGGCTATAATTATTGAGCCACGAGTTCGGTTGCTTGCTTGGTGGCTCGGTAGCCTTGAGAGATCTTCGATTCGGATATATAGTGCGGCGGTTATATTTTCGGTGGTCGAGGCCCTTTTGGTATTTTTATTTCGATATCGAGATATGGATTCGTACCAGGTGGAATCCGATCTTCGGCCTGGGTGAGATTCAACCGCGCTGAGAGAGTGGCCCGGCTCGTCGACTCTGTACCATCCACTTGGGTCGAGAGAGCGTGTCAGAGGCCTCGATTCGGCGATATCGAACTCGGATGGGACCGGGTTTGTCGCGTACCACGGAGGAGAGTTAGGAGGGCCCGGCCCTCCAAGCGGGCCCGTACATCGGGCCCAGGCGAGTCATCTTCCACCAGACTCCCACCATCTCCAGTTACTCCAGCTGCGGAGGCGACTTCATCACCTCAGCTGTCGCCCGTCGGGGATCGGGAGACCCGGCTGATCGTAAGGGAACCCGATTCGGGGGAATGTGCGACTCCACCGTGAGAGAGTTCATCGGGTCATATTACTGCCAGGCATCCGCGTGAGAAGTGACCCGAGATCACGGGAGTCTTTGAGGTTGATCGGTATTGCTCACACCGCTTCATGACTTTCCGCGAGCAGTTTATTACCCAGAGTGAAATGCGGCGGTTCTGCATTTATGACATCGAGGAGAAAAGACGGTCCACTAGAGATTCGATTCCGGTATAGATGATCGCCTGGTGTGTACTTTCGAGACCCGGTAGATATTTCGACATTGGGATTGCGCATCTGTCGCGCAACTCGGAGGATTCCTGAGCTTAGGCCCGCCGCCTCCGCAGGGAGATGAATTAGGCGGCGGAAGACATCAGCTGGCGGTCGGTGTGGAGCGACTTCGCCTCGGATGCTGGCGATTGACCCTTGCTACGTACGGCTTGTTCCTGCGGCATTATGCGAGAGGAGGGTATCTGGAGCGCTTTCTGCCGGATCTCGGAGAGTTTTGGTTCGGCCCGAGTGGTGATGGCACCACTGTTGCGGTTGAGGAAGGTCCATCGGAAGGACGGCGGCGGAAGCATCCCAGCTAACGATCTCAGAGACTCCTATGCTATGTTCTCGGCGGATGGGATTCCCGGAGGGCCAGTACAGAGATGAAACTAGATGCCTACATGTAGTGTCGTGGATCGGGTTATGACTATGCCGATCTCATTCCACATCTACGACCACGGGACCCGGGAGGGTGCGGGTCGGAGGCTGAGGACCACCATACGGATGATATGCGTCACTGGGCCAGGAATTACGGGAGGGACTCCCGTTCCCGGATCGTTCACCTCATCTCCTCCACATACTACATCAGCCGGCTGCAGCCAGACCTCACGGGCCTTCCTATTCGACACATCATTCACTTGGAGTACATCCATGCTGGCTTCGAGAGATAGGCGGGTGTGATGGTGCCATGCGCTCCTTGCGGCTACCGCGGTACGCCCGGGATCGGGGAGGTTGTGATTGCCGTTCTATGTGACTCGGATTATGACCCACTGCGGGTCTTCCTTATGTTCTGGTCAGCGAGGAGGGCCACCAGCGATGCGGCTTCATTGGATGTTGCATTTTGCGCGGCCGACGGTTTCGAACCCACCACCGCGCGGTGCGGGTGGTTGGGTCTCTTTTTATGATTTTGTATATTTACCGGCTTTATCAGCGCCTCTTGGTGTTCAGGATTTTTGTATTTAGCCATAGTAGAGCGTGATATTTTTGTGTTAGCTTGATATTTCATGTATTATACTTTGGCTATATCAAAAAGCTATTCGGTTTATATGTTCTGACTTTTTGTATATATCATGTTTTTGTGCCTTCACTAGGTGTAAATGTTTTCTTTTCAATTGAACAATTGGTGCTGATTGGACAATTGAATTGCTTTTTGTTGGATAATTGAATCATTGTTTGTCACTTATATACTTTAGAACTGGAATTCCATGCTTGAGAACGGTTGTAATTAGGTTGAAGTTCCGGCATGCTCAGCGAAAATTTCCCCTGTATGCTAATTCACCTGCCTCCGGATTGTTCCAATGAAGACAATGAATTATTGTGCCTCCTTTCACTTTGCATAGCCAGGCCTTAGGTATGTTGGCAGCCTAGGATAGGTTTGTGTTACCTACGAGTTGAAGACCCGATGTTGTCTTCCAAAAGGGGAAAAGAAAAGAAAAGCAAAGAAAAAGAAAAAGAAAATACGAAAAAGAGAAAAATAAAGTCATGAGCTTTTGTCTTGAAGCAGAGCACGGTCCAGGGGGTATATGTAACCTTTGAAGCAGATGCTACTAAGCCTTAATTGGTTGGGAGTCATCGATTTGAGTGTTCGTTACATGGGTGGATAGGTGAAGTTTAATGACTTGTGGGTGCTTCAATTTTCGAAGTCGTCGAGTCAGGGGTGAAGCCTTTAGAGTTAGTGGTCAAGTGATCCTTTTGGCTTGATGCCACTAAACATATGATGGATAAGGAGTCATCGGTGGACCCAGTTACCGCGGACTTTAGTGAAGTCAGTTTTAAACGTGCACCTACGATGTAGATGAATAAAGAAAGAAAGTGTAACTAGCCCTATCTAGGTTGTTCAACAACTTAAGGCCATGTCAGTGCTAGGTTGGGGGGAGGTGGCAATTTTGCAGTATATTAGCTTAATCTGGTTACATAAACGACCCATTAGACTTAGGTGGAAATTCAAGTTGAGAATCATGGATCCAATATTGACCTAGAATTGTTCTTGTATGAATTTAGTTTTTTTTCATATCGGTTTTCAAATTTGATTTCAATTTTTCAATGTTAAGTAATGTTAATATGTATATAAACCCTTTTTGAATCATAACCTTTTTGAAAATCACCATATGCATCTCCTTTTTGTTTTGCATTGCTAAGGGGCCAGCAGCGTTTCGGTTGGGGGGGTGTGATTAATGCCCACGAAAGTGCAATTTTGAACCTATATTAGATAGGTTTGAGTGCTTTTCTGCATTAATCATGTCATTATACCAATTGAAGTGTTCTAGTCTTCTTAATGTACTTATGCCATTTAGAGGAGGTATTTTTGGTTGTTTTTGCGGGCTTTTCTTGTACTTTGAGTCAATCTCGAGTCAAATGATGAATCATGAAGTTGGAATTCAGTCTCAGCCATCAACCAACCCGAATCAATAGAGAAAACCAAAGCAAAATGAAGAAAATGTGATGCGATTGAAGGCAGGAGTGAAGATCAACAATCTGGGAATTTTACGCTAGGATTGAAAATTTTAGCTAGGATGCGAAAATTTCGCAACCTTAGCGAAAATTTCGCAACCTAATGGCTCTAAGATTCCTTCTTCTTTGTTCATAGCAAAAATAATTGATTTAAACTTCTCACAAAATTTCGCTAGCTTAGCGAAATTTCGTATATAGTGCCCTATGTGAAATTTCTTGTTTTATTAGACTGTTGATTTAAGCTAGTTAAGCGAAATTCTCGACTAAGCGAGGAAATTTGATCTACTCGTCGTACTTGTAATTAATGCCAAGCAAGCCTCCAAACTTGGTGTATTACTTAATTGTCCTATAACTTAGCTAATTTCATAGGTTTTTTGGTATTTTCATACCTTGAGGAGGCCTATATAAGCCCCTCTTGTTTTGTAACCAAAAAAACGATGGGGAGCAACAATCTGTAGAGAAGATATTTTTGTAAGTTTTTATTTTTGTAAATAAAGTCTTTTATTTTAGGTTTTGCTTTCTTTTCTCTCTTCTCTCTCTTCTTTCTCTCCCTTTCCATTTGCCAAAAAACACACCTCTCCTTGAGGATGACAACTCGAGATGCTTGGCTTAAGCCTCCTTTCTTTGAAAGAGGAAGGAAGATTTAGCTTGGTGGTGGGGCATATACATGTTGTCCTCTTGTACTAAGCTATAGGTAGTGTATTTATGGCCCTTATATTCTCAAAACATGGTTGCATAACATTGAATGTCATTAATTGTGATACTCTCCATGCTTTAGAATCCGGTGCATATTCGGTGAGAGAATGCGTGATTCTTTAGATGGTCTTTCACGAGCCTCTAAAATGATATTTACTATGTTAGGTTTCTCCAAATTAGGGTTGCATAGCATTTAATGTTATTGATTTGGCCAATACTCTCCATGCTTTGGGAATTGTGATTCTTTAGATGGTCTTTTCTGAGCTGAGATGATATTAAATGTTAGGGTTTTAACGATAAAGGGGCGTAACTGTGCTACTGTATTGACTCAAATAGGAGTTGTTTCATGGGTGAGGTTTCTTAGCTAAATATAGATCCGAGTTATGCCGGGGACTATAGGTTGCTTGTCATAACCTTGAGGATAAAACAGGGACACTTGTTTGCCTTTTGGCACTTGAGTTGGTGACTGAATTCTTCAAAGTTAACTTTTTCACCTTTAGCTTTCGAGTTTTTCTGATTTCGATTTTCAAACCATTCCCAGCATTTTACGAAACCCGATTCAAAGTCGAATAGAAAGCCTTACCTTCATGCAGTGCAAACCATTTTTAGGATGAAAACCCGTCCCGGTGTTCGACCACTAGACCGCTTCTTGCGGTAGCTTGACTGCGGCCGATGAGTAGGGAACAGTGTATATAAATTTTTTTGATTTTAGCTCGACTCTTGTGGCCGCAGTCAAAGTCACTCACTTTATGAGTCTTTCGCCTAGAGGTCCTTCAGCCTGGAGTCTTCCCAGCTAGGTGGGAGTCTTTCTCTCACAGGAGTCCTTCACATAGGACTCCTTGAGGTGTAGGGATCCTTGTTGGACCGGATTAGGAACTAACGTAGTCTCTTTCTATAAATTGATGACATTCCCCACTAGCGATTCCGTTTGCTAAGTACCACGCCACTAAGCCCCCTACAGCGTGAGTGTAGTGGCCCGACCCAGCGTACGTCTCGGCTAAGATACTTGCTTGCCTTCCCTCACGTGCTTGCTTAGCTTACGCTTTATGCCTCCAAGCACTTGTTTCCCATCTTTGCCTTGCTTGATTTCCCTTAGGCGGGCCATGGGGCCAAGGCAACGCCCTCATGCCGCACGGGACTCGTGTTATCAGTCGGCGACACTAGACCGCGGTGACTCGACAAAGTGCATGCCTAGACACGGTGCCTCGACGCCCAGAATTGCCATGGCAATGCCTAGGCGAGGTGCCTCGGCTAGTACATTGCCTAGACATGGTGCCCCTCGGCTAATTAGATGCCCCTAACAAGGGTGCCTCGGTTTAGTACCATGACATGTCTAGGCAAGGTGCTTCATGTCACGGACTTAGTCTTCCTACTAAGCTCCCGTGCGGCACTTAGACAACTCGCCCCTCGAATGTTGCTAAGTCAACCTCCCACTCGCCTTGCTTGTTATGCTCGACTTCTATCCATATGTCTTGGAAGCGAATAGAACTCAAGAGAACACTTGGAAGGAAGAAACTCTCTATTGAGGAAAGAACACTTTACAATGCTAGGCTCTCAACTTGGTTCTCAAGTTGGTGGTTTGCAAATGAGGCCACCACCTCCTTATATACACTTGAATGGAAGTGTGTAGAACCTATGAAGAAGATTTCTCTACTAACTTTAGGATTCTAGAATGTTCTACTATGTACACATATTTACAAGACTACCATGAAAGATTCTAGACTACTCTCCCACATTCCATGGTCTTCCATATTCTTCCACATTGTTCCACACTCTTCTACACATGTGTGGACACCTCCAGCATGTTCTACAATTGTGTAGACTTCTCCAGGGTCTTATGGAACCTTCCACATAGCTCTGGTCAAAGAAGTCTCCACAAAGCTCTAGAACATTCCTCTCCTTATATATGGGCAGGGGCTCTTGTGCCCATTGAGGGGATCCTTCCATGGATGTTGGGATTACAGAGAGTGAGTTCGTGACACTCTCCCACCCCGTACCATCGGCGACCGTCGATATCGCGATCTCGAGCTAGTCGGTTCAATGCGTGAACTTGCCCGGCTCGTCATAGGGCTCCCGGCTAGTCTTTAGCCGATGGACCCTTTCACGAACTTCGGTACTCTCGCCTTGGAGGACTCCATGTTTTCCTAGTGACCCTTCGGCTAGGATAGTCTCCACCTCCTTCTCATGAGCTTTTGGACTTAACTGGGTACCCATTTGGTGAGGCACGGAGTATGGTAGCATACTTTGCCCAGCGACTTCTCCTTAACCTTAAGTATTTTGTCCCTGCATGGGTTGGCTACCTTTGCCTACTCTCCTACCTTGCTCCCTTGCGGACTAGCCTTGGGCATGACTTGGAGGGCGCCTAACATCTGTATCGAACCCAGGCGTGCATCCTCCATTGTCTTCTCACTTTTCTCGATAAGGGCATTGAGCGCTTTCCTCTTAGGACATTTTCTTGTCAAATGCGGACCATCGCATAGGGCTTGCTAGCTTTGGCCTTGAGACTCGGGTGCTTACTCCTGCCTTTATCTTCCCTAGTGTAGGGCACCTTGCCCTTACCATGCCTAGCAGTATTGCGGGGTACCTCTTCTCCCCCATCGGGTGCTGCGGCTGCTATCTTACGAACCCTTGGGGGCGCCTCTTCTCCCCACCGGCGTGATTAGTGCCCAAAAAGTGCTATTTTGAACCCTATTTATTACAGGTTTTAAGTGCTTTTTGTATACTAATCATTCTAACCTGATTTGCACATTAAGGTCCCTACTATTCTATTGATCACATTTTGTAGCAAATTTTGCAGTTTTTACTAGCTAATCATGCCAAAATTGTTGAGTCGATCCCAGTAGAATTCGAGGTCAAACTGACATCATTATATCGGAGACTAAGAGGAAAGAAGAAGCCGAGAAAGCTTGAAGAAAAATGAAGCAGAGCAAATTTTGGTCACAACCTGTGAAATTGATCCTGCAGCCCCTGTTCTCCTGCATTTCACGCTTTTGTTCTTTTTGTTGCAATTTTTTGTTTCTTCCCATTTGGCCCTTGTAACAGTTAAATGCTTTTGTTGTTTTTGGAATTTTCACTTGTCTTGGTGGATATATAAGCCATTTGTATACACGGTTAGATAACGTTTTTCTTTGTGAATAAGAATTCAGGGCTCCGGTTCTCCGTTTTCGTTTTCTTGCTTTTATCTCCCTTTCTCGGCTGCCAAACACCCTTCGAGGATGACAACTCGGAGGATGAGCGGCTAAAGCCCTTTTTCCTTGGAGTGAAATACTATTGGGCAGGGGATCGTAGGCAACTAAGGGTTTTTCCATGTTTTAACAAAGGTATTTTCTACCATTTATGATTTCAGTCGAACATAGGCTTTAATCCCTTCGGTTGCTTTGAATGATCAATATTTGATAAGCTTTTGGGTTCCTTGGATGCTTATCGTTAGATCCATTGACACACATTAGTTACCATCTATGGGTTATTGAAAGGCGATTCAAGGATATTTTTATTTTCTCTAAATTTTAGGTTTGATCCCTTCGGATCACTGTAAACGGCTAGTACTTGGTAAGCTTTAGGGTTCATTGTATAATTATTGTTGGATACAGTGACCTTCATTAGTTATCATTTATTAGCTTTTGGAAAGTGAGTCAAGGTGATGTTATTCACTGTCCAAGACCATTAATGGGAGGAAAATACCAATTTTTCAAAGATAGTTATTTATGGTCAGTTTTTACAGTTAAATGAAGAACCAGTTTGGGAAATGACTATATGTCATCCTCCCCGGCAGAGAAAGACCACTGGAGAACCTCGGTGCCGTACTGGCGGAGTGACTAACACTACGAATTCTATTTTACATTTTTTCCCAACTTGTTTTTATTTTAGGTTTAAACCCGAAACCTCATTGTTTTTAGCGAGCCTGAAAGTCAAACCAAATTCACCATTTTTGCGCTTCCGCCAAATCATTTTATGCGAAGAAAACCCATCCACGTGTTCGACCACCCCAGACATTTATATTGCGAGTAGCTACGCTACGGAGTAAGACTTGGCTTTTAAGGTATAAATTTTGTTGATTCCGGCACCCCTACTGTGGCACGAATCAGTTGTGGCTAACCCTTGAGCCCTCGTCATCAGAAGAATTGCTCCCCTTGTAATCCATCAAGGATTCGGCGACTGCCATTGCAGTTGCTAGGTCTCGTACTCCTCTTCTCCTTAGTTCCTACTCGGCCCATCCTTGCAGTCAGTTCATAAAGTCAGTAGAAGTTCCTTCTCACTCTATATCAAGAGTTTCTCCTGCCTAAGGAAGAGAACTCCTTGACATAGTCCCGAATCGACCCTGTGTGCTTAAGATGCCTAATCTTCCTACGGGCTATGTATCCCGCATCTTCTAGGTAGAATTGCTTCTTGATTTCTCTCTTGAAGTCCGCCCACGTGTCTATGGTGCATGTCCCTTTCGGTCTCTAGAACCTTCGTACGCCTACCATAGAGTTGCATTACTTCGGGTGAGGTAAAGCGAGCAATGCGCACTTCATTGCCTCATCGGTTAGTGCTATCGCCTCAAAGTACCTCTCCATGTGCCACAAGAAGTTATTCAACTCCCTTGGCATCCCGGGCCGCTTCATCGAATGTGCGCGCTTCGCACTCCCACTTAGTGCCCCCATCTGCGCTGGGCAGCAGGCGATCCTGAATCAACAAAATTTATATCCTGTTCTACGTCGTAGTCAAGCTAATGCAGATAGCGGTCTAGGGGTCGAACACAGGATGGGTTTTCGCATAAATGATTTGGAGTGAAATCAAAACCGGTGAATTAAATTGATTTCGGGGCTCAGTAAAAACAGGTCGGTGGTTTGCAAACTGAAATTTAAATAAAATAAAATACAAAATAGAACTCCTTGAAGTCTCAAAGCCACTCGGGTTTAGGGTTCAAGGTAACAACATGTCCCCTGGGTATTTTTCCTCAAGGCTGGGGAGGTTGGACATATAGTCATTTCCGAACCTGGATCTTCATTTAGCTTTAAAAACTAAACCCTATGATTTTCCCCTTTGAAACATAGCATTTTAAATGGGCATAAATGTTCCTAATAAAGGAAAACACATCTCAAAACCCTACTCCACGATAACGCAGCAGGAGACAACTAACCGAGCCTCAATGGATCTAGTGAAAGTATCCAATGAACCCAAAAGCTCGCTAAATACACATTAAAGAGAGCATGCTTAAGAGATTTTAACCTAAGTGAGAAGGTGAACACAAACAACCATAAATACGCATAAGAAAATCAGGGAACCGTGAGTTACCTCCACACCCTAGCTGGGCGCCTCGTCCTTTCAAGGATAAGAGGTTCAAATTAACATCCTCCGGGAGTTGTCATCCCCGTGAGGGAGGTTTGGCAGCCGAGAAAACGGAAGAAAAGAAAGAAAAAGCGGAAAAGGAAGCCGCTGGGAAATCGCTCCGCTTCAGATATCCGAAATTCAAGTCTATCTTTTGATTTGTACAAACTGAGACTTATATAGATGCAGAGGAGTGTTTGGCAGCCGAGAAAATGGAAAAGAAAAGGAAAGAAAAAGGGAAAAGGAAGCCGGGCGGAAACCGCTCCCGCTTCAGATATCCGGGGAATTCAAGTCTATCTTTGATTTGTACAAATCGACTTAGCATGCTTCAGTATGGTGAAGTTACAAAAAAACCAAAATCGATACATAGGTAAAATGGAAAAAAACCAAAAGCAAAAGCAAACATGGTGTAGCGTGAAAAGCAGAACTGCAGCGTGAGAAACAAAGTGTTGAGCCGAATGTGTCTCGCAGGAGAAGCTCCTCGCAGTGGTGTTTTTCTTCTCACATTTTGCTCTTTCTTTCCTTCCCGATCTTTGATCCGCAATGTTGAGTTTGACTTGATTTCTTCGTGCTTGGATCGACTCAACAATTTTTACATACTAGCTCAAGAAACCGTAAATTTGCCACAAAATGCGATCATTAAAATAAGAGGGACCTTAATGTGCAACCGGGTTATCTAAGAAGATTATTAGTACACAAAGCACTCCAAACCTATAATAAATAAAGGTTCAAAATAGCACTTTTCGGGCACTAATCACACTTCAACTCCACACATTGCTAGTCCCTTAGCAATGAAAGAAAGAAAGAAAGAAAGAGTATACAACGAGCAACAAAATAATGTTCACAAAATTATATTTCAAAAAGCTAGAATGAGTAATGCTCTAACTCCTATGGAAAAAATCATCAAAGCCGTGGTCCAATAACTATCAGTGAGAGAATGAATGCTACACAAAATTGAGGTCAAAAGAGCCTTCTCGATGACTCAACCAAACTTCCACCAAAATCTAAGGTTTTGTTTTATCAGCTCTCAAATAATAAACTCACAACCGCACTCTCCCCCAACCTTAGCTACAACCACGACCTAGCATGCTAACAAACCTAAATAGACACCACCCACCTCTATGTTCCACAATTCTTTTATTGTAGGGTGCAATGCCGAGGAATCGACCTCACCAAAGTCCATGTAACTGGATTCACCGATGACTCCCAACCAATTAAGGTTTAGGCACCAAGTCATAAGGATCTTTCGACCACAAACTCTTCAGTTTCACTCCTGACTTCAATATTTCAGATTCTAAAGACTCTACAACTTGCTAACTCCACCCATCCACCCACATGTAGCGAATACTAAGCTCGACTCCAACCGCAAAGGCTTAGTGGCACCTGGTTTTAAAGGCTTTCGCCATATACCCTCGACCGTGCTCTGCTCTCCAAGGCAAAGTGTCGTAATTTTTATTCTTTTTCTTTCTTTTTCTTTTCTTTTCTTTTTCTTTCTTTTTCTTTTTCCACAGGGGTCCATAACCTATTAAAGGTGGTCAATGAAACTAGGGTAGGTTATGCAAAGTAAAGGAGGTTGTGCAGTTTTTCAGCCTATTATTGAAACCTAATGTGCATTGTGTGTGGTTAGCTAAAGGTGGAAGAAAAAGGTTGAAAGCAGTAAGAATTTAACTAATTATGCATGGAACCAATCTAACATCAATATAATTGACAAAGCTTCAATTTTTCAAACCACAAGCTGGGGCAAAACCACAAAAATTTTGCTGCAAAAACGGGTCCAAATTTTGGAAAAAGTAAATGTACTTTATAGAAAGGGGACCCAAAGAAGCCACTAAACATCACAAATGGGCTTACAAAATAACACAAAAGAATAACATAAAAAACCACTTCCTTTCGCATCTCTCCCAACCCAAACATCTCGATGTCCTAAACGGGGCCTGATTGAAAATTAGAGAAGGAAGTGTTACTCCTTTGATGAGATGTGATCATTAAGGGTTAGGGAGACCTCATAAGCTTCGATCGACACCTTATTCACTCCGCTTGGGCTTCAAATAAACAAGGTTAGGAGAAGAAAAGAGAGAGGTAAGTGACCAGTTGGACCATTTTTAAAATTACACTTTCCCAAAAAATTCAAAAATGTTCTTTCTGGCCATATTTGGATTCTACACTCTCTAAGATTTCCAATCTGCATTTAATCGCCAAACGGAGTTCGATGAAAAGTTAATAGCCAAACAAAATCGAGGTCAAATCGGTGGGGCATAGCGAAAATTTTCATAGATTGCGAAAATAAGGATTGCTAAAATTCGCAATCAGCTAAAATAAGAATCCTAGCCAAATTTTCTATGAGAGAATTTCGCTAGTTATCGCTCATAGCGAAAAAAACCGCCACTATCACCTGTACTTTTGCTTTCACGGGGTACCTCGCTAGTTAGCTAAATTTCATTAGCTAGCTTAAAATTTTGCCCACCCTCGCTATATAGCTTAATCTTTCTCATTTCGCTATACTGCGAAATTTTCGCTATTGTTACGAAAATTAGCCGCTTCCTTTTCTTCATTCCGTGCTTCAAAATCAGATTTTTCTTCAAAATTCTGCACACAACCGCACAAATTAACATAAGAAAAATTAGGAAAATTGCGTAGTGCCAAAAAAATTAATTTAAAAAACATAAATCAACTAAAAATTAGATAAACCTAAGAAGCAGCATCAATTAATAAATCAAAATAAAATACAATAAATTAAAATAAGACAAGAAAAATTAAAACAAAAAGTGGGGGAGACTGTGCTCCCCCCAAACCATTTCCTTAGGCCTGAGGTCACGGAATCTAGCGAGCTCGGGAAATGCCGGGGTTCAGGTGCTCCAAACCCGAACCCGCACCCGAACCAACCACTGTGCCATGCGATGTGAGCAGCTGCCATCTTCTTTGAGGTAGTGGCAAAACTCTGTACATTGGCCACTAATCTCTTGAAGTTCTTCAAGATAAAGTAAAGGATGGTTCGACTTAGCCTCGAGCATGTGTCAGAAGCTTTGAGTTTGCTGCAAGCAATATGTACATTGGCAGTGGGTTATAGGTGGCCTGGGCATTGCAGGTGTTCGGGTCAGATCAGGGTGCAGGAAAGGCGTATGTAGATCGAATCGCAGCGTAAATTGTTCTTTGTGTTCTTCTACTACTCTCGCTCAACATCAGGATTGCATCCTTCTTCTCCCATAAGCAGACAGCAGCACCAACTGAGGATTCAAAATTTTCCACCAAATTCAGGGTCAGCCGTGAGGCACGTACTCCTTCTACCATGGTGCCACTTTGACACTCCTCCTCTGGTGGACATTGTTGCAGATCAACTAGGTCTTCAATGGAATATTGCAGGTTGTCCCATCCATGCTCACAAAATCATTGTTCATCCCATCTAGTTCGTCCAGTGGAATTCTCCTCAAGATGGATTTTTTCACTCAATCGGGCATTGAATTCCTTTTTAGCCCTACCACGCATCACCCACCAATTTGGTAAGGTCTAGAATTGCTTGCTCAATCGGGAGATTGGCTGCGGGTGGTTGAGGGGCCGGTGACCAAGAGGCATATTGTGGATGCGATGAGGTGCATATCAGTAACACTGAGAGAGGTGTACCCATCCATTGGTCTCTATAGTCACCTCATGGATTCAGTGGGTGTGGGTTTCTTTCTACTGTGTTGTTACATCAATATGGAAGGTCCCTATAGTCCCTCATTGTCATATATGCCCTAGGGTTTCTTTCCACCAAATATCTACTATATTGTTCTTCCCCTAGGGTGTCGATTCTGATCACGCCTAATTTCTCCACTTAACCTTAAATTAATCGCTTGTCTAAGAATTTTCAATCCACTCAGAACTTGTTCTCCTACAAAGATAAATATGGCACACGAAAACAAATTTCCCGCAAAGATCGTTTTTTTTTTTTTTTTTTAATAAAAATGAAAAGAAAATGACAATAAAATATAAAAGAAATTCACCAAAACTTGTGATGAGGATCACAAGTGTTCCACAGTTCGTCAAATGCACTAAGGCACCATCCACTCTCAAGAACGGCGCCATTTGATTCGTACACAAAGAGGGTCGAGCGCTAAAATCAACAAAATTTATATACACCTAAGTTCCTACTAACGTCGAGTCAAGCTACTGCAGTATAACGGTCTAGGGTCGAACACGGGATGGTTTTCATCCTAAAAATGATTTGCATAAGTGCACGGGCGGCTTTCTATTCGACTTTGATTTGATTCAAAAAACAAAGTGGGAAGTAGGCTGGAAAATCGAGAAATTGTAAAACCGAAAATGAAGTGTGAAAAGTTAACTTTGAAGATTTAGGTCACTAACTGGTAAGTTGGGCAAACAAGTGTCCTGTTTTATCCTCGCGACATGCAACCTATAGTCCAAGGCATAACCGGATCTATGTTTAACTTAGCAAACCTCACCTCTTTGAAATCAACTCCTATTTGAGTCAACACAGGTAGCATGCATCTATGGCCCCTTTACTGTTTGAAACCCTAACATTTAAAATATCATTTCGTAGGTCAGAAGACTATCTAAAGAACCATGCTGCATCTAGCATTAAGATGCAACTGGATCAAAGCATGGAGAGTATTGGCCAAAATCCAATATTCAATGTTATTCAACTCGAATTTGAGAAGATAATGGGTAAACACAAAAGACTATGGCTTTTAATACAAGAGGACAACATGCATATGCCCCACCACCAAGCTAGCTTCCTTCCTCTTCAAAGAAAGGAGGCTTAGCCAAGCATCTCTTGAGTTGTCATCCTCAAGAGGGGTGTTTGACAGCCAAGAAAGTAAGAGAAAGAGGAGAGAGAAGAGAGAAAAGCAAAACCTAAATAAAAATACGAGACTTTATTTACAAAAATAAAAACTTACAGTCCTCTCCAAACCCAGCTGCTTCCCCCAAAATCTCTATATTTATTACAAAGAGTAGGGGTTTATATAGGCCACTTCTATACATGAAAATTACTCAAAAACCTACAAATTTGGCTACAAAGCTAGACAAGAGAGTAATACACCAAATTTCCAGTCGGTTAGCATTAAATACAAAACATGACGAGGCAAGAATTCGCTTAGGATCAAGAATTTCGCTTAGGTACGAAATCACCCATGCAGCTTAAAATAGAAAATTTCTCGCTAAAGTTCCGGCAATTCGTTTAGCTAGCAAAATTTCGCTTAGCTTAGCGAAATTTTCGTGAGTAGCGAAATATTGCACGCTTAGAACAAAGGCCTAGCTTAAACTCGGTTTGGTCTAGCTTAAAATAGCAATTTCGCTAAGATTGCAAAATTTTCACTAAGGTTGTTACTTTTCGTAATCCCAAATAAATTTTCGCAATCTTAGCAAAATTCCTGGAATTGGCTGATCTTCACTGCATTGCCTCCGTTTCTATCAGATCAATTTTTCTTCACTTTGCCTTCGCTTTTCGTTGATTCTGGGTCAAGTTGATGGTGACACTTGAGTTCAAAACTTCCATGATTCACATACATCTCGATATTGAACTTCTAAAGTGCAAAACCTGAAAACAGCCAAAATAACTCTAAATGGCATAAGTGCTACTAAGAAGACTTGAACACTCACCTGGTGAGAATGACATGATTAATGCGCAAAAAGCACTCAAAACCTATCGAATATAGGGTTCAAAATTGTACTTTTTGGGCACTAATCAGTGCCTCGTGAGTGGCCATAACCCGAGCTGACAATGTTGTCTTATAAATGGCCACCTCTTGCCTTAGTTCCTCTTCATGCTTGGTCAAGACCTCCACCCTTGACTCCAAGCTAGCGAGCACACTCAAGACCTTGTCTTGAAAACTCATGAACTCTCGCAGACACCGCGATGAACCGCGAGCTGCGATCCCTGAAGGTCTCTGATCCGCACTCTCGAGATCCTCCACGGCCTTCTCAATGCTTTGCTCCAAAAGGTCCATCCCCTCCTTGGTGTCTGCCACACCCAACTCTAGCCTGATGAATCGTCCATCAAGGCTAGAAATGGCATCACGAGACTTATCCTTCCTACCCCATGTAGAAGGACCAGAGTCCTTACCCCGGACATGCTCACAATCTTTCCACGCATTTGTTCTCGCCATCATATCCTCCAAGTTACTCTACACGCCGCAACCGGCCTAATACCAACCGGCCACGGACTTCAGTCTTCCTCAAGCTCCCGCGGCGCACTTAGACAACTCGCCTCGAATGCTAATTCAGCCTCCCGTCGCCTCGCTTGCTATGCTCGGCTTCTACCCATATGCCTTGGAAGCGAATAGAACTCAAGAGAACACTTGGAAGAAGGAAACTCTCTATTGAGGAAAGAACACTTTACAATGCTAAGAGAAGCTCTCAACTTGGTTCTCAAGTTGGTGGTTTGCAAATGAGGCCACCATCTCCTTATATACACATCAATGGAAGTGTGTAGAACCTATGAAGGTTCTCTACTAACCTAGAGGATTCTAGAATGTTCTACTATGTACACATATTTACAAGACTACCATGGAAGATTTTAGACTACTCTCCCACATTCCATGGTCTTCCATATTCTTCCACATTGTTCCACATTCTTCTACACATGCGCTGACACCTGGCCAACACGCTCTACAATCGCGGTAGACTCTCCAGGTCTTCCGAACCTTCCACATAGCTCTGGTCAAAGAAGTCTCCACAAGGCTCTAGAACATTCCCTCTCCTTATATATGGGCTTGAGGGGCTCTCTTGTGCCCATTGAGGGATCCTTCCCATAGGATATTGGGGTCTAGAGAGTGAGTTCGTGACACTCGGCCTAGTGCATCCCTAGACACGGTGACTCGGCCTAGTGCATGCCTTGACATGGTTCCTACTTAGTGTCATGATTACCCAGGCAGTGCTCTGGGCCTAGTGCATGCCTAGGACACTTCGTGACTCGCCTAGTGCATGCCTAGGCACGATGCCTCGCCTGGGCCGCCATGCATGCCTAGGCAGCAGTGTGCCTCGTGTCACGGCCTTATTGTGTGGGCGTCCCCGACCGCAGCTGAAGACCTTATTGAAAGACTGGGCACGCCGATGGGTTTGAGCTTAATGGCAGGAGAGCCACCCGCAGGTGCGCATAAGCCGATCGGCGCGGGCTTCTTCGAGTCCGTACGCCGGTAATCTCGTTAAGTTTGGGAGCTTGTCACTGGTCTTGGACCTGACTATGGAGAAGGGTGTTGGCCTACCCTGCACAAACTGGTCGGGAGTTGGAGCCGCTCTCCTGATGAGCCCAAGGCAAGGCGAAACCAGTCAGCATAAAGGCAAGATGTGTGGCATGGCAGGCTGGGTCTCAAGAAAGTGTCCATGTGAGACCGCAGCACGGGCCGCGCCGCTACGTGATTGAGTAGGCCCGTGACAAGTGGTATCAGAGCGGGACAGAAGTTCTTCAACATTATGGTGTTGTCTTCTCGCCGATCCCGCGCCGAGTCGCCTTCCTAAAAAGCCGTGATAGTAACCGGTTTGCCGTGGTGCTCGGCCGCTGGGTGTTCTCCCATATCGCATAAAGGTGTCGACGTCGACTAGTAGTGCATAACGGGTGCTCGCCTACTAGGGGTGGAACGGTTGCTGGCACGATGGTCGTGCGATCCGTCGAGCTATCATGAATCATCAGAGCAACGGGCATAGCCCGCTTCGACCTTTTATCTAATAAATGCATCCTTCCAAAGCCTGGGTTTATTGTGCACGTGGCTAGATCCGTAATTACTACTAAGTATCCGAGTAGCAAGTACCATTAAACAAACTATAATTGATTTAATGAGCCATTCGTAGTTTCACAGTCTGAATTAGTTCACACTTCCACATGCATGGCTTAATCGTTGAGACAAGCATATGACTACTGGCTCGAGACATGCACTAGGCCGAGCCACCTTTCTTAGGCATGTCATGGCACTAGGCCGAGGCACTGTGTCTATGCATGCACAAGGCCGAGTCACCGTGTCTAGGCATGCATTAGGCTAAGGCACCTTGTCTAGGCATGTCATGGTAGTAGACCGAGGCACCGTGGCTAGGCATGGCACTAAGTCGAGGCACCGTGTCTAGGCAAGCACTAGGCCGAAGCACCATGTCTAGGCAAGCACTAGGCCGAGGCAACTTATCTAGGAATGTCATGGCACTAGACCGAGGCACCGTGGCTAGGCATGGCACTAGGCCGAGGAACCATGGCTAGGCATGCACAGTGTTCGAGGCACCATGCCTATGCATGTCATGGCACTAGGCCGAGGCACCGTGGCTAGGTATGGCACTAAGCCGAGGCACCGTGGTTAGGCATACACTAGGCTGAGGTGTCGTGCCAAGGCATGCACTAGGCCGAGGCGCCGTGCCTAGGCATGCACTAAGTCGAGGCGCCGTTCCTAGGCATGTCACGGTACTAAGCCAAGACACCGTGTCTAGGCATGCATCAAGCCGAGGCACCGTGCCTAGGCATGCACTAAGCCGAGGCACCTTGCCTAGGCATGTCATGGCACTAGCCCGAGGCACCGTGCCTAGGCATGGCACTAGGATGAGGAACCGAGCCTAGGCAAGAATTCTACAGAGGCGACGTGCCTAGGCATGGCACTAAGCTGAGGCACCGTTGCTAGGAATGCATTAGGCTGAGGATCCGTGCCTAGGCATGTCATCGCACTAAGCTAAGGCACCGTGTCTAGGCATGCACTAAGCCGAGGCATCGTGTTTAGGCACGCACTAGGCTGAGGCAGCATGCCTAGGCATGACATGGCACTAGGCCGAGTAACCGTGTCTAGGCATGCACTAGACAAAGGCATTTTGTCTAGGCATGTCATGGCACTAGGCCGAAGCACCGTGGCTAGGCATGGCACTAGGCCGAGGCACCATCTAGGTACACCCAAACAGCTTCAACCCCCCCCTCCCATGAGCAAAGAATACAAGACCACTGAAGCTTCCAAGATAGGAGCACATGGAAGTTAGAGGATGTCTATAAAAGAAAAACCTCGCTCGATGGCTAGTGGATTATGATTCAGCGCAGCCGGACTACTACGTAGAGCAGTGAGATCAACAAGGACCACGATATGGCGAACATCCATGAGATAGAATGTTCGAGGAAATTTGGTTGTTAAGGAGATGTACAACTCGGGAGGTATGGTGGAAGCCTTAAAGCGTAGATTGAGCTACAATATGAGACCTGTGGAGGTGGGTGTACTGATCTCAGATGTCGTGGCCGCTAATTGCCAGATGGGCACGCTAAGAAGGTGAGAATAAAGCCGGTGAGTCAAGGCACTAATCTCGGGGCCTTTAATGTAGCGTAGGCTTCCAACACCAAGTCTATTGAGTTTTAGATGTCCTTGCCTAATGGAGATCGTAGTTAACTTCTATCAGGAGAATAATGCGAGGTGACACAAGAAAGTGCCCGCATATGGGTGCGTAGGTCAAGCTACCAAGTAAAGGCAGAAGCCCGCCAAGAAGATGTTTTCAAGATCTGCTCTAAGTTAGTGGCATTGCCGCCTAGCATAAAGAAAAAAGAAGTGTTACTAGGAAGGTGGAAGTATGTGCGAAAGGACGCATTACTTTCGGGATGCTTTAGAGTTTAGCATAGCATGGTCGCTGCGTTCGGATCTCCTTTACCGAACGTCCCCCTAGGCCTATGAGATCAGCAGAGACCTTAGTGGATGACAGTAAGCGAAGACAAGAAGACTTCAGAGGTAGCGCTTGAGGAAGACCTTGCAATGAGGCGCAAGATTTGATGGGAGAGTTTGTTACACACGCCGCGGGCTCAATTTGGTAGGAAACGGAGAGCCGCGGGGCCAGGAGAAAAATGTGTTGATGGGGGGTTGTGCGTGATGTGAGTCTGTGAGGACTTGGATGTCAGCATATGCACGTAATGAGTGGTTTCAGAGCTTTAGGGGGAGTTCATGGTTATGTGAGCAAGACCACCTTAGGAGACAAGACAGAGATGCTTAGAGTGGAATGAAGCAAGCTTATCCACAGTCGCGTGGACTATGAAGTGGTGTCAGCCTACCCACACAAACTAGTCAAAAGTCGGAGCCGCTTCCGATGAGCCCAGGCAAGGCGAAACCAGTCAAGATAAAGGCACGAAAGAAGGACACAAATTCTCCGTAGAGGCGTATGGGATCGGTGTCGCAAGATATACGCCCATACGTCGTTTAGACTCGACGGGGCATGCTATTCGAACAGACGAATGAGAGGCCTTGAGAGGCGCAGGAACTAGGCAAAGGAGTTCCTACCTTTGGCTTGACATAGGCCGCAAGGATGATGGATGTCAGCAAGAGGGGGCCTTAGTTCTTGTGCGCGAAGACATGCACTAAGTAAGTGGTGTCAAATGATTGAGATCATTTCGGAGGTATTACACCTTGTTATGAGCCTTGGCCAATGCTAGCATATAAGTGGTGCGTAGGCACGGAGCCTTAAGCGAGAGGTTAGCATTTAAACAATATTAGAGACGCCCTTGTGAAGGCAAGTGGGCCACAGAATGCACGGGGCTGGCAGGCCTGGGACTACGCATGAGCATGATGGGGAGGACTATCAGATACCTGGATCTTCGTGCAATGTGAGAACTAGTTGTCTTATAGCTTGGTGTCTCTGAGGAGTTGTACTTGGGGAGTCAAGTTGCAGGTCGGGAAGGCACTTGTCATAAAGCAGTTCGCGAGTCAGTAATGAGCGCAAGGAGAGGCACGATAGATGTGCCAAGCCAGAACAATGTCGAGGAGATACATTGTAGGGTTAAGAGGGTCGGTGCCTTGTGAGATCTAGGCGTTCAACATGTGATGGATCGACTATAATAAAGTCGAGGACAATCACTTGAGAGTGGATTGATCGAGAGAAGGCTGGTCTAGCACAGGTTAGACGCCTCACAAGTTGAGGCCAAAAATTTTGGCGTGTGACACCTACCATGGTATTAACGCGATTGAGAATTAGAGTTCAATTTCGAGAGGGAGCTTGAGAAACTAAAGTACTAAGATCCCAAAGAAGGCGAAGGCGTGCAAATTACCTAATCCCGAATGGGAGGCAAGTGGATACACAATAAATAACAATAACAGGCTCTTTGAGTCTGATAATTGGAATGAGTACAACCTAAATCCCTTAACGAGGATCCATTTGAATGTCGTCTGGTGCCTGCAGCCGCGGTAATTCCAGCTCCAATAGCGTATATTTAAGTTGTTGTATTCAAAAAGCTCGTAGTTGGACTTTGGGATGGGTCGGTCGGTCTTCCTATGGTGTGCAATCTCATTCTCATTCCTTCTACTGGGCGACGCTCCCGGGTCAATCGGCTGGGTCGTTCCTCCTGCGGTTGTTACTTTGAAGAAATTGGAGTGCTCAAAGCAAACGACGCTATGGATACATTAGCATGGGATAACATCAGCAGATTTCGGTCCTGATTTGTAAGCGGCTGGACGGAGGAATGATTAACAGACAATGAGCATTCGTATTTTCATAAATATTATAGGTGAAATTTCGGATTTGTTTATGAAAGACGAACAACTGCGAAAGAATTTGCCAAGGATGTTTTCATTATTCAAGAACAAAAGTCGGGGGCTTGAAGACGATCAGATACCATCCTAGTCTCAACCATAAACGATGTCGAACGGATCAGCGGATGTTGCTTTTAGGACTCCGTTGGCACCTTATGAGAAATTAAAGTTTTTGGGTTCCGGGGGGAGTATGGTCGCAAGGCTAAAACTTAAAGGAATTGACAAAAGGGCACAACCAAGAATGGAGCCTGCGGCTTAATTTGACTCAACACGGGGAAACTTACCAGGTCCAAACATAAGAAGACTGACAGATCGTGAATTGTGCATGCACTAGGTGAGGCACCTTGCTTAGGCATGTCATGGCACTAGTCCGAAGCACCGTGTCTAGGCATACACTAGGCCGAGTCACCGTGTCTAGACATGCACTAGGCCGAGTCACCTTTTCTAGGCATGTCATGGCATTAAGCCGAGGCACCATTGTTAGGCATGACACCAGGCCTAGGCACCATGTCTAGGCATGGAACTAAGCCGAGGAACCATGGCTAGGCATGCACTAGGTCGAAGCATCATGCCTATGCATGTCGTGGCACTAGGCCGACGCACCGTGACTAAGAATTGCACTAGGCCGAGGCACCGTGGCTAGGCATGCACTAGGCCAAGGCGTCGTGCCAAGGAATGCACAAGGCTGAGGCGCCGTGCCTAGGCATGCACTAGGCTGAGGCGCAGTTCCTAGGCATGTCACGGCACTAGGCCGAGCGAGGTACCGTGCCTAGGCATGCACTAAGCAGAGGCACCTTGCCTACCCATGTCATGGCACTAGGCCGAGGCACCGTGCCTACGCATTTACTAGGGCCGAGAGGCTACCGGGCAAGGCTCAGGCATGGCATGGCACCACGCCGAGGCACCGGTTCAGGCATGCACTAGACACGACGCCGTCGTGCCTAGGCATGTCACGCACTGAGGCACCGGTGGTTTAGGCATGCACTAGGCAAGAGGATTAGTACCCAAAAAGTGCTATTTTGAGCCCTATTTGAGATAGGTTTTGAGTGCTTTTTGTGCACTAATCATGTCAATTAAGCAAATTGAAGTGATAAGGTCTACTTAGTATTACTTATGCCATTTCGAGGTTATTTTTGGTTGTTTTACAGGTTTTTGCATACCTTGAGAGTTCAATATCTATATAAATAACTATAAAGATTTGAAACCTATTTGTCGCCCATCAAAACATATCAAAATTCAATGAAGGAAATGGCAAGTAAAGTGATGAAAATGGATGCAAATGGAAGATGCAAGGTGCAAAGAAAGTGGAAGAATATGCAAACCCAGGAAATTTCGCTATGATTGAGAAAATTTCGCTGGGATTGCGAAAATTTCGCAATCATAGTGAAAAAATCCAAGCGAAATGGTAGCTTCGCCGTAAAGCTTCTGCCAAATTCCCGCTTAATCATCAGTGCCTAGCTTGCAATTATACATTTCGCTTATTCAAATTGAGCACAACAAATTTGAATAGCTACTCTGAAAGAGTATAATGCAAATTCCTCCATTTCCCGCTATCTCCATGTACTTCACACCAGCTGGGCCTTTCGTCGTCGTGACAATTTCGCATCGCCTTAAAGGCATCCTTTCTTCGCCATCTAGCTAAACATTCTACATTTAAAACCTCCCCGCCTTATCATCCTTTCATAATCACGCCATCCACTTGATTTTTGGTATGGGATTCTTCAACTTTCGATTAGCCAAATAGTTGAGCTTTCATACACTGGTGGCCTATATAAGCTCCTCCATTTAAAATCCTTGGAAGTAAATTTTGGCAATATTTTCATTTTTTATAACATTCCAGCAAATTTCTCGCTAGTGGCTTCTCTCTCTCCTTTTCTCTCATTTTCTAGGCTACCAAACAAATCTCTCGGCGGGCGACAACTAAGAGATGCTCACAGTTTCCACTTTGAAGATAAGGTAGGCTAGCTTGGTCAGGTAGTTACAGTGCGTTGTCCTCATGTGTTAAATGCCAATGTGCACTCAGATATGGTTCCCATCTTCCCTGCAACTAGGTCAATATCATTTAATGTCAATAAGTTCGCCACTTACCATGCTTTTAGATACAAGCAGGCATACTTATTGCTAGATGTACCGTTGTTCTTTAGATGGCCTCACAGCCACTAAAATGAAGTTGAATGTTAAGGTTTCAACCGGAAGTGAGCTATAGATGCATATTATCTGTGTCGACTAAATATATTTGGCCTGTGGTTAGGTTTTCTAGAAGTTAAACAAAGATCCTGGCTATGGTCGACTGAGGTTGCTTGTCATAATGCGAGGATAAAACCTGCAAGGACACTTAGAGCTACCTCCCATGTCAGGTTAGCATCTCAAACCCTCTCTAAAGCTGGCCTCTTCTCATTTCATCAGTTTTTTACAATTAATCATCAACAACTCATTAACTGCTTTTTAAACAAAAATCAAAAATCCAAATTAAAAAGCTTCACCATTTTCTTAACACCAAGCGAGTCATTCATAGGACAAAACCCATCCCTCAGAAACACCCTAGACCGCCATACCGCTAAAGAGTACTAATAAAGTGGGAGAGAACTTTAGACTACAAATTTTGTTGATCTCGAATCACCCTACCGTGGCACCCAATAATCACAGAGAGGCACCTTACCTGCATGACACTACACTCACAGTTTCTGAAATGCACGTGCACATACTGTCGAGGCGCCGAGCTCAGTGGCTGCCATGGCACTGTAGTCGAGGCACCCACTTAGGCATGCACTGGGGCCGAGGCGTCGTGGCCTACAGCAATGTCACGCACCACCTGAGGTGCACCGCAGCTGAGGCACGCACTGCAGGCACCTCGCCTGAGCACACATGCACTAGGCCGAGGCATCGTGTCTCGCACGCACCAGGTCAGTCACCAAAGATCAGGTACACAGAGCAGCACCATGCCTAGCATGTCATGGCACCAGTCGGCAATCGCGTTCCAGGCGCCACCCCAGGCAGCACGGTTCCAGAGCACTGCCGAGGCACCGCGTTGTGGCATGGCACCAGCCAGGCTCAGCCGCCTGCATGTTCGTAAATCAGCCAGCAACGGTCTAGCATGCAATCGGCTGAGGCGTCGCGGCTATCATGTCATAGCACCACCCGAGAAATCGCATAGCATGCACTAGGTGAGGCAATCTGCCTTCAGTACGACATGCGGCACTTGAATGGCGCATCAGGTTCAGTACGCACCAGGCCGAGTCGCATTCAGGCATGCAATAGTATACAAATCGCGGTCTTTATTACGTCGCAATTAGCTTCGAGGTTCGTTGCCTAAATGCCTTCCCCGCCGAGGCGCCGCGGCTGTGGCGTAGAATGAGGTAATCAGCGCTCGCACGCTCAGGCTGGCGCGCCAGTACGTCATGCGGCACCAGCCAGCGACCAGTGGTTCAGTGGCATGCACCAGGTTGTGTTGCGCACCTCGCTTAGCATGTCGCGGAACCAGCCGGCGCACGCGGTCTGTGCCGGCCTCATCAGGTTCGGTCAACGCGGAAATAGCGCCGAACTAGTCAAGGCGCACCTTTTCAGGCATGCCGCGACCGGCGCCGCGCGTACCGCGGCAGTGAAGAGCACCAGGGTCAGGCACCGCAAGCAGGCGTTAACTAGGTCGGCTATAATCGTGGTTCGAAAAGCGCGGGCACCAGTTTGTGCATTCGGCTAGCAGCTGCCACCGTATGGCTGATCCAGCCGCATAATGGAGAGAGGCCAGAAGAAAATGTGCGATTGTAAAGGGTGATGAGAGTCCGTGGAGGATAAGAAGTTCATGAGCACAGTGGTTTTGTAAGCTTCAAAGAGAGTGCGTGGGTATGTGAGCGTGGCAGACCGCCTTAGAGACACGCAGAGGCCGGAGAGCCAGTAGCCGCCGTAGTCGCGACCGCAGCGAGGCTGGCCTACCAAACCGGCTCTGCCGGCCGCCCCATGAGCCTCAGGCAAGGTGTGAAATTTTCAAGACAACGCATTGTGTGCATTGCGCCATTTCCGCGAGAGTGCACTTATCGTGTTTAGATATGTCGCCCATGGCGTTGTCGAGGCGCGCGACAGCATGCTAGATTCACCAGACTTGACGATGCCTTTGAGAGGTGGGAACCCACCATGAGTCCCACCTCTGCAGCCAGAGAGGCCACGTAATGAGATGCCTGAAAAGAAAATACCCCTCCAGTGGTCGCAAGCAACGCGCGACATACCACTTCCGGCGCAGCTCCGAAGAGGGGCCCACCTGGCTTCGCAAGGCCAAACATGCACCATAAGGCGGTACCGAGTGGATCGAGGATCGCCTCGTAGTGCGGTAATCGTCGCCCCGACGGAGCCCTCTCGGGCGATACAGCGTGAGGTGAGGCAGCGCCAAGCAGATCTGAGCCTCAACCAGCGCCACGCTTTAAACAATATTAGAGACACCTTTGTCAAGGCACGCGGCGGCAGACGGCGCGGTAGCCGTGCTCGCCAATGGGCGCTGCCGAGGCCATCGAGATGGCGATCTTCGTGCGCTGAGAACAAAGCTGCTCAAATAGATAGTGTTCCTAAGGGGTCAGGTTTCGGTAGAGAGTCAAGGCAGCAGGCCTCGCAGGCATTGCGATGCAGCAATGCGCCAGTCGCGCATCGTCAGCGCGCGGAGAGTGCACACGCGAGATGTGCCAAACAAGAGCAGCGCGTGTCGGAAGATACGACAAAGTTGCGGGGGTCGCGCGCCTGCAGATTCAGCTCAACATGTGCGTGATGGAATGACTATAAGAAAGTCGAGGACAACCCGCATGAGAAAGGGATTTATCGCGGAGAAGCGTCGGTTCAGCACGGGCTGCACACGCGTGATTAACAGCCAACAAAGTAGGTACGTGACATTAGTGGCGTCACGGGGTGCCGCGCACCGCTCAGTGCCACCAGGGACGGTCACGCGACTTAAAATGCGTCAAGGCATCCAGTCGAGGCACCGTGGTTCAGTACGCATCAGGTTATGCACCGCAGTTCAAAAGCACCGTAATCGGGGCGATCGCATGGGGGTAAGACTGGCGTGTCGAGGCGTCAAAGCCTCAAGTACGCGCGTCATGGCACTATCGAGGCACGCACCAGTCGAGGCAGCACCTCGCCAGAAAAGTCATGCGGAACTTAAAATGCTATACCATGTCTAGACATTAACCAGGTCGAAGAGTCAACGGTCTACGTATCGCAATTTCGTTCAGATAACACGAGTCCCAGCCAGTACCGCTCATTCCCAGCATGGCCCGCCAAGTGGAAAAAAGGGAGAGCAAGGCAAAGCAGGAAACAAAGTGGCTTAGAAGCATGCTTAAGTCGGGCACCATATATGAGGGAAGGCAAGTAATCCGATTAAGATGCACGGGCAACATCACGCACCACGCTTAGGAGGGGGCCCTGAGGCATGACACTGAGGCAACCCGGAATCGCAAGTGAGGATGTCTGGGCGAACAGAGTTTAATATCCGGCAAAATAAGGATTCCTACATCCTGTTGTCCTGGCGTGAAAGGTCCCCGGAAGTGGTGTAGCGACCCCGAAAAAGTGAAAGACTTCTACCCCTAGGCGAAGCGGACTCCCAGCAGAAGGACTCCTGGTGAAGATTCCTGGCAGCGGGAAGGACTCCTTACTCCCAAGAGGATTTCCAGTGGTCATGGTGAGTTTTCTGATCGTAAATGACTCTAGTGCAGAGAGTGATCAAGGCTGGTTTAAGTGATTGAAGACTAGAGTTAGAGTAGGACTCTTAGTCATATTTGTACTAAGATTTGCCTCAAGTTATCCCATGGTAAAAGTGACACCCCACAAGTACCACCAAGCTAATTCCTTATTGTGAGATGATCCACAGAGAGCATAAAGCATCCCGAGATGTGGGAGCGCCTCAAAATGACGTAGAGTTCAGGCTTTTATAGCTAATAAAATCACATGTCAGGAGAGGCTCCAATACGCCTCAGGTTCGAGAGAATTACATTGAGGAAGGTCGCCTAACGGCCTTAGGGCGCCGCACACGAGCGCAACAAAGAGACGCTTATCGTAGCCAAGGACGGCTAATGCGAGAATGACGGCGAGCCACAGCACCAGCAAGTAGCAAGACATGGTGGCGCTTCAGATAGCACGGGGCAATCAAAGTCACGGAGAGGCACACACAAAGAATCGAGGGCGAATAACACCACCCATTCACTCCAGCGCTCGATGCGATGCCATCATCCTCACGCCGACTCATAGCAAGAAGAATCGATGAGAGACTCGGAGAGATGGTCGCTAATCCACGAGTCGGCCCTTACGACGTATCATGCACTATACATGACCGAGGAGTTCGAGGGTTTCGATCAGATCTCATTTGTGACTTCCTTGTTTACCCTCCGGCGCCACAGAGCTGAGTCAATCAACAAAATTTATATACCCAGCTTCTCCCATCATTTAGCTGCTAACACGCAACAGATAAATGTGGGTTCAGTGGTCGAACACCTGGGATGGTTTTCATCCTAGAATGATTTGCATAAGAAAGTGTAAGGCTTTTTGTTTGGACTTTGATCGTTTCAAAAAACGTTGAGTATTTCTGAAACCAATAATCAGAAGACCGAAAGTGATGTGTGAAAAGTTAATCCTCAAGATTAGGTCACTAACTTGGTAACTAGTAAAACAAGCAACTTCTGCTTATCCTCGCTATGACAAGCAACCTATAAAGGTCAAGCTACAACTGATCTATACTTAACTAGTAAACCTCACCCTAAAATCAACTCCTATTCAGTCAACACGTATAACTGCATCACGGCTCCCTTTACGCTGAAAACCCTAACATTGGAAATATCATTTAATGGCTCGTGAAAGACCATCTAATGAACCACAAGATATATTCAAGCACAGTATGCACTGTGATCTAAAGCATGGTAAGGTGCCATAAATCAATATCTAATGTTATTCAACCATATTTGGAAGACAGGGGCCATGCAAAATATTCCAGAATCCTTAACACGTGAGAGAATCTACAAAGCTCCAACGTTAGCTTCTTCCCTCTTCACAAAGAAAAGAGGCTTAGCCAAGCATCTCTGAGTCAGTTTCATCCCTCACAGGGGTGTTTGCAGCCAAGAAAATAAGGGAAAGAGGAGAGAGAAGAGAGAAAAACCAAACCCCAACTAGTCGCGAGATATTTACATAAAAATGAAAATGTGTCTAAAATTTCTTCCCAATTTCGCTAGGTTACAAAAACTATGGGGTTTATATAGCCACCCATTTATGTGAAAACTACAATAAAGCCTAACATTTTGGCTAATTTAAGGACAAGAGAGAGTAATACACACCAAAATTGGTTTTTCTGCTTTGCATTAATTACAAGTATGACAAGGCAAAAGAATCTTCACTACAGATATCGAGCTTCGCTGGAAGGCTAGCTAAAAATTTCGCTTATTATACGAAATTTCACAATTAGCTTAATTTTTTAGTAGTTAAAATGCAAAAATTTCGCTAGGAATAGCTTAGCTAAAACTCGAGTCTGGGGCTTAAAATTCACACTCGCCAAGATTACAAATTTCGCTTGTTGGGCTAATTTTTCAAGAATCCCAATAAATTTTCATCTAGCGAAATTTCGAATATCGATTCTTCACTCAAGCCAGCCTCCCGCCCCCATCAATGATGATTTTTTCCTTACTTGGCTTGCCTCTTGATTTTGCATGATCGATGGTTGACAATCAATTAATCTTCATGATCTATCATATATCTCGAAGATTCAACTCCCAAAGTACGCCTAAAACTCGCAAACAACCAAAATAACCTCTGTACCAAGATAAGTGAACTAAGAAGACTGAACACTCAATGGGTAGAATGATATGATTAGTGCGCAAAAGCATCTTCCAAACCCATTCATAGTAATCTAAATAGCACTTTCGGGCAAATTTAATCACACTTCAATCCCAAATTGCTTAAAGTAGTCCCTTAGCAATGCAAAATAAAAAGGAGATGGTATGCGCGGATTTTCAAAAAAGTTTATTATTTTCAAAAGGGTGTATATACAATAACAATACCTTTAAACAAAATTACGCACTTCAAGTATGCTAGAAACCGCCTATGAAAGAGCCAAACCATAAGAACAATTTCAGTCATCATTGGTTCCATGATTCTCAACCCGACTTCCAACAAAGTCTTCCATGGTTTTGGTGAATCGATTCCGCCACAAACGTGGTAAAATCGTTCCTCCCCAACCTAGCACCGGTAATGCTCAAGTCATGAACAAATCCAGATAAGGATACACGCTCTTCTTTCTTTATTCAACCATGGCAATGTATCGAGGGGTGCAATGCTTAAAAACCACACTTCATCAAAGTCTGTAATCAACTAATCGATGATCCTAACCACCACAAGGTTTAGGAATCAAGCCAAAAGGATCACCGACCACAAACCCACGTGCTTCACCCCTAATCCGAACGATTTCGGGGTAACCACCTACAACCGTTAAACCCACCTATCCACCCATGTAACTGCAATCACTCAACTCGATGACTCCCAACCAATTAAGGTTTGTATATCTAAGTTTCGTTTTCTCATTTATACACCCTGACCGCGTTCGGGTTTCAAGGCAAAACTCTTCACGACTTTATTTTTCTTTCTTTCTTTTCTTTTCTTTTCTTTTGCTTTTTTTTTTTTCGAAGACAACATTGGTCTTCAAATGCGGCAACACAACCTCTTTATCCTAGGTTGCCAACGATGGCCCCAAGGCCTACACAAAGTGAAAAGGAAGTATACAAACATGCCTCGTCGGAACAATCTAGTGTGCAAAGCAGAATTAGCTTGCGGAGAAATGCGTTCGCTGAGCATGCCGAACTCAACGACCAAAAATTAGTGTTTCAAACATGGAATTTGTTCTAACATAAAGGTGACAAACAGGTTTCCAAATTTTCATTTGTAGCGAAATTCAATTTGTTCAATCAGGGCAATTCAATTGCTCAATCAAGCAATTCAATTGTTCAATTGAAGACAAAACGATTACATATACGGAAGGCACAAACATGATATGCAAAATTATCTTTAGTGTCAGAACACACCAGAACGAAACCATAAAGAAAACAAAATTTGAACATCCAGACATGTGAGCATGAAAATTACCTTTAACCAACATCCTCAAGTATGGTGGGGATTATAGGTTTTGTGAGGATCCAATGCACTCTCACCGGGCTCATTGTCGCGCGCCTCCCGCCCGTTTCGAAATTTTTAAAAAGCCACCTGCAGCAAAGATTGTTCTGATCATTAGAACATCAACCGCATCGGAAAGAAGCTTCGCTGAGCGCACGAATTGACTCGCCCATCGTGATTGAAGCCGTTGTCTTAGCCGATGGAGTTTCCGGGAGTCGATAAAAGCACTGGGTCTCCCTTGAAATTCCTGACATCATTCTCGATCATGCCATCTTTTTATTTTTTCCTTGCAATTCGATCTTCATAGGTATCATTCGTATTTTTCCAACCCACGGGAGATCAAGGAACCTTTCGACCACCCCCATTGAAGTCCATACCTTCGACGCTTCACCATGCCTTGTACTCGACCAACGAAGGTGGTATGCCCTTTACCATAATCAACCGATAAGAGGATAGCCTTCCCAGGATTATGTCTTGAAAGTCGGCCCCGTAGCCCACAAATAATCAGCGCGCTTTTGATAGACTAATCTTTCCCCTGCCAAGTGTTTTCTTACCACCTCTCATTAGAATGATTGATCTCCTATTGGCAAAGTCTCACTTCACCACTCTGCTTGAGTGATGGTAAGGAGGGCTACTTGGTGTTTCACACGCCCAGAGCTTAGCCAAGCTGAGGTTTTCAAATGGCTCGCGTAAATGAGAACCTCCATCACTAATAATGGTTTTCTGCATCTCAAAACTGAAAAGATATTGGCTTTCAAAATTTAATTACCACCCTATTGCTATATCGGTCTCGGGCAGGGGATCGCTTCAACCCATTCGAGACATAGTCTACTCCCACCAAAATGGGGCAAGACTATGACGTGTGGTGTTACATCCCAGAAATCGAAGTTCCACACATCGAATAATAATTCAACTACTAAATCAAGGTCTGGGCGCATCATATGACTACGAAAGAGGCTTCCCAAGCCTTTGCATCTGGCCGCACAGACCAGACATTTTGGGCGCCGGGTTTCGAATAAGGAAGGCCAAGAGAAACCCGACCGTAGCACCTTCGGCTGTCGCTGGAAGTACGACCACCACAAAAACACGTACTCTCATGGCGCTGGTTCAAGATTCCATCGTTCTCCTCAAAGTAACGCACCCGACATTTGATCCAAGACAATACTAATAAGCAGAAGTATTCTTCATACAAGAATAAGAACGGATTCAAGAAAGAAGTACTTCATATCCTGCCTTTCCACTACCGAGTTTCTCCTGCGAGGTAGAAACTGGCAATGCGAGCATACTGTGCGGAATTTTTTCCAATGTGAGATCGTGGATTCCTCGTGAAATTCACTATCGATGGATGGACTATGAGTGTCATGAGCTATCATAACCTGACAGATGATCCTGCCACCACATTCTCTACTCCTTTCTTGTCTTTAATTTGCAAATTAAACTCCCCGTAGTTAATCCCATCGATGAGCCTTGCTTTTGCATTTTGTTTGCTGTGAGGTATTTCAAAGCTTTAATGGTTCCAAAAATGATCATATCGACTCCAACCAAGTATGCTCGGAATTGCTCTAAGGCATACACCACCGCCAACAATTCCTTCCTCTCTCCAGAAGGGTATAACGTTCCTTTGTGCTTCATTCAAGGTTTTGCTTCGCGATAATGTACTCATTGAGGTTTCATCTTCTCGCTGAAAATTTCACCCTCCTTTTTTCAAGGTAGCAAGATTACTCAGAGATCACACATCACTTCAAAAGGTAACCGCTAGGTGTCAGATCATCTAGGGGCTTCATTTATCAATGATTTCTGCCTCTTCAAGCTATCCTCAGCCCCTTCTCTCTCCCAAACAATTCGCATCTTTCTAGAGCTTCAGATGTGGGTTTAGCAATCTTCGAGAAGTCTTTAATTTAATCGTCTTATGGAAGCCCCGTACAGACCAAGGAATTGCCTAATCATTTTACACTGGTTAAAGCGCAGCTTTGGAATAGTTCACCTTTGCTTTATCAACTTCTATTCCCCGCTAGAAATAATGCGCCCTGACACCTCCTCGTTAACCATGTAAATGGCATTTCTCCCGCTAAGCACTGCCCTTTCTATGCACCCTCAGCAAGATAGCGCCTTCCAGACGCTACATTCTTCAAAAATCGCTCATACATACGCTGGATGTCATCCATGTATACCTCCATTATACGCCTCCACCATATCATCGAACATACAGCATGGCCACACCAAAAGTGGTCAGCAAAGACCAAAAGGCATCCTCCTATAAGCATACGCGCTGAACGGACAAGTGAAAGTGGTCTTTTCCGATCTCTGAGCAATCTCTATCTGAAAGTATCCTAAATACCCATCCAAAAAGCAATAGAATGGGTGTCCGTATGCCTTCAAGGAGTCATCAACAAAGGCACCCGAAGTGGTCTTCGGTTACCTCTGAGCCTCCCATATAGTCACCACACACTCTCCAACCCGTAGTTAGCTCAGTAGACAATTCTTCACCTTTTCATTCTTCACAATAGTCACTCCCGATTTCAGGGTACCACCTGCCTGACTCACCAAGTGCTAAGATCGAAACTGGTAAATGACACCAATGAGCAATTCCAAGTAATCTCACCAAGTACTTCCCCCGTAGGGAATTCAACCCTCCAGTCGTGGGGCCGCCCAATAGCTTTAGACTCTCAAACAGGATGTGATGCGTATCGATGATTTTATGCCCTTCAAATCAGAAATTTTCCATCCCCAATGTTTCGCTTATTCCTTTTCGAGAAGGCGTGAGCGGTGTTATCCTCCCTGCGCGCGGGTCACCAAGAGGAAATTACACCCGCATAATCGCCCATTTTCTTCCAAAATGCAATACCAATTCAACCGAGTGGTCAGCTCTAGCCGCTGGTGTCCCTTCTGTCTATTACCAGCCACGAGGTAAAATTTCGTTTTCTCTTCTCCACTGGTCTCTGCAGACTAAACTCATGCTTTTGAGGTTCTTGCCGCAGACTCGCATTTACCTGCATGGCCCCGAAGTTAATAACACCCCAGCCCGCCGCCATTAGCTTGTTCTTCCGTGGATCGACGGTTACTGACTTTTTTCACGGCTATCTTTCCCTTCCAGTGCAAGGCATGCCTTTATCAAAATGAAAAATATTGAGTTCTGGGCTATCATCCCAAATCGCGAGTCAGATAACTCCGCTTTTGCACTTTATTATGGTGACGCGGCCAGTATTCTCCCCAAAATAATAATGGGCACATGGTCGGGTCCCACAACCGGTTCTCAGATCGCTATCAACAAAGTCCACCGGATAGTAAAAATCCACTCAGACAACATCCAATGGTCCCTCAGACATTTTAATGTATCTATCGCCTAATGACGGGGCAGGTGAGGTAAAAGCTGGGTTTCAATTACCCAAACCCAATTGCTCGCATGGAATGGGTAAAAGATTCACACTAGCTCCCAAATCTAATGGCGCTTTCTCCACACCAATGCCTCATTAACCGATACAGAGGGACATCCCGGGTCTTTGTATTTCACTAAGTTCTCGTGATTCATGATGGCACTCACTGCCTTCGCCGGGAAGGCCTTTTTGTTCACATTAAGAATTTCCTTTAATGTGTATGTCCTTCAAGAATTTTATGGCGGGGACTCACATCATGTCAAGGAGAGGAATATTAATCTCTTCACCGTCAAAAACTTCAATATTTCGCTTCGTTAACTAACTTTCTTTCTGGGCAGCCGTGTTGAAGTGGCACACCTGATCTTCTTTCCCATCGTACCGTTCGCGATAATCAACCGCGTTGTTGGATCTTGACCGGACTAGAACTCGTGATTCGCCATGCTTCAATTCTACCACTTCTGCAGAGTCACGATCGCTTTAACTTCATCGGGCCTCGACATTGATCATTGTCAAGATGGCTTCATTCGCCTTCTTTTGATGTTGCCGCGGATCGAGGGAGCCTTCCTTTTTCTGGCGATCTCCGCACCGCTGGTGGATAGTTTTGAAATTTAATGATGTTTGCCCAGCCTTACTGGTTATAAATCCTCGAATGCCGCTTCCAATTAGCTTGCGACATTAGCACCTTCGTTTGCCAACGCTCTTACCACTTTACTCACCAGACACGTTCGCTCAATAGGAGATGAAAGGAAAAGGTCAAAGTTGAAATGGAACCACAACCGGTGCTCCCGGAGGGGCATATGCAAGGGGCTCGATTTCAACGATGCTTGGAAAATTTCCGCCAGTGGTTATGTTATTTGAAATACTGGCATGAGCATCTATGGTGGTTTATTTTGACTTACGGTAATCGGGCATGCTCTCGGATGGTTCTTCGCGTGTGGTAATCATATTTCAATCAAAATTGGGCAGGCATCATGAAGATAACTGGCTGGTTGCCGTACGCTTCCATTACGTATCATCCAATCTTGAAGCAAACTGGTCAATTTTGCTTTCATCTCCTGCGGTCTTCAAGAAATGCATTTCATCTCCCCTTCGTGGTTCAATTATTCACCTTCGCTTCTCTGATCTGTCATCCCATGCCTTTGAGGTTTCAAATATGCACAAGGTCTAAAAAGTCCATGGCTTCATCCCGGTTTTTGCTCAAAAGTTACCTCACACATAGTTCCATTGGGCCGCTCATGGTCGAGACATACCATAGAAGTGATTACCATGATCCATGTATCAAAACCTCATGATGGGATACACCAATAGTCTCCATAAACTTCTCCCAACACCGATAAACCTCCTCTCACCATCTGAGCCGCAAAGGTATAAATTTGTTCTTTTCAAATTATCGGGTCTTATGGTTAATCAAGAACTTCTTCAGAATTCGCCGCAACTCAAATTTCAATTTCTAATGGTTCTAGCTCCTGAGTTTAACCAAATCTCGCTCACCTGCAGGTTATGGAAATGCTTTCCACTAAGCAAATCCATGTCCATCATTCTTCCTTGGGTAAGGTGCATACTTCCCCAAAACTTAATATGAAAGTGCGAATTTCATTTCATACCATGGAAAAGGTGGGGAGTAGGGGTACTAAGGCAGGTTCACAACGCGGCTCTTCAGAGGTACAATGCAAGGCAACTCTGAGGTGATGGTCCCTCATGGTTCTATAGCAATGATTCATCGGGGACCTCGCCCACTCCACCGTCTTCGTGCAAAGGATCCATGGCATGGTGTACACCACTTATCTGCTTTCGTCAATTTGTGTGTACCGACTGGCAGCTTTACCCGGGCGTCTCCCATCCCACCGGAGCATAAACACCATAAAATCAGAGACAACAGCAGCTGCCCAACAAAACTGGCAAAAGCATCAGGCGTTAGCTAAATAAACCTGATCAGGAGTGAAAACAAAAATCGCTAGTTATCGCGCAAAGTGATGAAAACCGCAATAACAAATCGGGTTGGGGAAAAGTGTTAAAAGAATACCTTCACTTGTAATGAGGATTGGGCAAGTACACTTCAACTTATCAAACGTAGTTTGGCACCATCCCCGGCACCGGCGCCATTTTGATTCGCGGCTGGGCGCAGCTGATATCAACAAAATTTATATACCAGCTCTCCTATCGCCAAAGAGTCGCTTACCGTAGTGATAGTGTCAGGGTCACTGGGATGGGTTTTCATCCTAGGAATGATTCAGATAAGTGTAAAAGGCGTAAGTTTTGTTTGGACTTTTTGGATTGTTTCAAAAAAAACAATGAGTGGCTGAAAATCAATAACGTAAAAGCACCTAAAGTGATGTGTGAAAAGTTAACTTTTAAAGATGAAGTTCACAATCTGCAACTTTAAAGTATGTCCTCTGCTTTATCCTCGCTGCACGCAAGCAAACTGGTAGTTCGCCAACGATCATGTTAACTGGGCAAACCTCACCTCTAAAATCAACTCCCTATTTCAGCGCCGTCAATGGGGATAACGGCATCTACGTCCCTTGCGCTTGAAACCCTAATATTAAACATCATCATTTCAATGGCTCGTAAAAGACTCATCTAATAAACCAACAAAGACATGCCCAGCACAAGTGCAGACCTGTGGTCCAAAGGCGGTATGATCACAAATCAATATCTCAATGCTATTCAACTATGGGCTTTGAGAAGATAGGGGGTCAAGTAACAATACGCACCAGAACTTTTAACACAAGAGGACAACCCCGCATGTGTTCCCTAACACCATTCAAGCCTAGCTTCCTTCCCCTTCAAAGCAGAAGAAGCTTGCCGCTACCCCCTCGAGTCACATCCCCAAGAGTGGGTGTTCGCAGCCAAGAAAATAAGGGAAGAGGAGAGAGAAGAGAGAAAACCAAACCCTAACTAAAGTCATGTGAGAGTTTGGACATAAAATGAAAATGTGCCCAAAAGATTTCTCTCCACTTCTCGCTAGGTTACATGAAAAACTATTGGCCATATGCAGTTTCACCCATTGGTGGAAACTAATAAGTCAATATTTTGGGTTGAAGGTAATTTATGACAAGATAGTAATACAATAAAATTGAAGTTTGGCTTTGCATTAATTACAAAAGTATGATTAAGCGCGCAGAATTACAGAAGCACGTAAATTTATTAGGCTAATAAATCACCAAGAGATAGCTTAATCAGAATTTTCGGGCTAGCAAAGTACTACACTAGCCAAATTTCTCTAGCGCTTAATAAATTCGCGAGTAGCCAAATGAAAATTTCGCAGAATGCTAATACGTTTTCTAGAGGAAAATCCCGAGTCTAGTCAAAAATTGTCACTTTCGCTAAGATTGCAAAATTTTCGCCAGGCTCTAAATTCGCAATCCCAAGAAATTTCCGCATCTAAATAAATTCTGAATGCTTGGCTCTTTCACGCTTTTGCCTCCTCGCCCTCTAACACCGCATTAAAGATTTTCTTCACTTGCTTCATTCTTCTTGATTTTTGGTAGATCGATGGTTGACAATTGTCTAATCTTCTTCATGATTCATCATGCAGTTCTGACATCAACTCCAAAGTACTAAAACCTCGCAAAACAACTACAAAATAATCTCTAAACGCATATGAAACAGAAGACTTGAACACTTTCAATCGGCAGATAATGATAAGATTAGTGCAAAAGTACCAAAACCATTTAATATAAAGGTCTGCACTTTTCGGGGCACTAACTTATTCCTTCGATGATTTTGATTTCATTTCAGGCAACGATTTATTCTAAAGCATTAAGGTAGCCTTGCTTCGCCAGCACTTAAATGGATCAAGCATCATGGATGAGAAGTGCCACATGTTGTAGCTCTTATGACGCGAAGTCACTTAAGAGACCTTTTTAGCTGAAGATCCTGTTCCGCCTACAACTTGAGAAAGGCCTTAGGAAGGGTGGGATCACACATGTCACTACAATGGATCGAGACTGCGTCGACAAGCAAGTCGGCGTTAGATGCCATAAATTTCAAATCGACGAGCGATGTTATGCCTCCCGATGTTTGCCAAAGAAGCCACCTAAGGCAAAATAGAGACGATAGCTCGCGCTGTGGTTTCCAGACCTCCTCGCCCAAGCTCATCGGATGACTACACCAGAGTCAGAGAGTCGGGCGGGGCACGACTGAAAGTCGCTGATGAGGGTCCGGGTCCGAAATTCTCCAAAATCGCCGGCAGCATCACCGCAGTTGAGTTTCGTAAGAAGCAAGATGGACGCCGTATGTGTGTGACTAATGTTGTTCAGTCAGCAACGATCAAGGAAAAAGTATCCGACACCTCGTCATGAACTGCTCGACGATAAAGTTAAGGCCAAGTACTTCACCGCTGGGATCATGATCGTGATATCGGCGGACACGCGGTATCGAAGGGGACGAGGCAAAGACTGCATGTACCACCTGCATGGAAGTTTTGAATTTTTTGTTATGCCTTTATTCGACTAATGCTCCCGTTACATTTTCAGAATCTCATGAATGATGTTCTATTCGACTTCCTGGATTCATTCGTGGTGGTATACTTGGACGATATAGTGATCTACAGCCCGACTCTAGAAGATCACGTGGTACACTTTGAGATGGTGTTTGACAAACTGAGGCAGAACCAGTTATATGTCAAGAAAGAGAGGTGAGCCTTTGGGCTTCGCATCGAGATCATGTTTTTGGGTCATCTGATTTCAAAGTCCGAGATAAGGATGGATGGTGTGAAGGTGGTAGCACCAAGAGGGCCAACCCGACTATGCAGACAGAATCCCGATCGTCGACTAGCAAACTGGCCACAGCGTAAGATTTATACCGCCAGGCCATGTAGCCGCTGCTCTCACCCGGACCTTTTGAAAAAGAGAGGAAGTGAATTGGGAGGCAAAGCGCCGAGTCAGCCCAAAAGCTTAAAGATGCGATCACCTCAGAGCCATTTTAGACCGTCGACTGAGCGCGCTTTGAAGTGCATACTGCGATGCGTCGACGTACCCTGGGGGTGGAGTGTCATGCAAAGAGGGGCATCCAAGAGCATCTGAGAGAGCTCCGGTTGAATGCAATGGAAGCAAAGGTACAACGCCCATGAGGAATGAGATGACCGCTGGCCATCCATCGCGCTGAGACTTACACTACCGGATAGGAACTCTGTCATAGCGAGTGACTAATAGCCACATCTTCTTTCACAACCCGTGCGTTGAGCTTAACGCCAAGCAAGCTCGCCATGGCAAGAGTTCTCGTCGACTTCTCTTGATTTCGTGGGTGCACAAGCCGAGTCGCACACAACCAATTGCATGCTTTTGAGTAGGAAGAAAAGTCGCTGAGTTGCGCGGGATCGCGTCGAGCCTCAATGCAGACGACTTCAAAGAGTGAGTAAGACTCTGGTCGCACAAGACCGACGATCAAACACGGCAGAGCAGGAAAGAGGGCACCACCCAGGCGATACCGCTCGAGAATGAATCAGTTTTTACTCGTGAGGAAGCTATATGTGCCTGCAGCTACAGAGTCGCCGAAGGAAACACATGCTGGGAAATGGTCGGCTCAATGGCGTGAGGAAAGAACTCGAATTGGGCTGGCACCCGCCTTTTCATCGCCTAAGATGAAGGAAGACGTGCAAGCATATGTCAAGCATGCCACAAATGTTTCTGTTTACAATACTTAGCCAAGAAGGAAGAGGGATCGTTACATCTCCTCGTTCACCCCAGAAGCCATGGTCAGGAATATGGACTTCACCGCAAGGTTTCCCGAAAAATAGAGGGGCTTCGCATCAGTTTTTGGTGGTAGATGTTTTCTTGCTACGTTTCATCCTGCATCTGAGGTCCAAATTTCAAGAAGTAAAGACGCCTCTTCTCAAGAATGTTGTGAACATTCGGATGCCTATGACATTGTGAGCTCACTGATACACGCAGATATAGCAGGTTTCTCAAGGCTGAGCTGTTCAAGATGCAAGAATCGGAAACTCGAGTGTGAATCACCTCAGATCGATAACAATACATAGACAGATTTCATGGAATCCACGCCAGTGATACAGCTGTCCGCGCCATCCCTCATGATGGCCTCAACAGCACTTCCAGACAGTCAGATCCTTCCATTCTTATCAGAGTTACAACTACATCGAAGCCTCAACACAGCATAGAGTCCCTTTCAGGTAAGACCACTCCGTCCCCATAATACTTTGACGGTTACATCGGGCAATCCCGACTTAATGAGCTCCGGGCCGCAGACAAGTTTTAAAAAAAGTCTCCCAAATATTGTTTGATGAAGCCGTAGACAAATGGTAGGCAAGATTTGATGAAAAGTATACCGACAAAGCAAGAGAGATCTGAATTGAAATAATCGTGATGGCTCCTGCCGGCTGAACTCTGATTCCTGAAGAAGATCATAAATGTACCTCCCCTAAAGGCTCGATTCCGGGCATGACAACTTTCAAGTCAGAGTTTCTGATTGGGAACGGGCCTACAAGCTCAAGCTACTAGAGAAGTTGAACCTTCACCCGACATTCCATGTGTTTCTCAAGCCTTATCACGCTGGATCCACCTGACAGAGGCAAGCAAAGCAAAACCGTCATGTTAGAGGTCAGAATTACAACAGCACAGATGTGTAAGATCCTCGCAGATAGGTAAGACGTGGGAACCTGAAGAATGCACCCAACACTAAATGCACATCAGCTGCAAGGTTAATCCGGTGTGATCGCTACCATGCACAATGTCACTACACCACGCTGCTTTAGCTCGGGCTGACACTCTGTAAAACTTTTGGTCCATGTGGTGGGGGATGTCTCGCAACATATAAGCAGAGAGCTCAAGCAAGCTCCAATCCGTTGCTACAAGGATTCTTAAAGCCCACAAAGCCCTGGAAGTGTGAAGGACTTCAAAGTGGAATCTACTTTGCAGACTTCAAGTGAAGGCGACTCTACTCTAAGAGATTTATGAATGTGAGAGTTTTAATTACCAAACCTGAAGTTCGAAGGATTATGTTAGCTCCACGGCAGATAAAGAGTGAGAGACTCTTACAGATTGTACTAGGATCAGCCTCGAAAGCATCCCATATAAAGGGCTCTACGTTATGGCCCACTTAAGTTTTCTAATCATTATGTTTAATCCATTATATTACAGAACATCCCGAGATGTGGGAGCCCTCTGCCAAAATAGTCTCTATATTTATAGCTACTGGGGCAAGTCAAATAGTGGAGAGTTCCACGCCTGTTTCACGTGTAATCGGTGAGGTATCACTGATGTGTTTGGCTCCCACGTTCCTAAGCCGCACTTAGCCAAAATAGGCGTGACACTAGGTACGCACTCAAAGTTAAGGCACTTTTTAAAAATACAGAATCCGTAAGGTTTTAGTGGTCGCAGCGGAGAATGGCACTTTAGACTCGAGGTAATCGCAAATTAAAAAGCACCAGATCGGCATCGTGGTTCAGGAAGTGCCAACAGGCCTCCCATTCTCGCTCGCATGGCACTGTGCGAAAACGGGCCTGCAGGCACTGGGAAGGGGCGCACTACGCTTAGGCATGCACTAGTCCGAAGCGCCGCGTTTTGCAAACGTCAAGGCGCACTAGGTCGAGGCATCGCGAAACAGTGGCATGCACTAAACAAAATTCAGCTCAAGCACTAGCTCACACACCACATCTCTCAAACAGTTATTTGAAGCCCAGGCGCCACTGGCAGTAGTCATGGAACTCCGCCAGGCAACGGCCTTCAGTAGCAACGTACTAAGTCGAGGCGCAATCCTTGCTTAGGCATGTCATAGAACTAGGTCGCAGGTACAATACTCAGAAGCATTCACTAGGCTCGAGCCAACGTTCAGTACGCACCGCGGCACTGTGAGGTACCCGGTTGTGAATGGCACTAAAGCTCAGCACCTGCGCCTGCGTGCCAATTGAATGCCACCCCATCTAGGCAGCACTGTGGGTCAGGCACCTTCCGCATGGCACCAGCTCACACCGCGGGTCGGGCACATGGCACTAAAGTCGAGTAACCTGCGTTTGTGGGGCATGCACTACAGGCCGAGGCGCCGCCTAGGTACGTCAAGGTACCAGCCCGAGGCAACCGTCTGGGCTACGCACCGTGTCGAGGCACCGCGCCCGAAAGACGACTACAAAGCCAAGGCAATCACCTTAGCATGTCATGGCACCAGCCAGTGATCATAAGCTCACGCTGGCACTAGTCGAGGCACCGTGCCAACGCATTAATTAAAGCTGAAGTGCCTCTCTCTCTAGGTACGGCACTGCTCAGGCGCCTGACACAAACAGCAAAGACTACACTGGGCAACACCGTATGGAAACCATCACAGGTCGAGTGTCACAACTCACTCTGTGACCCCCAACATCCTATGGTTGATCCCCAACGGCACACAAGAGGGAGCCCCTCAAGCCCATATATATATATGAGAGAGAAAGTTCTAGACACTGTGGAGACTTCTCGACCAAGCTATGTGGAAGGTCTCTGTAAGACCTCGGAGAAGTCTACACAATCAGAAGACGGGAAGCAAGTCAACACATATGTAGAAGAGGTAAGAATTTAAAAGACTATGGAAGACCATGGAATGGAGAGCAGGTTTAGCGTCTTCCATAGTATGGTAACTACATGCAAGGTAGAACATCTTAATCCCTAGGTGGCAGACAACCCATGTGTCTCTACAAACTTCCATTCATGTAAGATGGAGGAGGAGGTTACGGCCTCCCATTCTAGTCCCCCATCAAACTGGAATCGCTCATAGAGCTTCTCAAAGCATTGTACGCAGTCATTTCATAAAGAGCCTCTCTCCCTTTCAAGTGTTCTCCTTCAAGTTCTCTTCATTCCTGCCACAAGTGCTTCAGCCCAGCGCACTGGTGGAAGGCCTGACTGCAACATCCGAGGGAGTCATTCGGCTGCCCACGCAGAGCCATAGCGAAGTCCAAGTCCGCACACCAGGCACACCCGGCCAGGGAGATGCACCAGGTCGAGGCACGCCGAGCCCAAAATGTCATGGGCACTACGGTCGAGGCAATCGTCGCACGACTAGCCTTACGCTCTGCCTGGGGCATGTCATGAACCACGCGAGGCAACTCGTGTTAAGCCATGCACCAAAGTGGTGCAGAGCCACCTTCCTAGGCACAAAGATCCAGGCACCGTGTTTAGGCATGCACTAGGCCGAGTCACCGTATCTAGGCATGCAATAGAGCAAGGCACCATGCCAAGGCATGTCATGGCACTAAACCGAAGAACCGTGCCTAGGCATGCACTAGGCTGACACATCGCGGCGCAGGCATGCCCAGCCGGCTAATCGTGCATAGGCATGCCCTGGCCAAGCACCGCGCCAGGGCATATCAGCGGCACCAGTCGGTGCTGTGCACCTCGCTTGTGCATGTCATGAAACTAGGTCGAGGCACCGTGTCTAGGTATTCACTAAGCCGAGTAAACGTGTCTTGATCTGCACTAGGCTAAGGCTCATTGTCAAGGCATGTCATGGAACTAGGTCTAGGTACCGTGGCTAGGAAGGACACGAGGCATAGGCACCGTGTCTAGGTAAGCACTAGGTCGAAGCACCGTGTCTAGGCAAGCACTAGGTCGAGGCACCTTGTCTCAACATGGCACTAGGCCGAGGCACCGTGGCTGGGCATGGCACTAGGCCGAGGCACCGTGCCTAGGCATGTCAAGGAACTAGGCTAAGGAACCATGTCTAGGCTTGTACTAGGCCGAGGCACCGTGTCTAGGCAGGAACTAGGCCGAAGCACCGTGTCTAGCCAAGACTAGGACGAGGAACCGTGGCTAGGCATGCACCTGGTCCAAGCGCCGTGCCTAGGCATGTCAAGGCACTAGGCCGAGGCACCGTGTCTAGACATGCATAAGGTCGAGGCACCATGCCTAGGCATGTCATGGCACTAGTTTATAGCGCACCGTGTTTAGCATGCACTGTAGGCAGGAAGCTTACCTAGAAATTGATGATGGCACTAGCCGAAAGAATCTTTGTCTAGGCATGTCAAGAAAGCACTAGGCCAAGTGATCTATGCCACCTAAGAGGGTGAGCTAATCAACAAAATTTGTTTTCCTCAAGTTCTCCATCAAGTCGTAGTCAAGCTACCGCAAAGATAAAGGGTCTGTGGTCGAACACGGACGGGGTTTTCATCCCACTAATGATTTGCATTAGTGTTTGAAAATTGGTGAGGCTTTAGTTTAGATTTTCTGGACTGGTTAAAAATCAGGAGGTTGTTTGTTCACCGACTAACCGTAATGGCTTAAAGTGAAGTGTGAATGGTAATCCCCAAGGCTCGGGGTCACTAGCTTGATAACACGGGGTACATGTGTTGTCCCTGCCATTTCGCATTAAGGCAAATGACATATGGTCAAAGCCAAAACCGGATCTTTGTTTAGCTATGAAACCTAACCCTAGAACCACTCCTATTTGAGTCAAGACAAGTACTCAACCTCATTTCAATGGCTCGTAAATGGCATCTAATGGTTAGATATCAAGGTATCTAGCATTGCTATGCATCGAACCCTAAAGATGGCGTATTGGACTAAAGGAACAACATTAAATGGCATTAAACCTTTAGTTTGAAGGTATGGAACCATAAATGCAAAGACTAGATCATTTAAACAAGAAGACAACTCAGAGTAGTCCCAAACCAAGCTAGAACCCTCCTCTTCAAGGCTATGAGGCTTAGCCAAGCATCTTTATCACTATCCTAAAAGGGGGTGTCTGCGCCAGAAAATGAAAGAAAGAAGAGAGAGAAGAGAGCAAATGAAACCTAAAATGAAAGCCGCGAAACTTTTTTTTAAAATGAAAAGCTGTTTAGGTTACAAGTTTGTGGGGGTTTATATACACAACCCAAAGTGTGAAACTACCAAAATAATCTAAAATATGAGATTACATATGGGCCAAAATGGTACACATCAAACGTGGTCGCTAGGATCAAATATACAAAACTCACAAAAGAATTTCGCTATGCAGGAATTCGCTAGCATAGCTAAAAAATTTGTTAATTAATGGGACTTCACAAATTTAAATAAATTGGCAGAGATAAGGAAATCGAGAAATTTCTGTCAACGCGAATTTCTAGCCTAGGCCGAAAAATTATGAGATAAATGGAAATCGTTAATCTCGCGTTAATAAGAATTTGCTAGCTAGCTTAAATTTCGCTAGCCTAGTTTAAATTTCCATTTCGCTAAAGATCACAATTTTCGCTATGATCATAAATTTTCACAATCCTAGTGAAATTTTCGCAATCATAGCCAAATTCCCGACTGCTCCCGCTTCACCCGCATTGCTCACTGTGATCTTCCTTTGCCACCGCATCCCACTTTCCTTCAAAATTCACTTCAAATTCCTTCACTTTTTGATGGCTGGGAAAACATGCAAATCTTCAAAGACAATGTATCGAGGCACGCAAAGACCAAAATTACCCTAAAAACAATCCCAAATGGTATCAAGTGGAACTGAAGTGGACCTACACACGCTAATTGTTAATTGATATGATTAGTGTGCAAAAGCACTCAAAACCTATCTTGAATAGTGGTTCCAAATAAAGACTTTTCGGGCACTAATCACAAGTGTCACTGACTTATCAAAGGGCGTCCGTGACCGCAGCGGAATTTGATGAACACATCGCATGCCGATGGTTTTGAGCTTAATGGTGTGAGAGAGCGCCTAGAGGTGCGCATGCGATCGAGGTGAAGCTTTCGGGAGTCCGCATGCCGACCCTAAGTAAGTTCGGGAGCGCCGGTCAGGACCCGGTAATGGGCAGCGGTGCCGCCTACCCCGCACAAATCGGCCTGAGTCGGAGCCGCCTCGCCGATGAGCCCAAGGCAGGGCAAAACCAGTCAACATAAAGGCAAAATGTGGCGGCGTCAATCTCAAGAGTGTCCATGAGACCGCTAGTGGCCGCCACGCCGCTGCGTGAATGAGTAGGCCCATGATACGAGGCACCGTGCCTTGGCATGCACTAGGCCGAGCCACCTTGGTTAGGCATGTCATGGCACTAGGCCGAAGCACCGTGTGTAGGCAAGAACTAGGCTTAGTCACCGTGTCTAAACATGCACTAGGCCAAGGCATCTAGGCATGTCATGGCACTAAACCAAGGCATCGTGGCTAGGCATGGCACTAGGCCGAGGAACCATGGCTAGGCATGCCAGGCGCCGTGCCTAGGCATGTCATGGCACTAGTTTGTGCATTGGCGCCGGTGGGGCACCGTTCAGGCATGCATAGCGTCGGAGGCACCGCGCTCAGGCATGGCATGGCACTGCCGAGGCACCGTGGTTTCAGCACGATCAGCGTGATGGAACCTATTTAGAAATGACATGGCACTAGCCTGGAGGCACCAATGTCCGTGCATGCTACAAAGCACTGCCGAGGCACCGTGCCTTGGCATGCACTAGGCCGAGCCACCTTGGTTAGGAATGTCATGGCACTAGGCCAAGGCACCGTGTCTAGGCATGAACTAGGCCGAGTCACCGTGTCTAGGCATGCACTAGGCCAAGGCACCTTGTCTAGGCAAGTCATGGCACTAGGCCGAGGCACCGTTCCTAGGCATGGCACTAGTCCGAGGAACCGTGTCTAGGCATGCACTAGACCAAGGCACCTTGTCTAGGAAAGTCATGGCACTAGGCCAAGGCACCGGCCTTAGCATGGCACTAGCCGAGGAACCTAGTTCAGCAGCGCACCAGTCGAGGCACCTTGTCAATGCAAGTGCTAGGCTGAGGCGCCATGTCTAGGCTTGCACTAGGCCGAGGCGCCGTGCCTAGGCATGTTATGGCACTAAGCCGAGGCACCATGTTTAGGCATGCACTAGGTCAAGACCTTTGCCTAGGCATGATATATGGCACTAAGCTCAAGGGACTAGGTACGCAATAAACAGTCACCGTGTCTAGCATGCACCAGGCTAAAGCACCTTGTCTAGGCATGTGATGGTCCAGGTCGAGACACTCATGGTTAGGCATGGCACTCAGCCGAGGCACCGTGTTCAGGAAAGCACCAGCCAAAGCAATCGTGGTCTAGAAAAGCACCAAGTCGGTGGAACCTCGGCTCAGCATGCCAAAAACTAGGCCGAGGCACCATGGCTAGGCATGGCACTTGGGGCCGAGGCACCGTGTTTAAGCATGCACTAGGCCGAGGCGCCTTGCCTAGGCATGTCATGGCGCTAGGGCCATCGTGTCTAGGCATGCACTAGGTCGAGGCACCATGCTTAGGCATGTCTTGGCTCTATGCCGAGACACCATGTCTAGGCATGCACTAAGCCAAGTGTCATGGACTTATTGTGTGGGCGTCCGTGACCGCAGTGAAGACTTTATTGAAGATCAAGCATTCTGATGGGTTTGAGCTTAATGGTGTGAGAGCGCTCCAGATGGTGCGTGCAAGTAGATCGAGGTGAAGCTTCTTTGGAGTCCGTGCATGTCTAATCTCGTTAAGTTTGGGGGAGCTTCGCTACGTCGGACTCGACTATGAAGAAGGTGTTAGCCTACCCGCACAAAACTAGTCGGAGTCGGAGTCGCTTCTCCCGATGAGCCTGGGCGCGGCTAAAACCACAAGATAAAGGCATAATGTATGGCGTGGCAGGCTGGGTCTCAAGAAAGTGTCCATGTGAGACCGCTCTGATCGGCCGCGGCCGCGCGGAATGAGTAGGCCCATGATAGAGGCACCGCAGCCTTACGCACTAGGCCGAGCCACCTTGGTTAGGCATGTCATGGCACTAGGCCGAAGCACCGTGTGTAGGCAAGAACTAGGCTGGTCAATGTGGTTCAAACATGCACTACAGCCAAGGCATCTAGGCATGTCACGGCACTAGACTGCGCAATCGCGGCTGGGGGCATGGCACTAGGCCGAGGAACCATGGCTAGGCATGCCAGGCGTCGTGCCTAGGCATGTCATGGCACTAGGCCGAGGCATTATGCCGAGGCACCGTGTCTAGGCATAAATAAGCCCGAAGGTAACGCTCAGGCATGTCACGGCACTGCCGAAACCGTGCTTAGGCATGCACTGTGCAAGAGGAACCACATGAGGAATGACATGGCACTAAAGCTCTAGGCACCATGTCTAGGCATGTCAAAAGCACTAGGCCTGAGGCACTGGAATTGGTACGCACCAGGTCGAGCCACCTTGGTTAGGCATGTCATGGCACTATGCCGAGGCACCGTGTCTAGGCATGAACTAGGCTGAGTCACCGTGCCTAAACATGCACTAGGCCAAGGCATCTAGGCATGTCATGCCACTAGACCGAGGCACCATGGCTAGGCATGGCACTAGGCGGAGGAACCATGGCTAGGAATTCACACGTCGAGGCAATCGCGTTTATGAATGTCATGGCAAGAATCCGGTAATCGTGTTTCAGCACGCATCAGAAGAGGAACTCGTCTAGGAATGACATGGCACTAGGCCGAGGCACCGTGTCTAGGCATGGACTAGGTCGAGTCACCGTGTCTAGCCATGCACTAGGCCAAGCCACCTTGTCTAGGCAAGTCATGGCACTAGGCTCAGGCAACGTTCTGTGGCACGGCACTGGGTCGGTGAACTGTTCAGCATGCACTGTGACCAAGGAACCCGCCTGTGCGCAAGTCATGGCACTAGGCCAAGGCACCGTTCCTAGGCATGGCACTAGGCCGAGGAACCGTGTCTAGTGAAGCAATACTGTGCCGAGGCACTCACAATGCAAGTAAGCAGCCGAGAGCCATGTCTAGGCTTCGCATCAGCCGAGGCGCCGTCGGGCATGTCATACCCGCCGGCGCACCACGTTTAGGCACGCACTGCGTCGGCGCACTCCGCTTCAGGCATGATAGCGGGAACTGTGCCATGGACCAGGTAGCACAATAGTCGAGTCACCATGTCTAGGCATGCATCAGCCAAAGCACCTCGTCTAGGCATGTGATGGAATCCAGTCGAGACACCGTGGGCTAGGCATGGCATTAGGCCGAGGCACCGCGGTTCAGAAAGCACCAGCCAAAGCACCGCGTTCCAGAGCGACCGTCGGCGAACCTCGTTCAGGCATGTCAAAATCCAGGCCGGTGGCACCACGGCAAGGCATGGCATCAAGCCGCGGCACCGCGCCTGCATGTACCAGCCGAGGCGCCGCGTTTCATGGCATGTCATGGCGCTTAGCCATCGCGGTTCAGCATGCACAGTCGCAGGCACCATGCTTAGCATGCTGTCATGCCCTGGCGTCGAGGCACCATGCCCAGGCGGCACGTACAGCCGGTCATCTATTCAAGCATGCACTAAAGCCAAGGCACCTGTCAGGCATGCACTAGGCCAGCGTCACAGACTTGTTGCGCGGGCGTCCGTGATAATAAGACTTTACCGGGGTTGATCAAGCATGCTGATGGTTCGAGTTTGATGCAGCGAGCACCTGCATGGCGCGCAAGTAATGGCGCGGCGCTTCGGAGTCCAGGCACGCCTAATCCAAGCAAGCTTAGTGAGCTCGTCGGCTGGTCGTGGGACCCGACCATGAAGAAGGGTGCAGCCACCCCGCCCAAACCGGCTCGGGAGTCGGGACGCCCCGATGAGCCCAAGGCGTATGAAACCAATCAGCATAAAGACATAATGTGTGGCGTGGCAGGCTGGGTCTCAAGAATGTGTCCATGTGAGACCGTCGCACGGGCCGCGCCGCTGCGTGAATGAGTAGGCCCATGATACGAGGCACCGTGCCTTGTCATGCACTAGGCAGAGCAACCTTGGTTAGGCATGCTCGGCGGCACCAGGTCGAAGCACCGTGTGTAAAGGGAAGAACCAGGCTAGTCATCAGGTTCAAACATGCACTAAAAAGCATCTAGGCATGCCATGGCATCACTGGGCCCCGCGGCTAGCATGGCACTGTGAATCGAGAACCATGGCTAGGCATGCTGCGCAACTGTTGCCTAGGCATGTCATGGCACTACAGGTCGAGGCATTGTCGGTGGCACCGCGTTCAGGCATGCATAAGGCCGAGGCATCGCGCTCAGCATGTCATGGCACTAAGTCGGTGGAACCGTGGTTTAGTGCATGCACTGTGGATGCAGGAACCTTACCTAGGAATGACATGGCACTCAGGCCGAGGCACCGTTCAGGCATGTCAAGAGTTCAGGTCGGCGCACCGCGGCTCGCATGTACTGCAGCCGAGCCACCTTGCTAGGCATGTCATGGCACTAGGTCGGCGGCAATCGCGTTCAGTACGAATCCGGGATGAGTCACCATGTCTAAACATACACTGCGCCGCGTATCTAGGCATGTCAGCGGCACTGTGAATCGGCGCAATCGTGGTCGTGGGCATGGCAATTGCGTCGAGGAACCATGGCCAGAAATGCACACGTCGGTGGGCAATCGCGCCTTATGCATGTCGTGGCAAGAATCCGAGGCACCGGTTTAGGCACGCACTAGAAGATGAACTCGCCAGGAATGACATGGCACAGCCGAGCACCGCGTTCAGTACGGACTGTGCCGAGTCACCGCGTTCAGGCATGCACCAGGACAAGGCACCTCGTCAGCAAGTCATGGCACTAGCCTGTGCACCGCCTCAGGCATGGCACAGGTCGAGGAACCGGCGGTTCAGCATGCACTGTACCGCGCCTTTGTCTAGGCAAGTCATGGCACTAGCCAAGGCAATCGCTCCTGCGGCATGGCACCAGGCCGAGGAACCGTGTTCAGGCAAGCGCATCAGGCCGAGGCACTCTGTCGCAATGCAAGTACAGCCGAGGCGCCTACGTTCAGCTACACTAAAGCCGAGGCGCCGTGCTCAGTAATGCCACGGCACTGCCGAGGCACCAGCGTTTAGCATGCATCTAGGGCCGAAGCACTCGCTTGTGCATGATATGGCACTGTAGCTGGCGACCAGGGCATGCAATAGGCCAAGTCATCGGTGGTTCGGTGCATGCACTAGCCAAAGCACCTTGCTCCGTGCATGTGATGGAATTCAGGTCGGCATTAATCGTGGCGCATGGCACAGTCGAGGCAATCGCGGTTCAGGGTGCCACTCAGCCAAAAAAGCAATCGCGGCTCCAGAAAGCATTAAGTCGAGGAACGCTGTTCAGGCATGTCAAAACTAGGCCGAGGCACCATGGCAAGGCATGGCACTGGGCCGAGGCACTGTGCCTAAGCATGCACTAGGTCGAGGCGCCGTGCCTATGCATGTCATGGCGCCAGGGCCATCGTGGTTCAGGCATGCATCAGTCGGCGCACCACGCTTAGCATGTCATGGCTTCATGCCCAGTACCGCGTTCAGTACGCACCAGGGCCGAGTCACCGTATCTAAGCATGCATCGTGCCAAGGGCACCTCGTTCCAGGCATGCACTAGGCTGAAGTGTCGACTTATTGTGGTGGGCGTCCGTGATAGCAAAGAAGATCTTACCAAGGATCAAGCATGCCGACGGGTTTGAGCTTGACGGGTGTGAGAGCGCCTGCATGGTGCGTGCAAGTAGATCGAGAAGCTTCTCGAGTCCGTGCATGCCGACCCGCTTGCCTGGGGGAGCTTGGCGCTGTCAGGACCTCGACTATGAAGAAGGGTGTTGGCCCCACTTCGCACAAACCGGCCTGGGAGCTGGAGCCGCTTCTCCGATGAGAGCCCAAGACATGAACCAACAAATATAAAGGCATAATGTGTATGCTAGTAGGTCGTGGGTCCTCAAGAAAGTGTCTATGTGAGATCTCAAGACGCGCCACTTCATCGCTAAGTGAATGAGTAGGCCCGTGACACAAGGCACTTAGGCATCTCAAGGCACTAGACCGAGGCACCGTGGCTAGGCATGGCACTAGGTCAAGGAACTATGGCTAGGCATCCACTAGGTGGAGACACTATGCCTATGCATTTCATGGCACTAGTCCGTGACATCGTGGCTAGGTATAGCACTAGGCCGAGGCACCATGGCCAAGCATGCACTAGGCCGAGGCTGCCGTGCTACGGCATGCACTTAAATGCGAGTAGGCAAGCACTAGGTCGGCGCAATCGTTCAGGCAAGCAAAGAGGGTCAAGCATCGTGTCTAGTCAAGCACCAAAGCCGGCGCATCATGACTAGGCTTCGTACCAGTCGGTGTGTCGCGCCTAGGCATGTCAGCGGCACTCGTCGGCGCAATCGGTTCAAGCATGCACTAGGCCGAGGGTCGTGCCTAGGCATGTCATGGCACCAAGCCGAGACACCATTTTTAGGCATGCACTAGGCCAAGGAACCTTGCCTAGGCATGACATGGCACTAGGCCGAGGCACCGTGCCTAGGCATGCACTAGGCCGAGTCACAGTGTCTAAGCATGCACTAGGCCAAGGCACACCTTCTAGGCATGTCATATACTCAGGTCAGCACTGCCAGGCATGGCATTAGGCCGAGGATCGTGTTCAGGCAAGACTAGGTCAAAGCACCGCACTGCATAAAGACGGTAATGAGGAACCAGGCCCAGTCGGGGCAATCGTGTCTATGAAAGCACTAAGCCGAAAACACACTTAGTTTCCGATAAGCTCCCGTACCAAGACTAGACAACTCATCCCTGATGTTGCTAAGTCAAGCCTCCACTTGCCTTAAGTCATAGCTCTATTTCTACCCATGGCCAAGCCAAGAGAACTCAGGTAACACTCGAATAAGAAAGCCTCTTTAGCGGTTAATGGCTCTTACAATGTCATAGTTTCACTTGGTGGTTTGCAAATGAGGCCACCTCCTCCTTATATACACATCTTTGGAAGTGTCTAGAACCTTAGAACGTTCTCTACAAGCCTAGAGAATTCTAGAGTATTCCACTATGTACACATTTAAGTCCTATTTTGAGTCCTATTTAAGATAGGTTTTGAGTGTTTTTTATGGCATCAATCATATTAATGTCGATCGACATGCAGCGGTGTCCTTTAGCACCATCGATTTGTTTTTGGTAAAGTATCAGCAGTGCTTCGTAAACCTCACCATCATATCGCTTCGCATCGTACCCCACGACGAGGCCGGCGTTCTGCTGAATTTCATCGATTTCCATCAAGCCTGGGACAAAAATAAAAACTATAGAAGATGAGAATGCAGCCGAGAGTAGAAGATGTAGGAGTATAATTTTCTATAAGAGCAATAAAATTTTCGCTATAGCCAAATTTTCGCTTATGATATTAATTGGCTATCATATTTAATTCACTAAGTGATTAAATTTTCGCTATGATAGCAAAATTCGCTATCATAGCTTAAAATTCATCAGGCATAGCTAAAATTTCGCCTCCTCGTTGCGTGACCCAAACGACTCGCTTTGTTTAATTCATCTTTGCCCTCAATGTAATCATATTATTTAGGTTAGCTTGGTATTTTCGCATGTTTGTGGGGTTATATGGCTATGTTATGGACATTTTCAGAATCTCTTTTCACTATTCAATTCACGTTGCCTTTTCATACGCCTCAAGCTGTTCCTTTCTCTCTTTCTCTTATCTTTTCATTTAAATGTGTCGCAAACACACCCCTTTGAGGATGACAACTCAAAGGATTGGCTGCTTCCCAAAACCCTTGAAGAGAGGGTGCTAGGTTGGTTGATGGGTTTCGCTGGTGTCTTCATTTTCATGAAGGTGCACGCATATTTGTGTTTCAAACTTTCCAAACTAGGTTTAAATGCTATTTAATGTATTTCTTTGGTCAATACTGCATGCTTTGCTGTTCGCATATTCTTAATGGGAGATACACTCGACATCCATTAGATGTCATTTACGAAACGAAAGTAGGTCAATGTTGTATCTTCAACTCCGGAACATTAAAATGCTCGCAAATGCTATGGTTCAATTAGAATGTTACAGTCGGTTTAGAGTTAAACAAAGATCCGCTTTTTGGAAATGACTATATGTCATTTGCCCTAATGCGAGGAAATAACCCGAGACTTCTACAAATTCCTATCATATATCAATTAGCACCAAAACTTCAAGGTGTTCTTTTTACATCTTATTTAACCTAAGCTCACTTAAATTTCTAAGGACACTAACAACCACAATTTTTTAATGCAACTAAATCCAAATTAAAGCCTCAAATTATTTCAATCATGATACAAGTCATTTGTTAGACTAAACCCATCCATGTGTTCGACCTTAACCGCTATACTACAAAGAGTTTCACCACGACAAGTAGGTGAGCAATCCAAAGATAAATTTGCTGATCTCGCATACCCATCGTGGCACGACCGTCCCTAGTATCGACGAGGCCAAGGCACCGTGTTTAGGCAAGCACTAGGACAAGGCACCGTGTCTAGGCAAGCACTAGGCTAAAGCATCGTGTCTAAGAATGCATTAGGCCTAGGCACCGTGGATAGCTGCGACTCCAGGGGCCAAGGAACCGTAGCTCCTGCGTCAAACCCCTCGACTAGATAATCACCTAGTCCCTCAAGCAAGATGAGGGCGTCGCTGTCCCATTCAGCCACAAGAAAGGATCCCGAACAACAAATTTATATCCTGTTCTCCCATCGCGTAGTCAAGCTACCGCAAGATAATGGCCCAGTATCGAACACGGATGGGTTTTCATCCTAGGAATGACTTGCATCAAGGAAATGGTGAGGCTTTTTATTTGGATTTTGATTTTCGTTTTTGTTTCCAAAACAAGGGGGAATTGTTTGCAGCTGACACCGTAAACCGGGAAGTGAAGTGTGAAAAGGTAACTTCAAGGTTTAGGTCACTAGCTTGACAACATAAGCAACAGGTAAGGTCCCTGTTTTATCCTCGCATCATGGCAAGCAACCTATAGTCCAAGCCATAACCGGGATTCGCTTAACTAGAAAACCTAACCCTAGAATCACTCCTACTTGAGTCAACACAGCAAGATGCATCTACAAATTCCTTTTCGCCTTGAAACCCAATATTCAACATCATTTCAAGGCTCGTGAAAGACTCATCTAAAAACCACAAAGGCATCTAGCAATAAGTATGCATTGTATCCTAAAGATGGTAGTGATACAAATTAATAACATTAAATGGTATTCAACCCTAGTTTCCGAGAAGATGGAGCCATAAATACGCACTGTGAGCATTTAACACATGAGGACAACCCGCAACTACCCCACAACCACAAGCTAGCTACCTTCCTCTTTCAAAGCTAAGGTTGTTACATCTCTTGAGTTGTCATCCTCAAGACGCTGTTTGTAGCTAGAAAATGAGAGAAAGAGAGAGAGAAGAGAGAAAAACCAAACCCTAACTAAAGCTGCGAAGATATTAATGATAAATAAAACTTTGGCCAAAGATTGCCTCCCTAGTCAGCTAGGGTTACAAAACTACGGGGTTTATATAGACCACCCAATGGCGAAAATACAAGAAAGCCTAACATTTCGCTAAAATAAGGACAAGGAAGTATTACACCAAATGAGGTTTGCTTAGACATCAGCAAAAGGATGACAATGCAGAGATTTCCGCTAAAGCGTAACAATTTTCTCATAGGTAGCGAAATTTCAATCTTAGTAAATTCCCGGGGTTTGCATATTCTTCATCGTCGCACCCATCCTCTATCGCATCATTTCTTCTCACTACTTTCATTCCTTCATTGAATTCGAGATACTCAAGGTCGAGAATGAGTTCGATCTTCATGGTTCAAGACATATCTCGATATTGAACTCTCAAAATATGCAAAACCCGCAAACAACCAAACAACCTCTAAACGACATATGATACTAAGAAGACCTCGAACACTCAATTGGCATTATTTGACATGATTAGTGCAAAAAGCACTCAAAACCTATATAAATAGGCTCAAAATAGCACTTCTGGGACTAATCACACCCCAACCGAAACGTTGTTAGTCCTTGAAGAATGCAAAATAATAAGGGCATGCATGCAGTGATTTTCAAAAGTTTATGATTCAAAAAGGTGCTATAGACAAATAAACATTACCTTTAAACCGAAAAATTGGAAACTTAGTTTGAAAAACCGATGAGAACATAAACTATTAAGAACAATTTGAGGCCAACATCTATCCATGATTTTCAACCTCGACTTCCACCAAAGTCTAATGATTCTAAATATAACCGATCGAGCCACAACTTGGAAAATCATCCCCTCCCCCCAACCTAGCACCGACACGCCTTAAGTTGTCGAACAACCCAGATGGATACTACACTCATTTCTTTATTCAACTACATTGTAGGGGTGCAATGCTTAAAACCGACCACCCAAAGTCCGCGGTAACTGGGGTCCACCGATGACTCCCAACCAATTGCTGCTTGTGGCATCAGCCAAAAGGATCACCGACCACAAACTCACGTTTCACCCCTGGACCACGATTTCTCGAAAGTCAGCCCAACAATTCGCTAAACTTTCTACCTATCCACCCATGTAAACGAACACTAAATCGATGACCCCAACCAATTAAGGCTTAGGGCATCTAAGCCAGTTGCTTTCGCCATATACCCCTGTTCTGCTTCAAGGCAAAGTGTCACGACTTTATTTTTCTTTTTCTTTTTTTTTTTTTTTTTTTTTTTTTGGAAGACTACATTGGTCTTCAAATGTGGGTAACACAAACCTATCCTAGGTTGCCAACATGCCTAAGGCCGGCTATGCAAAGTGAAAGGAGGCATACAAATTCACAACCTATTGAAACACCCGGGCGTGCAAGGTGTGAATTAGCTTAAGGGAGAAATGTTCAAGTTTATATGTCGAACTTTAACCGACCAAAAATTATTTTCAAACATGGAATTTGCTCTAACATAAAGGTAATCTATAATGATTCAATTTTCCAACAAAGGCAATTCATCTGTCCACTAAAGCAATTCAATTGTTCAATGGCAATTCACCGTTCACTGGCACCACCTGGGTCTCAATTGAAGACAAAAAACAAGATAATATGGTGAAGGGGCACAAAACATGATATGCAAAAAGTTCGTATATATATACCGAATAGTTGATATAGCCAAAATGGCTAGTACATGAATACAAAGCAACATACAAAAGTATCACCGCCTACTATGGCTAACAACAAATCCTAATCAAACAAGTAGCAATGATAAAGCCGTAACTAAGTACAAAAACATAAAAGAAACCTAACCACCTCACCGCCGCAGGTGGTGGGTCTAATCGTTGCCGCCACGCAAAATGCTAACACATCCAAAGATGCCGCGCTGCAGGGCTCCTCTCGATCCGAACACCAGGAAGCACCTGTGAGTCATGGCACCGCAAGATGGAGTGACTGAGCCAACCTTCGATTCAGGTCGCCGAGTAGCCGCTTAAAGAACAAAATAGCATCCATCACAATCTCGCCTATTTCTCTCGAAAGTCGGGTACGAACGCATTCGCGAATGATGTGAGGCGCGATGGGCCAGAGTATTTCCACGCGTACTGCGGACGCAAAGATGTGGAGAGGAGACGAGGGGACATACGCGAATCGACTCCGCTCTACCTCGTGCCCGTGGGCATGACTATCATCTCTGTGGAGTGCTCTTCTCGAACTGAACCTCCTCCCGGGTCTCGGCCGAGGAGAAAAGATACGTGGCATGGTCATCACTGCCCAATGACAGAACTGCAGGGCATCGAATCTCCTCTCTATCCTGGCCTCCCGAAACCCAAGTGCTCATGACCCGGGCATAAGAGTCCCAGACAGTGCGGTAGACTCTCTCGTCGAACCAAGCCCTTCCTCGGCGGACCTTTCTTCGAATGCATCAAGGAGGTCACCACCGAGGGACTAAACCAAGATCCTCCGAGATCCCAGAAGAGCTCTGGGGGACGTGCCCCCCTCCGTTGCACATACGCCGCAAATGGAACAGGTCAGGTCCTTAATGTGATCAATCACAAAGATCTCGAGTGAGGGAGCCGCCTCAAAGAGACCGCCTCGTCAGGATGTCTCTGCCAAGATATCGAACCATTCCGCCGAGGCGTGGGGCCCAAGCTCCCAGAACCCTTCCGACCGCCTGGCAGATACGCAGCCTAAAGTCACGGGAATATCCGCCTCGAGTACCGGTGATCGCCTATAGAGAACTCAAGCTCGAGCGACCGCCCGCCCCCGAGATGTCATCGAAAGGATAAAACTCCACGATCACCCTGGGTACACACGCCTGGGTCATGAAGGTTACAGGAATACCCAATCAACCCCAGAATCCCCCGATCCGATCGACGAATAAAGCGGACGCCATAGTAAGACTCCCCGATGGAAGTCCCCGAGTGAAGCGCGACGCTCCTCATCGGGTGCCCGACAAACAACGGCACTTAATCCCGGAAGTGTGCTGACAACCGAGGTGAAGATGTCGCTCGCCGCCGATGATCGGGCGATGATCGGTTCAGATGAGGATGACTCATCGCCGATAGGCGCCCGCCGAGGGTCGCCCTCCTATCGCTACCGGCGGTATTGCGTGATCGTGGCCCGTCCCATCCGGAAACTCGATCGTTCAACCGAGGCTCCTCGTGGACCGCCGACGAACTGCATCGCGACCTCTCGCCGGTGCTAAATCGGCCCAGGTCGGCGACTCACCGTGCTAACCATATAGACCGAAAGAAACTAGGTGGCTCGCCGATGAAAATAAAAACCGTGGCTCGGAAGTTGATCTCGTGGTCACCGACGCATCGAGTCATCGGGGTCAGACACTGATGACTCAGGCTCGCCGCACGGCCACACAGTTCAGAATAGCCAAACAAGGCTCAGAGGTGGATGAATCGCCAGGCGTGGCAGCCGAGTCATGGCACTGGCTAATGATCCGGCAAAGGTAGGCGCCAATGCGCGATACGGCAGTCAGTGGTGCATGCGGGCTATAGATGCTGGCACCGGTGATGCAATAATCCGGCCGGGCAAAGGGCGTGAACGGACGGTCGAGCAACACGGCAGGACCTGTGGCTTCGGCCGCGGTAGCGCCGCCGCCGACCGTGTAGGCTGGGCAGGAGGCCTCAGCCGCAAGGTGGCACTACTGGTGGTGTTTACGTCAAAGGGGCCAGTGGTCAAGGCGATCGGTGGCTCAGGAAAGGACTAGAGAGGGAAAATACGAAGTGGATGAATGGCCAGCCCCCTCCCCTCTTTTATAAGCTCCGAGACTACAAATTCTAAGAGTCATTTTGCACTTAATTTCGCTTAGTATAGCTTAATTGACTTAAATGTGATCACCGTATCAAATTAGTATTTGATTACTAATATTTAATAAAAAATTATTATAATGAAAATTAATATATGATACCTGTAATTAAAAATTAATATAAGATATTATATTATAATTACAAAGTTACTAAATATGGAAATCACAATTTAAGAAACTTTCTAAAAATAAATCAAATTATTGAAATCACAACTACAAAGAAAAAAACAAAAATTGTTGAGTCAGAAATTGGTTTCCAGAGTAGACCAAATCAAATTTCACTTTACCAAATTGCTCAAGGAGGGTCAAGGAGGATGATCTCCCAAATCTCTAGCGGGTCCAGCCGAACTCGTGTCGATTCCCGTTGTTCTGGCTTCACCGATGGATTCTGAATTGAGCAATTGCCCTACAGTGGCTTTTGATGGAAGTTCCAACACACTTGCTTCACCTTGGTTGAGTGTATCCTGCACTTCCTAGACATTCAACTTCCCCGATCCTCGACACACCGAACATACCTACCAGCACTTGATTTTCGCTTCCAACTTATGCTCATTGCTCGTAAATGAAATATGTTCAACCCAAGGTCATGTTACCAAATGTAAGCTGCATGACTCCATTTCACAGAATCGGCGACTGTATCGGCAAAGGGCGAAATGGTCTCTCCCCAGATAATCGGCACATGGTCGGGTTCATCTCTCTACGCTCTATAGTCGGGCACGACAACCACCGGCGCGTAATTTGGGTCTATTTTCACTAAGACATCCTCAACTATCCCCTTAGGATTTTCACCGACCATTCGGCCAATGAAAGTGTGATGTTGGTCGCTTAGTTCACTCAAACCTAATCGCTTGCATTACCGCATCACGCTAGCGTTCACACGCCCTAAATCAAGCAATGATTTATCTATGCAATTCCCACCAATATTAACCGAATCATGGGAGATCCTGGATCCTTGTATTTGACTGGATTCTTGCTTTGGATTATGGCACTGACTTGTTCAGTTAAATGCCTTTTTCTCAATGCCCAATCCCTTCTTGATTGTACAGGGATCCTTTAAAAACTTTGCATATAGGACTTGTTTGATGATGTCCAAAAGAGATTGACCTTCACCGCCTTTAGACTTCTAAAGATACCCTCTCGCCGGGATGCCTCTTCTGCCTCTATGCCTCGGGAAACGGAGGTGGCATGCGGCAGTTTCATTGAGTCCTCTTCAGACAATGTGTTCTAGTCTACTTTACTTCATTCCCGGTTTCCTTAATGTGTTTCGCATCGGGTCGATCAACCTCTTTTCCACTCCTAAGGGTGATTATAGCCTTTACCTCATCCATTCCTGAATTACTAGATGAACCTACCTCATGGACTCCTTTTGGATTTGGCAATGTTTGGGAAGGGAACCTTCTCTCGTGTGGTACCCGTATCGCTGATCTTTGTGATCAGTTCCTGTAGGGTTGTCAATTTTCTGCTTAGATTGCTCTCTAGCACGTCTATTCTCTCGTTTCATGCCTCTACAAGCCAACTTTTCGTGCCGCTAACATTGATCCCTTTTTGTTCTTCCACAAAATTACCCACCACCTTACTCAAATTTAAAACTAGCTTGTTCCACAGAGATGAGGATGGAGGTGGTCAGGTCGAGAGGTGGAACCAAATTGTCACTGTTCCAAGCACATGTGCAGGGGATTGGGTTTCATGAGAGGTTGTGGTGATTCCTCCAATTTGAATCGTAGGTATTACCATATCGTATTAGGTCATGGTGATTGTGACACCTACAACATTTGCTCGCCATCAAATCCTTCATCGATACACCATATCATGTTCTCCCCGATTACCCGCGGTCGAAATCGGTGAATGGGTTGGCCTGTGTGTTGTTTTCTGGCCAACGTATAACTTCATGGAGCCTTTTTCCTTCAAGCCTCCATTTTCCTAGCTAAGGCTGGAAACTAGCCATTTCCATTTCCTCTGCCAAGGCATACATCCCACCCTAAGGTTGGCTAAAGGTCTCATTTTTCCATATCTCTGTGGTTCGCCTATCCCAACCCTTTTCGCTTCGCTAAAACACATAATTTAAAAAATCCATGGCTTCATCGTGATGCCGCATCGTAGCACCCCCCCACACATGGTTTCCAACAATCAAGCTTCACGGCAGAGACATACCATAAAAAGTGGTTCACTAACATCCATGTATCAAACCCATGATGCGGATTACACCGACGGTCTCTATGAATCTTTCCAACACCAGAACTTTCACCATCTTGAGTCGCAAAGGAAAATTTGTCTTCAAATTGTTGAATCTTATGAGTTAATCAAGAATTTTTTAAAACTCGCCAGCTCAGCCCACTTCTACGGCTTCAGCGCCTCGCGAAGTTAAGCCACCCGCTCGCCCTTTAGTGGTCAAGGAAATGCTTTCAAATTTTAGCAAATCCATGTCAATCATACCTTCCTTAAAGGTTGTGCAAAACTCTCAAAATCCCTTATGTGAGTGTATGGATTTTCATTTTCCATACCATGATATGGGAGTAGAGGCATGATAGTATCTTCACCGCTACATCTTCGCCAGGAGGCACGAAGGCAGAAGCGGGCACTAACCTCTGGGAGGGTGAATATGGTCCCTCATCGATCTATAGGCTATCGGATTCAATGGGTACCCGCTGACTCGCTGCTCCTCAGGATCCATGTTTTCACTATGTACCGACAGTAATCGACTTTCGTAATTCACCTATTCTCCGTCTCTAAGACGCGATACAAAATCGTTACACAACCGAGATACAACAAAACAAAGACAAAACCAACTTGCAAAAAAGGTTAGAGTTAAGTAATAAACCGACTTCCATATATAAAAACGAAAATGCGCCATCGCAAAGTGATGAACACTTGCAAGAAGAATCGGAATACAAAAAGATTAAAAGTCACCTTCACTAGACAGATGATTACACACTTCAACTTATCAAACATAGTTTAAGCACACTTAACTAGCGCTCTATTTGATTCGTACATAGTAGGATCCTAATCAACAAAATTTATATCCTGTTCTTAACGTCAGAGTCAAGCTACTACAAGATAGCTCAGTGGTCGAACACCTGGACGGGTTTTCATCCTAGGAATGACTTGCATCAAGAAGAAAATGGTGAGGCTTTATTCGATTGGATTTTTGTTTGTTTCAAAATAGTGGGAATTGTCTGTGTGCTGATTAACTGTAAAAACTGAAAGTGAAGTGTGAAAAAGGTAACTTAAGGTTTAGTCACTAGCTTGACAACACGGGGTTAACAAGTGTCCCTGTTTTATCCTCGCATCATGGCAAGCAACCTATAGTCCAAGCCATAACCGGATCTTTGTTTAACTAGAAAACCTAACCCTAGAATCACTCCTACTTGAGTCAACACAGGCAGCATGCATCTACAGTCCCTTTTCAGTTTGAAACCCTAACATTCAACATCATTTCAGTGGCTCGTAAAGACCATCTAAAAACCACAAAGGTATCTAGCAATAAGTATGCATCAGATCCTAAAGCATGGTAAGTATCGCCAAATTAATAACATTAAATGGTATTCAACCCTAGTTTGAGAAGATGGGAGCCATAAATACAGTACCTGTAGCATTTAACACATGAGGACAACCTGCAACTACCCCACAACCAAGCTAGCTACCTTCCTCTTCAAAGCTAAGAAGCTTAGCCAAGCATCTCGAGTTGTCATCCTCAAGACTGGCTTGTTCGCAGCTCGTAAAATGAGATGAGGAGAGAGAAGAGAGAAACCAAACCCTAACTAAAGTCATAAGATATTTACATAAATGAAAATTTTTGCCAAAGATTGTCTCCCAGCCATGAGTTACAAACCATGTGGGGTTTATATAGGACCACCCAATGTATGAAAAATACAAGAAAGCCTAACATTTTGGCTAAAATAAGGGACAAGGAAGTAATACTCAAAAATGAGGCCTGGCTTTCGTATTAATTACAAAAAGGATGATAATGCAGAGATTTCACAGACGCACTCACAGCTAAATTACATAAGAATGTGTACTTCACATAGCGGTAATTTCACAGTAGCGAATTGTACGAGATAGCGAAACAGAGAATTTCATTAGGTGACCTGGGTACTGCTTATTGTGAGAAATTTCGCTAGTCGAGCGAATTTTTCAGAGATAATAGAAAATGTGTAATTTCGCGAGAACAGCAGATACGAATTTTGAAGTCTAGCGAAATTTCTCATTTCATTAGATTGAGAAATTTTCGCCATGATTATGAATTTTCGCAATCCCAATAAATTTTCGCAATCTAGTACCCCCGGTTTGCATATTCTTCACCGCCGCACAAAGGCATCCACGCATCATTTCTTTTTCACTTTGCCTTCATTCCTTTGAAGGTCGATAAATGAGTTCGATCTTCATGGTTCAAGACATATCTCGGGATATTGAACTCTCAAATATGCAAAACCCGCAAACAACCAAAATAACCCTAAATCCAAGATAAGTGATACGAAGAAGACCGAACACTTCATCAAGATATCGACATGATTAGCGCGCAAAGCACTAAAACCTATATAAAATAAATTAAATAGCACTTTGGGACTAATCAAAGCCCGCCTAAGGAAAACGCAGCAAGGCAAAGATGGGAACAAGGCTCGGCTGCGCCAAAGCGTGAGCCAAGCATACCAGAGGAAGACAAGCACGGTCCGGGTCAGACGCCAAGACAGCGTTGGTCAGCCACAAAGACTCACGCCAGCGGGGCTCGCCATGCACTTTTGAGGCAAACGGAATCATGTGGAATGTCACAATATATAAAGTGTAGAGTCTTCGATTCAAGAAGCTTCCTAACTGAAAATGAAGGATTCCTTTGCCAGCCTTAAGTGAGTTCTAAGGTGAGTGGACCTTGGGGCGGAAAGACTCCTGGGCAGCGGGAAAGACTCACACTTCGGTTTCATGCGGTTTCATTCACGCATCTAAGTGACGAACCATGAAGGGACCAAGAGGTGCCTTGTTTTATATGGGTTCGAGATTTGAGCCATTTTGTGTGTTATTGTTGGAAAAATAAATAACATGACGTCAGGTAAAAATTGTCAATATATACTGGCTGACATATTAATGTCACATACCGTATTCTCATGGTGGTAAAGGGAAATTATATGTAAGAAAGATAATTATCCGAGATTTATAAATGTTGCATGTAGCTCTTATTATGCATGTGGCATGAGATAGCATGAAATGGAATGATTGCGTTTCATATGCACGGTCACATCGCGTCTAGTCCGGTGTGGGTGTATGGTACTGTTATTCACCATTCTTGGTAAATGAGTGGTGAGCTCAGAAATTGGATAACGTCCAAAATCGAGACTCACAGTTGTACAAAATAATAATAATAAATTTCGTGTTCAGGAAGCGAGACGGGGGTGTGATCCCTCCTCAGGTGAAAGACCCAAAATTTATTCTCGTCAAACATATGGATCAAACGATGAAAGTTCGCAAAGTGTCAGGAAGACGTCGCTAAGCCCGGCAGCGGAGACCGTGGAATTGCAACCCGCTAAATACACGATTTGATAAATTAAAATTGGAGGGTTGTCCAATGGTTTGTCATCAGTGAAACACCGACGACTGCTTTTATACTTGCATTGCATGTGAGGGAGTTTGGCCAGACTTAGTCAGGCATGAAGAGTCTCATCTCACGATGATTACTCGAAACATTCCATATAGGATCGCATTATTTATATGGAATATGGTTTGATGTTTTAAGTATGTCATTTCATGTGCATTTATATGAAGTAGCCCTGTAGGAGTATTTTTCTACTGTAATGCTCACCCCGGTCAGAGGACCCCCAGTACGGGTGTACAGGAGACGACGCCCGATCGAGGCCGTGATTGTGAATAAGGCCGACATTCGACAATACTTTACAAAAAGTATTTTATGTGAAAAAGAATTGTAATTAAATTCTGACTATTGTATAAATAGTCGAGAATGTAAATATAAAAGGAGGGTCGATCTGAATTTCATGGACTCAGACTGCCGCTTTATTTTCATATTTTAGATTTAAATGTAATGAATGGGTCCCGGTAAAGGGATGTATATTGAGGGTATGGATAGATGGACCCTATGGGGGTAAATACTACTTCTGTGGAGACCTTGGATGAGTTATGATTATATTGTTATACCGGTTGTATGTTGGGTAGAGCTCCCCGAACAAAGGTGACTCTGCCTGATTTTTTTTTAAAATATGGATCCCCATAAATGGGACACAACAAAGGTGGTATCTGGGCTCTCCGAACCACAGAATTCCGCAGTTGACAAAGCTGTCACACTCTCGATTCGGGGTTTCACAAAGAACGCTCACCATTGTAGTCTTTTGTTTCGTGTTCTAATTGAAAAATCCAAAATGAAATCTTTGATTAATCCACATTGTTTTAATATCTAAACATTTGAAAAAAATAATAGAAATATTTAATATTTGACATAACTCGGATACAAGAAGAAAGGACCCTTTTCGCATGAAACATCTAAAAATAGCGTAAACCTTTCACACATTCTTTTATTCAGTGTCTTCTAATTGTGTAACTAAAATATAGATCAATCCATATTGTTTTTTTATGTCTAGTAATTGAAAAATAGTTAAAGATTTAATTCGCATCCTTCATACAACAAGGAACCCTTTTGCATGAAACATCTAAAAAATAGAAAATACAAGCACAGTCTTTTTTATTTGTGTGTCTTCTAATTAAAGCATAAAAAATATATGAAATCTTTGATCAATTCATATTGTTTTTATGTCTAGTAATTGAAAAATAAAAGAAAGATTGAATCTTTGGCATCCCTTGATACAACAAGGGAACCTTATGCATGAAACATCTAAAAATATCAAACGCTCTTTCATTCTATCTGTTTTGTGTGTCTTCTACCAAAAACATCCAAATATAGCGAAATCTTTGACAATCCTCATTGTTTTCATGTCTAGTTATTGAAAAATAACATAGAGATTGAATCTTTGTAAATCTCAGAAAAATCAAAATTCTCAAAAGCAAAACAAGGATTTATGGATACGCATGCTGAAAAACCTAGAAGTTTTCTATATCTCTCGATGACCTAAATGCACTCACTGTTGTCTGCCTCATGAAATTTAGTTGCTCAGGTGAATTTCGTTGAATTCCAAGATAGTTAGAATTTCATGTTTTTCGAGGCATCGGGTGTCGGGTGACACATGACATCCCATGTGAGTGACACATGGCAAGCCATGGGACAAAGTGCATGTCTTTACAAGACACATGGCAAGCCATGTGTCTATCTACTGGGTTTTGATTTGTGTATAAATGAGAGGGTGCTTGTGGTGTTTCACAAACCAAGAAGAGAGAAAAGAAGGAAAGAAGCAAAGGGAGGAAAGGAGATAAAGGGGAAAGGAGGAAAAGAAAGTAGAAAGAGGAAGGAGGCTCACGTTCTTTCGCCTGAGTTCTTAGAGTTGGAACTCGTTGAACCAAGGAGTAAAGTCCAGAGATTCGACGAGGGGCTACGCTTCAAGAGGTAAGGATTCTTCCTACTTTGGTTTTTTTCTAGCTTTTAGGCTATTTGTTTCAAATTTTGAATCAGGTCATGTCATGTTAATGGCATGGGATGGGTTGTGTTCTATTAAAGGGTTGCTTAAGGAGCAAATTGCTGAAAATTGCATTTACTTCGAGTTACCAAAATGCTCTTGCAACCCACAGGCACGCTATTGCATGGATCGGCGCAATAGTGAGGCTCTTGGTGTACTCCAACTTTGGACGACCATATCTTTCTCGTCCGAACTCCGATTCATGCGTTCTTAGACTCTATGGAAAGTTATTTGAGTCTAGAATCTAACCATATGATAGTAAATTGCATTTGGTGCTCAAATATTTATGCATTTAATTCTCTTTTCAAAGAGTCAGACGATAGTCGATTGTTTTACGGCCGGCTCATGGTTCAGAGTGGTACCTGCTTATGACGCTTCTACGCAGCTTCCGAGGCCAAAGTTGTGACCGAAGCTTATGGCCTTGTTTGCGGCCTATTTTTACAACTCCGTATGGACCGTTGTTGTGCTGACATGCCGGGATCGCGGTGCTGATTTATGTTGATATATGCGTGTTTAGATATATTAACATGGATGGATGTAAATTATATGCGGTTGATATAGTTATCCATGATACTGAGTATAAAATATGGTTTGTAAATGTCTCATATAGCATTCATTATGCATGTGACATGATATAACATGCAATGACATATTGCATTGCATATGCACGCAGGAGCCATCGTGACAATGGGTGTGAGTGCATGGTCGTAAATCACGCGCTTGGTGTTTGATCGCGGGGCTTGCAATGGGACAAGGTCCAACAGAGTTGCACGACACAAAAATGGTAAAGAAAATATGTGCTCGCATCGCCAGCATGATAGATCCTCCCTTCGTGAAAAGCCCGCTAATTATGGTCGATATAGTCCTTGCCAGGAAAGGCTACAAAGGTTCGTGAGCCCGTGTGGGACACCAAAATCCGCTACCCACAAAAGGCACATGGTTTTGAAAATAAATGATCATCGTGGATAACATCCAAAAAGCTTTGGTTTATAAACAAATAAAATTTGTTTCAAAATGATCATTGATGTTATTCAAAATGACATGCATCACACATGGACTTCAGTATCAGGTGAGGGGAGTCTATGAGGGACCCTACATGGTACATTTATGAGTTGCATCTCATTTCATGGCATGGCATGTAGGATTCCATATAGAATTGACATGTTTTGGTTGGAATGTGAATGAGAAATGTTGAGTGAACATTACATGTGCACTTAGGTGAAGAGTAGCCCTTATAGGAGGTATTCTCTATTGGGCGTGGCTCACTCCATGGACAATCCCTTTAGTGTACCACACCAAAGGATCTGGCGCTTCTAATTCAAAGTAAAGGATTAAGTAAGAGTGGGCCGACATGTGGCCTTTTCATAAATCATTTGTAAGAAAATGCTTGGGACAAACTAGTTCTAGAAGTGTTTTGTATAAAAGAATGTAATTAAATTCTCTTTTTTGACTATCAAGCAAACATAGCCTGTATAATGAGGGTAAGAGGGTTTGACCGAACTTCACGACTGCTTTTAGTGTATTATTATCATATTTGCAACATAAATATGGATGAATGGGTCCCGGTAGAAAGGGACATTTCGAGGTGGTGCCGAGTAACTCGGTGCCCACAAGTAATTGGTACTCGTTTGGTACCAAGACTTAGGTGCGCTATAACCTAAGGTAGTAATTCCATAGGTTCACTAGTTATCAACTGACCCCGACTTAAAGGCCACATCTTTGGTATCAAGTAGTGATAAAGAAGGGACCCCTTTTGCATTTAACATTTAAAAGAGGACATGCACTTATTCTATCTTGTTTTGTGATATCAGTTGAAATAAAATCAAAATTTATGAAATCTTCTAACAATCCACATTATTTCATGTATAGTAATTGAAAATAATAGAAAGATTAAATCTTTGGAATCCTTTTTTTGGATAATTAAATCTTTGGAATCCTTGGATACAACTAGGGACATTTCCACATAAAACATTTAAAAAATAACAAACTTTTTCTCATTCTATTATGTTTGTGTGTCTTCGAAGTGAAACATCCAACTTATATAAATTCTTTGATCAATCCACAATGTTTTTATGTCTAGTAATTGAAAAATAAAACAAAGATTGAATCTTTGGAATTCGTGGACACAACAAGGGACCCTTCCGCATGAAACATCTAGAAAATAGAAAACATTTGTTCATTCTCGTCATTTGTGTGTCATCTATTCAAACATAAAAATATAAGGAATCATCAATCAATCAACATTTCTTTATGTCTAGTAATTGAAAAATAAAACAAAGATTGAGTCATTGGCATCCTTGGATACAACAAGAGACCTTTCTATATGAAAACATCTAAAAGAGCAAATGTTTGCTTATCTTTCTAGTTTGTGTGTGTTTTACATACAAAAATTCAAATTTATGAAATCTTTGATCAATCCATATTGTTTTTATGTCTAGTAATTGAAAAATAAAAGAAAGATTGAGTCTTTGGCATCCCTTGATACAATAAGGGAACCTTCTACATGAAACATCTAAAAAATAGCAAACGTTTTCTCATTTTTGTCTTGTTTGTGTGTCTTCTAATTGAAACATGCAAAAAATATGAAATTTTTTATCAATGCACATTGTTTTTAGGTCTAGTAATTGAAAAATAAAACAAGATTGAGTCTTTGACATCCCTGGATAAAACAAGGGATCCTTCCGCATTTAACATTTAAAAAAGAGGACACATGCACTTATTTTGGAGCATGAGCATCTACAACAACCAAAGGAAATTTGACCTTGATTATGGAAAATTCAGATTTCGAAGGTTACAAAGCTGTAGAATCATCAAAATGGAAATTTTTGATTTCAATTAAGACTTGAAAGGAGTTAAAGACGTGATCAAGGCTTGACGAAGATTTTGAATAATTTTATTATTGGTTTTTTTTATTTATATTTTTTCTAATTTATGGTGTGTTTTAGAGTCATGTTTCTAATTTAAGAGTTGCTTTATTCAATTTAGAAAGATTTTTTTCCAGTCAGCAAGGAGTCGCTTATTTGTTTTAAAAAGTAAAGGGCCTATATATACCACATAATGTACTCTTGTTGGAGGCATTATGATGAGAATCAAAGCATAAAGGATCCGTGATGCAGGAGCTTCTAGAACATTCATTAGGAATCCAATCTTAATTATGGAAAAATTCAGATTCTGGGAGGTCAGGAAACCCTGGAGACACTTAATATATTTCTATTTCAAGTGTTTTGGAGAGTTTTATTACTATTTTTATTTTGGGAGTTGTTTTATTTAGAAAGATTTCTATTTCTCCAAGTCAAAGAAGCTGCTTTATTTAATTTAGAAAGTTTGTTTTGCTACCAAATAGGAGTTAAGTATTATTTTAGAAAAAAGATTTGGCTTCAGATTGCAAGTTGATTTACGCTAATCTTGGTAATGATTTGTCAGGAGACCCCGAGAAATTCCACTTTCGAATAAGGGCAAAATCGTAATTCGACACAAATTGTACTTTCGTTAAAAATCCTGACCACCTCTGTATCTCTGACGACAAACTGATTTCACCGGCGGAATTGTCTCAAATCTAGCCAAGACGAGAATTCGGTTTAATTATGAGACGTTTGTTCCACACGTTTTTCGAGGGCATAACGACTGGTGTCAGAAACGATTTTAGTTGCACTAAAGTCATATATAACACGCACTCACGCTGGCCATAAACAGATGGGAGAAACGATGAAAACGGACGTCGGATAAGGCCGAATATCAATTCAGTAAAAGAGACGTAGCTGGGTCATTTTAATTCGATTTAAGTCAACAAACGACAAAATAATAAATAGTTATCTTCCAAATGTTAAAAGAGAGCCAAAACGTGAGGGAAGGAAATTCTGGTCCAAGAGCCGACCGCTAGAAGTTGTGAGAGAGAAGCGAGTACTTCTCTAGAATCGCGGCGATCCGACCGCCACGGCCGACAAGAAAGAGAACCGCCATACGAGATGGCTTCGCGTGGGTACCAGATGGCGAGTTTCTCAACCCAAGAGGTAGGGTTTCTCCCTACTTGAGTTTATTCCCATTTTTAAGTGTTTACGAATGTTTGAGCTGAATGAGGCCGTTGAGGGGTTAAGATCGCTCCAAATTCGAACCAGGTGTTAGATTGAAACACGTGGACACCGTGGATCATTCACCCGCTGATTTGGGTGGTTGAATGTTACCAGATAAATCATGGATTGTTTGGAAAAGGCTCGAATGGTTGCGAGACGCCGGGTTCACCAAGTGAACCAATGACTGAGCGAATGTCGGAACCGTAAAACCCTGTGGTTTACTGCTCTAGAATAAGGATTAATGAGAATATATTTTTGAAAATACGTGTTTGGTCGAGGATTAAATTAAATTATTTGTTTGATCATTAGCCCATGAGCTAATTTTTTTGATGTATGAGTTGTATAATTACACAAGATGATTGTGTGATTTGAATTATGCGAGTATATCTAAGGTTTTATACATTTGCATGTGATTAGATCAGATTGAACTCGCACATGCATTCCATATGCACTGAACACTTAGATTATAGAAGTGAGTGCATGAGATGAGCAGCAGAAAAGGTCTCTGAGGTAGTCTCAGCACATACTCATCTGAGGGTAGTCTAAACCAAAATACCACCGTCTGAGCGCCTCAATTGATATTCACCTGAGGGTAGTCCACAAACAACAATATATCACCGTCTGAGCGCCAATTGATATATCTCTGAGGGTAGTCCACTAAAGATAACATCTGAGATGGTCCACAATTTATAACACACTCCGGGAGGGTAGTCCACAAATGTTCATAATATTCTCATACGAGGCTTAGGCGAAAGGTGGAGAGAGAGTCTGGAGGACTCTGATCTGAGTTGGTCATGAGACATTCAAGCAGATCATGCATTTACTTGAGTGTGTGTTTAAATTAGAACAGACCGCACTTAGGTGGTGAGCCCACTTAGGCGCATTCTCATCGAGCATTAGCTCACCCTCGTGGGACCCCTTGGCTGTGCAATGTGGAGCGTATGGTGAGACAATTTTTGGTCCTAGATAAATGAAGTTCTAGAAGAAAGTCGGAATGTGGCTTGGTGGTTTACATGTATTAGAATTTAGTATTTTAATGTTGTATAAGAGTGAAAATATTAAATCCTGTAAACTATAGGATGGTAGCTGGATTCATAGTCGTAGTGGCATATCGAGAATTGTCACGGGCCCAAGTGGCCGACGATATATGATTGACTATACTGATCAAGCCGACAAAGCCTACGCAGTGTTTCATTCTCCGCAGAGCTCCCACAAAGAGACCCCGCCCGATTTTTCCGGCACGCTCTGCAACCCGACATCCACTTGTATTCCGCGGCCGACTGCTATCAACTAGACCGGCTCAGCTGCCACAAATTGGTATCGAGCTTAGGCATACGGTCATCTAGGACCCGGTTTGGGTATCCATCACCACAAGGTGGTTTGATGTGGTATAGGCATATGGAAACCTATAGATTGAGGATTCGGGCTTAGGCCGTCAGTAAGAACATCGCCAATTAGTGTGGTTCGATGTCGAGTTTAGGTATGAGATTACCAGTGAATCACTGACAAAACTAGGACACTACATGCAGTGTTTGCGTGTTTTGTGTGATTTGATGTGAAATGTTGTGTGAATGTTTGATGAACGTGTATACCATGCCAGGAGTTGTGAAATGTTTCCAGGTGCTTGGTGATTAGCACATGTGAAAATCTTTTCGGAGTTTTACAAAGGAGTAAACCGAAGCATAAATAAAAGAAATAAATTTTTATAAATTTATTTGGTTTATTAAGAAATGAAAAATAAATTTCATAAAATTTATTTGCTTGTAGGTGAAGAAATTTAATTTTAAGGTTTTACATGTAAAACTGAAGAAAAATTAAATAAATAAATTTTACTAAATTTATTTGGGTTGTTGGAAAATGAGAAGAAATTTTAAAGCAAAGAAAATAAATTTTATAAATTTATTTGGTTATGAGGTGAGAAAATAATTTTCTAAGGTTTTATATGGTGTAAAACTGAAGAAAAGTGAAGAAAATAAATTTTTAGAAATTTATTTGTGTATTCTGGAAAAAAAATGGGAAAAGTATTTTTGTGTCTCTAGTAGCAAATATGGAAAAAAATGTATACTTATAGCTGGGTATTTTTCCAATAGCATGTGAAAAAAAATGTATATATAGACAAGATTTTCCAAAGAATTTAAAAGGAAAATCGCTTCAAGAAGTGCGTAGAACTGTTTTCGCATCGCTCAATTGTATTGTGAATTTTAGAGTTGCAAAGTCTTAAAATTGTATTGCAAGAGACCTGAAAATTGTAGTGAAAATTGTATTGCAATACAATTTCAGAGGTGCAAGAGAAGAGGGCTTTGTGGTCAAGTAGAAGTGCTAGATTGTATTGTGTAAAGATAGGAGGAAATTGTATCGCAAGTCGAAATTGCACAGAACTCCTAGGTTGCTTGGTTCAATGTGTAGCCGGCAAGAGAGGCAAGTGGGTTAGAATTAGCTAAAACAGATAATGTATTGTATCAGAATGGGTGTGGTAGCGGGTTAGATCAGACAAACAATTTGTATTATATCGGACTCAGATAGAAGAAACATTGTAACATACAAGAGTGTATCAAGGGAAGGAAGTCGAAAATTGTATTGCAATATAGTAGTGCAAAGAGTGAGAATTGTGTTGCAATACAATTTTTATCAGGATTTAACAAAAGAATCCATGAACAAAGAAACGAATAGTAAAAACCGTGAACAAGAGAATTCGTGAATAGTAATCCATGAACAATAAAACTATGAATGTGAATCAGGAATGTGCGAACGCTGACTGTCAACCCGTGAATAGTAAATTTTAATTTTTTTAAAAATCAAATAAAATAAAATTTAATAAAATGAGACAAAGTTTTCTAAAAAATGAAATTTTCAAAATGAAATTTATGATAAAAATGTTTTAAATGTATAATTAATTGTCTTGCATTACTTTAAATGCAGGACAATGTGTATACACTGATTTATGTGTATGATTAGTGTCTCAGGGCTATGCTTATGCCTTAGAGATACTCAGACGTATTTAATTACTATTGAAATTGTGATTACAAGGACACATAAGAGGGAAATTATATGCATGGTGTAATGCGTATAGGAAAAAGGGTGAATGCTAAGGTTATGAACTATGACCTTAGAGATTTGGATACTGAAATGAACAAGAAAGCTTAGAATTTTATCGAAATAAATGAATTGAGTGGTTGGAATTTAGCACCACTTAGGAAATGAACTGTCGCTCATGGTCACAAGTCTATTAAGAATTGGTGACCGTGATTACTAGCCGGGACCGAAATGAAAATTAAATGATCTTGCTGCCATTGGAAATACGATGGCTAGTCGAGGACGAGACGTAGAGGGGAAGGCCCACTGTGGCACCGGTCGACACCGCCGCAGATTTGATAAGCAAGCCTTGCCGAGGCCGAGGTTACAACAAATGCTATCGCACGTGCCGGTATAGCGGTAAACAGAAGATCCTAATAACCCCAGAGGTTTAGCATGACATCTCGACATTCACAGGGGGAAGAGATCCGATGGTGGTAGACCATTGTCCATGCAGACGTGAAAGTGTTGTGAGGCTATGGAGATTACCCGACGCGATCTCGGATTAGACTAGCCATGCTTCTAGCCAGAGAATGAGGCCCAACATGGTGGAAATGGGCAAGGACCTCTCGAGACCTGGGGAGGAGCCATTTTATGAAGCCTCCCCTAGGGATTAGGCGAATAGGTATGATATGTCGAGGCTAAGTAGTTAGGATTCCTGGACTCTACTCACAAGTGGACCAGAATCATGGATGTTAGAGTTCTGAACATAGTCATCCGGGCTGGATCGACCGACACCTGCGTGGCTGTTATCGATCAGGAGCGCAGAGAGTTAACACACGCAGACTTGCACTCGGTGGTATTTCATGCAGCACTATATTTCGCTCCAGACAAGATACGAGTCCAGTGTCAGGATACTTAGCGGGTCAATAGCGAGCCTCAACAGAGGACGAGTGAGAGACCGACTTCAGATCTACCCCTGCAGTGTGCAGTATGTGGATGTCTCTTCCAAATGAGCTACCCGGATCGCTTCCACAGAGGTAGTCGGGAGCAGGTCGAAAAACGCTGTGTGTATAATGAATCGCCTACAGCGCAAGCACGGAGTCTCAAGTAATATAACAGACTCAAAGTACTCTGAGCATCGATCCACAAGTGAAAGCGACCGAATTACGTATGCCTCCGCTTTCTCGCACAATATATGAATAAATGATTTTAGGTAAAATTTAAGTAAGGAAACTATAATCAAGTTATTGATTCTAGTGAATTAATGGTGTGGGCGCTTAGGTTAAATCTCCCTATCACGCTCAATGGATTACTTTTCTAAAGATATCATATTCAATATATTCAGAATATGTCAATGGCGAGGTGATCTTGCCTCTACGATATCCTCTCTCAAGGTATATCCGCCTATCTCGTGAATAGAATCGGTATATCTCTATCTCGACTCTCTAGATTCGAAATGCTTAAATGTTCTAACCTCAAAATGCCACCTTCAGGTTCGAATATCTCTATTAACCGACCGGCTAAAGGCTACTTATCTAAATCAATACCTTATCTCGACCCTTGATTTCCAAGGCGATTATGCTAACATTGCCACATTAACATATAATTGAAAATGCGTGTATAGAGTAGATGTGGGACAAATTAATAATAACCGAATAACATGAAAGATCAAAATCCATTGTACGTGGGGTTTGGTGTAACCACAGAAAGAGATCTAGAGCATGTGGAAGAAAAGATGAAGCGTTTAATAAAGAAGACATCGTCTAATATCCGAAAATATCCGAAAAATGAAAAGCGTTACAATTCTCGGGCACTTCCTCGAAGTCGAGTGTCACTGCTCTCGAAACACAATGCCTCAGTTAATCTGTACTCCGATACAATTTGAGCCATCAGTACATTAAATGATGAGATGCAGATTTTGTGACCCGGCGATCGCGGCGATGAGGGCGTCGCGACGATGGGGGCGTCGTTAACCTGCGCTAATTGACCCGGCGTCGCGGCGTCGCTGGCGGTAACCCGCGTCGCGGCGTGTGATCCCTCGCCCTGCTCCTCATTGTTCCCAGCTGCTTGAGTTGTTCTTGCCGCTCAATTTGAACACAGTAACCACACAGGACACAAAATCAGGGATCTAGCCAAAAACTATAAGTACTATAAAATAAATGTAAAATGAAGAATCAGAGTGTAAATGAGTGTTTAGACTCATCACACCCGAACAGTTTCTTGCTTGTCCTCAGCGAACTGACTCCCAAACGGGACACACACACGGGCATAATAATGTAACTAACACTAAGACGGTGATGCATATCTTTGAAAAATAGGGGATCAATTTGGGTGACTCACATACCTTTGTTTTTGCTCGATCGTTGGTGAATGCATCACGAATCTTTGACTTCGGTAAATTCGGTGGGAGATAGGTGAAAGCCCGACTAGTGCATCAAATCAGTGGTGTTGATAGCCTTTCCCAGGAAATCCTATATGCTTATAGTGAATGACCTCGAATATGCCTAGGTTCCGATACCCCCAGGCAAAGCTCAGCCCACCTATTAGGAAGCGAACTAGACAAGGATAGGAACACACCCATTTATTTATGTCCACATGCCTAGAAATGTCTATGTACGAAAACAAAATGGAAGAAGATCTAGTGCGAAGTTTTAGCAGTGTTTCTGTGTGAAGTCCATTGGTTACTCCCACGATTAGTTAGGGCACAGTCATTGAAATTCCTTCAAACTTCACCCGAGCACTCAACCAAACTCAAGGGCCCTAAGTTGCGTGAATGATCCATCTTTGTCCCATGTAGCCCCGGAGCGGTGAAGTCGATGACTCCCCACGACCCCGGTTGGTTTCCGGGGCATTAGGCTTTGATAGGCCCCTCAGTCTGTGCCCGGGATTCCGATTGGATGATCCGGCTTATTCCTATGCATATACCTATTTTTGTCATATTTCTTTTTCTTTCACTTTTTCTATTGTTTTTGTATTTTCTCTTTTGGTTGGGGGCTCGATGGCAATCCTCTTTTGATTAGGTGTCCGTCCTTTCAGATGGTTTGGATCTCCTGAGTTGGTCGAACTTTAGTAGTTGGTTCGGTACCTATGCATACTACGAAAGTCACTAGTGTGAGTGTGATAGGGTTTTGAGAAGCCCCAGTTTCTTAACTACCGGAATTGGTTCACTAGCCGCACCGACTATTCAACCTAATGTGCCAGGAGGCATCAACAATGTATGCGGTTGAGCAAGTTTATAGTGAACTTCGATCCACGATTGATTCTCAGTATCCAAAATGGCTTTACATGTATCACGATCACTACATGCAAAAATGTCCTAAAACATGAAACAACTAACATGACCCATCAACATGAAAGTGCGATGCAAAATAAGCCAAAACTAAACCTAAACACCAAATGGCTAGTGCAATCTTAAAACAAACCACCCAGCTAATGCGGAACACCTTCAAGACTACATACTACTAAAACCAACACAACAATAAACAAGCACAAAAACATAATGCCCAATCTACACCCACCCCCCAGACAAAGATATCCGATGTCACTCGCGGTAAAGATATCAACAATAGAGTAAGAGGACTCCCGAAGATCAACTGCGATTGGAAGTGGTGGAGGCGGTGGAAAGACGAGAAGGTGGGTGAAATTTGGGCTGCATAGGCGCCTTCTTCTTTGTGGGAATGATGGCCTGATTGGCCGGGGACGTCGCATGTCGGCCAGCAGCCTCCATATCTGGAGTAACGAGGACTCGGTGCTCTGAGTCAAATCCGGGATCATTAGCGCTCAGTGAGTAGGGCTGGGTCCTCAAGATCTGGTGAAGGAGGAGGGAGAAGCTTGGCTACTGAAATTTCTTTGGGAGTGTGTGGTGGAAGTGGTCGAGATGAGGGTGGTGGTGGAAATTGGGTGAGACCGGGCGGCCAATGTCCTCTGGGTGTCGCGGGGAATCAGCGAGCGAATGTCGGGAAGCTCGTCCTCGTCGAGGGCTGACGTCGTAAACCCCACCGGGTTGCGGGATGCCGGTGTCCCAGCGGCCGATATTGCCTTGATGAGGATGAAGCGGGCCTCGTTAATCGTCGAGGGCACCGGCTTTGTTTACCTGAGCCAAATATCGAAAAAGTGCCCCGGACCATCTTCGCATCCGGTTATGGAGGATGGCATCCTCATTAACGACAACCGAATGGGATATCCTGGATGATGGCGAAGTTGAGCAAGGAACGCTGGGTTGTCACCTCACACACATTCGTCGTCGGGATAAGACGCGAAGTGATGAAATGATGCCAAACCTTGGGAATGTAGGCCAAATGCTTGGCCTTGAAGTGTCGCATGGCCATGCTGGTGATCCTCCACTCACCTGACGCTGCGTTGTCTGTGAGGATGACCCTCATAGTAGTCGGGATGCTCGTAGAGGTGATCGAAAGGTCCCGTTGGGACATACTCTAGGCCATAGAAACTATTGATCGACTATGCTGATCGACCCGATGCTCCTCGCCTCTGACCTTTTTGAGGACATGGGAAGCGGGTTGGCGTCGATTCTCGAACTACGCTCATTACTTGGCTGGACGAGGGGTTGGCATAAGGCCGCCACCTTAGCCTCGGTGTCTTTCTAAAGAAATCATCGGGGTGATAGAGCCCCCTTCTCCTTAATGAGATGGTTTGCAAATTGTCTTCGATCCGGTAGTCATGATTATAAAAGCGTGAGGCATCGGGCGTGGGAGTCGGGTCCTCGGCGGCGGAGGCTCACTTGGCAGGCAGCCATCTTGCGGACATACTAACCTAGACAAAAAATCGAACTAGCCGCACCCACGAAATCAAACTAAATATTACCTATTATTTCAATAGCTGAATGGGACTCAAAAGACACTAGGAACCTAGCTAACCAGAAATGAATTCCTAAAAGACCTCCTAGACTACACAAAAAATGCACCAAATGAACCCTAGACTCTTGCCTGTTTAGGAATCGGGCACAGTGGTGGGAATGCCCTTATGACCAGCCCAGCCAAGAGGGTGACTAGGTGGTCGTGATCAGAGGGATCTAATGGTGGGATGGGAGCTTTCCGACGGTCAGAGTGAAGGCTGGGATGCGGGGGACTAGGGTTTCGATGAGTGGTGTGTGAGTGAAGAGCAGAATGAACTATTCTTGGGCTAAAACGGGGTCACGTCCATGACTGTGTGCGGGTTCATCCATGACGTGGCGGAGGATGGATTTAATCCACGTCGCGACGTTGGAGTTCACGTCGCTGACGTGGCAGTCTGATAAAATGACGTCGCGGCGTGGAGGATGGCGTCGAGCGGCGTGAGCGCGCAAATCCGCGTCGCGGCGTGAAAGACCGCGTCAGCGGCGTGACGGAGGGAATACAACGGCGTCGCGGCGTGAAACACACGTCAGCGGCGTGACGGAGGGTTATTATTTTAACGTCGCGGCGCTGAAAATACCGCGTCGCCCAGCGTGACCAGAGGATGTTAATTTGGCGATCGCGGCGTGGAAATCCGCGTCAGCGGCGTGACGGAAAATTCGAGCATGTTGAAACTTTCACGAACATAGACCCCTCCGTACTTGTGACTCCTATTAACATGTGCATAGTTGGAGCGAATCACTCCCACGACACACTGCGCGCATCCGCAATAAACAAATAAGCGAACATACCAATCACAAATACTTGCCCGACAACCTAAAATCGCGAAGAAAATAAACAATAGAACTTGGAGCCAAGAAGCAAGGGAAAGTTTAAGAACATGGGTTACCTCCCGAAGCGCTATGTTTAATGTCGTTAACTCGGCGACCACAGATCTCATTGTGCAAGACACTTAGGATAAAGCGAAATGCTTATGCGCATCCTTATAGTGCTCACACTTGATATAAGGTGGATGAAATACTCTTACATGTACCCTTGCCCCTTCTGGGTTATCTTCACATGCACTAAGCGGTTTTATCCACTGAGAATTTTTCTCATCGCCTTGCAAAATCTGCAATGTCTTTGAAGTTCAGAGATATCTTCATTTGTGTGATTAATGCGGATGCTTCATGGGTTTGAGAAATACATGGAAAGTGATTTAGATCTCCTTGGACTCTCAATTTGAGTTCTACCCTCTTGCACATTGATTTGAGCTTTTCCGGGCATTTAGGAAGAGATGCACCCGGTATAATGGGAGCAATTAGACCGCTTCTTCCATGTCCCGAGAATGACAAAGTCAGTTGGGAGGAGACGAATTGCAACTTTACTAGGACATTTCGATTATACCAGAGGATGTTGGTGGGACACATCACGCAAGTTGCAAGCGGTTGTAAATCGATTTTGGTTCCCGACTTCGACGCACCCAAGCGTCAGTGGCATCGAGTTGATCTTGCTCCCCGGAAGTCACACGGGCTTTCCCGAGATACCGATTCCCAGCAATTATCAGCTACGGATCTTGAAGTTTTGGAGGAAGCTTCTTTTTGCGGGATGGCCTTGCATTCCTCGATTAAGGCCGATAGTCGTGTACTCAAAACTACTTCTTACTAGCGAAGATCTTTCATGAATTTCACGTAACTAGGCGTGTTTTCCCGAGTGCCTCCCGAAAAGGGTATATTAATATGTAGCTTCTTGAAGATGTCGAGAAAGCTTTGCAAATTGCTTCTCTAACTTGCCTTTCTTCAACCTACGAGGATACGAATTGGTATGACGGGTTCATGTTTTTGTGCTGTTTCGTTATTCCTTCCACGACTTTATTATCCTTGGCTCCAGTATCTCGGGTTGCTCATCTGCATACGGTCCTTTGGGATGCTTTGGTCTTATCCTTTATTTTCTAGTTCTCATTATCAGTTTGTGGCCCCGAGTTACCCAATTCTCTTCCACTCCTTAGAGTACAGTGGCCTTCTGATATTCTTTCCGCTGCCATACAGGGTTTGCCTGCAGATTGCTTGGTAGTGAACCACATTGCCCTTCCGGTGTCGATTGGCCATTTGTTATCGTACCTCAAATTTCTCAAGCGTAGCGGTTATTCCGGGTGGGTTGCTCTTTGCTGCATATTCGCCTTGGTCTCATTCATGGCGGTGTGTGAGGTGAGCATCGCAGGCGAGGGCTTGTTCCGTCGGCTTTTTTCTCAGGTGGTGGCTCACTAACTCGATTAGATGGCATATTGTTCTGATTGTTCCTCCATCCATACCCTTGATTGTTCTGACTGTTCGGATTCTGATTAGTACGCCACCCTTGGCCTTGATTTTGATTCTGGTAGTTGTTTCCCCATCGATCCTTCTTCTTTGTGGTTGGTCCCAGCGTGAACACGGACACATGCGGGCTTATCAGCGGAAGGATTTTACGGCGACATTCCACTACTATCTTTGTCCTCCGCGGAATTCTGACTCCCATGGAGTGAGTGCGTATGGCATGTCTTTGTTCCACTGTTTGTTTATTTGGCTGCATTTGTTTAGTCGGGTGAGCCACATGATTTACCGGATTGTTGAGGGTGCATTATGCATTCTCCTGCAGGTGTTTACTAGTGTAGCCCCTTCTCTGGGCCAGATTAGTGTTGGTTCGCGACATCTTCCAATATCTCATCACGCACAGTGCGTGGTTTCTTCATCGGATCCTCCCGGTGAGGCATCTATCATTGTTAGTTGCATTTCTCAGACCATTGTAGAAGGTATGGACTTGCATCCATCTGGTTAGTCGGTGGTGAGGACATATGCGCAATAATTCATGAAACCTGTCCCATGCCTCTGCCAGGTTCTCCCCCTCTAGTTGACCAAACGTATTGATCTCTTGCACAAGTTGTGCAATTTCGAAAGGTGGAAGAACTTGGTCGAGAAACTTTTCTGTATGATGGATTCCATGTAGTGATGGAATCACGGTGGTTATTTGGTTAGCCAAATGTTTGGCTCTATCACCGTGAAAGTGGGAACAAATGTGAAATCTTAGAGCTTCTTGATGGCTTTCTGTTATATGATGGTATCGCAAACGAGGAAGTTGGTCAAATGCATGTTCGGATTCTCATGGGGTAGTCCATGGAACAGTATGTTACGGAAACATGTGCTTGTGTGACTTGATTGAAATTGTTGCTTAGTCCCGATTAGTAGATCGATCGGTATGCGAACAGCGGTAGTGGTAAAACAAACTCATCCCCAATAGCATGTAAGGATCGTGCGGTTGTATAACAAATGGCACAGGCGCAGTTCTATTTATGCTTCTCTGTGGTTCGGTTGTTCAAGCGCGAAAATCTTGTTCTTCGGTGTTTTCCATGACTATTGAAGTTTTAATCTGTTATGTTTTACTACGTTCGTAGCGATAATGCGAAGTCTTTAACAGGATCACCTGATGTTGATTAATTCGATTTTCTTGTCGCATGTACTCCATTTGAAACACATGCTACTTGATAACACACAAACTAAAACCTAATTACCGGCTACTTGTAAAAATAACAAAAATAAAAAGAAAAATTCGATTACTATCTATGTGCTCACTTCTCACATATCAATTTAATAGTTCCCGGCAACGGCGCCAAAAGCCAGCGAGGCCAGCGCTGGTGCATGTATAATGGTCTGTCGTAGAGTACGCGTAACACTAGAAGTAATATAGTGTACTTAAAGGGAATGCAGGATGTCGATCCACAGGGAAAGGTGAATTGACTACAGAGGTTCTGCTTTGGGAGCAGATATCAGATAAATGATTTTAGAATTAAAAAATTTAAGTGAGAAACTTCTGACTAATTTATTGATTCTAGTACTAGATTAGTGTGGGCGCCTAGGGTTCAAATCTCCCCTATCACGTTCAATGGATTACTTTTCTAAAGATATTGTTATTCCAATATATTTGTAATATGTCAATGGCGAGGCAGTCTTGCCCTCGAGATATCCTCTCTCGAGAGTATATCGCCTGTCTCGTGAATAGAATGAGTATATCTCTATCTCGACTCGGTATTCCGAAATGCTTAAATGTTCTAACCTCAAATGCCACCTTAAGGTTCGGAATATCTCTATTAACCGAATCGGCTAAAGGCTACTCTACCCAAATCCCTGAATACCCTCATCTCTCGAATCTCGGATCTCCAGTGCGATTATGCTAACATTGACGACATTAACATATAATTGAAATGCGAGGTATAGAGTAAGATGTGACAAATTAATAACTATTGAATAACATGAAAGATCAAACTTTAATCCATTTATGCGTGACGGGGTTTGATGTAACCACGAAAGATCTAGAACATAATGGAAAGAAAAGATGAAAGCATTTAATAAAGAGAGGCATGCGTCTAATATCAGAAAATATCACGAAAAATGAAAAGCGTTACAATGCAGGGCACTTCGAAGTCGGTGTCACTCTGCTCGAAACACGTGCCTCCGTTCGTCGCCTCCGATACCACAATTTTGAGCCATCAGGTACTTTAAATGATGAGATGCGGATTTTGATGGCACGTGTCGCGGCGATGGGGCGTCGCGACGTGGGGACGTCGTTGACTTCTGCATTGTTGACCGACGTCAGCGGCGTGTCTGTTGGCGTCGCGACGTCGCGACGCGTGTGCCATCGCGGCCCCGTGTGATCCTTCCCTCGCACACTCCTCATTGTTCCAAAAACTGCTTCCAAAAGTTGTTCTTTTCGCTCCATTGAACACCTTAACCACCGAACCTAAAATCGGGGATCTAGTGAAAAACTATAAAATTACTATAAAATAAATGTAAAAATGAAGAATCAACGCGAGTGTAAATGAGTGTTTTAGGCACTCATCAGTAGTAGACTTCGGTATCGAGTTACACCCTAGTACTTCACCCATCTCTATGACTCCGCATAGGATGGCACCAGTTGAGTTTCGGAACTCGAGTCGATTCACAGAGCTATTGGACAAGGGTTTATCGGCCCAGAGCACTTCACCATGGGCGCTCGGGTTCTATTTCTGCGAAGAAAGAGGGCAGAACCCTTCATTGCGTGACTTCTGACGGAGTTGAGCAGGGGTTATGATCGGAATCGGTACCCATTACCCAGAAGTTGATGATTTGTTTGATCAGTTGAGAGAACGCGAGTCTGCCCCGAGATGAACCTTGCTTGGTTACCATCGGTGAGGGTTAGGGAATATAGATATCCTAAGGCGGCGATTTAGGGCGCGTTATGGGCACTTTGAGGGTTACGGTGATGCCCTTGGTTGGCGAATGCGCCCGGCGATCATTCATGGATCTCATGCATGCCATTCGACCCCATCACAGATCCGGTTTGTGTGGTCTTCGTGGATGACATTTTGATCTACTTGATCAGTGGGAGCATGGTATCATTTGAGGATTGTTACAATTGTTGAGAGACCATCAGGCATGCGCAAGTTCGGTGGGAGGTGAGGTTCCCAGCTGCGGGGTGAGATTTTTGGGACACGTGGGTGTCAACGTCGAGGTGTCGGTCTCGACCCGGAAGGTTGAGCGGTGATGAGTTGGTAGGAAGCCCAGAATGTCAATCTACGAGACACGAGTTCTTGGGATTAATTTGGGTATTCTGAGGAGATTCAAGAATGGGCTGAAGTCGTTCATTCGGGGCAGGATTGTAGGATTTCGCATACGGGACATGGACTCCATGGTTGGGGCGGCCCTGACCATAGAGAGAGAGATTGAGGATACTTGGAACACTCGGGATACGGGTGTTGGTAGTAAGAGGGAGGATCAGCTTTCTCCTAGTTCGGGAAGAGAGCGAAGACTACAGCTCACACTAGTTTTAGGACTAGGGCCGAGGATTAGGCATGGTGAAGCGGGATTGCCACGAGAAGCGGGGATCCCAGACTTTGGGACAATGCGGTCAGGTTGGCGAGTAGGACGGGAAAATTATCTGAGTTTATTCCTCCGCTTTGATGCGGGTCGGAGGAACCCGAGTTTCGAATTTCGAGTGCTATACAAGCACTCCCGACCTGAATTGGCCAAAGGGCGGAGTGTGGGTGAATCCCGAGACGGTCGAGTTGCGCAGTGGAAGCGTAGTGGACCTTAGGGTGGTAGACATATTGGTTGTTGATGTCAGGCTTGACATGGATGAGTTGACAGCCATCGAGTTGTCAGTAATTGAGACCTTAGCTGGGTTGTCATACCGACATGGCATTGGATTTGGGCTTGAGGTTCAGTTTGAGATCAAATATAGATATTCTCCACGGGTAGCGTGACGATGGGTCGGGATTATGAGTGAGAGATCTCGGTCTGCTCATGGTGGACCGGGAGTGGGTGTCCTGCGAGTATGGCATAATTATTCGTGTGCCGCGGTATCATCGCGTCGGAGTCGGGTGTGGGTGCCGCGATACGGTCATTCACCACTCTTGGTGAGTGTGGATTGGGTTTGTCTTTAGGGCTACGTCGATGAGACTCATAGTTCGATTCAGTGAATGAAAAGTAATTAAAGTGTGTGGGGCAAAGCAAAGAGGGGGTCGTTAATCCCCTAAGGTGAGAATCCTGGAGTTATAGTGTAAGAGACCCGAGAAGATATCCCGAATTTCTGTGAGAATGTAATAGGCTTGAAGTGTAAGCCGAAGAGTTATGCTGCCCAAGATGAAAACCCACGGACAGGTTATCACGTAGACTTAGAGTTGAGTGATAGGAGTCAGGAGTGACTCGAGATTTGGATACCCCTTTGGAAATTGCATTGGGAGTTGTTGAGGCGAAGCGAGAGGCTCGGTATGGATGTCATTCATGACATGGACTAGGTTGACGGTCCATTGGATTGTCAGTGATTGTGACCTTGGGAAGGTTAGTGTTTACACACCAAGCAAGGGTTGTGTAGGGTTACGCGTTATATGGATTATATACAGGTGTTAGAGGACATGTTGTGAGCATGTGTCCTGGGTCATAAGGGTAGAGGAGCATTTGCCCTTAGTAGGAGTCATCTCAACAACGGTTCTGATGAGGTATACGAGGATGTGTAGTATGAGTCATTGTGTGGGAGGCTATGTAGGTCACCGTTAGGTTGGGCCAGGAGTGGGAGAGAGTGCATCATTTGGTCTGATACGATTAGAGTGACTACAGAAGGTGAGCTTGATGCGATAGCGTCTTCTCGCGACTAGAGCCGGCGGAGGAGCTATCTTGAATGCGTCGACCATAGGATTCGAGGTTGGTGATCGCGTTTCTTTGAAGGTGGGGTTCTAAGAGGAGGTGGTCGGGTTAAATGACATAGGAAGCTATCGCGAGATTCATTGGACCTTCGAGATACTCGAGAGGGGATGAGCCAATGGCGTACCCAGGTTGGCTTTCTGCCCGGCATGTCGGGTGTCCACGGGTGTTTCACATCTCCGTACTCTGGGAAATATCTCCCGGATCCATCTCATGTGGTGGATTGGGGATGAATTAAGTTGACAACGATGAGACCTTTGAGGGAGGGACGATTATTGCATTTTGGATATGGCCGTGATCGGGTGCTGCGGCCTTGAGGCCAGGTGAAGCCCAGTGAGGAGTGCTATGGCGGCAGCGTGGGTGGAGGAGGAGTCAGCGTGGGAGGCGTGAGGACACGATGCGGGCCACCTATCCACACTTCTTGTTTAGGGATGAGGTCTGGGGTTTAAACCGTTTGAGATTTAAATGACTGTTTACATGCATGGTAGAGTGCGCGTTGCATATGCATGTGCGTGATTATGGGTGTCTGAATTTCGGGACCGAAATTCCTTTAAGGAGGAGAATGTAAGACCAGGAATTCAATTACGGAATGAGGGGAAAAATATTAATTTCGATTACAAGAATTGTAATTTAGAGTTAAATCGAGGTCTTCTCTGTAGATCTCGGATGACAAAAGCAGTTCCAGTAGAATATAGTCTCGTAGAAATCTAGCTAGCACGTAAAATTCGTCAAATTAAGGAAAATTTAATTAAACCACGTTTTGAGGCATCGCGATTCGAATGCGAAGTAAAGCGATTTTAGTTTGTGGCAGAAGTCATATATAGCTTACGTGCTCATGTGCCATAAGTGGTATGAGTAGAGAAATGATGAAAATGGACCGGCCGAGATAGTCTGAATATCAGTCAGGGTAAAGAGGACTATAAGGGTCATTTTGGAATTTGGTTTAAGTCACTAAATGACAAAATAGTAAATAGTTATCTTCCCCAAATGTTAAAGGAATAAAGCATTGAGGAGAATTTGGTCCAGTGCCAGGGTGGCAGAAGTTAGAAGAGAAAGTAATCTCTCTAGAATGGTGGCGATCAGGCCCAGTCGGGTCTTCGGGACAAGAAGGAGAACTGCTCTCCGTGGAGAGGGCTTCGCGTGGGTACCAGAATTATGGAGTTTCCTCAAACTCCAAGAGGTAGGGGTTTCTCCCTACTTGAGTTTTACTCTCATTTTAAGTGTTTCTGAATGTTTGAGGTGAATGAGGCCTTGAGGGACCGTTTGATGATTCCAAATCTGCAGGCCAGAGGTGTTAATTTTAAAACCCACGTGGGCTGATCCGTGGTATCACGGTTATTAGTGATTGAATGTTGCATTTTGTGATAAATCATGGATTTGTTTGGAAAAGGCCGGGAATGGCACGTGAATCTTTGATTTCACCCGAGTAGACGATGACTTGATATTGAATGTTGGAGCAGTAAACCTAGGGTTTCTTGTTCCCTAGGAATAATGACAGAATATATTTTCGGAAAATATGTGTTGAGTGGAGTGATTTAAATTAAATTACTCGTGTTTGATCATTAGCCCAGTGAGCTAATTTTTGATGTATGTTGTATAATTACACAACATGATTATTGATTTGAATTATCTGTGTGATATATTCTGTATTTTATACATTGCATGTGAAATTGAAGCGTATTAGGCCTTCATACATGCATTCCATATCTGCTTCCAGAACACCCTAGGATTATAGAATGAGTGCATGAGATGCGTCAGGTTCGGAGGGTAGTCTAAAAATATTAATTATCGGAGGGTAGTCCAAACTAAAAATATCAATCGTCGGAGCGGCCCAATTGATGATATTCGCCAGAGGAGTGATCCACAAACAAATAATATATCAATCGTAAGGCATTAATTGATATATCTCGGAGGAGTAGTCACTAAATATAACATCAGATGGTCACGTTTTGCAACATCGGAGGGTAGTCCACAAATAAAACATAATATTCTGGCATACGAGGTAGGCGGAGTGTGAGAAGAGTCGACGGACTCGGGATCGAGTTGGTCATGTAGACATTCAAACGGATCATGCATTTACGCGTGTGTGTTTAGAATTAGAACATTGCACTTAGGTGGTGAGTAGCCCCTGCCAGGGGCGATTCTCCTGCGAGCATTGCTCGCGGGCCAGTGGGACCCCCCTTTTACGAGATACGGGGAGCGTGCGAGGGGGCATTTCGTCCTAGAGAATTTGAGTTCTGAAGAAAGTGAATGTGGCTTTGTGGTGGTTTACATGTATTAGAATTCGAGTATTTTTAATATGTTGTATGAGTGAAATATTGTAACTCTTATAACTGTAGGATGTAGTTGGATTCATAGTTGGCTATGTATTGAGGAATTGTTTATGGGCCCAGTGGCCGTATTGGATATATATGGACTATATTGAATTTGCTTGGGACAGGTTTCAATACAGGTGTTTCATTCAGGTAGAGCTCATACCGAGGAGACTACGTTACTACAGTGTGTTCGGGTAACTTGGCATCCATATGTTACTCCAGGTTGTGGTTAGTCAAACGGACCAGGTTTGGGGCGTCACATTTGTTCCTAATTTGCTACTAGTTTGGAGCTGATTTGTTCCTGATTTTGTGACGCCCCAAATCCCGGGGGTCATTTTTTTACATTTTTTTTTCGTTTCCAACACACCACATATTCAACATAATTTAGTCCTTTTCTGTTTTTAGGAAGCAGAGAACAGCCAAGGCATATATTTTTTCATGAAATCTGAGTTTAATTACAACTCTTAAATTCATAAAATTACAGAAAATGGGTATACGAAAAATTTACAATATACAAAACAAAGGCATTTCTGGCAGCACTAATACCTGTGAGGAATCTTAGTGAGCCTAAATCCATCAAGATACCTCCGGTACCTGAAATGGTTTTCCCCGCGCATAGTGAGCAATGTCACCGGTAGAAAGCTGTCGCATGAGGGCTAGGCTAAGTGCACATGCAATGCCATGTTCACATTTTCACACACATTCAAGTAAAAATATGCAGATTTCTACATGAATGTCCACATCCAAATCTCATGCCTCGATTCCTCACCGACTTCCTCACACATGCATTTTTCCATGTATGAAAACTATTTCCTAAACAAAAGATTTTTGTTTTAATTCTCATGAAGCTTCATTGGATAGACTCCAGTAAATGTTGGACCAACCTCCGATATTTTATTTTAATTTTTAGACAAATTCCGATAAAACTGTGGACAACCCTCCAATATATTTTATTGGACAGACACCGAAAATCATGGTGGACAACCTTTCGAGAAAAACCTTTTGTTCAAAGTCATGTCGTGCACTCACACCCGAAATACGTGATGTCCTATGCTGCGTGAAATACAATATTCTTGCATGAGGTGTTTTTACTTGTTACATGCATGCATATATACAAACATTATTCTCACAAAATTGCATGTTATTCAAAACAAAGAATTAAATCATGGCTTGGATTTTTGTCAAATTTTTAGCTCAAAAAAAAAAAAAAAGCATTTCTACATTATATTTTTCACACTAAAGGCATGTTATTCAAACAGAGATTTAATCATCGCGAGTGGCTTTGTCTGAATTTTGGCTCGAGAAAAAAAACGATGCATTACTTCCATTTTTCACACAAAGCGCATGTTATTCAAACAAGAATTAAATCATGCAAATTGGATTTTTGTCTAGATTTCTAGTTCAGAAAACAACATGCATAATATGACATTTTCACACTAAAAGCGCGCATATTAACGAGAAGAAAATAGACATCTGATAAGATTTTTGTCGGATTTCTGGCTCGAGAAAAAAAACAGCATGCATTACTTCCTTTTTTTTTTCACACAAAAACTGCATGTTATTCAAACAAGAATTAAATCATGCAAATTGGATTTTTGTCCAGATTTCCAATTCAGAAAACATCATGCATAATAAGCATTTTTCACACCAAAAGCGCATGTTGTAAACTAAGAAAATAGACATCTGGCCCCAGATTTTTCTTTCCAGGTTTTCTAACGAGCTTGACAGCATACGGTCAAGCAACACACATTCAACGGAGTTCAACTGCTCCCAAAGGTGGGTTTTGGAACCAAACGAACCGCAAGCCCACCGGTTGTTTCCAAACTGTTTTGAACCAGCCCTAATGTTAGGGCAAAGCTCCATGACCATTGAATGGCCTCTAAATAAAGGCATCCCAAGTAGGAGAAGAACCCTACCTCTTGGAGTATAGGCAACCTCCTTCTTTTCTTCTTTCCTTCTCCCTTCCTTTCTTTCTTCCTTCTTTTCTTCCTTTCTTTCCTTCCCTGCTTCTCTATTCAGGCTGATTTTTTCTCTTCCTCCTCAGCCACAAAGCTTGTTTGGGTGAGTATGGGACACTACCATAAGCCGGTTTGACACATGGCCATTACTAGGCCATGTGTTCTCCATGCCTTTAACTCATCCACTACCATGCTCATGCATGAGAGTGGCATGACACTTGGCTTCCTATAAAACCCGTGAAAATTTTAAATTTAAATTTTTCATAAAAAATGGGGCAAAATGGTAATTTACCGGAATAGTCTAGAGAAAAGTTTGGATTTTTCGAGATCTCGGATGACAAAATGGATTGCACCATTGGAATCATCTCGCAAAATCCAGCTACCCAGTCGAATTTCATTGAATTCTGAGATAGTCGGAATTTCATGTATTTCGAGGCAATGGTGTCGGGCGATACATGGCAAGCCATGTGGATGACACAAGGCAAGCCATGTGTCATAATGCATGGCATGCCATGTGTCATGCATGTCACTTTTGAAGCCTATATATATAGGGTTCCATTCAGTTAAATGAAGCGACAAGGAGAAGGAGGAGGAAGGGAAAAGAAAGGGAGGAAAGGAGAAGAAATGGAAAAAGAAAAGGGAAGAAAGAGGAGAGAGAGAGAAAAAGGAGGAAAGAGGAAAAGAAAGAGAGGAAAGAAGGAAGGAGTGTTGCGTAGTGAGTAGACCCGGACGACAAAGAACCGGAGCGCACTACAAGGGTAGGACCTCCTCTTACTGCAGTTGGCACACGCCCTAGGGGGTGTATGGCCAGCCTCGGGTTTCGATCAGTTGGGCGAATTTGTATGTTGTGTGGTTTGTTTGTGATTATGTGATGGTCAAGATCGGTTTCATGAGGTTTAGGATTATAAGCGAACATTCGGAGATGACCAAAATCCGAGACGGGAATGTAAGCGATGGGTGTGCCCAAATTTCCGCTTTACCCTTGAATGCGGTCACACCCGACCGGACGACCATAACTCGATATAGGAACTCCAATTTGCACGTTCTTGGACTCTACGGAGCTCGTTGAGTCTAGAATTTAATAGAATGAGGTGCAGCCGGCGTGGGCTAGACATTGGGCTGGAGTCACGGACAGTTGAGAATGAGTCCGTTAAGGTTCCGAGAACTTTGTTTCTGAAATTGGTTTAATATACGAAATGCTTTGCGCTATGTATAGCCTGAGTAAATTGCGTGTTGGATGTTTTTAGTGTGGTATTTACAAAAACTTGACTTTGGACTAGTTGGGAATTATTTAAGTGGCCAGTAGGATTTATGGCTAGATGGCTAATGTGTTGTGCCATAAGTTGAATAACACGAATATGTGAAATTATGTATGATATATAATGTGATAGAATGGAAAAATTATATGCATTAGAATTTGTATGGCCAAGCGTCACGATGTCTTAGCTTAAGAATATGAATTATAGCATTGCTTTTTTTTTTTTGGATAATTAAATTTATTACCAAGACGCCACAGAGCTCCTGACAAGACCAAGGCCCACGAGGCAAAACGGACGGCACCTCACATAAATATAGGAAGAGGGCATCGGCCGAAACAAAGGCAAGAAACACGACAACCAACCAAAACACAAGCCCATCGAGACACGGAAAAACCAGACACATGACTGACAAGAAACAACGAGGACCAATGAGTCAAGGACCGACCCGAGCGAAGGGCCACCAATCACAAGTCAGGAAGTTGATCTACCAGGTGCAAGAATATTAAGAGGGAAGGACCATCTCTCACACATTGATCTGTTTACAGGATTATCAACAACCTTCTGAAGACTAGATATACGTAGTCTAACATCATTACATATGAGGTGAAAAATATCATCAGTAGGAGAAAAGATGTTCTCATGAATTCTACTATTCCGATGACCCCACAGGTGATATAAAGTAGCACCCCACGCAATCCTCTTAGTGATAGAGCATAAAGACTTTCCCTTGGTAGCTATTACCCACAAGAATTAATTCTCCCAATTCCTCGGCATTCTAGAGTTCCCATACAACCTTAAAATCCTCAACCAAATACCAGCTGTGAAATGGCAACCGAAAAACAAGTGGTTCCTGTCTTTCAACATAAAAACTCATTAAAATACACCAAGACATGAGTTGGTGAGACCCCACTTGAGAAGCTTGTCCTGAGTAGTCAATCTGTCATGGATGGCCAACCAAACAATAAAAGCATGTCTCCTGATAGATTGGGGATACCAAATCGTATAGTGCCAGTTTACAACCGGCATTTTCGGTCTAAAATGGTTCCATGCAGAGCTAACAGTGAATTCCCCGGAAGGATCAAGTGTCCAAGAAATAATATCCTCTTTAGAGACATCAACCAGCATTATGGCATTACTTGCCTAAGTAATGGTTGGAATTATTTTATTAATACATGCTTGAATGATGTGTTGACATGAATGAAATGCATGCTTATGTGATATGCCGGTTGAATGTGGAATATTAACATGACATGCATATGTTGATGTTGAACTAAATATGAAATGTTGTGTGCATTGAACATAGTGTTCCATAGCACACATCAATGTACGGTGTAGAATGTCCATATGAGTCTTCAGCCACATTGGTCATAGGTTTGAGTGCGATGGCTGAAGTTCATTGCATTGGTGTGCGGTAACACCGCATTACATGGGTATGTGTACATGGTATTGATTTGGCACTGCGTTTGGTGCTGAATCATGTGGGCTTGGGAATGGGACGAAGTCTAATTGAGTTCCACAACTTTAAATGAAAATGGAAAACGAATAGTGTCAGGCGTAGCAAGTAGGGGATAGACACCCCCCAAGTGAAAAGCCTGAAAACCTGGTTAGATAGCGTATCTATCAATGAAAGCCCGAAAAATGTCAGAGGGTGTAAGAGACCTCGCGGTGAGACCCCGGAAAGTTCTGTTGCGCAAAAAGACACGGAATGGTTAAATAAATATCACATAGACTACGGGTTGTAAGATGGGAGTCGGGACTGACTCGCTATTGATTTCCCATTGGCACTTGCATTGGGTGGTGATTAGTGCCCAAAAAGTGCAATTTTGAACCCTATTTATTATAGGTTTTGAGTGCTTTTTGTGTACTAAACATGCTAATTAACTTGATTTATATTCGGTCCCTAATATTTCTAATGATCGCATTTTGTATGAATTTCGCGATTTTGTGAATAATCATGCCAAAAGTGTTGAGTCGATCCAAGCACGAAAGATTTAAGTCAAACTTCGACATCATATATCAGGAAATTTGAAGGAAAGAGAGAAGAAAATGGAAGAAAAAATGAGCGAGGAAGAAAATTGATGAGAAACTGGCCCGAGAACAATGACCAATGCGACAGTAGCCGCGGGAGAAACTTTTGTTGATTTCGCTAAAGCTAAGCGAAAATGCACCGCCTAAGCGAGGTGATGCCTCGTCATGATTTTGCAGTAATGCAACCAGGCTTTCAATTTTTTGGTGTATTACTCTTTTGTCCATTAACTTAGCCCTAGTTGTTGGAGTTTTTGAGCCTTTCATACCTTGAGGAGGCCTATATAAAGCCCCTCTTGTTTTGTAACCTAAAACGATTCAAGCATCGATCTTTGGGATAATAATTTTAATAAGTTTTTATTTTTGTAAATAAAGTCTTTTATTTTTAGTTTTGCTTTTCTTTTCTCTCTTCTCTATACACTCTTTCTCTCCACTCTTGGTTTGCCAGAAACACCCTCCAAGGATGACAACTTCGGAGGATGGCGCTAAAACCACTTCCTTCTTGAAGTAAAGAAATTTCTTCCAGGGGTGAGATCTTTGGGTTCTTTGGTGGTTCCCCTGGCACTCATGTTGCGAGTAGTGTATTTATGGCCCTTATACTCAAAACTTAGTTGCATAACATGAGGATGTTATTGTGTGGCCAATACTCCATGCTTTAGATCAGTCTTAGTAGCGTGCGTGGCTCTTTAGATGGTCCTTACTTGCCTACGGTGGCATTTACATGTTGGGTTCTTCAGAATTGGGTTAAATAACATTTACACAGGTTATTGTTTTGTGATACTCTCCATGCTTTAGAATCGTGCTCGCGTTGAAGATACCTTTGTTATTTTGCGTGTCTTCTTGAGCCTCAAAAAAGAATGATATTCCTGAATCATTTAGGGTTTAACTAAAGGGGCCATGGCGCATCACGTGTTGACTGAATAGGAGTTGTTTTCGGCACGGGGGTTCTCGATTAGCCTAGGATCTTAAACTTCCGGTGGCCTCTTGCTTCAAAGTTCTCTTTCTTATTTTCTTCATTTTTATTTTCAGTTGCAAACCATCCACTTAATTTTCAGTTTCTGATCATTCGAGTCTTCAAACCACTTCTGTTTTAACCAAACCAAATCCAAATTTAATTCACCCGAGTTTGATTTCCTCAAATCATTATCTGAAAAAACCCGTCCACATGTTCGACCCTGAACCACTATACTGCGATAGCTTAAACTACGGCGGTAGGAGGAAACAGAGTATATAAATATTGTTGATTGACAAGCCTCTTTATTGGCACGAATCAAATGGCGCCGTGTAGGGGGATGGTGTAGTGCAAGTGAATTTGTGGAACACTTGTGATCCTGCATCCACAGTCTTAGTAGAATTTCCTTTATCATTCTGATCATTTTTCTTAGTTTTATTTGACTGGCCAAAAAAAAAAAAAAAAAAAAAAACCGGTGTTGCGGGGATAGTTTACGTATTTGTTTTGTGGCCACTATTCCAAGCTGCGAGGATTGTTTTCCAGGTGCTTTGAATTGAGAAAATGGAACACCCATATGGAGGCAATACGAGTCGGGAGGGTAGCCCTAGAAGCTTACATGACAATGAGGGACTACTTGGAACCTTCCATACCGATGGTAACCACCTGTAGGAGAAATCCAAACCCACCTAGGTCCATGAGGGAATATAGAGACCAATGGATGGAGTGCACTGTCTATAGTGTTCCCTCGAGCTTATCCACTCCTCAGCGATATGATCATCCACGAACTTCATTTTATGCCGCCCCTCTCAGATCCTCAGTCACCTCAGCCACCACAGTTAATTTCTCCTTTTGAGCAGGCCATTCTGGACCTTACCAAACTGGTGGGCCAAATCTTGAAATAGAACAAAAGAAATTCAATGCCCGATTGAGTGAAAAAAAGTATGCGAGGCTTCCCTGGACGAGATTAGATAAATTTGAGATGACTTTGAGCATAAATGGGATAACTTGCAAGATTCCATTAGCAGGGACCTAATTGATCAGCAACTTAATGTCCACCAGAGGAGGATTGTCAAAGTGACATAATGGCAGAAAGCAAAGAACAGTAGTATCAGGCCAATAAAGAAGAAAGCTGAGATAATTGAGAGCTCCTTGAACAAGATGTGGATGGAGTTCAAATGACTTTGGCAAAAGTGTAGACATCTTGCAGAATCCATCTCAAAAACTTGCGACATCTTGATCATCCAGGAGGAGTCAAGAGGAAGAGTGCTTGACTGAAGCAGTTTTGATTGAGACGAGGCTGTTGCCCCCTCGGGGAGGAATTGAGAATTTGGAATCATTAGAAGCTCTGAAGAAGCTAGCAGGATACCCCGAATCGAGGTGATACTTTGGCCTTGAAAAAGAAGAAGAGCAAAACTGCAGCCTTGTTGAAGAAGCGATGAACATGAAGCTTGATGGGAAGGGACCCGAGGCCCATCATGGGTTTGGACACCATTGCCAATGCCCGGGCCACCTATTACCTGCGCCGATGGCTCTCGGATGACCCAGTGTGCATCTTGCCCTGCTTGAGAACAATCAAAACCGGCGGCATCGGCTCCCAAAGGTAAGTCCCGACCCACCACTAGTAGCCATGCAACTGAGGAACTTTAGAGACTAGTGGCCTCTGTACATGCCTTTGCCACTACATCAAAAAAAGATGGCAAATGCCACCACATTGCATGGCACGGTGGTTTAGTTCGGAGGTGCGGGTTCGGGTTTGGAACACCCGGACCTAGGCATTTCTAAGTTCCCCCACTTTTTGTTTATTTTGTCTTGTTTAGTTTTATATTATCGTAGTTTATTTTGATCTTGTTAAATTTTCTTTATAAATTTTCTTTAATTTTAGTTAATTTGTGTTTTTAGATTAATTTTTACTCTTATAATTTTTCTTGCATTAATTTTAAAGTAGCTTTATTGCAAATTTTGGAGCATATATTGAAAATCGAAGCGACAAGCGGCGAGAATTCGCAACACATTCGCAACAATTTCGCAACCATTTCGCAACCTTAGCGAAATCATGGATTTTAAGCTAAGGGGGTGCCATTTACATTAACTAGTATTAGCTAACTAGCGAAAATTATGTGAGAAGCGAAAATGTGTTTTTTCGCTAGGAACAGTGCTTTAGCGAAAATTTTTGTTTAGCGAAAATCTAGCCAATTTCGCTATTAGAATGGCCAATTTACTTAAGTTTAGCGAATTTATAGCTAGCGAGAAATTTCGCTAACAGCGGTGCAAATGTAGCTAGCGAAATTTAAGCAACAATTTCGCTAACTAACAATTCGCTAGGACCCCCTTTTGATCTCCAATTTTGTTTCGCGCATAACTTTTTCATCCGAACTCCGTTTTAAGCGTTCTTGGTATCGTTGGAAAGCTTAGAGAGTGTAGAATCCAAATATGGCAAGAAGGAACATTTTTGGAATTATTATGAAAGTGTAATTTTAAAAATGGTCCAACTGGTCACCTTTTTCCTCTCTTTTCTTGTCCTAATTTGTTTATTTGAGCTGAGGAGTGCGTAAAGGCGTCGATGGAAAGCTTGTGAGTCTCTATCCGAAATGATCACATCTTATCATGAGTGGCTCACTTCCCTTATCTAATTTTCCATTCCGAACCCCATTTCGGACACCGAGATGCTTGGGTTGGGGGGAGAGTTAGTAAAGGAAGTGGATTTTGTATTTATGCTTTGTTAGTATTTTGTGCAAGCCCATTTTGTGATGTTCAGTGGCTTCTTTGGGTCCCTAACACACATAAATTCTGTGTAGCTTACTTTTCAAATTTGGGCGGATTTTTAACAAAAACTTTTGTGGTTTCTTACCAACTTTGTGGTTTGAAAAGTGAGCTTTGTCAATTCTATTGATGTTAGATTGGTTCCATGTAGTTGAGTGAATGATTAGTTGAATTCTTATTGATTTCGACCTTTTTCTTCCACCTTTAGCTAACCACACACAAAGCACATTAGATTTCAATGATAAGGGTGAAAAAGTATTGCAACCTGCTGGTATAATCTGCCTAGTTTCATTGGCCCTTTAATAGGTTAAGGACCCTTGTGGAAAAAAAAAAAAAAAAAAAAAGAAGAAAAGAAAAAAAAGAAAAAGAAAAAGAAAAAGAAAAAGAAAAGAAAAAAGAATAAAAATTACGATACTTTGCCTTGAAACCGAGCACGGTCCGAGGTATATGGTAAAGCCTTTAAAGCCAGTGCATAAGCCTTCCTTTGGTTGGGAGTCACCTGACTTAGTCGCTACATGGGTGGATAGTGAAGTTTAACTCAGTTGTAGGTGTTAATTCTGAGGAAGTCATTCGAGTCAGGAATTGAAGCACATAGAGTTTGTGGTCGATTGAGCCAGCACGGCAATGCAAGCCTTAATTGGTTGGGGAGTCGTGGTGGACCCCGTTACGGTTTGATGAAGTGGGGTTTAACATTACCCTACAGCGCAAAAGAATGGAATAAGAATTGGGTCTGATCTATTTAGGTTGGTTGGCGTGCTAGGTCGTGGTAGTGGCACCCGGGTTGGGGGAGAGCGGTTGGGCGAGTTTATTTGTTGAGAGCTAATCAAATAACAACCCAGATTTTAGTGGGAAGTTTCTGGTTGATTCATTGAGAGGGGAACTTCTTTTGATACTCAATTTTGTAGTATTCATTCTCTCATGATAGTTATTGAACACGGCCTTGATAATTCATACTTAGGGTTAGGCATTACTTCTTCTAACCTTTTGAACTACAACCTTTTTTGTGTACATTATTTTGTTATCATTTTGTATGTTCTCTCTTTCTTTCTTTTTCTTTCATTGCTATGGGACATGATAATGGCCAGGTTGAGGGTGTGATTAGTGCCCGAGTGCAATTTTGAACCACATTTATTATAGGTTTTGAGTGCTTTTTGTGTACTAAACATGCTAATTAACCCGATTTCGCTAGGTCCCTAATATTCTAATGATCGCATTTTGTGGCAATTTTGCGGTTTTGTGAGATAATCATGCCAAAGTGTTGAGTCGATCCAAGCACGAAAGTTAAGTCAAACTCGACATCATATATAAAAGGGCCTGAAGGAAAGAAGAGAAAGAAAATGGAAGAAAAATGAAGCGGGAAGAAAATTGATGAGAAGCGGCGAGGAACACAATGACCAATGGAGCAGTGGCCGCGGGGCTTGCTGTTGATTTCGCTAAAGCTAGCGAAATGCACCGCCTATATGAAATTTGATGCCTGATCGTACTTTTGTAGTGTCTGACCAGGCTTCAAATTTTGATTGTATTATGCTCTTTTGTCCATTAACTTAGCCTAGTTGTTAGGTTTTGGTATTTTTCATACCTTGAGGGAGGCACATATAAGCCCCTCTTGTTTTGTAACCTAAAGAGCGATTCAAGCATCGGAATCTTTGGGATAATAATTTTGTAAGTTTTTATTTTTGTAAATAAGTCTTTTATTTTTAGTTTTGCTTTTCTTTTCTCTCTTCTCTCTCCTCTTTCTCTCCTTTCTTGGTTGCCAAACACCCTCAAGGATGACAACTTGGAGGATGGCGGCTAAAACCACTTCATGCTTGAGTAAAGAGATTTATTTTGAGGGTGAGATCTTTGGAAGTTGCTGAGTGGTTCCCCTGCTTTTCATGTTGCAGGTAGTGTATTTATGGCCCTTATACTCAAAACTTAGTTGCATAACATGGGATGTTATTGTCTTGGCCAATACTCTCCATGCTTTAGATCCAGTGCAGTGACCGAATGCGTGGCTCTTTAGATGGTCATACTTGCCTACGAGGTAGCATTTACATGTTAAGTTATTCAAAATTAGGGTTAAAAAAATAACATTTCTGGTTATTGTTTTGACGATACTCTCCATGGCACAGAAATCTTGTGCTCGGGTGAGAGATGCGCACATTATTTTAGATAATGCTTCACGAGCCTCAAGAATGATAATGGAATGTTAGGGTTTAACTAAAAAGGGGCCATAAGCATCTGTGTTGACTCAAATAGGAGTTGTTTTGACAGGGAGCTCTCGATTAACCTAGGTCTTAAACTGGTTGGCCTCTTGCTTCAAAGTTCTCTTTTCTTATTTTTCTTCATTTTTATTTTAGGTTGCAAACCATCCCACTTAATTTCACAGTTTTACGGTCATTCGGTCTTTAAACACTTTGTTTAACCAAACCCAATCAAATTTAATTCACCGATTTTGATTTCACTCGAATGTTTATCTGAAGAAAACCCGTCCTGTGTTGACCTAAGATACTATCTTTGCGATGCTTGACTACGGCATTAGGAGGGCTGGGTATATAAATATTGATTAGGCGCTCATTTCTTGTGTACGAATCAGGGTGGTGGGTTAGATGTTGACCGGTACATAGGGCATGTAGAGTGTCGTCTCATACATGCATGTAGTTTTTTTTTTCATGATAGGAAAACATGTATGCACGGATTGGTTGTTGGTTTGACTATGAAATGATCATTTGCATGTGCACCTAGGTGGGGTGGAGCACTTGTAGGATTTATCTCTACTGGGCGTTAGTTCACCTTGTCGTGGGACCCTCCTTTTTATGTATGCAAGGCAGTGCGGAAGGCGTGTTAAACTCCTTAGAGTAGGGATTATGAAGCGGGCTGTACTGTGACCTTGATTCATGTTTTGTGTATATATTAGAGCAGAACTAGTTTTTAATATATGTTTTGTTTTAAAAGTGATGTAATAACTCTTGAATCTATAGAAATATAGTTTTTATGCTTTATGGACGGGAATGTGGATGATAGGCCCTATTGGGTCATTTTAATCATGTATGGGTCTCATGATATGAGACAAACAGGTTTCCCCAGGTTGATGGTGGACAATGGGACCCACGGGTTTTGGGGCGTCGCGGCAGTGTCGGAACTTGGGTATACGAGATACTGAGGTTCGGTGGGGGCCTTCAGGTCTGGGCATCTTTGTTAGTAATGTGGAACATTGGAGCTTGGTATAGCTTGGTGTTGGAGCTTGAGTTAGAGTTACCTAGTGCTAGGAAAATGATATCCAGATCATAGTTTGGTATTAAGGTCTAGGTAGGAGGTTACTTAGGAGTCCATGGGACAGGATTAGATCACAGCATGCATTGTGTGTTTTCTTGTGTATGCTTTGATTGTATGTGCATGATTGTGTGTTACTACAAATTGCGTGAATTTTATACGTGGTAGGATGTATATAGGAAATGCGAACACTAGGGCTGAGAAACGTAACCTTAGGAGTTTGGGAAACGATACGATGGTTCGGGATATTAGGTCTATTATTGGTTGTCTTGTGTGTTAATAGTTGGATACGAAAATGATTCTAAACTTGCTGTTTGACTTGTGTAGATGACAAGTAGAGGGCCGGGCGTAGGAGTGGAATCCGCGGGCGATGGTCGACCTCAGCCTTTATTTTGATCAACAAGCCTTCATAGAAGGCCATGGAGTCTTTATTATGGCTACTCTCTGCACAAAAATGATGCGGCTAGAGGTCGGGAGTGTAGTAACCTCTAAAGTTCAAGGCAAATCATCTCTAGCAACGTTCAGGAGGAGGAATGGGATGGTAGCCAACCATTGGTTCCGTTAGATTAAGAGTATTCTACAGGCTGAAGATCACCTTGAAGTCTTGCTCGGATTACGGCGGCTTCATTCCGGCAGGGATGAGTCAGATCTAGTGGATTTGGAAATATGACATGGGATGATTTTAAGTCGCAGACTATTCATAGGGAAGTGCTAAACTACGCTGGAACATGCGAAGGCAGAAGCCGATTCCCTTGAGGCTGAGACGGGGACGAGGATTATGCTGAGAATCTGCCTTGGTCCTGAGTTGGCATGTTTGAGGATGATTGAGTGACAGATGGCGCTGGTCGAAGTCGAGAAGTTCGAGGATGGGAATTTAGGAAGTTATCAATCAGTGCGAGATTGTAGGACATAACCTCTGAATATGGACTCGATGGTTAGTGCGCCTTGATCATTGAGCGAGAAGTGAATAGCAACCAAGTAGCATCACAGGGATGGTCTGCTAGTGATAAGAAGAGGGGCCAAGCTTCTTGCGGGCTCGAAGAAACGGAGGACTTGTTCCTGAGGGTTTTTAGGGGAGGGACCGCGACCAACTGGGGCCAAAGCAGTCATGGTTACTAGTCAAATTTGAGGCCGAGATGACATGTTTCGTCTCATCCCGTAGAGACACATGGCGAGTGTCGCGAATACAAGGGTTTAAGTTGGGGACACCACAGTCCCAGATAATCGGTGGACGGTGGACGCTGGACTATTCAGCTAAACCACTCAGTGCAATTAAGAATAATAAATCAATCCCGGGGTGTTGTACTGAGGCATACTGGCTGCATGGAACGGGGCTAAAGAGGCTGGGATGGGTTGGGGCCAAGGAATGAGGCCACAGAATGATACTTGAGGACCCGAGGGCGTTTTCTATGCCAGCCTCCAGTAGGTAGTAGATCAGTCAATGATTCGAGTCGTTTCTACTCTTTCGAGAAATTTAATGGAGTAAGGGTGTTATTTATTCAAGGTGCATCACATTCCTTTATTGTTGCATCTTGTGTGAGAGTATTCGGCTTAAAGGTTAAGACCTTAAACGAGCCACTACATGTGAGTTCTCCCTTAGAGACTAAGGCAAGAATTGATCGGATATGTCGGGGATGTGAGTTAGAGATCTTCTGGGTTCTACTCACGGCGGACTTTTGAGTCATGGACATGTTAGAGTTCGAGGTCACCCTTGGGATCGATAGTTAATGGCACATCGAGTTGTCATAGATTGTGACCATATGAGAGTTATCGCCTACACACCAGACGGTACTTGTGTTGTGTTTCGGGGTAATAGGCATGATGCTTCACCTCATACTATGTACGATTCACGATGGCATGGGCAGTTGATGGGTTGGCTAGCTAGGCTTACCTTGGAGGACAAGGTGAGACAGGATATGGAGATCTGCATGGGTGGTTTGCTAGTGCGAGGATGTTTTTCGGACGAGCTGGGATTACCTCCCACGAGGGATGTGGACCGCGTGGGGTTTCATCCACAGTGCGTCGCCCATTTCTATGACCGCATAGGATGGCGATCCGTTGGAGTTCTGCGGGCTCGAGGTCCGGATACGGCGGTTGTGAGGCAAGGGTTTCGATGGGCCAGGTGCCCTTCATGAGGTGCTCTGTTGTTGTGAAGAAGAGGATAAGACCCTTGACATGCATCGGTCCTGAGCCAGTTGAACATACATTAGAATGGTATCCATTCACAGGATTGATGACTTGTTTGATCAGGCGAGGGGGTCTTGAGTCTACTCAGGACAGACCTTCACATTAGTTACCATCGGTTGAGAGTTAAGGAGGGCGGACATCACACAAGGCCGGTGAGACGACGGTATGGACACCTGAGTTCTGATGATGCCCTTTGGATTGACTAATGCACCGGCAACATTCATGGATCTCATGAATAGGGTGTTCCAGCCATATTTAGATCAGTTTATTGGTGGTCTTTGTTGATGACATCCTAATCTACTCCTAGTCGAAGGTGGAGCATGAGGATCACTTGAGAATCGTACTACTGCTTTTGAGTATAATCGAAATTGTATGCGAGTTTAGTAAGTGCGAGGGTTTGAAGCTGCGAGGTGGGTTTCTTAGGACACATGGTGTCAACTTCAGGTGTGTCAGTGGACCTTAGGAAGGTTGAGGCTATGATGAGTTGGGAGAGACCAGGAAATGATCTTCGAGATAGGTTTCTTGGGATTGGCGGGTATTACGGGGAGGTTTATAGAGGATTTCTCACGGTTGAGTATCTGTAGTGAGATTGACCACGAAGGAGGTCGAGTTTGTGTGGATGGCTCATGTGAGAGCGAAACGTTCCGGGGTGAAGAGGAACTACTTGGCTTCTATTCTAATAGTCCCGGAAGGGGACAGGAGGTACCGCAGTGTCTTGTGATGCCCGAAGGACGGAGGCTGGGATGTGTTCCTATCACGATCTCGGGAAAGTTGTAGCTTATGGTTCTCGGCAGTTGAAGAAATCATAAGAAGTACTCTCACACGATATAGGTTGGTGGTAATTCATTTGCCTTAAAAGGCCTTGCGACATTATCTATATAGTGTGAGTAGTTCGAGGTGTTTTAGGACACTTGAAAGTCTGGAAATACATCTTCACTTGTAGTGAGGAACTGACATGAGAGCGGCGTAGGTGGATGGAGTTATTGGAGGATTACGACTTCACTTTTGCATTACCATCGGGTAAAGGCAAATGTGGTGGTGATGCACTCAGCCAGAGTCACGGGATGCTTGGCTGAGTATGAGCTGGCGGGGTGGGATGCTCGGGAGACCAGGTGGGAGGTTCGGGGCTACGATCACGGTGAGCGGGCTTAAGGGTGCCTTGTGAGTCCTAAATAGCTCGTTGTCTCCTCTTGACGAGGTGATGGAGTCCCGGGGGTAGGACCGTGGGAACCGGTGTCGTCAAGGACCGAGTTGATCATATACAGCGAATGAAAGGCTGACAATCCCACACGAATGGTAAATGCCCAGTGTAAAGGGCGGAGTTATAGTCCCACTAATTGGCAGATTTGAGAGAGAATCCTCGAAGTTCCTAATACTCAGTCACTTCTCTATCCAGGTAGCATGAAAGATGTATATCGTGACAACCATCGCCAGTAATACTACTGTAGAGATGAGAAGGGCATGTCGGGGATTTTGTCGATGGTGTCTCACGTGCGTGGAGTTGAAATTTTACAGCAGAGGCCCCGGCGGGCTGCTACATGCATTGGAGATGGCGGGTGGAGTGGGACATCACGTGGACTTGTGACTCACTTTCTACGGACATCGCGGAAGCATGATGCGGTGTGGGTTATGGTGGAGCGACTTCGAGTTGGCACATTTTTTGGCGTGCGGATGACGCTTCACCTTTGGAGGAACTGCGGGTTGTATATACGGGAGATAGTACGGTTGCATGGAGTGCCAGTCTCCATAGCATCGAATTGGGATCCTCGGTTTACGGCTTAGTTCTTGAAGAGTTTCTAGAATGCCATGGGGACATAGCTGTCGATGAGTACTGCTTTTCATCCTTAGACGGATGGACAATCAGAGCGGACTATTAAGATTTTAGAGGACATGCTGCGAGCATGCGTCCTGGATCTCAAGGGTAGCTAGGAGGAGCACTTGCCCTTGGTAGAGTTCGTCTACAATAATCGTTATCAGGCGAGTATTCAGATGGCGCCCTATGAGGCTCTCTATGGGAGGCCATGTCGATCACCGATATGTTAGACACAGGTGGGAGAGACCTCCATCACTGGTCTATATTTGATTAAAGACACCTCGGAGAAGGTGAGTATGATCCGGAAGTGTGTGCCTACTTCAAACAGTAAAGTCTAGCCAATATCTGACTGATGACCTCTAGAGTTCGAGGTGGGTGATCATGTCTTCTTGAAGGTGATGCTTAAGAGAGGCGTGATCAGATTTGGAAAACGAGGGAAGCTGTCGCCGAGGTATATTGGACCCTTCGAGGTACTCGAGATGGTGGGCGCGGTTGCATATCGGTTAGCGTTTCTATCGAGTTTGTCGAGCATTCATGAGGTGTTTCACTTCTATGCTCCGGAAGTACACTCTAGATCCAACTCATATAGTGGATTGGGGCGAGCTTGTTGTTGATGCGGATGGGACCTTCGAGGAGGGACCAGTGCGTATCATGTGGATGGCCGTGCGCGGGTTTTTGTGTAGCGGGGCCGTGGCAGAGGCTATGGGTATTTTGGCCTTGAGTAGTCGGAGGTGACATGGGAGTCTTGAAGGACACCATGCGCACCAACTACCCTTCTTGTTCGACGGGGAAGGTGCGTTTTCCAGTCATTAATGTTTTAAATGACTGTTGCATATGCATGTCTTTGAATGTGTATGTATGCGAAAATTCCAAGACAAAATTATTTTAAATGGGGGAGAGTGTAAAACCCGTAAAAATTTTAAATTTAAATTTTTCAGAAAAAAAAAAAATGGGGCAAAACGGTAATTTATCGGAATAGTCCGGAGAAAAGTGGGATTTTTCTAGATCTCAGATGACGAAATGGATTGCACCGTTGGAATCGTCTCGCGAAATCCAGCTACCCAGTCAAATTCCAAGATAGTCGAAATTTCACGTATTTCGAGGCAACAGTGTTAGGCGACAAATGGCGAGCCAAGTGGATGACACATGGCGAGCCATGTGGATGACACATGGCGAGCCATGTGGATGACACATGGCGAGCCATGTGGGTGACACATGGCAAGCCATATATGCTTCATAAAGAAACCATAATATCCTAATCTATCTTAAAAGGCATGCATGTCACTTTTGAAGCCTATATATATGGGGTTCCAATTCAGTTTGTAGAGCAGCAAGGAAAAGGAGGAAGGGAAAAGAGAAAGGGAGGAAAGAAGAAAGGGAGAGGAAGGAAGGAGTGTTGCGCGGTGAAGCGGACTCGGACTGACAAAGAACACAGGCTGTCTTCTGAAGTAGGTTTCCTCTACTCTGGTTATTTTATGCTAAGGGGGCCGTGTAATGGCCCTATCGACTACGTCAGGTTTAAGGCAAATTTATGTTGTGTGGTTTGTTTGTGATTGTGTGATGGTCAAAGACTGGTTCATGAGGTTTTGGGACTGTCCAAAGCTGAACATTGTGTTCCAGGATAGAAAAATCCCGAGCAGAATGACAAACGGGGGTGTTCCCAAATTTCCGCACACCCTTGTGAATCAGCCGCACCAACTTCGGATGGCCATAACTTTCCCGTCTAATCTCCGATTTGCATGTTCTTAGAGTCTACACAAAGCTCGCTAAGTCTAGAATTTAATAGAATGAAGTGCTCAGCCAAAACGTGGGCTGAACATTGGGATGGGTCACGGACAGTTGAGGAATGGTCCGTTCTGGGTTTCAAAACTTCTGTTTTTGAAATTGGTTTGTATATGAAATGCTTGGGGCTACGTATGGCCTGAGTAGAGAAATTACGTGTTGGATGTTTTGTGTGGTATTTACAAAAACTTGACTTTTTTGGACTAAGTCCAAATTATTTCCGAGGCCAAGCATGGCCGAATTTATGGCTAGGAATGGCTAATGTGTGTTATTTCCATAAGTTGAATAACATGCTGAATATGTGAAATTATGTGATAAAGATGGAAATAATTATATGCATTGGGTTGTATTATTGACATACTATGTCTCAGCTTGGGAATATGAATTATGACATTACTTGCCTAAGTAATGGTAGGATCTATGTTAATACATGCTTGAATGATGTGTTGACATGAATGAACTGAATGATAGAAGAGATATAGTGCATGCTTATGCGATGTACGATTTCAATGTGTGGAATATTAACATGATTGCACGTATGTTGATGTTGAACTAAATATATGAAATGTTGTGTGCATTAGACATGAGTGTTCATAGCACACACATAATGTACGGTGTAGAATGTCCATGTAAGGGTCTTCATACATTGGTCATGGGTTTGAGTGTAGTGGCACAAATTGCATTGTATTGTTGAGCGGTAACACCTGCATTAGATGGGTGTGTGTACATGGAGTGCGATTTGGCCTTTGCGTTTGGTGCTTGAATCGTGGGCTTGGGAGCGGGACGAAGTCAGTTGGGTTACGGCGTTAAATGAAAATGGAAAACGAATAGTGTCGAGCGTAGCAAGTAGAGATAAATGACCCCTAAGGTGAAAAGCACGAACCTAGTTAGACGATTGTATCCATCGATTTGAAAGCCGAAAAATGTCGAGGTGTAGGGCCGCGATGAGACCCGAAAAGTTATATTGCCCCGAGACGCAGCGATTAAATAAATATCACATAGACTACGGGTTGTGAGATGGGAGTCGGGACTAACTTGGTATTGATTTCCCATTAGCACTTGCATTGGGTGGGGTCGGAGGTTGACCCGGTACATAGGGCATGTAGAGTGTCGTATTATACATGAATGTAGTTTTTTTTTTTTTTTTTTCATGATAGGACATGTATGCACGGATTGGTTGTGGGTTTGACTATGAAATGATCATTTGCATGTGCACCTAGGTGGAGAGTAGCCCTTATAGAATTTATCTATACTGGGCATTGGCTCACCCCGTCGTGGGACCCCCATTTGGTGGGGCAGTCTGGCGAGACGACTCTCCTTAGGCGGGATTATAGACGAGTTAGACTATGGCCTTGATTCATGTTTTGCGTATATATTAGAGCGAACCAGTGTTAATATATGTTTTGTATTAAGAGTGATGTAATAACTCTTGGATCTATAGAAATGTATGGTTTTGTATTGTATGGGCCAGTGTGGATGATGGGCACGATTCGTACCCACGGTAGGTGTGCGAGAATCAGCAATATTTATAAACCTAAATTCCTCCCTCTTTGCCATTATGAAAGCTCTTTGCGATATAGTGCCTCCCAGGTCGAACACGGATGGGTTTTCTTCGTAGCCAAATGATTTCTTTGTTGGCTCGAAATGGTGAATTTCAATTTGGATTTTAGGTTTTTGTAAAAGCAGTGGGGTTTGATGGTGGCTTGGAAATAGCTAGTAAAATAAGAAAAATAATAAAGAGATCTCAGCGAGTATCGGGATATTGGGATTAGGATCTAGGGCGGCGAGGGTTTCAGAGGTCATTTTCCTCGTGTTGGGAGGATGACCTATAATAATTTCGAACGGATCTTCATGTAGCTATAAAAACCAACCCTTATTAGAATTTCTCTGAAATGACATTCCTTCTTTGTTAATGTTCTCGGTGAGTTCAAGCAGTCTCCTGCTCCAGCCCTATCGTGCTCATGTCATATCGGCTATCACGAGATCTAGTAATAAGCATCAGTGAGCCTTTAAAGATTACCAAGTGCGACCGCTCGGCATGAATCACAGGGATCACAAACCTAGAGTTAAAGGAGAACCTGAGACGACGGTGAGTACGTGTGAAAAACGGGGGACTCCTCGCCGCCTTAGGATCTGACACTTGATAGCGCCGTGCTTGAGGGAGAAAGGGGTTTTAGCCGCTCATCCTCCGAGTTGTCATCCTCGGAGGGTGTTTGGCTGCCCAGAAAATGGAAAAGAAAATGAAAGAAAGTGAAGCAGCTGAGAAGAAGCGGGAAAGCTGAAAGCTTCCCATCGTTTCTATTGATTGATGGATCCCTTTTACAATTGCTTGACTGAGATTATATAAGATCACACTCTACATACATAGGTGAAATAATTTTTTTCCTATCTATAACACTAGACTTTGTTCACCTTGTTTGATTTGGTTCCTCTTATATTTTCATCAAACCAAAATATTAATAAAAACTAAAGTACATTAAAAACTTTCATCTCATCTCTAACAATTTTTTTTTAAATAATCACATATCTATTATTATTATTTTTAGCACAATTTATTAAATATATAATTTATGATAAATAAAATTAATTGTAATATTTAAGATTTTCATCTTTGTTTATTTATTTATTTATATTTATATGTTAATATTTATAAATCATGTCATACAAAATTCATTTGAAGTAGAGTTTGTTTTGAGTAATGATTTTACCATACTAAATAACTAAAATAAAAAAAATATAAAATAAAATCGAATTAAAAATAAATTTTGAATTCGTATAATAATCACAAATAAATTTTTATTTGTATATATATATAATAATTAAGGATGAAATTTCAATTTTAAAAAGATAAACTTAACAATAAAAATATTATCTCAAAATTATAAAATAATTAGGTAACATAAATAGTTTATAAAAATAAAAGTTTGTTTGAGAGTTTAATTTTTAAAAAATATATTTTTATATATTTAAAAAACATAATTTGTATGTCTATTGCTTTAATTATTTTCTATGCTCAGATAATTATTTTTGACGTAAATAAAAATTAAAAGTATATAATCTAAAAACATCATATTTATTTATTAGGAAGGTAGGAATGTAAAATAGTGCAATTGTCATATTTGTTTTGTAATTCAAGGGTTAGAGAGAAAGGTAGAAAAGAGAGTCAAAGCAGTGAATTTGACTCTCTCTACTAACAAAAATTTTACCAATGTATTTTTTCTCATTAATCTTTCCATATAACAAATTTCTTAAAAAAGTGCTTAAATAATGTGAGAAAGTAAAAATGAAAATTTAAATATTTTTATAGAGGGCGTTCGAGAAAGAGCATAATTTGTAGCACTATAAATCGCCTCTAATAATATATCGGTATTAGAAGTTGATTAAGTGTTTTTACCAAACACTCTGATAAAAGTGATACGTCAAATCCAGTATAAGCTCTGCCTCAAGTCTTCAACAAGTAAGGCCTTATAATCAAAATAATAGACAGTGTTAAGCATTTACCATTTTAAGGATTTCTACTTTTTCTTATTAAGGCTTTTCCTTTGAATATAAGTACCATGCCTTGGAGTTTTCTTCAGCTAGTTTAATTTCTTGCTTTGTATATAGATTTGTATTCTTGGATGGTGAATCTCTTGATTTCTTTTTACTTCTCTATTATTTATCTCTACTTTATCCTTCTATTCATTATTTTTATTATTTTCAAAAATTTCCATTGATTTTTTATAATTTTCCTTTAATTCTTCTCACCAACTTTCTCCAACAAAACCTTAATTTCCTCTATATTTTGAGTATTTTGTCTATGCTAATATGGTTGCAGGTCGAAAAGTGAATACCTACTATAGTAGGTTAGGTAGCTATAGGTAGCCATTTTAATATAGGAAATAAATATAAACCCATTAAATTCGCGGTTATTAACAGAGTGCAAGGTGATGTGGCTCGGCCACTGAATAATAAAATTAAAAAAGGAAATAAAACCCAATAAAATAAACGGAACGAAGTTTTCAAATTTTCAATATTAATCAAGTCTGCTAAAAACAATTATATAAAGTGTTATTTATAGACACCAATATAAAGAATGTAATAGATAAATTCCACATATCCTAATAGATAAATCCAAAAGTACTAATGGATAAATCCAAAAAAATATAGTTAAATAAATAACTAATTGTAATAAAATTCATCATTGGACTTGTGCTTCTTATCTCGTTTAAGCCTAAATATGAGCCTACTCCATGCCCCATCAATTTTTATGAGAGAACATCTTTGGGGTCTTCTCATATTTTTGTTCCCTAAAAACTATAATAGCACACCCATGAAAAAAAAAATCCCATAGTCTTCTCTCAACTCTTGTCTATGGATGAAGCTTTTCGACAGAGAATATATCTTTAATTCTTTGTATCTTACTTTTTTTTTTCAGCTCTGTGTCTCTTGTCAAAATGATATTAAAGTTGTTCTCTTAAAGATTTTTGTACCTTCACGAGGAGAAACTGAAATGAAATATTGCATCTTATGGCTTTATGGGTTGAGCTAATTTATTTGTAATTAAGATTTAAAATTTTATTTTTGCTGAAAAATCAAATGAAAGAGCTATTAGAATGTTCTATTTTAGAATAATACTGTATTTGATTGCTTCAAAAGATTAAAAATCTTGTTAAACTTTGTATTATGTAATTTTTGTAAGTTTCATTAAGGGTGGAGATATTGTTCTTGTTAGAGTGGTATAGGACATTAAGGTTCTATAACATGAAAAATTTGACATGACGAGTAGTCACAGACGACATGTTTTTACGTAGATTTAGATATATTAATCTTATTTGGATCAAATTCTTATTGACCCTCCTGCTTCATTAATAAACGATTTATATTCGTGTCAATCCACATAAATCGAATTTGATCCATATTAACACATTTACTTATTATGATTTTGTTTGGGTAAACAGCTTAATTAAGCACTTATTTTATAAGAGCTTATTGGATAAGAACTTATGTCATAAGTACTTTATTCAATAAGCTATTTACGTTTAGTCTTTCGTATTTTAAAGCGTTTATGCATCTGCAGGTGTTTGGATGCATTGCTGCTCAAAGAGCATTTATAATAATTAAAATTGCTAAAAGAGATAATTATTATAGGCATATAAGGTGAGTGTTTGGATGAAATAAAAGCGCGTGTGATATTTAAAAAAAAATTAAAACAAGAACTATATATATATCATGAAACCATAATAAAGAATTCAAATAAGTAAAGATTCGTATATACGAGAACATTTATCATTCATGCAGCAATGCTAGTATAAAATATAACTAATAGACATACTCTCATTCAATTTGTTTATATGTCAAAGAATTTATAAATGAAAAAATATTATAATTTTTTCTTCTAAACTAAATCTTTAATTTGAATGCATAATTAGAGAATGTGATATAGTAATAACTGTGAATTTATTTAAGACATAAGATGTACGGAGGAGTGCAAGAAAGCTATGCAAAACACTAAGCAAAAAAAACAACACTCATATATCATAAGTGATGTGCTTTATCATAATATAGAGAAATAAAATTATATATTTTATAAATGTTGTCACATAGATTTTATCTAATAATACAAAATACAATAAGGAAAAGACATTAAATATAAAAATCAAACATATCTAGTGTTAAACATTAAATGCAAACATTTTTCAAGAACAAAATAACAAACAAAAACAACAAACTTATCAGTACTTTCTATCATCACGAAAATTCTAAGTTTCAAAACAAAATAAACACTCATGGATCAAATAAAATTTAAATAAGAAAATCATATAAATATCATTATTCTTATCATCAATATATTTTCTTCTATTTTAATTATATATCAAAATTTTAATTTTAAAATTGTACCTATTTTACTTAAATTTTTCGAAAGTTGTTTTTTATAATTTTCAGATATTTTTACATAATTTTTAAATTTTTTGCCCATTTTTATATAATTTTCAAAAATTTTACCTATATTTTTCATAAATTTTCAAAAGTTTATTTTTATTTTTATTTTTCATTATTTTTGAAGGACATTTTGTTATTCGAATGACTAATTTTAGTCTTTCATATAAGCTATTTATAATTTTTTTTTTTTTATAATTTTCTCCATAAAACTTATTGAAATAAGCTAAAAATGACTTATAAAAGGGTCATAAGCTATTTTCTGTTGAAGGAAGAAAACTTGAAGAGACAACCAAAGTTTGTAAGATTTTATGTTGTGTTGCCTTCAACAACCTCAATCAATAGGGTTTAAGGAAACTTGCACATTTTCGTTATTCATCCCCTTTTGCATCCTTATTGACTAATAAATAATTTTCTTGTTAGCCATTAAAGGACCCACTTCCTTGTCAATAATGCTAGCAAAACAAATATTTATTCTTGTTTAGCAAGTGAAGCTACCCGCCCTATTTTGTACATTTATTTTCTATAACTGAAGTATATATATACACTCACCATCATTTTGGTAAATATGGGATAAGTTGTACAAATACTTTCAAGTTTTACGATATGTCTTACTTGGTGAACTTTTTAGATAAAGATACTTTGACGTTTGTAAGTAACATAATCATGTTCTTGTATTAAGAAAAATAGTAAATGGATAAAATGTTTGTTAAAAATATCTTATCGTGTCATAATTTTAGTTTGATTATGATTGCAATGAATGGACATAAATGACTACGAAAGTAAACGATAAAAATATCTTGGGATTGAATATTCCATCAGACCACTCATACAAAGCATCAGAGCATTCTCACCATATATCAAGTGTATGCATTGTACTGAAATGAGAGTGCGCGCAGCGACGCGCGAATGAGAAGAAGACGGGCGAATAAATGACGTGAACGCAGTGACGGACGAGAAGTAGGAACGAAGGAACGGAAGAAGGTGCGAGATGAAGAGGAGACGAAAGGACGGGTGAGGTGAAGAGAGAAGGACGATGAGAAGAAGGAGAAGGACCGACGAGGAATCGGAAGAGCGGACAGCGGTGAGTGTGTGTGGACGAGCGTGTGGTCGTGTGCGTATGGTTGGATGAGTGGAGTGACAGGACTGGTGAGAGAGGGACAAGAGCTAGTTGCAGCAGTATCACGTTCAATTATTTTTGATGAGTGTTCAAAGCTGGGCGACTAGAGTTGTATGGTGAGAATGGAGCGGTGATAGGTGAGCGGCGGAGAGGAATGGACGGAGGCGAGGTGGAATGTGTGGAATGGAATGGAATGAAGGTGAGGACAGATGGGTGAGGTGAGTGGGAGCTAGACAGGACAGTTGGGACGAGTCAGGATGACAGTGGACGAGAGACAGTGGTGAGTGTTGAAGTGGATCATGGGACCTTGGAACCAAGAATTTAGAGCCACTAAAAGCAATCCAACCTTCTTTTCTGAACATTTTAGTTACAATATAATAAATTATTTTCATTAGGAATTGAACGTTCCAAGAGTCTTCCTCAAGATTAGCTTGACCGTTCAAGAGGGCGGTTCATGTCTCGAGTGGAGACTGATCGTTACGAGAGATATCATCGGAATGGTCGAGGTATCTGAGGAGACTATATCCGAATGATAAGGCCCCTTGCTCGGCTTATGTGTTCGGGGTTATCCGGGTAGACTAAGCCAATTGGGAGGAGATTGTACCTTGATGCTAGGTTCCCTGCCCGATTGTGTATTCGGGCTTGCTTTATAAAGGTAGATGATAGGGCCCGGGGGCCGGTCCATTGTATTGTGGACTTCGTTAAGTGGGCCTTGTAAGCTAGAGTACGGGCCGAGAAGTGGGATACCTAGCTCTATAGGGTGTTTATTTGAAAGCTGACAAAAATGATCAATAATAAATAACTTTATTAGTTAGGTAAGAAAGTAGAAAGCTTAAGTTTCATTAGTGTTTTGTTTGAGGATTTAAGGCAAGGCATTAACAACATCTTATTAATCTTATCTAAACAATCTAAAAAGAATCACCATTTGGGATTATTGTAACTATACTCAATGATTAAAAAATCGGAAATGCCGACCGATATATCGAGGATTATATGGGATGCTCGGTGTCGACATCGAAGCAGAAATACAAATGATAGTCGATTGCTCAGGTACCGGTATTGTGTCGGTAATATCATGGAAATATATACGTATATATCGGTTGAGGTTGATATATCGACGATAAATTCCGATTTTCTACCGATATTTCACAGACAAATTGCAAAAAAAAAAAAAAAAAATGAAAACGAGATTCATCAAAGAGAGGATGAAAAAGGAAGAAGAAAAATAAAGAAGATGGGAATACGTGAGAGCCTTGACTTGTTGCTAGGACGGGAGAAAGAAGAAAAGAAGATGGAAGAAGGCTTGAGAAGCCGTTTGCGATCTAACGATGCGAAGATGGGGGAAGATGGGAGGGAAAGGTTTGCACGAGAGAGAAAGTTCAAAACAATATATTGTATTTTAGGGTTTAAGATAAATGAGCATTAGAGATTTATTTAGTGAAACATGGACGTAAAATCAAATATATTTTAAATGAAAGATGATGTTTGAAGAATTTAAAGGCCCCAAATAAATTTTTTGAAAAGAAGGGCTAATGATTAAAATTTTGAATTAGTTATTTTTATAATTTCAATTTATTTATCCATTATTGTTTAAGTATAATATTTGTTTAAAACAAATTGAGAAACTATAATTTTCCATATTGATAGAGGTTTTAAAAAATGAGCTCATGAATACACTAACGAAGCGAAAGAAGTGATCATGACACAACACGAATTTCGATCATAGGCTCCAAACAGAAAACTCGAAACGGAAGTCAAGGCAAATCTAGCAAATCGAAGAATCCATATCAGCGAATCCAGATTATATATATTGTACGAAAAATAGAATAACCTCACAACAATATATTATCCTGTAGATCGACTAAACCTTGCTCCGATAAGGAAGGAAAATAATAACAGATTATCGCCAGTTGGATCTCTCCCCAATAAGAAAGGAGGGTTATCTCAAATAGCGGCTCCTTCTAAATCTGTACCGAATCGGATATCGGCGAAATAAGAAATATCCCATCGATGGGATGCAGTCCCTAATCACCATCAGTAGTAGGGCATCTGCTATAAATGAGTCCACCACATCGGTGAAAGATGCGTCAACATTAGCCTTCCTAAGCAATCTCGGTCTTTCTCAAAGAAAGCGGCTTAAGCATCGGAGCGGCCCACGGGCACAGCCTCGCCCGACCCCTTTTCTCTTTGTTCACTTTGCGAGAGGAATTCTGCTACGTTCGGGCCTGCTTGGTCAATAGAGACCCATCTGATCTGGCAATCCAAAGCGATCGAGACGCCCGGCATCCCGGCCCTCGAACAATCCGGGTCCCGGCCGGCTGGCCCCACACGCTCCAGCGGTTCCGGTTGAAAAAGCGTCGTCGGTTGGCGCCGTGCGTAGGCAGCGGTTCTTTCTGAAATATAACTGATCGCTCGATTCGATAAGTAACAACGGAACCTGGCGAGAGCCCAGCGCCAATCCACGAGATGCGAGATCCACGAGCGGCGTGGAGCCGACCTCTGAAATGATGCAGTAATCTGAGGCCAATACGAGCAGTGGAAGCCCTTACGCCTCGTGTCAGCGCCTGGTAGAAGAAGGCTAAACGACTTCCTTTAAACAGTCTGACATCGCGGGAAGAGCCACGGCGAACCCGGGGCGGTCCTGCATTTCTCTACGAAGGGCGTACGATCCACGGCATTTGAGTGCTGACGAAGCGAGTCCACCCAAGCTAGAGGGCATGGACCACGATCAGCCCCGGTGGAAGAAGAGAACGAAGCAATGATCGGAGGACATGTCGGGAACGAAGAACCACATCATTCCCCACCTGGGTCGAAAGAGCAGTCATGGGAGTAGAGGTTTAGGAGTCTTCAACAGGAGCTCGGCCGGTGTGAAGGTGGTTAAGGGCGTGCGGACACTATGGATACCTTGGTGCAACAAAGCGAATCACCTTTCACGGTCGAGGTATTACGGCTATCGGCAGCGAAATTCGAGAATGCGAGAGTGGAAACTTTGATGGAGCGAGGACCCTGAAGTCGACCATCTCAGTACTACGAGAATCAAATGGAGTTGCATGGTATCAAGACCGCATGCGGTGCGGGAACTTCCGCCGCTTTGCGAAAGGCCCGGTAACGGCACAGTTGTAGGATCCCCCTTCATCAATCTCTTCATTCAGAGAACTATCAATTGCATTCGTCTCCTTCCTTGAGCAGGACGTCACGAGGAAGCCGGGTTACCATCTATTGACCGTCAGCGGGGCTCGCGGGAAGCTAAGTCATACGTGCAAAGATTGTGTAGAGTCCACGAAGATAGAGCGTACTGATGAAAAATTCGCCATCCACGGCATTCATTGCGGGGTTAGAATTTTGATCGAAAGGATCGATGTTTTCGTCTCGAAGAACCCCCAACTGGCATGTGGCGAAGTACTCATGAGCGAATATATAAGCAATGAAGCCTTACTCATGTGTGTCCAAGGAGAGCTCTTCCACAGTAAAGAAGTCTGACGAACAAGCGGCGAGACGAGTCAAAACAAAATGACAGGACAAATCCCCCGAAAAGATGAAACGATCCCACGAAAGAAGGGGAATCTCGAGACGTCTGGGCCCCTGCCGCCATCCCGAAGGCAGAGAGGCGTTACTCGCCTCAGTGCTTCACTCCCCTAACAGCCTCAGTATCACAGGTCTTGCATGGAAGTGCGAAGCGAAGCGATTCTGAGATGTGGCTGGCTCGGATGAAATCGGATCCAGCGCGAAACTGACACGAATATTGCGAGTTCCATAGGGATTATGGGCATCACACAGACAATTGTATACAATTGAAAAGAGAAATAGAATATTTAATACAACGCGGATACCTCCGGCGTTTCATATCCTCCAGCAACCGCTTCAGACTGAGTTCCAAAGTCAGCCCGTAATCGAATCAAGCCTCGACTAACAACAAACCGCCAGTTTACCGACTCAAAGACCAAGAACCCCTTGGAGAAATCCACGTGATCTCGGGAGGATTCGCAGGAGGAGGAGAATCTAGTTCGGCTCGGAAGGCCCACCTGCGTAGCATCAGATCAATAGGAATGGGAGAAATACAAGCAGTATCTAAACTGCCGCGACTCGACACCACCATCACGTTCTCTGACTCAGACCTGGAGGGATGCCAGCATCCCCATGACAACCCGTTGGTGATTCGCGCGATTGTGGCCAACACGACAGTTCATCGGGTTTTAATTGACAACGGGAGTTCCGCCGACATCATTTTCGCGTTAGCCTTCGACAAAATGGGCGTTGGGAGAGAAAAGCTAGAACCCGTCAACACGCATCTGCGGGGGTTTTCGGGAGAAAAGGTATTACCGTTGGGCTCCATTCAACTGCGCTCACCTGGCGAAGCCTCTTGCCGTGCGACGACAACAAAGAAGGTTCCTTATCGTAGATGCCCCGCCGCCTATAACATGTTGCTAGGCAGACTCTCTCTCAATGCAATAAAAGCCATCCCCTCAGCGTATCACATGATAATCAAATTCCCAACCGTACATGGTGGTGAATGGTCCGAGGAGACTGGTACGTGGAATGCTACAATCATCGGCGAAACAAAGGGCGCCGACAACGTGAATATGGACGAGAGCTTGACATGCCGACGGCGCTCACCCGACCGAGCCCGGAGGAACTAGAATCAATATCGCTGGATGACGACCTCAACATCCTGCCACTAGCTTCGAAACGCCCACTTAAGACCTCAAAAGCAACCTCACTCATTTTTTAAGACAGAATAGAGACGTTTCGCATGGAGTGCTGCATATGGGAGGAATCGACCCTACGCAATCACTCATAGATTGAACTCGGTACTCATCCTTCAAACCGTCGGGCAAAGTGCAAGAGTTTCGCACAGAGGCAAAAGCCATCAACGAGGAGATCGGGCAAGTTCTCCAAGCAAATATTGAATCGAGAGGTAGAATATCCCGAGTGGTTGGGTTAATGCCACTCACAAAAAGCAAATGGCAAGTGGCGACTTATACTCATCACTGAAGATAAAGACGCCTTCCCTTGCCAAGGATCGACCATCGCGGACGCCATCGCGAGCCACTAACTTCGCTTTATGGATGATTCGCTAAATCAAACTTGCTGGACCTAAGATGACCAAGAAAAGATCTTTTCGCTCATGTTCTCAGCTGAACTGATGGTTATCGGTGATGCCATTCGGACTCAAGAACGCAGGAGCGACCTACCATAGGTTAGTGAACCGAATGTTCCGTGTATGCATAGGCGCAACTATGGAGGTATAATGACGACATGCCAGTAAGTCCACCACACCCAATCTCCACATCACTCATCTCTCGAGGCATTCTGCATCCTAAGGAATTAACATGAAACCGAATCCACCAAATGTGCCTGCGTTTCACTGGAAATTTGCGGGTTTCATAGTCAACCACGTGGGGATCGAGGCAAATCCGCACAAAATAAAGGCGTTGCTCGACATGCCATCGCCATCGGAATAAAGGAGGTTCGCGATCACACGTGAAGGATCGCAGCTTTAAGCCGGTTCGTATCCTGGGCGAGTGACAAGTGCCAGCCCTTCTTCAAAATCCTGAAGAAATCCTTTCAATGGGATGCGAAGTGCGAAGAAGCGTTTACAACATTAAAAACATACCTGAGTTCTCCACCCATCCTAGTAAGTCCTGTTGAAGGGGATCTCCTTACTCTATACTTAGCCGTATCGGACTTTTCAACCAGTGCTGTCCTCATCAGAGAAAAAGAGCGAGTTCAGCACCCTGTTTATTACTGCAGCCGAGCTCTAAGAGGAGCGGAGGAGAGGAAAATCGAGATGAGAAATGATACTGAGCTGTAACCACGTACTCCGAAACTCCGTCCTTATTTCTAGGCTCATACTAGAAGTCCCGACAGAATATCCGATGAAACAAGTATTGCACAAAACTGTGTTACTCTGAAGGTTTGTTACAATATAGAGCTCAATGAAGTTCGATATCAGTACGCAGGTTTAAAATGCAATAAAAGGACATGGTCCTAGCCGATTTTCGGTCATGGAATTTAATCCATGAATCTCGCTCAACCACTCCCATGAAAAGGATCTACCTCCCAATTTGGAAGCTCTCTCAGATGGAGCTCAACTCCATTACAGCGACAGGTCTAATTCTAACCTCACCGGAAGGGATAGACATTGAATACGCACTTAGATTTGGGTTCCATGCTTCCAACAACGAAGCCGAGTATGAGGCCGTGATAGCAGGCCTCAACCTCGCCCATTCATTAGAAGTCGACCAGCTAGAGGTATACAGTGACTTCAAGTGGTGGTTAGACAAATAGAAGATGCCTACGAGGCCAAAAGTGAAACGATGATTCTATACCTCCAAAAGGTCCGTGATCTATTAAAGAAATTTGTGTCGTTTAGATCGCTATCCCTGCAACGTAGAATTCCCAGAAGGCATCGCCACGGTTAGCCACAAATTTCACAGAAGACCTCGCGTGTCAATCTCTATTGAATACTCTTGGCCGACCCTCTATCGATCCTTATAGTGATGACTCGCCGCCCTAAGAGTCCGTGCCGAAATGATGGACCCTCCATTTGGAATTATATATCAGACGGAAGCCTACCAGATCAATCTGCAAGAAGCAGCCAAAATAAGGGCGAGGCCCAAAGTCTCACTAATCATAAAGGAAGCCTCTACAAGCAAGGATTTTCACACTCCTTTCCTAAATGCATCAAGGAGGACACTGGGCACGCACGAGAGAGGCACACGAGGGTGTATGCGTGGAATCATATCAGTCCGCATTAGCAGAAAAGTCTTAAGGCAGGATACCATCGCCAACCATAATTAAGGATGCAACTCGACTAGTCAAGAAATGATCTCGCTAGGAGCACGCCAAGATCTCACGCCTGGGCCGAGCCCTTAACATCAATCACAAGCTCCTCCGCTCTTTCCAAATAATAAATTAATGATATCAACCTCGCCCATCGGGAAAGGACAAGGTAAATTCATAATTGTCGCAGCGGATTACCACAAAAGTGGGCGTAAGTCGAGCCTTGGCCACAATTACGATAAAAAGATACGCACTTCGTGGCGAGCCATCATATGCAGGTTTGGCATCCCAAGAGCCCTGGTATCAAACAACGGAAAGCAGTTTGACAACGCTAAATTCAGAGATTTTTGTGCCGAGCTCGGAATTAAGAATTATTACTCGTCCCCAACACATCCGCAATCAAATGGGCAGGCCGAAGTCACTATCAACCCTTAAAGCCGCCTCACACCAAGTTGAAGACCCATGAAATTGGGTGTATCAATTTCCCGAGGTACTATGGGCTTACAGGACAACACAGAAGTCAGCAACTCTAGAAACCCCATTTGCCCTAGCCTTTGGCACTGAGGCAGTAGCTCCCGTGGAGGTCGGAATAAAGTCTCCCAGATCGAAGCAAGGATCGTGAGGAGCATACTGATTGAAGGCCTTCTGCCTGGAATAGAAACCTTGAGATGAAAGCGTGAGGAGGTTCAAAGGCGACGGCTGGGAGTATCATCAAAGGAAAACAAATGAGGTAATTATAATAAAAGTCAACCCTAGGAGCTACGCGCCGGGCGACTTAGTCTTAAAGAAGCTCCTACCAGCGAGGAAGAATCCGCAAACAGATGGAAAACTAGGCCCCAACTGAAGGTCCTTACATCATATCCCTAGTCGCCGCATCAGAAATTGCGAACTCAAAATGTAAGAGGGAAAAATTCAGGGTATACATGGAATGCGAACAATCTTAAGCCGCTAGTATCAAGAAGCATCAATAGAATGTTAAATAATGCCTTATCGCATCTTATGTGACAAATGGATGTCATCGATCACGGTTGGGACATCTCAGTTCAGCTCATATATAAGAAACAAAAGGCACAATAAGAAGATTCATAGACATAAAAGAAAAGTTATTCTTATTTCAATAGAGCGATTCAGTTACAATCACTATATTCGGGGTGTTCTCACATCCGAAAGTGCTTAGTACAAGAAGTTCCTCGAAAGCCAAAAAAAAAAAAAAAAAAAAAAAAGGTGAGCAGGAAAAGAAAAGGAGACAAAGGAGAAAGACAGAATGAAAGTTAGAGAAGAAGAAAAGAGATGGAAAGACTTGCAGTGAAGAAAGGAAAAGAGGAGAAGAAAAGGATGAAGGAGTTTGGTGCAAAAAGAAAAGAAAAAGAGAGGAGTAGAGGGAGAAAAGAGAAGAGGAGAGGGAGAAAAGAGAGGAGTAGAGGGAGAAAAGAGAAGGAAAAAGAAAAAAAAAAAAACAGAGAGAGCAGTGCAAGATGCACCGCAAGACTCCGACGCATTCCCAGCCTGGGCTAGGAATAACATGACTCCCATAAAGGGGAGACTAGGGAAAAACACAACTCCCACATGTAGAAGAACAGTAGCGCTGACCCCAAATCTTCAGAAGGATCTCCGGTGAAGACGATCAAACTTCGGTTCTTCATCTCACACAGATTTCAATTGTGCATCAGAGAAAGCAAAATATACAAAGAACAAGCCTCACACCAATGAAACTGCTATTTATAAGAAGATCAAAGCACTCGAAAATCCGTGCAATCGTTCCAAATTCTCCATAAATCCGCATTAAAGACGCTCGCCTCTTTCCAAGAATTGAAAATTAACCAGCAACACGAAGCGTTTCAGCATATCAAGCTCTTCGACTACCAACGACCTCAGCGCCAGGAGCCAAGCAGCTCACATTGACGAGGTGATCCACTCCCAAGACAGCCACGCGCCTAACGAGTCGATCAACTCCGCCACGCCACTTCTACCGAACGCCACCATCGACGAGCTCACCCACCAAGACGTGCCACGCCGCGTCTCGGGAGTCGCATCACCAAAGTTACATTGCCACTTCACAGATTCGCCATCTCGCAATGGAACGCTTGACCATTGACGAGTCGCAGACCATCAGATGCCACGCCGCCTCGTGAGTCGACCGGGCCAGTTACATTGCCACTCGCTACACGCTACCGGTTGGAACGCCACCATTGACGCAGCTCACCCATTCGCACGCCACGCCGTCAGAGTTAGACCAGCCAGTTACATTGCCACTCTGGGCCATCGCCACTCTACCGAACGCCACCACGGCCGAATGATCCGCCCGGCGACAGCCACACGCGCTTCAGAGTCGCACTACCAGTTACATTGCCACCGGCTACATCGCCACTGACCGAACGCCTTACTTATATTGATTTAGGTCATCGCCCGGCAGCCACGCCGCCAGAGTCGACTACCAGTTACATCGCCACTCATTACACGCCACTTCTACCGAACGCCACCATCAGTTACCACCGCCCGCACGTGCCACGCGTTCAGAGTCGCATCTACCAGTTACATTGCCACGCATTACATCGCCACCGCAATACCGAACGCCACCATTGACGAAGTCACCCGCCCGATGAGTTACGCCGCCGTGGCGCACCACCAGCTACATTCGCACTTACACACCGACCGAACGCCACCATTGACGAAGCTCACCTACCCGCACGTGCCATGCCATCAAGAGCTCCACCACCAGTTACATTACACTTGGCTACATCGCCACTCCTGGGCCGAATCCACGATTAACGAGCTCAATTGGCCCATGATGTTACGCCACTGCAGATCACCCACATCTCAGTTACATTGCCATCTCTGGCCATATCGCCACTTAACAATGAATGCCACCATTGACGTGCCTTCCTCTCAGGTCACCAGCGAGCTCACTCAAGAATTTAGCACACGAGCTCTTCCTCTCATATCACCCAATGAATCTACTAACTATTCTCACATCACCCAGCTCTTCCTCAGACGCCACCCTGACGGTTTTACCAACTATTCACTCATTGAGCCTTCCTCTCAATCCGCATGGACGAGCTCCCCGCCAACAATTCACTCGACGAAGCCCTTCTCCCGCTCACTTGAACGAGCCTCTACTCAACAATCACCCGACGGTTCTTCTCGCTCACACCTTAGGGACGAGCCCCGCCAAATGATTCACATTGACGAGCTCTTCCCATCGCTCTGACGAGCTCTAATTCAACTGCCTTCACTCGACCTAGCCTTCCTCACCACATGGACCCAGCCCGCCTAGATCTCCAGATGATCTAGAAAGCTCTTCCCATCGCCCACTCGACGAACTCTACTTGAATCGTTCACTCCGACGCAGCTCCCCTTCTGCCTAACAGCGAAGCCCCGCCAATGATTCATTACTGACTTCCAGCCTTCCCATCGGGCCCACTTGACGAGCCTAATGAACCGCTCACTTCCGACGAGCTCTTCCTCCGCTCACATGGATTACTCCGCCGCAATTATACACATAGTCACTCAACCGGCTCACCGACGAAGCTCTTTCCTTCCTCGGGCTCACATGGACGAAGCCCGCCAAAGAATTCACATTGATGAGCTCTTCCCATCGGGCCACTCTGACGCAGCTCTTACTCAATCGCTCACTCACGAGCTCTTCTCTCGCTCACATGGACGAGCTCCCACAAGAATTCACATCGACGCTCCCATCGGGCCACTTTGACGAGCTCATTCAATCGCTCACTTTGACGAAGCTCTCAGTCCACATGGACAAGCTCCCGCCAAAGAATTCATTGACTAAATTTCTTCCACAAGCTCACTGGACGAGCTCTACTCAACTATTCACCGCCGACGGCTCTTCCCATCGCTTCACTCGACGGTTTCTACCAACCTGCTCACTTTGATGAGCTCTTCCTCGCTCACATGGACGAAGCCCTACAGCCATTCACATCGATGAGCTCTACCCACCTACGCACGACGACCTCACCAAAAGCAAAGTCACAAGAACCCAGGGAACCGCATCGACTCACAAGTTGGGGGCTCGATGGAAGTCAACAACTCGTGATTGGATCTAATCTCAGCCACAAACAAACGCAAGGTGCCTCTAAGGAACCAGTCAAGACCATGCCGACAGCCGACGGCGTTAGAGCTCAATTTGACGAGCTCCACCGCAGACCGACCGTACAAACGTGAACCGGCCGCCCGGAAGTGATAGGCAACAAGGCCTCAATGACTCGCCTTGACAAGCCCGATTGCTCACCACACTGAGCTATATGCTCTATGGAGAGGTGCAAAATATCCTGAGAACGCAAATCTTTTAAAAAATGAGTATTTATTAAAAGAAGAGCTACATAGGTCTCAAAATTTCATCTCGACAAAAAGAAAAACAGTGTATAAAGAATATAGAGAGAGAGAGTATATATATATATATATATATATATATATATATATATATATATATATATATATATATATATATATATATATATATATATATATATATATATATATATATATATATATATAAAGCAAACAAGAGATGAGCACAAGGTTCAGCGCTGCCAGGAGGAGCGGACACGAAGACGGGGGAATGGCCCCGCAGAGTACCAGATCTCTGAATAGTTCAGAAAGAGATTCCTCCGCCTTCATCGCTCAATAAAGTTAAAGTCCAAGACTCAGCACTGTAAATCAACTTTGCTGGAAAAGCGAGCCACCTGTGAGGCCCACCGAGCACCTACTGGGTCCCTCACTAATAACCCCATCTCTCCGAGCAACCAAACTAACCCGCCGATGAAGATCCGCCCTCGCATCCGCGACACTCCTCATTCACCGCCCAAGTTTCATGGGCCGAGGACTCCACGACGAGCAACAGTAGTGGATTCAGATCTCTAAACTTCACTGACGTCGCTTCAGTCGTTTCCTTATCGCTTAGATCACCATCGGGTCGTAGTCTACTGAAGATCCCAGCCATTTTTGCTGATGAGCTCCTCCCAACCATTTGAAGCTCACACTGAAGACTTTAGCCCTCTTCCTGGTCTCAATCAAATCATTTCTTTGCGCGGCCCGGAGCATCCCGAACCTCCCGGCTCGCTTCGGCCGACAGTTACTTCGACTCATCTTTCGATTCGCCTGAGCGTTAGCCGACGTGGTATGTCGGGATCAGATTTAATTCGCCCAATTCTATCCATGCCCCGCGCCGCCTCGCAGCCTCTGTCGCCGCACGTGGGAGCGTCGCCGCCTTATAAATCCGGCACTCACGTGCGATTGAGCTGGTCTTTCACAGCCCTTCAAATGAGTGGCTACCCGTATACATCAAACATGAAGTTAATGTTAGTCCCGAATCGCATAGAGATTCAATGAGCGCAAACTCCTACCGATGCAACCCCGGCAGATAAAGCCAGAAATTGGCCAACAAAGTAACGCTCGACCCCAAGGTCAGAATCCTTGAGGATGGATGAAACGGCACCTGCCGCGAGCTCGACATTAGAGAGCAAAGAGTCCATGTTTTCACAACTTTGGTTTCGCTTTCTTTTCTCTCGCCGCCGCTTTCAAGGAGGTAACTTGGCATTCTCCGAAGGCGGATTCCAGACGGTTATAGGCATAGTCGCCTAATCGCCGTCAGAGACGGCCGCACCCAAGAGAGACTTTTACCCTACGACAGTTTAGAGGGAGTGAGGGGGCTCAAACCACTGAGCTTCGGGCTAAAGGCTTACTGCGCCCGCCTAGTTCTCAGAGAAGCCTGAGACGTCGCCTTAACTTCGAACCTCGCCGGAACCGGCCTGTCCTTCTCAGCAGAGCTTGATTTTTTCCTTTTCACACTCTGGGGCTTCCGAGACATCGCCCCCAAATGAACCAAAATCTCACCCCTGGTAGGAGTGGCAGCAGTAAGCTCAATGGAGGAGACTCCCAGGGTGGAAGGAGGCGAAGGCCCGGCTGCAGGAACGCATACTCAAATTAGATGGGCCAGAATGTCCGACTTATCAACTCCGTAAGGACGAGCAGACACTTCGCCAATGCCGAGTTATGATTATCTTCTGCCAAGGTCAAAGGACGAGCACTGAAGCAGGAAGATATGATTAATGCCCAAAAAGTGCAATTTTGAACCCTATATTAGATAGGTTTTGAGTGCTTTTTTAAGTGACAATCATGTCATTTATACCAATTGAAGTGTTCTAGTCATCTTAGTAACACTTATGCCATCGGTATATATTTTCGGTCGCTACAAAGCCGCACTTTTTGAGTCCAACTCGAGATGAATGATGAATCATGAAGTTTGAATTTGCCCCGCATCAACCACCCCAAGAATCAATGAGAAAACCAAGGCAAAATGAAGAAAATGTGATGCAGCTTGAAGGCGTGAGGAAGATCAACAATGCAGAATTTCTTTTTCAGATTGTATGTAGTAGTTTTTCGCTAGATTGCAAAATTCTCAACCTTAGCTTAAAATTTTCAGAATCAAAGCGAAACACAAAAATTTCGCTAGACACCCAAATTCTCGCTAGCAATCGCTCCTTAGCTTTAAAATAAGATCACGCTTCTCACAAAATTTCGCTATTAGCGAAATTTCGCTAGCTAGTGAAATTAATGCCCGAAGGAATTGAGCCGCTAGACCGCGATTTACAGTTACTAAAATTTCTAGCGAATTACGCCTCGTCATGCTTTGTACTAATGCCAAACCGCCTCCAAACTTGGTGTGTATTACTTAATTGTCCCATAACTTAGCCACTTAGAATTTCTTTTGGTATTTTCTACACTCAAAGAGCTCTATATAAGCCCCTCTTGTTTTGTAACTAAGGGAGGAGAGCAACAATCTGAGAAGAAGATATTTTTATAAGTTTTGTATTTTGCAGCAAAGTTTTTATTTTAGGTTGCTTTATTTCTTTTCTTCTCTCTTCTTTCTCCCTTTCCTGTACGCTAAACACACTTCGAGGATGACAACTCAAGAGATGCTTAGCCAGTTCTCAGAAGAGAAGAAGTTAGCTATACATATGCATCGTCGGGGTCTCTCGTACTAAAACATAGTGTATTTATGGTCTTTTCAAATATGGTTAAGTAAATACTGAATGTCATTTGATTTGGCCAATACTTCAGATGTTTAGATTCAGCAGATACCTAGTGTTACAAGACCGACTTTAGATGGTCTTTACAGCCTCAGAATGAGTGTTTAAATGTTAGTTTCATGAGGTTGAATAGCACTTAATGTTATTGATTTAGCCAATACTTCATGCTTTAGGGACTGTGATTCTTAGATGGTCTTACGAGCCTCTCGAGATGATATTAAATGTTGTGTGGTTTTAAACAAGAAAGGGGCCATAACCAAGATGCTACATGTATCGACTCAAATAGAGTTGTTTGGGCCGGGTGAGGCTTCTACAAATGAGATCCGGTGAAGAGGGACTATAGGTTGCTTGTCATAACGCGAGGATAAAACCCGAGACAATTGTTTGCCCTAACTTGCCGTTAGTGACCCACCTTCAAAGTTGAATTTTTCATCCTTAACTTTCAGTTTTATAATTCGTGCTTTAAAACCATTCCCAATCAAGCTTTTGGAAACATAATTCCAAAGAGTCCAAATAGAAAGCCTTATCTTCAGGCACTGATGCAAACCATTTTTAGGATGAAAACCCATCCGTGTTCGACCTGGGGGACCACTATACCGCAAAGAGAGCTTGACTACTACAGAGAGGAACCAGTATATAAATTTGTTGATTTTAGTTTCACTCTCATCAGGCACGAATTCTGCTGTATTTATTATTCGGATAATAAACTACAAATGGTAAAAGTTGAAGAGTACTTGTGATCCACATCACAAGTGAAGGTAATCCTTTAATTTCTTTTCGTAAATTTACGAAGAACTACGCTTTAAATAATTAGCAAGAATCAAAGACCGTTTCAGTTTTCGATTCGCTTTCGCTAAGCTCATTCGCCGGCTTTATTGTCGTTAGTTAATTTTAATCTTTGCAAGTTGTTTGCTGTTTCGTTGTCTCTAAATTTTGTAATGTGTTTATGCAACAAAGGATAGAGACACACGTAGATTGCATAGGATAAGTACACAGCTTGACCTAGCTAGTGAAGTTAGTGTACCAACTGATACCATGGATCCCATACCTGAGGAACAACAGAGTCAACTAGGAACCCCCATGAATCCAAATGCCTATAGAACCATGAGGGATCACATCCACCCTCCTAGAGTTAGTGCCCCATCCTCATCATTCTCCCCACAAGAAGTAGCGAGGCCTTATTCGTACCTACTCCCCACATTATCATGGTATGGAAAATGAAAATCCAGATAATCTTAGTATTTAGGGATTTGGAGTAGAGGTTTGCACTACCTTAAGGAAGGTAATGATGGACATGGATTACAAGCCAAAGTATTCCATCGGGACTTCAAAGGACAAGGCCAAGATATGGCTCCAACTCATTGAGGCCTAGAACCATTAGAAATCAATAGTCAGCAGCGCACTCCCGAAGAAGTTCTTCGCTAATTATAAGACCAATTTAAGAGACAAATTTATACTTTGCAAATTTCAGATTAGATTTACCAAAGGTCGAAATATTTATGAAACCATCATACGCCCACATCATGGGTTTGACACATGATGTTGTGAACCACTTCGCTATATGGTATGTCTCCGCCATGAAACAATTGTTGAAACTATGTGTGGGGAAACTTTTTTGAGTAAACATCCCGATGAAGCTTATGGATTTTTGAACTATGTAGTCGAAACCCAAAGTCGGGATGAACCTAGTCCTAGGAAGTTGAAAGACTGGGCCATTGAATCACCAAGGAGGAGACAAGTACATATTTCCGAAGACATTGGGATAATGAAAAATTGATCATTAACTCAAAGATCGATGATCTAGAAACGAAAGGCCAAGAAGAAATACAAAAGTAAATGAGTTATCTTCATCCTGTCTCTTCAGGGTTTTCACCTTTCACGATAATTACCCCTGGAAGAGTAATCGCCAGCAGCATGCCCATACCATAGTATGCAAACAAACCAAACCATGGGATGTTCATATGGTGACACTAATAACTCTAATTGGAGAAATCATTCAAATTCTGTCATGGAAACCAAAACCCTTGTATACGCCCTTCAAGAGTTAATGCCAAATAGCTTGATTCCACTTCAATATAAATAAATAGATGCCTCCACTATCTTCCGTTGAACAGTAATCCTCGACTTAAGTAAGGTGGTGGGCATATTTTGTAGAAGAACGTAAGGTGCTGAATATCCAACTAGTCGTAAATCGCAGCCAGAAAAGTTCACTCAACAAAGAAATCGACAATATGTATCGTGAGATTACAAACTGTCTAATCGCAGTTGCAGTTCGTAAAAGGGAATTCTTTCCAAGACAACAATATCGTAAAGTGGTGAATGAAACAGATCGACCGAGACTTAAAGGCAAACCGATGAAGTTAAGGCAAATTTAGACCTTACGGCGGGAAAGGAATTAAAGCCACAGATCAAAGCCATCAAGTCGCCCATTAGTGATCGAAATAATTTCAGAAGAATGGGCCAAGGACAGAAGAGATAAAGATTAGAATACCCTCCGCTTCCAGTTCTCCGAAGAAAGAAACAGTCTGTTCACCAAACAGAAATGTTGGAAGTATCACAGTGAAAGTCAATATTCCTCTCTCTCGATATGATTAAATGTGTCTGCATTTACGCAAAATTCTTAAAGGATTTGTGCACGGTAAAAAAGGGTCATAATGTAAATAAAAAGCCTTTAACTCGAGCAAGTTAGTGCCATTATGAGAAAGACTCAAAGTGAAGCATAAGGATCCAGGATGTCCTACCATCTCTGAATATCGAGGCATCACGCGAGAAAGACTGCGGGGACCGGGAGCTAGTGAATCTCGTCGTATTCTTTTGTACAAGCAATTGGGTTTGGGTGAATCGAAACCCACTTCCATCACACACTTCTCGCTCGCCGACAGTCTATTAAAATACCAAAAGGAACCATTGAGGACGTTTTATACAAGTGACGTATTTTACTATCCAAGAGATTCATTGCATTTGGACATGTAACCAGCTGTAATAGACCTGAATAAGGTGCCCATCATATTAGGGAGACCGCTTAGCTACTTCCCAAATGCAATCATTAATTGCCTAGAATGGAGTCATGCAACCTCACATTTGGGAAACAGGACTTTGAACTCAATATTTTTCATAATGGGTAAAAGCCAAGAAGGTGCACTTGGGAGGAGGATGACTTCAAGAAGTCTGTATTTTAGATACCATTATGGAAGAATATACACCAATAAGAATGCAAGATATATTAATTTATTATCCGATTGCCTTGTAGAGCAACACGACTTCAAGAATGAGCTTAGCATGTGGGTACCGGAGAAGAAGAATAGAAATTTTACCTTATTGACTGTAATGAACCCAAGGAACCTCACAAATAACCTCAAACCCCTCCTCACGATTTAAAGTATGCATTTTTGAAGTAAATGAGCAAGGTTCAGCCAGATTTCTTCATCATAACCACCGCACAAGAGCATAATCTCCCGCACCTTCTCAAAAGAATAAGCAAGCATCAGATGGAAATTTTGAGATCCAAAGGCATAAACCCATCCATTCGCACTCATCTATATCTATCGAAGAGAACTGAAGTCAGGAAGTAAATTTCCAACGGAGGTTGAATCCCCATCTACAGGAAGTAGTTCGTATAGAGGTCTTGAAATTGCTCCAAGCTGGTATCATTTATCCCATTTCTGATAGCACATGGGTTAGTCCAACTCAGGTGGTGCCTAAGAAATCGTAGAGAGTAGCAACTCGTGGAAAAACGAGAAGGCGAAGAACTGTCTACCCGACTTACAACCATTGAGAGTGTGTATAGATTATAGAGTTGCTCAATGAGGTGACACGAAAAAGACCACTTTCTATTGCCGCTCATCGATCAGCCTCCTCGAAAGAGTTTCGACACCCTTCTATTGCTTTTTGATGGGTATTCGTGGTACTTCCGCATAGAAATCGGCCTCAGAAGATCGTAGGAAAAGACTACTTTTACTTGTCCATTCGGGCACGATGCTTATAGGAGGATGCCTTTGGGCTTTGTAATGCCCTTGAAATTAATTTTTCACATTTGTATGCTCGTGATGTTCAAGGACATGGTAGAGCTGAGTAATGGAGGTATACATGATGATACTACGTATACAAGGGATTTTGAAGAATGCTTAAACTAATTTGGAAGCCATCTCAGAGGCGCATAGAGAAGAATTTGGTGTTTAATCGGGAGAAATGCCATTTTATGGTAAAACCAAGAATGTAGATAGAAGATGATTCAGGTGGAATTTGAAGCTTACAAAGTAAAGGTCGACATTATTTCCAAATTGCCGACCAACAAATGAGAACAATTAGACAATTCCCTTGGTCATGCAAAGCCTACCGACGGTTCATTAAAGATTTTTCCAAAATTGCTAAACCCTGCATGCTTCTTGGAGAAGGATAATAAATTGCTTTGGAAGAAAGAGGACGCTGTGAAGAGTTTTGAAGAACTCGAATTTCATTTGACTATCGCCCCACAGTTCGAAAGCACCTAATCCGGCGCTACCAAGCCAGGTGATGTGATGCGAGTGATCTTGCTATAGGAGCAGTACTCGGCCAAAGAGAAGATGGGAAACCTCATGTGGTGTATTATGCAAGCAAAACCTTGAATGAAGCACAGAGGAATTATACCACTACAGAGAAAGAGCGTCGCGCGGTATATGCCTTAGATAAATTCGAAACAGATTGGTTGGGCCGAGCATAGTCATTTTAAGGTATCACCTCGCTTTGAAATATCTCTAACCAAACAAATGCAAAAGCAAGACTCATCCGCTGGGTTATGTTACTCAGGAGTTCAACTTGCAAATTAGAGATAAGAAAGGGGTGGAAAATGGTGGCGTATCATCCATTGGCTGGGTTAACTATAGCCCACGACACTCACAAATTCACCTATTAATGATGAATTTCCCGAAGAATCCCTAATGCATTGAGAAAGCTCCTGCATGCTCACATTGCCAATTTCTCACCACAGTGAGGGTGTAAAAACCCAGCTGAGTGGAAAGGGACAGATAGGGAACATTCGCTAAAATCCATTCCTATTATCGAAGAGCCTTTCCTATTCAAATACCGTGCGCATCAAATCATCGTGAAATAAAATTCGAGGAGGAACAAATGAAGGAATTTTAAACCATTGCCATGAGAGTGCTTGCAGGTCATTTTGCTTCCCGTAAAACAAGAATGAAGGTGCTACAAATGGGTTTCTACTGCCTTCCTTATTCAAGGAAGCAAATTAAATGCAAGCTGGTGGTATGTGACAAATGCCAAAGGCTTTGGGAAGCCTGCTTCTGGCCAGGCTATATGATGCCTTTGAACCCAATTTTAGTTGTTGAATTATTCGATGTGGGGCATCGATTTTACGGGACCTTTTTCCTCGTCATATGGTCATACGCATTTTAAAGGGGGGAGTAGACTATGTCTCCAAATGGCCAAGCACCCAAGAAGTCCAACATGTGAGGCAGTAATTAAATTTTGAAAGCTTAAGATCTTTCTTCTGTGTTTGTAATCAAATTATTATTAGTGATGGAGGTTCTCATTTCCAGAATAAACCATTTGAAAACCTCATGGCTAAATATGGTGTGAAATAAAGTGGCCACCCCTTACCATCCTCAAACAAGTGGTCAAGTAGAACTTGCCAACAGAGAGATCAAGACCATTCTAATGAAGGCAGTAAGTCTAAATTGCGAGTACTGGTCTATCAAACTATTCTGATTCATTATGGGCCTACAGACGCCTTTCAAGACAATCTGAATGTCCCCTTATCGATCGGGTTCATGGTATATACTACCACTTCGTGGAGATCGAAAGTACAAAGCATGGTGGGCAATTAAGAAGTTGAATATGGACCTAAGTAAGGCCGGAGTCAAGAGGTTCCTTGATCTCAATGAATTGGAAGAAATACGGAATGATGCCTATTTGAATTCAAAGATTGCAAAGGAAAAATCGAAAAGATGGCATGATCAAAATGTGATAACTGGGGAAGAATTTAAAGAAGGGAGACCAAGTTCTTTTTATACGACTCCAACTTCATCTATTTCCGTGCAAGCTCAAGTCACGATGGACAGTCCATTCATATCCAACAGCATACCTAAATCTGCTCAAGATTTAACTGGTCCATGATGATAACAGAAAGTTGAGCTCAATGACGGTGAGGTGAAACCTTATGTGGTGGCAAAGAGGCCGCAGTGAAGAAATTTCTCCGCTGACTCTCGAGTTCTACAATCCTCACCATACTGGGAGATGGTTAAAGGTAATTTTCATGCTCTCATGTCCCGGATGTTCAAATTCTTTGTTTTCCTTATAGTTCGCTGCGGTGCCCCAAACCTCTAAAGGTAATCGTATTATCATGTTTTGTGCCTTACCTATATACATGTTTCTTTCAATTGAACAATTGAATTGCTACAATTGGACAATTGAATTGCTTTTGTTGGATAATTGATCACTATTTGTCACTTATATGCTAGGACAACTTCCATGCTTGAATTAAATTTTTGGTCAGTTGAAGTTCCTGCATGCTCAACTTGAAATTTCTCCCTTATGCTAATTCACACACACGCACTCCGTAGATTGCTCTTAACAGTCAGGAATCATGTGCCTTCTTTCGCTTGTAAAGCCTACTTTAGGGTATGTTGGCAACCTAGATAGGTTTGTGTTACCGGCGCTGAAGACCAATGTCTTCCCCAAAAGGAAAAGAAAAGAAAAAGCAAAAAGAAAGAAAAAAGAAAAGACGAAAAGAAAAATAAAGTCATGGTTATTTTGAAACCCGAGCACCTGGTCTGAAAGGGTGGTGGCATGAAAGCTTTGAAGCCCGATGGCTCCGTTTTGAATTGGTTGGGAGTCATCATTTAGTGTTCACATGGGTAGATAGGTGAAGTTTAATGACTTGTGGGTGCTTAATTTTGAAGTCATTCCCGAGTCCGGTAAAGCCTTAGAGTTAGTGGTCAAGTGATCCTTTACCATGTCTAAACCTAATTGGTCGGGAGTCGGGTGGACCTACAATCGGACTTTGGTGAAGTCGGATTTAAGCATTGCACCTCTACAATGTAGATGAATAAAGAAAGAAAAGTGTAACTAGCCCTATTCAGGTTGTTCAACTTAAGGCCATGTCAAGCAAGCAGTCAGAGGTGGCAATTTTGCGCTTATCGCTTAATCCGGGTTACAAAAAGAACCATTAGACTTAGGTGGAAATTCAAGTTGAGAATTATGGATCCAATATTGACCTCGAATTGTTCTTGTATGGTTTTAGATTCTTTCACTAGTTTCATAACTCATTCAACTTGACAGTTATAAATAATTATGGTGTATATATACCCTCTTTGAATCATAACCTTTTTTCAAATCACCACATGCACTTTCTTATTTTGCATTGCTATGACCAGCAACTTTCGGTTGGGGTGATTAATGCCCAAAAAGTGCAATTTTGAACCCTATTAGATAGGTTTTGATTGCTTTTTGCGCATTAATCATGTCATTTTTACCAATTGAAGTGAAATTAGTCATCTTAGTAACACTTATGCCATTTAGAGAGTATTTCGTCAAGCTTTTAAGTGCTTACAAGACTTTTGGAGTCCAATTTCGAGATGAATGATGAATCATGAAGTTGGAATTCAAGTCTCAGCCCATCAACCAAATTCCAAGAATCAATGAGAAAACCAAGGCAAAATGAAGAAAATGTGATGCGCAATAAGGCAGGAGTGAAGATCACGCAGGAATTGCTAGATTGCAAAATTTTCGCTAGGATCGCTGGTACTCAGAACCTTAGCTTAAAATTTCGCAATCTAAGCGAAACACAAAATTTTTCGCTAGACACCCAAATTTCGCTAGCACTGCCTCGAAGAAAATAATTGATTTCGTCAATAAAAATTTCGCTAGTTTAGCGAAATGCTGAAGCCACTAAAATTGTCACTCCTAGCGAAATTTCGTTTTCGCTAGACTGCCGATTTCGCCAGTTAGCTAAATTCCTTCTGGTGCCTAGCGAAATTTGATGCCTCACATGCTTTGTAATTAATGCCAAACCGCTCCAAACTTGGTGTATTACTTAATTGTCCCATAATTTAGCTAATTTCAGGGTTTTTTTGGTATTTTCTACACTTGGAGAAATATATAAGCCTCTTGTTTTTGTAACCAAGGGAGAGTATAAATAATCCGAGAAGAAGATATTTTTTAAAGTTTGATTTTGGTAATAAAGTCTTATTTAGCTTTGGCTTTTATTTTCTTCTCTTTCCCTTTTCCTACGCAAACACCTCGAGGATGACAACTCAAGAGATGTCGCAAGTTTCCTTCTTTTAGAAGAGAAGGAAGCTAGCTTGGTGGTGGGCATATGCAGACATGGTCCCTTAGTTTGAAAGGTATAGTGGTTTATATTCTTTTCTTCAAAGAAGGCAACATGAATGTCATTTTGATCTCGGCCAATACTTCTCATAAAAGTAGAGGATTCAGTGCATACCTAGTGTTAGACGCGACCGTGATTCTTTAGATGGTCTACGAGCCTCTGTAATGATGTTTAAAATGTTGGGGTTTCAGCGAGGGTCAACAAAGACTTAATGTTATTGATTTGGCCAATACTCTCCATGCTTTAGGACTGTGATTATTTAGATGGTCTTACGAGCCTTCGAGATGATATTAAATGTTAGGTTTTAAACAAGAAGGCTTGCTAATCAGATGTTATATGTATCACTCAACAGAGTTGTTTCACGGGTGAGGCTCGCTAGCTTAACATGATCCTGCTATGCCGGTGGACTATAGGTCGCTTGTCATAACGCGAGGATAAAACCCGAGGACAATTGTTTGCCCTAATCCTGCCGCTAGTGACCTAATTCTTCAAAGTTAACTTTTCACCTTTAACTTTCACTATAATTCTCGCTTCAAACCATTCCCACCGGCTTTTGAAACATAATTCCAAAGAGTCCAAATAGAAAGCCTTATCTTCAGCATCGACGCAAACCATTTTTGGGGATGAAACCCATCCCGTGTTCGACCTAGACCACTATATCATAAAGAAGCTTGACTACTACAGTAGTAGGAACTTGGGGTATATAAATTCTTTGTTGATTTTAGCTCAAATTTCTACCGGGCAATTAATCAAGACAATATAAAATCGAAACATTCAATCACCTTTAGACAAGCCATGCCGAAACAAAGGTAAATACTCACGAAAGACTATCAGGGCGCTCCAAGCCGCCTGAACACCCGCGCAGTGTCGCCCCGTCGAAGGATTGTATTCCCATTAAAACCGATTAAAGAAGTAGCTGTCCCTTCCATGACCTATGTGAAGAAGGGAGATCATAGATCACCAGAGGAGCTCCTGAACGTCTGGAGAAATAAAGGAAGCCCTCGGTGGTCTCCTTTGACCGAAAAGATGAGGAAACGCAGCCAACACTAGGGACGCCAACCCCCGTCCCTAAAAAGGCCAATAGCTCCACCAAAAATACCCCATCCGGCTGGGCGCGAGCTGGGTAGCGACAGACGCTTGAAGTGTTACAAGACACCCTTATAAAAGGATGCAGTGGAAAACGAAGACCATTCTCAAAGGCGACCTCAAAGAAACACACCATCTTGGGCACGAAACCACATAAAGGGTCAAAACGTCAGGGGACCATATCCGAACGCCAGGGGGAGGCCGGTAACGTTCAATAAAGGTAATCCCATATGAAGGGCCTACCCTGCTAGGACCTACATTTACAGCATGCCGGACAGCAGATCGGAGATAATCCGACCCCTTAGGATATTTGATTAGTTTTATTATCCCCTTAGTTTTATCTAAAGAAGCGGGAAGACCTCAGAGCGCCCCGGGCTGGACAACCACGATCGCATTGCCGAGGCACCCTAGTCCGTAGGGATTGGGAATGGGCCTAAAGAGCCATCACCGATATCGCAAAGAAGAAGAACGACCGTCCCATAAAGAAACAAAACAAGTAAGAAAAAGGGGAAAACGAATGACTGAACTTAGTGCCTCGCCGTACTCAACTGCAGTGCGGCTGGGAGAGAGATGCAGCAACCCCAAGGACAAAGACAAAAGAAGCAATCTCTGGAAAAAGGCCAGAAAAAGACTCTACGCACAAGAGGTCAAACAGTGGAACTCGAAGCGTATGAAGCTAAGACCGCGAAAGAAGATTGGAGAACCAGAAAAGCACAAGACGGAGGATGTTGAAGAAAGAAACTAAAAGGGGCAGGAGAAATGAGCGCGAAAACCTAAGAGTCATCATTATCACAAGACATATGACGACGACAAGGCCTTAACTAACCTAGTCTCAACGCATACTGGAACGCGAACTACACGAAGAATTACACCCGCCCACAACGCACAAGTGACGGCAACCGACAAGGTTTAAAAATAGCTCGTTGCACCACCAACCAAGCCCAAAGAAGTGATGCGCCCAACACAACACCCAGGCCCCTCAGTACCGGCCCAAAACGAAGGCCTGAGGGGCTGGGTCCAAAGGACGATCCTGAGCGAATAAGAAGGTCTATATCCAACGAATCAGATTATATATCGCCCATACAGAAAATAGAATAACCTCTAACAATATATTATCCTGCCGATCCAACCAAACCTTATCAATAAGGAAGGGAAAATAATAACAGATTATCGCCAGTTGGATCTCTCCCCAATAAGAAAGCATGATTATCTCAAATAAACAACTCCTTCTAAATCCTGTACCGAATCAGATATTGACGGAAATAAGAAATATCTCATCCAATGGGATACGAATCCTAATCAACATCAAACTGGTAGAACATCTACTATAAATACGAGTCCACCCTCCTCTCCTCGACTGAAAGGCGACGCCTTCAAATATGATTCGCCTTCTAAGCAATTCACTCTTTCTCTCGAAGAACCGACTTAAGTATCGGAGCGGCCACGGCCACAGCCTCTTCGCCGACCCCTTTTCTCTTTTGTTCTCGGCAGTAGGAGTGCTACGCCCGGAGCTCCGGTTAGACACAGAGGACCCTTATACGATCCTCCGCTCAACTAAACGTGATCCAGACGCCTCAGCATCCCACCCTCAACAATCCGGTCCAAATTTCACACCCCCACACGCTCCAGCCCGCCCGTTGAAAAAGGCATCATCACATATATATAAAAATCTGATTTCTACTTGATAATTTAAAATATGAAAATATTATAAATGTTAAAAGATATTATTAAAAGCCTATTAACACTAAAAACTATTTATTTTATGTGGTGTTTAAGATATTGTTTAACTTAATAATACATTTTAAGATTATTTTTGTTTAACTTAATTATATTACTATATCAATAAATTATTTTTAGTTACAGAAGAAAATTAAATATCTCATTTATTTAGCAAACAAATTTAAGTAAAACTAAAAGTATAAACCCAAACAAAAATTTTGATTTAAATACCATTGCAAAGTAATCTATGTTGTCTTTAAGAAGTGAATTTTTATTTATTTATGTTATTTTTACATTTTAATTATTTTTGTTAATTTTTACTTTCTCAATATTCATGTAAAAATATTCATCGATATATCTCCGATATATCCGTAAAATTCAACTATCGATATATCCGTCGATATCGATATTTTGATCCTTGACTATACTCATAAAATTAGTTAAAAAAACATTTATTATTAATATATAATATTTACTAGAATCTATAATGGTTCATAAAGTAAAAAAACTATTAGGAATATATTTACTAGAATCTATAGTCGCCTATAAGCTTGTCATGCCGCCAGCTAATAAGGGTAGATGTATCTATGTGATATTTATCTATTTTAGCCAGCATTGATTGGCTGATGTTGAATTTATCATCTGATTCATCTCTATTTACATACATATGTACAAATTTTTATATGTGCAGAGGCTACATGGCTCAAGAATACTTGGTTCGGGGAAAATTGACTGAGAAGGTGGATGTCTACAGTTTTGGAGTCCTTGTTATTGAAGTTATTTGAGGAAAGAAGAACAATAGCTTCACTCATGATTCAATCTCTATCCTGCAAATGGTACCACATTTCGCGTAACCGAAAAATATTATCCTCTAATTCCAATTTCTTTCACTAGCTTAAACCGCCTGCTGTGTTTGAATTTTATGAACTCGCCGCCAAAGATTGGGACTCCGCTGCATCAGACACAATTATGCTGTAATCTGGATATCCGTACCTAACCCAACGTAAGGTCATCGATACCTCTCCTATATTCGACACTTTCTAAACATATTTGTTTTATCAGTGGTCTTTGTATTGGGCTGTGGGATTTATTTTATTTATCGGGATCATTGTTTGTAGGTTGCGCCCAGGATGGGCGATTGGTTATATTTGTTTTATCGTGGTTCAGATTGGTCAAGCCCTTCTTCCTATATTTGGGAGGTGCTGGCCCGTTTTTCATTTTTCTCGTGCCCTTTTGGCTTCATGTATTATTCTTGTTTTGTTGGCTTTGCCCTTTGGTACAAATTCTTAATTATCCAAAAAAAAAAATTGCATTATGTTATGTTGTTGTAAGAATATATCGCCTAATAGTTTCAAGTGATTACATGAGTTTGTTTGCGTATCTTGTTGATATATTATTTTTATTTAGATAATTGATTAAAACCAATCATGTTTCTTATTCAATGATTTCAGGTATCTTATTTCTTCACTTTGCAATTTCTACTTGTTTTAATTCTATTTCATAATTTTTCGCTGTAAGTCGTTTCACATAGCTGGGAATTCTCACAGAATCCGGAAGGGAAACAAATGTCAAGGAGGTGGTCATAATACTTTAGTATCAATTGCTAAATCAACTAAGGTAAAAACAAATCCTATAGAAAATTATTTCCTTAATGATTTATTTGTTATTAGATTGATTACAAAAAAGTTAAAAAGTATATGGATCGAGCTCGGAGGATTGATTACAATACAAATCAGATAGGCTCGGATTGGGCTTGAGCCGAGGTTAAGCCCGAGCCGTTCATGGAAAACGACCCACGCCTCAAGCTGCTTTTTTTTTTAAAATCGTCGTTTGAGCCTGATTTTAAGCTCGTTCAAAGCCCGGCCTCGGGCTCGAGTCGCTTTATAAATTGAAAAAGTCTAGTCGAAATGTTCAAAGCTCCTACGCTCTACTGCTACACTCTAGTCGTGTCATCTGCTCACCAAGCTTGGTTGATTAGAGTCAGGCTTCTTGACATAATTCAGATATTTTCACACTATAAGGAGAATTCACCACTGACTAGGAGTAGTCAATTTTCTTTTCTGGGATCTGCACTGTTTCTCTATTATTTAACATTGAAGCTGACTTCTTATTAAAGAAGGGATAGTTCAGAAAATTACTTTCTGAAGCTGACTGCTTTTCTGAAGCTAATTGCATGATGTTTAATTCAAAAAATCTGCCTAATGGTTTACACACATCAACTCATTTCACAAACTAACTCCCAAACCCTAAGAAGGTTACTCCCATGAAAATCCACTTCCCATGCCATGTCTTACTTTGAGACAGCCAACAAATTATATATAAAGCTATTCATTGGAAAAAGCCTTTGACCCATTTTATAGGCATATTGTAAATTGAAATTAGCTCACATTGCCACACAATGTAACAACAGAGGAACTGTCTCCCAACTTCCTTCTCTTGAAGTCAAATCATTTTATTTACGTGCTTCTTTAAGCCAGTTAACAGTGTCAAGGCTCTTTCTCTCTCCAAGTTTTTCCTGCAGTTGCTCAAAGAAAATGAATTTCATGGTTAATTTTCCTGACATAATGCTCAACTGATTTTTTTTTATTAAGTTAATTTTAACTATTTAATCCTTCCTAGAAGAACGCTTTTGGTCATTGATTTGTTCTTTGTTTAAGAATTGTTCACGCCATTTTCGCTGCCGCATGTAAGATGAACTTAGTATTTTCCTGTGTTCCAAACGGATCCTCTCTCTCTTTCCTCTCTCTCTCTCTCTATATATATATATATATATATATATATATATAAATACACACGTAGTAGCTTTTTATCAATCAATCGATATAGAATGTGTTTTATGTAATGTTGCTTGAGAGTTCCAAAACTTCAAAATTATTACTATGATAATGATGAATTTTCCTAGCTGTTATCATATAGAAATTCATTAAACATCGAAGTAGGATGGTATGATCAATTTGGGAAGAAAGTCTAAATCATTTGTACTCAACAACACGCAGCTATATAATTATTTCCCCCCACTAAATAAATTCCATTCTTTGGCCACCTCCCACCTAACTCCGCCTCTAGAATGAATTCCTCGGTCTCCACCATCGTTGTCCTAAAGCCAAAGCACTTCCAGCCCTAGTATCAAGGTGGGGGTTGAGGGGAGGGCATAAGTATCATGGCTCCTCATCTTTCCCATACAATGCCTTTTTTTTTCCTCCAAACTAAGTTTCCTAATTGTTGTACAAAGATCATGAAACACTGGTTGTTATCAAGGTGGAGACTAAGGGAGATGATGACTGGTTTTTGCTTAATTTGTAGGGGTCTAAAACTCTATGTCTATAACCAAATAGATTTGTAAGTAATATTTCTTGCTCTTAATCAGGACTTTTTCCCATTTTCGGGGAAGATTTTCACTTTGTAAATGGTTGATGTATCAAGAGCCTTTGTCGCTAAAGGAATTATTTCAAAGCAAACTCGCTTGTTTTTCGTTTATTCATTCTTTCTTTTTGGTCTGGTCTTTGCGTTTACTTTTTCTTTTTCCTTTGTATTCTAGTCGGAAAAGGAGATGTTATCAGAGTAGATTTCAGAGTGTTTAGTGGTCAGGTAGCTCTTCCATTAATGTCACATAGTTGATTTTTTTTTTTTTTTGCTTATAGCATGATTTGATTCCCATTATGGCCTGTTTTGCAACTCACTTTCTTGCTCATCAAACCTTTTCTTTGGCTATTACTTTTCTTTATCTCATTTAGGGGCACCTAACAAGAGGTCTCTTGGGAATGGTGGGGATTTGAGCCTTCCATTTTTAATTTTACATGCAAGGCCACATATGAGGGGTAGCTTAGTTAGTTAAGTTAGGGGGGCAGGCACTTGCTTGCACGTGATGATGTTAGAATGAAAGAGAGAGAGAGAGAGTTGAATAAGGGTGGGGCTTTATCAAAGACTAGGCATACGGATAGGAATCTAATTGTCATCCATATGATACAAAAAAGGGAACTTTTTTAATTTACTTTTTGCTGAATGAAATGACTGAATTTTCTATATAGATCTTTCTTTAGATATGTGTGACCCACCTGCTTATTCATTTTACTATTTTTTTTATGGTTTAAAAAGTCAAGTGACTATTAAATGATCATTACTCCCACAAAACTAAAATATTTAGTAGCTTATACCGAATAAATATTAGCTTTGATGCTGCCAACAGCTATTGTTCAATTCTGTCTCTGTTAAGTCTGATATGATCTAATTTTGGGCACCTCATGCCTTATTAACCTAGAAGTAATTGGATAGCAGTTTCAATTAGATTCTCAGGTGGTTTTGTAACTATGATCACTTTTTGCTTTTGAGGAAGGATATTTTCCTTCCTTGTATTTTATTTTCTATTTTAATATGTCATTTCTCTTTGTTTAATAAGAAGAAAAAGCTCGAGACTAAGATCCTTTTTTTTTCCTACTTAGTTTGTATCTTTTTATTTGAAATAAGCTTCACATAAAAATCTTCTATACCTTTAGATATGTCCTCTTATGCTTAAAGTTGTTCCTACATGCATAAGAAATCCAGATGATATGGAAGGATTGGACTTAGATCCCACACTACAACAAATTCTTCATGCTAAGAATACTAATCCTAATAATCAAGAAGGGTCCAAAATATGGGAAAACAATTCAAATTAGAGAAGGGCTCCTAATGCTCACACAAACTCGCATGTTAGGCTATATCAATGTCTTATTCTTCTTTATGCTCGGGCTTTTGCTTGTTAATATGGTTTGATGAAAAGGAAAATGGTGTTAGATGGTTTATAAATGAAGTAGGGTAGAGTGCTCTAGAGGAGGAGAGGGAGCAGTAAGTGCAAGGCTGCCGGGTGGGAAGACGGCCACACACATATCAATCCTCCTGACGGGAAATGAGGAGTCAAAAGTTCTGATAGATAGGTAGTGCTAGGAACCCTTAAATAAGGCTTTCACAATATTCTCTACGTTTGATTAAAGATAAGATGTGGTACTTAGTTATGTCTCTTTATCCTCATTTTCCATTGAAAGTTAAGAAGTGTTCCTTGCAAGTGTGGTTTGAGTCCTTGGGTCTTGATGAGGGTGGTCTTTTTTTTTTTTTCTTTTTTGTATGGGAAGCTACATAATGAAGGATATTGATATAGGACTAGCTCAAAAGGAGATGTGGATTCTTGAAGAGATGCTATTTGTGCAAAGGAGATAAAGAAATAGTTGAGTGTATATGACCATATTGTTTGAAAGCAATCATATGTTGTGGCAGCTTGCTTTTGCTCAAAAGGGTTACAATTAGAGAGGCCTTCTGCTGGCATGGACTAGTTAAGAGGAGAACCATTCCAGTTTAGTTAGGGTATAAGAGGGATAAGGAGGTTGGTGCTCTAATAAAAAATATATATAAACTTAAACCTTTCTATCACATAAAGATAGCTACTGTAGATGGCTCTGTGGTCTAACACAAATGGATGAGTTTTCAGACAAATGATTTGCAATTGGCTCAAAATGGTGAATTTCTTTTAGATTTTTGGGTTTGATAAAAACAGGGGGGTTTTGATGGTGAAAATTAATAGTAAAATAAATTAAGAGAACTCCTGGCAGCAGCCAGTCACCTGTGGATGGAGTCCTAGTATAATCGAGGGTTTTTGTGGCCCTTCTCAAGGCTGGGATGATGACCTATATTCATTTCCCGAACCGATTCTTTATTTAGCTATAAAAGCTGACCTAAAATAAATATCCTTTAAAATTTGGGATTTGCTTCCCGTTGATGGTCTCGGATAGTGAAGAGCATCACCTTGACTCACCTTACAATGACTTGTAGATGATAACTAATGAATATCACTAGATCTAACAATAAACATCCAATGAGAACTAAAAGTTTACCAAATATTGGCCATTCAAGGTGACTCAGATCAAAACCCAAAGTTAAAAGGGGGAGAATAGTAAAGGCAAGTGAATACTGTAGAAAAACATGAAAACCTCCAAGGTTCTTGGAGATCCTTCACCCATTAGCCTTCCACTTCAAAGAGGAAAGGGTTCTGCCACCATCCCCAAGTTGTCATCCTCAGAGGTCAAGCTCGCTAGTGTAAATTATGCTTGGAGCTCTTCCATTGCATCATTTTCATTATACTCCTCAACAAGACATTGTGGAGGTTTCTTCTTTCTTTCCTGGCTGACGTATTAAACAAGATTTAATGTCTGAGGATTCAAAATTTTCTATTAGCCCTTCTTGTAGAGCGAACCTTGCCATCTCAATAGTGCCCAGAGCACTCTTCCCTCTGGATTACTTCCTCTTGATGAACATGCGATTGGTGACCTTGAAATGGGAATCTTTGAATGTCAATTTTATGATCAAGGTCACTTGAAAGCATATGTAATTTTTTTGGTTGGAGAGCTCTCCACGGTGAATTCTTTGACTTAATAGGACATTAATTGTCTTCTGCTCTTCCTCAAAGTCACCCACCAGCTTGGTAAGGTTCAGAATGACTTGTTCAATTGGAGAGGTTGACTATGGTGGTTGAGGCTAAGATGAAGAAGCATACTGTGGATGTGGAGGAGATGCATATTGTATAGGTTTTGGTCCCCAAGAAAGGTTTAGGTGGTTCCTCCAACTAGGGTTGTAAACATTTCCATATGGTGGAGTTGTTGGAGACACCATGCATGAGGGCACACTCATCAGTGGGGTTTCTATAGTCCCTCATGGACTATATGTGTTAGTTCTCTCGACCAGTTCTTTGACTCTGATCCTTCCACACAGGTGTCCCATTAGGTTCAAATTAATATTGGTCGGAAATGGGCTCGTAGAACATTGACTTTAATCGGCTTATGCCTTCACGGATTTGTAATCCTTTGGAACATGTACTCCTGCGGCAAGAGCGTTAATAGCATCAAACGAAAAAAAAAGAAAAACAATTCTACCAAAAGGGAGTAGTGTGGTAGAAAAATAACGAAACAAACTTAACAAAAATGTGAGAAAAAATATTACGAAAAATAAAGTAAATTCACGATCTTATGATGGGGATCCGCAGAGTGTTCATCGGGTCATCATTTGCACTTAGGCACCATCCCGAACAACGACGCCGTTTTGATTTGTCTTGCTTGATAGGGTATAGGATATGGATGTTTGGTGCTTGGAATCAAAGAAATTTATAAACCTAAACCCTAACAGTAGCATAGCTATTGCGAGTATAGTGAATTCGAACACATGATAAGAGTTTCTTCGCATAAATGATTTGCAATTGACCGAATAGTGAATTTCTTTTCTGGATTTTGGGTTGGAGTCTAAAAAAAAAAGGGGGGTGTTGATGGTGAAATTATGATGGAATAAATTAAAAAATAAAAGAGCTCCATGAGTGTTAGGTTGCGGGATGAGTCCTAGGGCAGCGAGGGTGTCTAGGATCCTTTCTCACCAGGTGAGAAGATGACACATAGTCATCTCTAGGCAGGTTCTTCATTCATATAAATGACCCAGAAATAAATATCCTTGAAAATTTGGCATTTGCTTCAGTTGATGGTCTTAGATAGTGAAGCGTCACTAGATCTAACAATAAGTATCGATGATAGCTTAAGCTTACTAAATGACCATTCAAGGTGATTCGAATGGATGAGAAACTAAAGTTAAAGGGAAACGATAACGGCAGTGAATACTGCGTGAAAAACATGAATACCTCCAGTTGCCTTGAGATCCTTCACCCGGCGAGCCCGCCCGAGGAGGAAGGGTTAACCCTCATCGCCCAGGTTGTCATCCTTAGAGGCTATTTGGCTAGTGAGAAAGTGAGGGAAAATGAAGAAAATGAAAATGGTGGGGCCCAGAAGCTTTGCGCGCCAAAATTTTATTCAGTTAAGAGGAAAGTTCTTTCAACAGTCTGTACAAATGGCTTATATAGCCATCAAAACAAGCAAAATTACCAAATTACATGAACTAACACTATTACAAAAGGGGTAATTTGGGAAAAATTACAAAAATTGGTCAGAGTCGATTGGCTCAGCTTCTGCTGAAATTTTCGCGATCTGTAGAAATTTTACGAGTGCTCGCTTTTCTTCTATTTTATGCTCTTCCTTCTTCGACTTACGATCTATATATAATACTAAATTCGACTTGAGATTCTTCATGAGTTGAGTTGGTGAAAACTTTGGCACAATTAGCTTGCAAGCTTCTGAAAATTTGCCCTGAAAATGGGATCGATCAGTATAAGCTAGAGACCTTAATGCTAATTGGGGTTTATTACGTGATTAATACACAAAAGTGCTCCAAAGGCACACAATATGGGGGACACAAAATAGCACTTTTTGAGCACTAAAATCGAGCAAGCTTAGGAAGTTGCTCTTACATTGCTTATTTTTGACAATTTAATGAAAGAACTAGGAGAGCTTTTGAGAATTTTTGGAATAAATAACAATACGAATCGGGTGTGTTTTGTAGTGACAAGAACAAGTTGTGCGTTGTTTTGATTTGGTTTAATAAAAATGACACCTTATTATCTTATGTAGGTTGTACATTCACATGTTTTATTTGGACATTGATTATTTAATTGAAAGAATTTGCCAGTCTTAGAATATTTGTTCTTGATGCATCGATCGAGATTTTGTGTTTAGGCCATTAACAACTTAAGAATATTGTTGATTCCATTGCTTTGCTTAGAGTTTCTTCATCTAATTCTGAATATGCTTCTCCATCTTATAGGCAATGGTGGTGAAACCTTCCAGGTTTTTCAATAAATTCTTCCAGCATGTTTGCTTTTTGAATATGTTGCTTTTGTTGAGACCATACTTCACTATGTTTTGTATCTCTTTTCCTTTCTTTTACATGTTTTGTGACATCATTTGATTTAAAAGGTCACAGTCAATCTTCATCTCACGAGTCCCCTCACGCTTTCGTTTAGGTTGATGTCTTTAGAGCCATGGTTCACGATTTTAACAGATATAAGCTGCTTGTTTTGTAGTTTGATGATACATTGGATTAATTTTCTAAGTCGAGCTAAATAAATGAAATAAGAAGATTGCTTATAAAGAAATATTATCTAAATATATAAATCATATATATTGTTGTTATGAGAAAATTATATTGATGTAAAAATCTTGCTTCATTATTTGTCATGTTTTGTTTTATTGCATTTGTTGTGCTTTTTCTTTTTTGGTTTTATTGATTGATTTTTAGTCGCCTATTGTTTTTTGTGTATGTCTTTTTTGGTGATTCTTTCCCAGTGAAACACAACTTCCAAGTGCATATTTGTTCTCAGCACCCAGCACCAATTTATTGCATCTTTTGTTGGTAGCATTTAACATAAAAATCAAGTAAAGTGATGGAATTGTTTAAGAGGCCTTATATGCACAACATGCGAGTGAACCTTTAGTCTTCCTCCAGTATGCGGTGTAATTTAATAATAACTACTTTGTGGGGAGTGAGTCTTTTTTTCTGGTCTCTGATCTGTAATACTGAGTTTGACTCAAATTCTTCGTGCTTGGATCGACTCAACAATTTTGATATAAATAGCTTGGAAAAATTACAAAATTAGCCACAAAATGCGATCAGTAGAATAGCGCAGGGACCTTAATGTGCAATTTGGGTTAATCCTGTTGAATTAGTACCACAAAAGTGCTGAAGCCTGAAATAAACAGTTCAAAATACTTGAGTTTTGAGCACTAATCAACTCCTCATGCCCTGCCCGAGTCTGACCAACTCTCTCATACATGCAAATGCCAAGTGTGAAAACCTGTCATTGGTGTTTCACCCAATGACTCTTTTCTTCAAACAAAATCTTTTTGTTTTTAAACTCAAGACCCATTGGAAAATCCTCCAATGTCATCCATTTGATTTCATCAAATTCCAGGTAATGTTGTCATTTGTGGGCCCACACACAAATTTTTGGGTTTACAGCTGCGGGACAGCGCGAGCACTCCAACATGTTTCAGGTCTTCCAGCCAAAGCACCATACGGCACGAACAACCCACGAACTTGTCAGGTTCGAGTTCATTTTCCCATTTCGAATTTGGCCAAAAAAACTGAGCACAAATACACAGCAAAACGAAGACCTGATCCAGAGATCAAAACCAATATTCTTTCAGGCGACATGGGGCGCTCTTAGAAAATAGTCTGGCTTGTCGATATTCAGTCACAAAATTTTGGGGCGAAATGCACGACCACTCTGGCCCCGAAGGAGCCACATGCCCATTAATGACCTTCGGAGTTAGAAATATCCAGAGTTGGAATTCCCTATCTTTTGGAGTTTGGCAAAAACTCTCTGATTTTGGTACCCACGCGTAGCTCTCGTTGCGTGGACTATTAACTCACACGGGCCAGTGGCCAGGCCTTGAGGAACATCGAAAATTTTCCTTTTCCTTTCCCTTTCTTCCTCTTTCTCCTCCGTTTCCCTTCTCCTCTCCTTTTTTTTTTTCTTTTTTTTTTCTTTCTCCCTCTTTTGATTCTCATTCACCGAATTGATCAAAAGTGGGGGAAACTTCCCCCCACTTTCCTCCATGCCACATGTCTCATTTTCCCAATTTTCTTGAATTTTTCTTTTTCTTTTTTCTTTTTGTTTGTTTGTTCCTATCTCAAGTGAGGGCCCCACCTTCCTTCCTTCTCAACTTGACACATGGCTCAACATGAGCCATTCATCCTATTGTCATGTGTCACATGCATCAAGTGTGTCACACATGACCTGGATGATCTTGAAAGCGACAGAATTTCGGCTATCTCGAGAATCTAACGAAATTCGGTAGTAGCCCCAGATTTCGAGACAGAATATCCAACGAATTGAAGCTCGTTTCGTCATTTGAGATCTAGAAAATTTATGGTTTCCAATCAAAATTACCGCTTTATCCATTTTCAGAAAAATTGAATTTTTTCCGGGTTTTACACTAGGAAATGACCCCTCTTGAAGCTCTTCCCTGAGAAGGGAACCCCAGAATGGACACTAACCTTGCATTATTGGAACCCTTGCTAGAAGCAAATGCTTGGATTAGAGGAAGGATATATTTCCACTTAGCTATTGCTTAAACAGTCATTTCTCTCATTTATTCTTTTTAGTAGGTGAAGCGGAGTAGATTCATACCCTTAGTAAATTACTAAACACATATCTTAAATATTCTTTTATCATTTAACTACCTAGTGAACCTATAGCTTTGGTGTTAGAACTTGGGATTAAGGCCTTCTATCGGCCTTAGACGTTGGTGAAGAGCATGCCTTCTTATTTTTCAAAGTCAAGTAAACTACCTTTTACATTAGGGCTAGAAGCAGAGTTGTTAGAGGCTAGGAGCTAGGACTCGGAGATGAGGAGAAGGGAAGAAGTCCTTTCATTATGGAGTTGTTGTAATGGTTATGGTATGTGATGGTCAATTGATAGAAACTGTATACTTGGTAAAAGGGTTATAGAGGAGCATGATAAGCCGTAGATGGGGAGGGGTGTTTGGACTCTACTTAGGTAGTCACGGGTCCTTTAGGGACGAGCTACATATTTTTTAGTGAGAAGGGAATAGGTGGAGCTTGCACTAGGGTTTGAAGATGTCTGGGGTATAACACAGCAAGCCTTGATAGACGAGGGCTGCTTTATTATTCTCAAATTCCTTTTCGTACAAAGAGGGAAAAGGCCCATGACATAGCACTTGCCTTCCTAAGACAGCGTGCGATCATTCCCTCCTCATTTATTTGCAATGGGTCCACAACTAAGACCCGCAGTAGTCCACTGGTCATTCTCGACATTTTCTCTAGTGCCCTCTTCTTAGCCCTTTGAGAAGATGAATGTCAATGTGCCATTTTATCCTTTATTTGGAATACTATTGACTTAATCTTCTTTTTCTTCGGCGAGGATATCGTCGTTTTAGGAAAGATTTGATAACATCTTCCTTAGCCTTGTCCTCTACTCTAGCTAATTGAATACTAGCTTCCTCTTATATTAGTTTTATATGTCCCTTCCTTGTCCTATTCCGTTAGTATGTGTTGAGAATTAGTTTCCTAATAGGACTTGAATTATTTTCCTTTTTCTATTCTTCTTTACTTTCCTTATTATATTCTTATTTTGTTTCCCTTTCATCCTCTTCTAGTGTGTCTAAATATGTGTATTACCTTGTATTTTATCATTAAATTAGAGACCTTCTTTAATGGAGATGCGCTTTGCTTAGCTAGCTAAAGCCTTTTCTTTGCTTTGCTAACGATTAGGATCCTAATAGAGGCCGCGAAGCCACATGAAGAGTGGATGGACACCCTCCCAGTGAAAGTGCTTATGATGACGGAGGGAGTTCTAGACGGAGACTAGATCTCTAGAGGGAGAGATCATACTGTGAAGCGATGATGCAAGCGTGCGATGCCTGAATCGCCTCTTGTGAAGGTGCGAGAGTGCACAATGCCTAAGCCTTTCGGGAGTGCAGACACGAGGACTTGGAGAACTTCTCTTGAGACATGGAAAATTATTTCATTGCTACTTGCATACCTGTTGGTAAACAAGTAACGATAAACCACCATGTATTTATCGAGCGATGTAAAGCTTTGGTGGCGGACGGATAAAGAGAGCGATCTTTGTTTAGTTGTTAAAAGATCGAAATGTGGGAGACCCAAAAAGACTAAAGTTAGTTCCTTCCCCGAAAATGACATGGATGGCTAGAGTCTCTGAAAATGCTTAAGCAAATGGGCACGGGCATGGTAAAATAATACGTAAAGTCATTTAGCTCATTGATCCTTGACATCAAGGATAAGTCCAAAGTTGACAAGCTGTTCAACTTCATTTTCAAGTTGCATGGGTAGACTAAAAAAAAATATAAGAACGCAAGGTGTCTAGACTTTCCCTCTCATTTAAGTGCAGTGTCACTCGGCTAGTGCATGTAGGCGCGGTTGGGTGCCTTGTGGCTGTGCCGGCGGTATGCCTCGTGAGGTGCCTCGGCACAGTGCTTGTCTAGACACGGTGCTTCGGCTTAAAAGCGCCTAGACACGGTGCCTACGACCTAATTCTTACGTACCTAGAGCGGTGCCTGATCTAGTGCCATGACATCTTTAGCCATGCCTTGGCCTAGTGCATCAAACCGGTGCATGCCTAGACTCATTGCCTCGACCTAGTGCCATGACATGCCTAGGTATGACACCTCAACCTACTGCATGCATAGGCACGGCTCCTCAGCGTAGTGCATGCCTAGCCACGGTGCCTCGGCCTAGTGTCATGCCTAGCCACAGTTGCCTCGGCCCCCAGGTGGCCTGGCACGCTAGATTGCCTCGGCCTAGTGCCATGCCTGGCCACGGCTTTGGCATGGTGCCGCTGACATGCCTAGGCAGGGTGCCTCGGCTACCAGTGCTTGCGGATTACGTGATTGCTTGACCTAGTGCTCGCTTAGACGGCGTTGCCTTGGCTAGTGTCATGCTAGCGTAGCACCGACGGTTCCGCGACATGCACTAACGAGGGCCTTGGCACAGTGCATGCCTAGACACGGTGACTCGCCCACAGTGCATGCTTGGACACGGTGCCTGCGGCAGGTGCCATGACATGTGCCTAAGTAAGATTGCCTCGGCTGGCGCATGCCCTAGACCTGATGCCTCGGTATAATGCCATGAGCATGCCTAGGCATGGCGCCTCGGCCTAGTGCATGCCTAGGCACGGTGCCTCGGCCTAGTGCCATGCCTAGCCATGGTGCCTCGACCTAGTGCCATGACATGCCTAGAAAAGGTGCCTCGACGTAGTGCTTTTTAGACACGGTGGTTCGGCCTAGTGCTTTCCTAGACACGGTGCCTCGACTGGTGCCATAATGACTTAAGACGAGATTGCAGCCCAATTTAGTGCATGTGCATAGACTCGGTCTTCATTTTGGTGCATGCCTAGACACGGTGCCTCGGCTTAGTGCCATGACATCCCTAGGCAAGGTGCCTCTTGGCCTCGTGCATGCCTAGACATGGTGCCTCGGCCTAGTACCATGACAAGCCTAGGCACGGCGCCTCGACTGGGTCATGCCTAGGCCTTGCGGTGCCTTGGCAGTGCCATGCCCAGGCCACGGTGTCTCGGCCTAGTGCATTGACATGCCTAGACAAGGTGCCTCGGCCTAGTGCTTGCATAGACACGGTGCTTCGGCCAAGTGCTTGCCTAGACACGGTGCCTCGGCCTAGTGCTTGCCTAGACATGGTGCCTCGGCCTAGTGCTTGCCTAGGCACGACACCTCGACCCTGAGTGCCGTAGTAGCCACGGTGCTCGGCCAGTGCCGTGACGTGCATTGGCGCGATTGCCTCGACCTAGTGCATGCCTAATCATGGTGCCTCGGCCTAGTGCCATGCCTAGAAACGGTGCCTCGGTCTAGTGCCATGACATGCCTAGAAAAGGTGCCTCGGCCTAGTGCTTGCCTAGACACGGTGGCCGGCTGGGTGCTTGCACATTCACGGTGCCTGGAGCCACAGTGCCATTCTAGCAGCGGTGCCTCGGCACAGTGCCATGATAATGCCTGAACAAGGGTGCCTTGGCCTGGTGTGCTGGACCGGTGACTCGGCCTAGTGCATGTTTAGACACGGTGCCTCGACTGGAGTGCCATGACATACTAGCCAGAGATGCCTCTGGCTGTGGCATTGCACAGACACGGTTGCATCGGCATAGTGCCGTGACATGCACAGAGCGTTGCGCACCGACTGGTGCATGCACAGGCATGATGCTTTCGGCTAGTGCCATGCCTAGCCATGGTGCCTCGGCCTAGTGCCATGACATGCCTAGACAAGGTGCCTCGGCCTAGTGCTTTCCTAGATTCGGTGCTTCGGCAGGTGCTTGCCTGGGTGCTGCAGTGTACGGCCCCAGTGCGGTGCCTTGCCACGGTGCCTCGGCCTAGTAGCATGACAAGCCGAGACAAGGTTCCTTGGTATAGTGCATGCTGGGCTCGGTGACTCGGCTGTAGTGCATGCTGAACCACCGGTGCCATGGCTTTAGTGCCATGGCGTGCCTGGCGAGGTGCCTCCTCGGCTGGAGTGCATGGCTGGACCGCAGATGCGCCGACTGAAATGCATGCAGGCGCGGTGCCACCTCGGCCTAGTGCCTGCCTAGCAACGGTGCCTCGGCCTAGTGCATTGACATGCCTAGACAAGGTGCCTCGGCTTAGTGCCATGCCTAGCCACGGTGCCTCGGCCTAGTGCCATTACAGTACAGACAAGGTGCCTTGGCTTTCAGTGCATGCTGAACGCACGGTGACTCGACCTAGTGCATGCCTAGACACGGTGCCTCGGCTTAGTGCCATGACATGCCTAGGCAAGGTGCCTCGGCATAGTGCATGCCTATACACGGTGCCTGATTCGTTTAGGCCAAGTAGGTGTTCGAAATCAACAAAATTTATAACCTAGGATTCGTACTATTGACGTAGCAAAGCTACTGCTGTATAATGGCTATAGGGTCGAACATAAGGATGAGTTTTCTTCGTGAGAGAAGAGTTATAGTGCATTAGAAAATGGTGTTTTCTCGTTGGTTATAGGGTTTTGTGGAAGCTTGGTGTGTGAATGGATTTGAAGGCTTGAAATAACTAATGTAAAAGTTAAGAGAGTACTCCTTGAAGTCTCGAGCTGGCCCACTAGGCTTAGGAGTTCTAGGTTAACCCGACATGTACTCGGGTCTTTATCACCTCGCGTTGGGAGCATGACATATAGTCATTTCCGATGCAGGATCTTCATTTTAGCACAAAGAGCCTAAACCACACAAGAGTTTTCCTTTTGAAAGATGACATTGATTTGGCATAAATGTCCACAAATCATCAACACATCTAAAAAACCACCTACGATAGCCCAATAGGAGCAAACTAGCGGGCATCATTGGATCTAGTGAAAGTATCCTTGAACTGAAAGCTTGCCAAATACACATTAGGGAGAGCATACTGAGATTTTAACCTAAGGTGAAGACGGGAGCCTGAAATACCCTTAAATGCATACATGAAGAGCATGAGAGAGCTATGCGGTAAACTATTGAAAATCAGCACCCGGTGGCCTTGCCCTTCAAGGATCGGGGGGTTTAGGCTGAGCATCCCTTGGTTGTCATCATCAAGGGGTGTTGGCTATCAAAGAAGTCTGAAAAGTGAAGGGATTAGAAGAAAAAATCACCAACGAGAGGGAAGAGGCAGTTCCTTGATTGATTGATGGAGTGTGAAAAGTTGATTTGATTACAAGCATGCATTTAGCTTATATAGGTGTATAAAAATTACAAGAAATGTGTTAAAGAACCAAAATTACATGAGAGGCAAAGTTGTATAAAACTACCAAAAGTGGGTGAAAAGTGAGTGACAGGGCACGGTGAAAGCGATGTTGCGGGTTGCGAAAGTGTGACATAATTTGTGAGGTTGTGAAATTCGCAACTGAGTACGAGGTGCAAACTTTGCAGCCACGCAAAAAAACCTACGAGCTTCTTCTCTTCAGTGTTTTTGTTCCAAAATTCCTCTGATTTGATCATGCATCTTTGAATTCAGCTCGGGTTCATCGTGTTTGAATCGAACTTAGGAAATATGAGGGATTTGACCTCCAAAACTACTAAAAATAGTTACAAAATGTGATCAGTAATAAAGCCGGGACCCAATGTATCAATTGAGTTATTAAAGTCGATTAGTACACAAAAGCTCATAAAACTTACTTTACTATAAACAAAACAAAATTACCTTATTTGGGGTACTAATCCTCCCCAATGAGACATTCTTAGTCCCTTAGCGATGATAAAAGAAGGAAGATCATGCGGGATATGTTTTGCGAAAATGGGTATGCAGTTTGAAAGTATGTAGAATAATGCCTAACCTTGATATGACAAATTGGGACTACGCCCATAAAGACCTTGGGAGAACAAATGGCATACGGGAACTAGTTACCGGTCTGACATTTATTCCAGAATCGACCCTAAATTTCCAGAAATCTAAGTGTTTTTAGGTGATCGGTTTATACTGATAAGGTATGAAGCTACTTCCCCTGACGAAAATCACATGATACGAATTTGTTGATAACCTAAATAGATTCGGTTCCATTTATTTCATGCTTATTGTATTGTAAGGTGTAATCTTTGAAAACTCGACTTCACAGTCAGATGCTTGAGGATCCCACCACGGGTGACTTGACGAGCTAACGTTTAGGGCTCGAGAGTTGAAGGATCTTCAAACCCTGAGCTTCACATAGGTTTCACCTGGACTTGAATAATTTAGAATCCGGCACCTCTGACTCGCTAAACTCACCCCATCCACCCATGTAGCGAGCACTAAGTCGATGACTACCAGCGTTGGTTTAGGGCTGAGCTTTAAAGGCTTCAGCAAGTAGACCTCGGATCGATCTTTCGGTTTTTTCAAAGGCAAGCGCTTGTGACACTACTTATCTCTTTCTTTTTCTTTTCTTTTGGCTTTTCTTTTTCTTTTGGAAGACTCATTGGCTTTCTTTCTTAAGGAACTTTAATGTATAGGTAGTCGACGATCTTAAAAGTGGTGTTGTAAAGTAAAAGGAAAGCGACTTCTTAACTTGAATTAATGAAAACTAATGTGAGGTAGTGTGTGGCTAGAGAGAATGGTGGATGTGAGGGGTAATTACCGAGAATCAGCCCGACGATAACTTTCAATCAGGCATGAACCATTCTAGCATTTGTGGTATCATCGATTAGCCAATTTTCAATTTACGGGGAAAGCGAAAACCGCAAACAATATCGGGCGAAATGAGATGCAAAAGTGTAGAAAGCGGAATTTGCGTATATATATCAAAGTGAATTTACAAAATTTTCGACTTTTGCAAAAACAAGCCTCTATATAAGCAAAAATGAAACTCTTTGGGCATGTGGTATAAATAAAACTAAAATCAAAGTATGAACATACTTCCAACACTAACTGTCCCGGCAACGGAACGAGAATGTTAGCGGAGGAAGTGGTACCTCCTCAATCGATCATTTGGAGAAAGGATCATCCCTCGGCTGGGCAAGACTGGAGGTGCCACAGTGATCGTAGGCGATCTTCTTTGCATTTGCTAACAAATCGAGAAGTTGTAAGGTAGATGGTGGAGGATTTGATCCTGGGGAGGGATATCGGAGGCATGAGGCGGGGGCGTGCGGAGAGACAAGCGGGAGGCCCCAGAAGTGGCTCTGTGGGGCACCGCCGCCCAGGGCGCTGGATGCGTGCTGCGGCGGCTGGGGTGCGAGACCATCCTCTCTGCAGGTGTGGCACGTGGGGGCTGAGTGAGCTTAGTGGGTGAGATGTGCGGGATGGGTCTCCCGCCAAGAGCTAGGAAATCCGGAGGGGAGGGTGTCTTTGGGGCGGTCTTGGGGAGGTGCTCGGCCCCGACCCCATATGTTCTGCAGTAGAAGCGGTGGGCATGGGGCGCTCGAAGACTCTGGAGAGGCGAGGGCATCGGCTTTGAGGTGCGATCTTTGGAGGCTCTGCTGTGATCTTTGTGGGCGGTGGGGTCGAAGGAAACGGGAGGGTCTTAGTGAGGCTGGGTTGGAGGCTCAAGTGTGCTTTCGAGCTATGGGACCAGATTTCGTGGACTATCATCGGTCGGCTCGTCCTGTGATTGGAGGATCGAAGCCTCGAGGCATAGCCGCATCGATCGATAGTAAGGGTGGCCTCCATGACCTAAACGGCTAACCAAATTAATTTCGATTGGTGAAACAGTGTGCTACAGAATCGATATAATAGTCGAGGAAATAAAGAGGCATGGACTCGAGGCGAGCCGGACCGTGAGTGGACCTTGTCCTTCGAAATGAAATAAAGATGTCATAATGTCCCGGCTCTGTGGGGGTGCGGCCAGCAGCCCTACGAATGCGATATAACACCTCGAGATGGCTCGCTCTCCTCACGAACCGATATGAAGTGGAAACATATTAGACCTCAATGTAGTATATCGAAATCTGGCTGCGGAAGGTCACGCTGAATGTATCGACCCACCAGTAGCGTCCATAGAGAGAAGTCGGACCATCTCCCTAGTCGAAGGATGGGGCCATTGTCTATAACCGGCCGCGTTAGCGAGGACCAACGAGCAGATGGAGGCTTATTTGTGATGTCGGAGGGCTAGAAATATCCTCGCCGTGATCGATAGAAAAGATGTAAACCGGGTTGGCCTTATGCCTAGATGTCATTGTATAGAAACCGATGACCACTTGAGGATAATAGAATCGGCCTTGGCGGCATGAGCGACTCAGGATGATATCTACGCACGAGGAGCATGGAGTCTGCAGGAGCTTAGTCTCTTTGCAAATGTCGAGATGGTAGTACACCTCCCGGAAATCTCTCCCCTGGAGTCAACATTCCCAGGGATTGGGTCGCGAGGGGAAGTAAGGCACTGCGATGATGGATCTTTGGAGATTGAGTCTGGAGCTCCGTGATACCACGATAAGGTGGTGAGGTGGCGCCAGGTCTCGAAGTGGATGACCCACAGACACGATGTAGAGCCCTCTTGGCGGTGGGACCCTCGGCGCTGGGATATGAGCGGGTGGAAGTAGAGACTGGCTTAAGTTATGATATCATCTCCTGCAGGCGAGGCCACGGAGGAGGAACCCTCGGCATGTGACGGCGGGGCTCTGTCTGATGGTTAGGCCATTCGCGGCTTGACAACGAGATGGAAGTGCGACAAACCTGTTAGTGGCGCCCTGCTGCCGTGTGAGAGGCGGTGGTAGCGAGGGGGCCAGCGGCGGCGGAGGCTGGGGCTTGGAGTGGAGGTCGGCGGGTGAGTGGGACCTTGGCGCCCCTTGCGGTCGAAAGGAATGAGCTCCTCTCTGGTCTTATGCATTGTTGGGCTGAGGGAAGCAAGCCCAGAGAGGAGATGGGTTCCCGAAGCGGAAGGATGAAGTGAAATGAAAATAAAAGTAGACAAGGGTTTAAATAGGAGGGGAGGGGTAGGTGGGGAGACAAAATCAATTAAAATCATTTAGTTACCATTAATTATTTGGTTCAAAAAGATAAAAAAAAAAAAATTTAATTGTAGGAACGTTAAACGAAGGGTTGCCTGTTGTAATCTTGAATATTTTCTTGTCTTTCGGGTTGAGAAGAATTGACTAAACCATTCAAGTATGTAGTGGATGATAAATGGGCCGAATCCAGCGATTTGAGCTTGCCGGGAAATAGATGGAGTTTGGAATCATCTACAGGAGGGACCAGTCTTTGATTGGGGAAATTCTTGCCGGTTATCATCCCGATCATGCCATTTTTCGATCTTTCTTTGCAATCATCCGAGTTCAAGTAGGCATCATTCGTAGTTCCTCCAGCTCATTGTGAGATCGAGGAATCTTTTATGGGCAGAATACACCAAATCCATGTTCGGCTTCTTGATTGCCCGCCCGTCTTTGTACTGATTTTCAACTTTGGAAGATGGCATCTTTGCCGTACACCAAGCAGTGGGGACATTCGAGAATGGTCTTGAAAGGCTGATGTAGGCCCACGAGTGTATCAAGCGAGTGGGGGACGATCTTTTTTGTTGTTGGCCACCTCCCCTTCATTAAAATGGTGTTTTTATCTCCCACATTGTGAAGCTCTGCCCGACCACGTGTTTAGGAATTAGTGAGATTAGCCATGTGTTTAACACCATGTTATTTAGCCATGAGGGGTTTGAAAGGTTTATTCTGAAGTGAACCCCATCAATAATGGCTTTTGGTATCTGAGCCTGGAAAGATGTTTTCTTTCAAAATTTGAGCACCACCACAGTGGTCATTGGTTTGCATAGGATTGCCTCGACTCATTTAGATACATAGTACCCCTTTGATATGCATGACCATAAGGCGTGGAAAGGTCCACATGAAATTGATTGCCCCAATGAGCATCAAATAGCTCAGGCCTCTTTAAAATTAGGTTTAGGGGCATCATATGTCGGCGAGACAATTTCTCGAGGCCTTTGACATCTATCACATACTCGGCACATTTGGTGGGCTTAACTTTAAAAGAGAAGGCAAGTAGAAACCAGACTATAGCACCTTCATTCTAACGTCTTCACGGGAAGCAAGTGACCACCACGGGCATTCTCATAGCGGTGGCTTAAATTCACGTTGCTCTTCTTCGGGCACACACTTCCTAATTATCGATGCACGGTATTTATGAAGGTTAACGATAGCCAAGATGGATCTTTGCTAAGAAATACTTCATATCTTTGTTCTTTCAATCAATTTGGAATTTCTCCTATTGCTAGAAATTGGCAATGTGAGCATGCCAGGAGCATTCTCGACTACATTAGAGATTCTTCGGGGAAATTCATCGTTGATGGAAATTTGTAAAGTGTCGTGGCTATGGTTAATCTTGAAAAATGGTCTGCCACAACATTCTCTACCCCATTTTTGTCACTTAATTTGCAAATTAAATTCCTGAAGCAGAAGAACCCATCGGATAAGTCTTGCCTTAGCATTTTGCTTGGTTAGGAGATATTTCAAGTGGAATGATATGTAAAATGACTATATCGGACCTTAACAAAGTATCTTTCGAAATTTGTCTAAGGCATAGACCCGCGCGGCAATTCTTTACGTAGTAGTGTAGTTTCCTTTATTAGCCGTTCAAGGTTTGCTTGCACTAATAGACTACATAAGGTTTTCACACTTTCTCTTTGTCAAAGCGCCAATAGCAAGATCACTTGCATCTGCGTCACCTCGAAAGCGATTGCAGTGGGGTGCCCTTACTATTGGTGCGGTGGTCGAATGGGACCTCGACTCTTAGCTCTTGTGGCGATCTCTTTCCCGAAAATTTAGCATCGTTACGGGCGGCTTATAAAGGGGCTTAGCAATCTTGAAAAGTCCTTGATAAATCTCCCACAAAAAAGCTGCGTGGCGAGAGTGCCCTAGCTGTTTTACACATTTGTTGGAGAGCGGTTTGGAAACGAGTTCAATTTTGCCTTATCGACTTCTATTCCCTTCTTCGGAAATGACATGCCTGCACGATCGCCAGTTCACCATAAAATGGCATTTCTCCCAGTTAAGCAACAGTTTCTTTTCAATGCACCTTTGCAGGACAACTTCAAGATTAGTCAGACATTCTTCATACAGTGATGTCATCCATGTATACTTCCATTATGTATCCACACCGTATCGGCCAGACTATCTTATGCATCTAAATCTACGGAAAGTGGCTGGGCGTTGGGCAGGCATCTAATGTAAGGATAAGTTCCAAATGGACAAGTAAAGGTGGTCTTTTCTTGATCTTCTGGTGCGATCTCTATTTGAAAGTACCTTGAATACTCATCCAAAAAGCAATAGAATGGGTGCTCCAAAACTCTCTCAAGAAGCTGATCAATGAAGGGCAGTGGAAAGTGATCTTTTCTTGTTACTGCATTGAGCCTTCTGTAATCTATGCATACCCTCCAACCAGTGGTAAGACGGGTAGACAAATCCTCGCCCTTATCATTTTTTACAGTGGTCACCCCTGACTTCTTGGGCACCACCTAGGGTGGGCTTACCCAAGTGCTATAGATATAAATTGCAAATCTGAAGCTTCGCAATGACCGGGACTTGTGCGAACTACCTCACGCATGTGAGGATTCAATCTCCTCTATGGCTACCTAAGAGCTTCAGACTCTTCTTCTAAATAAATGTGAGTGAGTGCGGATTGTTGAAATTGTACCTTTTACCATCGGATATTGTCCACCACAAAACTGCCTTGTTCATCTTGAGGAGGTGCGTGACTTGCCTCTGTGCGATGGTCAGCCAGTGTGATATTACAAGCTGGACATTGGTTGTTTCTTAAAAAATGCATATTTTAATTCCACGGGCGGGGTTTGAAGTCAAGCTATTGAGATTCCTTTTCGTCTTTTCCGGTCGGTAAGGTAAATTTCCGCCTTTTTACTCGGCATCCACGCAACAGGCTCATACGTGAGGTTCTTTATTGCTCTTCAAGGCACTCACATAACTCCTGGGTTAGCACATCTTGCACTTCTTTGCTCATTGCTTTGTTCTTGAATTGTATCTATTATGCGAGACTATTCACGAGTCATCCTCCGGCTGGTTGCATGCTTTTTACTGAAGTCGAGATATTGGAGTTCAGTCATGTTCCCAAAAACCAGAAACTCCATTAAGGCCCCAGGAGATAATACGCCACCTCTTGCGCCTATTCTCACCTTCTAGCTTGCTTCCTCTGCCAATGTTCAACAACGACATCCTAAGATCTTGATATACACCCACACTCCTGGGTCCTCCTTATCGTAGCTCCAATCTCTCATGAGGCTTCCACTATCTTATACATACGGGAGTTGTACACTTCTTTTAATGACCAAATTTCCCCGAACACTATATCTCACGGATGTTCACTGATTCGTGCCACAGTAGGCTGAGCTAAAATCAACAATATTTATATACCTAAGCTCCACAAATTCATAGTAGTCAAGCTCTTTGCGGTATAGTGGTCTAGGGTGAACACGGGGATCAGTTTCTTCATAAAAATGGTTTGCATTAGGGCATGAAGGTAAGGCTTTCTATTTGGACTCTTGGAATTCATTCAAAAAACGAGGGAATAGTTTGAAAGGAAATTGTAAAGCGAAAGTTAAAGCGGGGAAATTAACAATGAAGAATTTACTTTGAAGATTTGGGTCACTAACTTGGCAAGTAGAGACGAGCATGTCCTCAGGTTTTATCCTCCTATGTGAGTCAACAGAGGATGTAGTTATGGCCCCTTTTTGTTTAAAACCCTAACATTCTTTTATCATTTTTAGAGGCTCGTAAAGATCTAAAGAATCACAGTGCATCTCTCACCCAGGCTGTGAGCCACTAAAAGCATGGAGAGTATTACATTCTAAATTTAGTAGAGACATCAAGAATCACAGTGCATCTCACAAACAACAGAGACATTCTAAAGAAAGCTTATGGAAGTATTGTGAACAAATAAAGCGAATGTTATTTATTTAATTTGAAGAACTACAACATGTGAATATTTACCTCATAGGCAAGTAGGACCATCTAAAGAGCCACGAGTACACATCCTTAAGCACTTGGATCTAAAGCATGGAGAGTATTGACGAGCGATAACATCCTATGTTATGCATTTGAGTTTGAAGATAAAGATATAAATACACTACTAGTATATGAGGGACGAAACATGCTTAACCACCTCTTCCTTGAAGCCTAGCTTCCTTCCTCTTTCAAAGGAAGGAAACATGACTTATCTATGAATTGTCATCTTGAGAGGTGTGTTTAGCGGCCAGGGAAATGAAGAGAAGAAAGAAAGAGAGAAAATAAAAGCAAAACTAAAATAAAAACAATTTATTTACAAAAAACGATAAAAATGAAAACTTACAAATCACCAAAAACTTGTATTCAATTCTCTCCACTGATCCCCCTTTATTACAAAACATGAGGGGTATTTATAGGCCTCCTCAAGGTATGAAAATACCAAAAACCCTAATAACTAAGCTAAGTTATAGGATAGGAGAGTAATTCACCAAATTTGGAAGGCGGTTGCATTAATTACAAAGCATGACGAGGCATGCATTTTCGCTACAAGGGAGAATTTCGCTAATTAGCGAAATTGGCAATGGCTTAGCGAATTTGGCAATGGCAAGCGGGAATTGGCAGGGTCACAGCGAAATTGGCAAGGTTGTAGCGAATTTAGCAAGGTTAATTTATTTAGCCTAGCGAAATTCGCTAAATTATGAGAATTTTATGTGAGAAGCGGGTATTCCTTCATTTTCGCTATTGAATAGTGCGATGTGGCTAAGCCGAATTTCGCAATGGTTGCTAAGGTGCGAGCTTGTTTGCGAAACGGTTCTTGAGAATCGCTAGGATGCGGGTGGTTATAACGAGGTTCTTGAAATTGCACATTTGCGTGCATTCCTCTACGTCATGTCTTCAGCGCATCTCATTTCTTCCACTTTTTCCTTTGTTTCCATTGATTTTTGGGCTTGTTGATGGGTGAGACTAAAATTCGACCTCATGATCTGTTTGCATTGAGGTTGGAAGTTCAAAATGTGTATAAAGTCACAAAAACAACCAAAAACACCTGGAGTGGCATAAGTGTTACTAAGGTAACATATGAACATTTCAATTGGGATATATGACATGATTAATGATCAAAAATTACTCAACACCTATCTAATATAGGGTTGAAATTGTACTTTTTGGACACTAATCACACCCCAGCCAGAAACGTTGCTAGTCCATGGCAGTACAAAATAAAATTGAGATGCATGTAGTGATTTTCAAAAGGTTGATATTTCAAAAGGTTGATATTTCAAAGGTTGATATGCATAAACACATTACTTTAAGCGAAATATTAAATCAACATATGAAAACCTATATGAAAGACTCAAATCCATAAGAAGAACAAATTGAACAACACTTGGTTTCATGATTTCAACTTGGATTTCCACCTAAAGTCCTAGCGGTTCTATTTGTATCAGTTAAGTCAATAAGATGCAAAATTGTTCCTCCCCACTAGCATTGACATGGCCTTAAGCTGTTGAACAAATTAGATAGGGTTAGATACACTTCTCTTGTTTTTTTCAATCATATTGTAGGATATGATGCTAAAAGTCGAGTTCACCAAAAGTCAGGTGTAGCGAGATTTCTGGAGATGACTCCCGACCAATTAAGGTTTAGGGCATGTCGAAGCGAAAGGATCAGACGCAGCTTCCCAAAGGCTTCACCAGGACTTCAAGCCGACTTGAAAATCAAGCACACTGATTATTAATTTCTACCTACTCCACGCCCATTATATCGAGACACGAAAATCGATGACTCGACAGTGGGCTTGGGCATCGGGTTTTGAAGGCTTTTCGCCATACACCCCTCGATTTGTCTTTCGGGTTCGAGGAAAAACTTCATGACTTCTTTTTCTTTTCTTCTTTTCTTTTTCTTTTTCTTTTTGCTTTCTTTTCTTTTCTTTTTGGAAGACAACATTGGTCTTCAAGTATGGGTAACCTATAAACCTATCCTAGGTTGTCAACATGCCTAAGTTGGCTTTGCGAAAGGAGCGAACAAATTCACGACTATTGAAATAATCACAGTGCGTGTGTGAATTAGCATAAGGAAGAATTCCAGGATGAGCATCTTTGAGCATTGGCCCGAACCTGAATTTGTTTTCAAGCATGGCATTGTTCTAGCATATAGGTGACAACATGATGAGTCAATCTTCGGTCATGATTCAATTGTTAATTTGAAGCAATTCAATTGTTCAATTTGAAAGCAATTCAATTATTGATTTGAAAGAAAAGCTCAATAAGTCTGAAATAAGAGACACTAAACATATGATATGAACAAGTGAATATATATAAAGCGAGTAGCTTTTGATATAGCCAAAATGGCTTAATACATACTGCTGAGGCTACACCTGAAACATATCAGCACTCTTATGGCTATCTGAAAAATTCCTAATCAAAATTGGTAGTAGGTTGATAAAGATATCTTATCTAAAAGAACGAAAAGAAACCTAACCACCCCTCCTTCTTGTGGTGGTAGTGAGTAAACTCTTTGCCATTGCGACGAGGATATCATGTTTGCATCGGTGGCGGAGGAGGCTCCTACTCCAGGGGCGGGATCATGAGGAAGACCCGGGTGGGTCATAATCCCAAGTGGAAGCATGAATCTTTGTCCCAAAGTGGCCTCGGCTCAGGCGATCTACGGTCATGTCTTTAGCATCTTTGAAGTACACTGAGTGAACAGCTTGGTGTGCGAATCGCATCCATCACTCCAACCATCTCCCTCGGGCTAACATGTGTATACTGGGTGAGGCGGGTGTCTTTGAATATGAAGGCCGGAGTATCTGTGAGTACTTGGTGAAATGAATGGAGTCGGAGGGAGATGGAGACGTCTACAAATAGGGTGGGAGGCTGCTGTGCCTCGGGCTCGGGGCGGGCATATCATGCATAATTGGTCATCAACCTCGATCAGTTACCTCCTCCTGGTCTGTAGGCGTATATGGAAATGGACAGGGCATAGTCATAACTTGGTCCCTTTGCTCTTACATGTAGGCATCGTCGCATCTACATCCGGGCTCCTCTTGAAATCCCATGTCTGCTTTCAGAACGCCTTAGGAAAGAAGCCTCGTAAGAAGTAGTATGCTCTCTCTTGGCGTCTTGAGGAGTCTCTCTGTGGACCTTCTCCTCATTGTAAAGCCCGAGTCATCACCGGCTCGGATGGGCTAAACGAAATTGCAGAGATCAGTGATGCACCTCGGGATAGGTCCCACTCCTACGCACCTTAATCTTTGCGGAGGGAATAGGGTGCGCGGCGATGGTCGATGATGTCGGCATATGGGGCGGGCGCCTCAGGTCAAAGGGTTGGACCGAGAGTTTGTAGCATCACAGCGGTGCTGACCAGCGCTGCGGGCGGGAGGTGGGCCCGATCTGTAACCCTCGGCATTGCGGTGGTATCGCGCAATCTCGAGAAGCTGCTATGAAATAATATGGTGAATTTTGAGTACACCACGGTCATCTATCTGAAATGGATCTCAGTGGACCATCATCCACAGGGTCATGGGTGGTAGAAGCTGCCAGGACCGCTCGGGTAGTAGAGCTGCCGTGGAGTCATAAATGGGAGGAGCGAATACCTCTCGTGTCGGATCGACTCACAGTGTCAGGGTGGCCCATTGATCCGAGGCGTCGTGAAACGTCCTATTTGAAATAATTAATTTGCATTATATCGCATTCCCAAAAATGGGGTGTCCACTCGAACATGGGCCTCGATCCCATGGCGTTGATAAGTTGGTGAAGGTGATCGTCTCAGTGGCGATCTGGCCCAGTGATGGTGTGGGTCTAGAGATGATGAGCTCACTTTGGGCGAAGTGCGGGCCAGCTTGGGCCTAGCTCTCCTCTACAGTCTTGGGGATGGGGCGGGGGTCATCCGTGTCTGATAACGTCCCCGGATCCGGAGGCTCGTCAGTCTGACCTCGGGGAATGAGTGATAAGCTCAGTACTGAGTGCGAAGATGATCACCCAGTCTTCCTGCGGCTTTGTTGCTCGGGTGTGCTAAATCTCACCGGTAGGAATACGGGACCCGCTAGTACGGACCGTATCGATATATAAAATCATTTCTTCGGAAGAATTGGACCTCACTTGAATATGTAGGCTGAAGTCTGCCACCTACAGGCTGAGCTCCACACAGACAATGAATCCACAGAAAGATTTCTTTGAACCTCCACTGAGATCAAGCGTGGCCTAAAGCTCACTTGGCCCCTTTCTTGAGATGGCTCACGAGCCCAGAAGCCAATGGGGCTCGAAAATACGAATCTTTAGGAAAAGAACACGATAGAGTGTTTGAGCGAGGCCCGAGCCGCGGTGATGGCTAGATTTGAGGCGGCGGGACACACGAGGCTCACGTGGTAGCGGCTGGGAGACTCGGTGAAATTTGAGGCACGGCTGGAGCTGAACTACGATGGGCGGAATGGGGCTGCGGCCGCGATGGTAGGCGGCCTTTCGATGTCGTGACGGCGATCTTAGGATGCCGGGGATGGCGGTATTTGGGCAACACAGGGGCTCGAAGGCGCGAGCGGTGAGATCACGAGGCACGGGCTGCTGAGATGCAGGACACGAGAGGGCTGGATGTGGAGTTGTGATTAATTCCCAATCCCTCCAGGCTTAAATGGAGCATCCCTCGGCGTAGAAGGGTCCACTTTCGCTACTCAGGCGAAATTTTTGCCCAGATGGACTTTCTGCGTTCAAAAACTTTAAAATTAATTACTAATATTAAATAATAATATAACTAAAATTATTGTTATATTTATAATCACTATGATTAGTATTTGAAACATCTTATTTTCATATACAACTAAATTTATAAAGAAAGGAAAAATTCTTTAAGTAAAAAAAATTTTGAAAAAATTATTTGAAGTAACGAGGAATTAACTAATATGAGACAAAGTGCGGGGCGCGCAATCAGGTTTTGAAACAGAACCGGTTCAAGTTGACAATACTCGGTGGTCGGGGAGAATGATCTCCTCGGCCCCGTACGAGTGGCTGGGGTGTTTGGCTCCGCTGGGTGCCAAATTGTTGATCAGTTCCTCGATGATGAACATTGAATTGAAGCCAATTGCTGGCTATTGTTGGTGTTGTTAATAAGACCAATTCTGCTATCTCCAAGTTGATCACTCTTGCTTTTCCTTAGCACCTTTTGTACACCTGCGCGATGTGAAACAACCTCATCGAGAATTTGATTTTCAATTTCTAGCAACTCATGTTTGTTGTTCAAATGAAGATATTCAACTCCATAGTCATGTTGCAAAAGTTAATTGCTTGACTCCATTAAAACAATTATTATTACGTGGCGGTCTTGAGAAATGGTCTTCTAAGATGATTAATTTTGCCAGTTGGGTTCCCACTAGTAATTGAGTTTTCGTAGTGTCGAGTACCACAAAAAATCTTGGTAGTGAATTTGTCTATCTTAGCACTAGGACATCCTCAACTATCACCCAGGGATTTTCACGGATCTATCGGCTGTGAGAGTGTGATGTTATTGGGTTTAAGTTCACCCTAACCTAGGCTAACACATATCTTGAATCTGACATTAGGTTCTAGGCTCCTAAATCCAAGCGGGACTTTTCTGCGATTCCACAGTATTGGTGAAATTGTGGGAGAACCGAGATCTTTGTATTTAGCAGCGGGGTATTTTCTTTGAATTATGGCATTGACATGTTCGGTGAGAAATGCTTTCTTCTCAATCTTATCCACTTCTTAATTGTACAAAGATCTTTCCGAAAGAATTTTGCATAGCGGGAACTTGTTTGATTAGGTCCGATAAAGTATATTAACCTTCCCTTGCCTTAAAACCTAAAGGGAATGCATGCTTGTTGAGATGCCTTCTTCTTACCTCCTAAGTGCTTGTGGAAATGGAGGTGGTATCTGGTATTTCATTTGAATCTTCCTCTAGGAGGATATGCTCAGGTTGATTCTTCTCCTTACTAGGTTCATGACGGGTTTTGGCATGGGTGATCAACCTCTTTCCACTTCTCGGGGTGATTATGGCCTTAACCTCATCCATTCTGGGTGTTAGATGATCCTACCTCATGAACTCCTTTAGGATTTGGAGCTAATTTATGATAGAGCCTCCCTTTCTCTTGTCCCTCATGACTTGTTAATGTTTGTAATTGAATGCATGTAGGTTATCAAATTTTATTCAATGTGTTCTCTGAGTATCAATTCTTTGTGCCGATTGCACATTAGTCTTTTGTTCTCGACAAAGTTGCCCACCACCTTACTCAAATTCAATATGGCTTGCTCTACTTGGAGAGAAGGGGATGGTGGTTGTTGTGACTGTGAGGAAGCTAAGTGAGGTTTGCAGCTCACCAGTGAGTACATCGCGGGGGTTTGGTCTCCATTAAGGTTAGGGGTGATTCCTCGATTGGGATTGTAAGTATTCCCATAAGGGCATTTGGTTGTTAGGGCTTAGATTGTCCTACAGGTGTGGCCTGCACGATACGGCGTCAAATCCTTGGCTGGGGGTCATGGAACAACGTTACATTGGGTGTCTTCAGGGATTGAAATTTGTGTCTGCGGGGATTAGGTTGTGCGGTGTTGTCGATCCATGCACCTCTTGGAGGCTGATTTGTGAGCTCCTCTACCTTCTGGCTGGGGTGAAATCTAGCTCTCGTTCTGTCTTGAGGCGTGCATGCATCCACCCCTTTGGTTGGTATTGGTTTCATCTGTCAGTTTCTCTAGGGTTAAGCTCGTCCGACCCTTAGAGTTTCAGCCACGTAATTTAAGAAATCCATGGCTTCATCAGGATGTTTGCTTAAAAGTCTCCCCACACATGGTTTCTAAGAGTTGTCTCATAGGCGGAGACATACCCATATAGAAGTGGTTCCTGACATCCATGTGTCAAACCCGTGGAGTGTGGACATGCCTTGATGGTTTCATAAATCTCTCCTGCTTGGTAAAATCTCGCCATCTGTTTTATAAAAAAATCTCGTTTGTCTTTTCAAATTATTGGTCTATGAGCGAAGAACTTCTTGGGGAATTCGACACGGCTCGAGCCCGATTCTTATGGTTCTAGGTACCTCGATAGGTTGAGCCATATCTGGCCCAGCCCAGAGTCAATGGAAATGCCTTTGCTTCCAGTAGTGTCCGTCATACCTTCCAGCGAAGGTAGTGCAAACCTCCTCAAAATCCCATGTGAGTGTATGGATTTTTCATTTTCCATACCATGATATGGGGAGTAGGGTACCAAATATGGCCTCACTTGCTACATCTTCGACGGGAGGGATGATACGGGATGGGACCCAACTAGGAGGATGGATGCTTGATCCCTCATGGTTCTATATGCATTTGGATTCATAGGGTTTCTGGTTGACTTTGTTGTTCCCTCGAGTATCGTCCATGGTATCGGTTTGCACCTTGACTTCACTGCTTCGGTCGAGTTGTGTACTTATCCTATACAATCTACGTGTCTACATCCCCTTTGTTGCATACCACCGGTTGTTACCTGAGTGAAGAGGCAATGAGTGAACCAATAGTCTTAAAGAAAAAATTAAAAATGTCCCAACAAAATAAATAAAATGTTTGAATGAAAAAAAGCGAAGTGAATCGGTCACGGGTTCTTTATGATGCTAGAAAGCTGGCCGGGTTCCTGCTAATTGAGTTCTTGAGGAGTAAAAAGGTTACCTTCATGATGTGGATCCATAGTACTCTTCGCTTTACCATAAGTAGTTTGGCACCATCCCTGGCAACGGCGCCATTTGATTCCGTACCACACAGTAAATTTGAGCTAAAATCAACAATATTTATATACCTAAGCTCCACATTATAGTAGTCAAGCTACTATGATGCCCATAATTAGTCTAAATTCGAACACGGGGATGGGTTTCTTCATAAAATGGTTTGCATTAGGGCATAGAAATTAGGCTTTCCTATTTGGACTCTTTGGAATTCATTCAAAAACGGGGAATGGATTTGAAAAAACGAAATTAGTAAAGCGAAAGTTAAAAGCTGGAAATTAACAATGAAGAAATTTACTTTGAAGATTTGAGTCACCCTAACTTGTAGTAGAGAAATGAGCACATGTCCTCGGGTTTTATCCTATGTGAGTCAACACGGGATGTAGTTATAGCCCCTTTTTGTTTAAAACCCTAACATTCTTTTTATCATTTTAGAGCTCGTAAAGATCTAAAGGAATCACGGTGCATCTCTCGCCTTAGAGCAGAACCACACAAAGCATGGAGAGTATTGTCCTAGGCTAGTAAAGACCATCTGCAGAATCTGATTGCATCTCTCACCAGGAGCAGACCTCAAAGCATGGAGAGTGGCCCCGAAACAATAAAAGCAAATGTTAACCACAATTTGAAACCACCAACATGTGAATATTACCTCGTAAACCAGTAAGGACCATCTAAAAGAGCCACGATTACTGTCACTAAACCTTTGCCGGATCTAAAGCATGGAAATATTGGCCAGAACAATAACACATCCTATGTTAACAACTAGTTTTGAAGATAAGGGCCATAATACACTACCCGTAACTTTTGTATATGAGGAATGACATGCTTAACCTACTTTGCCCAGTAGCTTATTCCTCTTGAAGGAAGGAGGCTTGCAACATCTCTTGAATTGTGTCTTCAAGAGGAGTGTGTGTTTGGCAAGCCAGGAAAGTGAAAGAAAGAAGAGAGAGAAAGAAGAGAGAGAAAATAAAAAGCAAAACTAAAAAATAAAAACAATTTATTTACAAAAGCGGTAAAAATAAAAAACTTACAAATCACGAAAACTTGTATTCAATTCTCTCAGATCCCCCTTTGTTACAAAACATGAAGGGGTATTTATAGGCCTCCTCAAGGTATGAAAATGCCAAAAACCCAATAACTACGCTAAGTTATAGGATAGGAGAAGTAGACCACGAGTTTGGAAGGCGGTTGCATTAATTACAAGCAGAGGCATGCATTTTTTAGCTACAGGGAGAATTTAGCTAATTAGCGAAATTGGCAATAGTTAGCGAATTTGCAACCGAAATTGTAAAGTGCAGCGAAATTGGCAAGGTTGTAGCGGAATTTGGCAAGGTTGCGAATTTGTAGCTAGCAAATTTCGCTAAGCTAAACGAGAATTTTATGTGAAGCCGAATTCCTTCATTTCGCTAATGAATAGTGCAATGTGGCTAGCCGAATTTAGCAATGGTTGCTAAGGTGCGAAGCTTGTTTTGCGACGGTTTGCGAAATTCGCTAAATTCTGAATTGGTTTGCATAATGAGATTCTGAAATTACTGTTCTTTATTCACATTCCTCGTCATGTCTTCAAGCGCATCTCATTTCTTACTTTTCACTTTGTTTCATTGATTTTAGGCTTGTTGATGGCTGAGACTAAAATTTCCAACCTCATGATCGATCATTTACATTGAGGTTGAAGTTCAAATGTGTATAAAAGTCTGCAAAGCAACCAAAAACACCCTCGAGTGGCATAGGGTATTCGCAAGGTAACATGAACATTTCAATTGGGATATGACATGATTAATGATCCAAAGTACCGACACCTATCTAGCATAGGGTTGAGAATTCTTTTGGACCTAATCATTTCCACCACTCTCTCGTGGTCCACTGATGATCTCCTTTTTTACGCAATACTCGGCCTACACAAGATCATAATCCGCTGGCCATTAACGAGGTTTTCTTTTGTAGACATCCTCTAGCCCGCACTCTCATGACTGCGATGGTCTTATTCTCATGAGAAGTCCTCTTCTCCAGCTCGATGCGGGGCGATCGGACTTCTCTCTCAATTGCCTTCATTCCTCTCGATGGACTTAGAGATTCTCCGCTCTCTTCAAGACTGTATAATTTTCTCTTAGGCTCTCCTGAAATCCATTGTGCAGTCTATCATTTCAAAAGCTGACAGTAAGCCATCCCTCGCATGGCTCTGCCAACCGGTTATTATTACACCACATAGGCTATCTTCATAGTTCAACAACGTGTCCATCTCAAACACGTTGATATCCACTATTAAAATGACGAACTCTTTCATTTGTTCTCTGATAGAACCCCCTCGCGGTTCATCAAAGACTCTCATGCCATTCCGGAAAAATCTATAATAGGGATTGACTCATCCATCCCATCTTTTTAAAGCTTCCACCTACTACCTCGACATGAAATCCAAAGCCTGTTCTTCATCATTGTCTGTCTTGATTCTCTATCAAAGCATAACATTCCCTTTTACAACAGGGTGTCGATCACCTCTCGTCATTGCCGTGTGCTTTAGGAACTCACTTAACACTCGGATCGAGTCCCCAGACATCTGCTTTATTTCATCGAGTATTTCGGACATGCTAGCCAAGGTGCACACTTCGACTGTAGTGCATTCATAGACGATTGCTTAGACGAGTGCCATGACATGCACCTGGGCAAGCGCCTCCATCCTGGTGCTTGCTGAACACGGTGTTTCGATTTGTGCTTGCACAGAAAGCGGTGCCTCGACTGGTCTTATCGACATGCCTAGGCACGGCCTCGACTGGTGCATGCCTAAGGCACGGTCTTCGGCTGGTGCGATCTTGACCAGGGTGCCTCGGCTGGTGCCATACTGGGAGGTGCCTCGGCTGGAGTGCTTTACTGAACATGGTGCTTGACCTGGTGCCTTGCTGAGACACGGGGCCTTGACCTAGTGCCGATTTAGCCGGTACCTCGACTAGTGCATTTCCCCAGCAAGCGGTACCTCGGCAGTTCCAGATGCCTTGAAAGGTGCGCAGCTAGTGCGGCGCTAGACTCGTTGACTCGGCTGGTAAATGGCTGAACCGCGGTGCCTCGGCTGGATTCGATGACATGCCTAAAGTAAGGTGCTGCCCTCGACTGAGTGCATGTAGACCTGATGCCTCGGCCTAATGCGGGACATGCACAGGCACGGCGTCTCGACTGGGGTTTTCTAGACGGAGGTGCCCGATCTAAGTTTTACCTGGGCCACGGTGCATCGGCCTGAGTACATACTGACCTGGTGCCAGCTCGTTCCTTGACATGCTGGAAACAGAGAGCTGGCCTAGTGCATGCCTTGGCACTGTGTCTCGGCTTAGTGCCATGCCTAGACAAGGTGCCTCGGCCTTGTGGTTGCCTAGACACGGTGCTTCATCCAAGTGCTTGCCTAGAAACGGTGCGTCGGCCTAGTGCTATTCCTAGTAAGGGTATCTCGGCCTAGTTCCATGACATGCCTCGAAAAGGTGCCTTGGCCTAGTGCTTGCCTAGACACATTGACTCGGCCTTGTGAATGCTGAACTGCGGTGCCTCGGCCCTGGTGTCATGGCTGCTGGGCACGGCGCCTGCGGCTGGGCCGTACCTAGGTGTGACCCCTTAACTGAATGCAAGAGTCCGAGTGCGGCATGAGGCGCGCCTTGACCCAGTAGCACGCTGGGAAAACGAAGCGAGCTGAATGAGGCAGGGTGTCGGGAGGCTGCGTGAGACCGAGCCTTTGGTACCTCAGGGAAGGTAAGCAAGTGGCGTTTGGGACGCTCACACGGTGGGCGTCACGACACTCCTTGACTTGGGGGCTGGGGCGTACGTGGCGCAGGCCAAAAGGAATCGGTGTGAGATGTCACCATTAATATATAGGCGAGGAGAGGCCTTGCGACAGGCTTCTGTCCCCGGAGTGCGACAAGGATTCCTGTATCCCTAAGGAGTCCACAGCGAAAGGACTCAGTAGGAAGGTTGGGAGGGGAGAGGACTCCTCTAGGCGGGAAAGACTCCTCAAAGCGAAATTTGGACTCCTAGGCGAAAAGACTCCCGGAAGGTGTCCTAAGTAGGAAAGACTCTAGGCGGGGAGGGACTCCCAGCCTAAATTGAGATTGTGTGGCGTGGCGCAAATAGGGTTTCATTCGGTCGGGACTCTTGAAGAATTGGGAAGGATTACGCACCTTCTTGGATTAGTAAGAGTTAGTGGGACTCTTAGTCATTGTTAATGCTGGATTGTATCAGGCATCTATAAAGAACTGCGTGCCCGGCTTGGTTAATTCATGTCTTCGGGTTGGATCCATAGAAAGCATAGAGCATCCAGGGATGTAGGGCCTTTCTTGAGGGTGTCTTTGTTTTGTGGTAATAAAAATCTGAGTTGGGGAGAGTGCCCAGATGCGCGCGTGTTCGAAGGGTGTGGAAGCATTGAAGGCGGCCTAACGGGTTCACAGGCGCCTTTGCGAGCCAAAGGGGCGTGTGACAGTTGGTATCAAAGCCACGGATGGCCAACGGAAGGATGACGGTTGATGCGGCTGCGTGGCTTGAGTAGCAGGATAGAGTGAGGAGATAGGCATATGGCGTTTGAAGCGGCGTGGAGGTAGGCACAACAATGGCGGTGAGCACGCACTTTCAGCTTCGGACTCGATAAAAGTCACGCCTTGACTCACGGTGTGAATTGATGGAGATTTCGAGGAAGTGGGTGAGGAGCGGATGGGTCTGTTCCATGGCCGGGATGCGGACGTAGTGGGGAGTTGAGCGGATCGAGATCTCTGGGGGGAGATCGTGTTCTTTGGGCGAGCGGTGGTGCGAGGGCCGCGCCCGGTGCTTTGCGGTCAGCCTCTGCCAAGGTTGAGTGTCAGGCGAATAACACGAGTGGTCTTATGGCAAGACTTGGAGAAACTCCCTGCGGGACTGTGGGACGATAGCCGTCCACAGCTCAGGAATCCAGGTGGATGGGCGAGTGCGATAACCATGTTGTGGTGATGCAAAGCTTTAATTGTGGGGCCCCAGGAAACAGCGATGGCGTTCTTTCTTTGGACGGTAAAGATCTAGAGTTAGGACATCTTTTTAGAAAAAAAAAAAGGAATTTGAAGGATCGGTTCTTACCTGAACCTGGCGTGGATAGGTAGAGTCTCTGAAGCCCCCCGAAGCCAGACGGGCTCGATCGAGACTATATTGAAAGAGTTTAGCTCATTGATCCTTGACATCTAGGACATGTCCGAAGTGGATGGTTGTTCACTTCATGTCCGGATTGCAAGGATGGGATCAATTTGAGCGAGAGCGGGTGTCGAGACTTTGCCCTCGTGATAAGCGGCGAAGTGGATTGCTATCGACTCTGTAGTGACCTCTTCCTACCTCCCACGAGGGAATGGCGAAAACGAAAGAGTCGAGCCGGAGTGGATGCAAAGACCTCACGAGTGGAGGCGAGGGTTGGAAGAAGCGGGTGATATCACGAAGTGCAAGAATTAGGGGAGAAAAGGGACTTCTAAACTGAAGGTAAGTGGGGATGTTTTTCTCTGCGATTAGGCATCAGGAGGATGTGCAGAAGGAGAATCATTTGCTCTCATGGCTGAAGGCAGGGGAGAAGATAGCGGGGTGAGTCCCTCTGAGCAGGCCCTCTTGGTTGTGAATGCAATGTGCGGCGAGCGCTCACGGGGGTGATGTGTTGGGTTTGGCGTGGGAGGGACGAAAATTGTGGCATTTGTAGACCGGTCACGGCGACCCACAATTTGTATCAACAAAGGGTAGCCAGGACTCGAGATTGATGCTCGTAGAGATGGCCAATGAAGCTGAGCGAAGTGAAATAGCCAAGCCTGAGGAGCCTTGTGGTATGGCGAAGAACATGGCGGTGGATGGGGGATTGGAAGATACGATAGACTTCCTTAGTGTTCCCTTTGGATGGTTGATTTGATTTTAAGCGCGATTCAAGGCAAGGTAGCCTTATTCTAGCACTTGAATGAATCATTGATCATGGATGAGGAAGCGACCCATTGCTTTGTTGTCGGCATAATGGCGCGCGAGGTATGAGGAAGACTTTGTTAAGCTGGCTGAGAAAGGCACTTAGGAAGGGTGAGCACACATATGTCGCGATAATGTGGTCATTGATCAAATAGGACAAACAGAGTCGAAGTGCAGTCCATAGCCCACATACGGAGGGATTTGCCAGATGTTATGCCTCAGGATTCTTGAAGAAACGCGCAGGAAGGCAGATAGATCATCGAGATAGAGGAAACTCGTTCGACTCGCGAAGACCTCACACGCTCCTTGCTCGGATAGCTTCCTTAAAGTTGAGAGAGTTGTAGGCGAGTTGGAGTTGTTGGATGCGGAATTAAGTCTGCAGCAGCCCTCAAAGCGCCGTGGGCAAGTCTTTGTTCGGAAAGCGAATGGAACCAGAAGTCTTAATAGTTCACAGGGCCTTGGGCAAGTCACGATCGAGAACAAATATCAGATACAGGCTGGGAATGTTCGATAGATTGGCAGTAGTGCCATGAAGCTAGACTGCGATCGGGATATTGGCAAGTCTGCCTTGAGTTTGAAGGGGCAGGCAGAACATGTAACACGGTATGGCCAGTTTGAATTTTAGTTATGCCTTTTGGTTTAGCAATGCTCCGTGGCTGTAACCTCGCGGAATGATGTCTAGTGACTTGGATTCATTACATTAGTGGTATACTTGGACGACAAAGATCATGGCAGGCTACAGAAGATCACGTGGTACACATGAGATGGTGCTTGACGATGAGTGAACGGTTATGTCGAAGAGTGAGTGTGAGTTTACTTTCGGAGCGAGATCGAAGTTTTGGAGCATCTGCCTTTCAAGTGCGAGATAAGGATGGATAGTGCGAAGGTGTATTGATTAGAAATTGGCTAGCCAGGCCAGTTATGAGAACAGTCGTTCTTGGCTTAGCAAACTATTATAGGAGAGATTTATCTTTGGGCTATTCAAGATAGCCAATTGCCACCTAACGGACCTTTTGAAAGAGAGGAAGTGGGGAATGGGATGTAGAGTGCGAGCTGCCTTCGAAGCTCAAGATCTGATCACCTGAGCCCGATTTGGGAAATTTGCTTTCGGCTGGAGTTATCGTTTGAAGTACATATGGATGCGTCGGACGGGGCCCTAGAGTACTACCAGTGCAGAGGGGCATCCATTAGCATTTGAGTGGGAAGTTGAATGCACGACGGAGGAAGGTCGGCGCGTGAGAAGAGATGGCTATGATCATCCACCATGAACTTGGAAGCCTACTTGATGGGAACTCGGTTCATTGTAGTGGCCCATGATGTTACCCGACACCTTCTTCACAACTCAGAAGAAGCTTACTGCCAAGCAAGCTCGATGACAAGAGTTCTTGGCGGACTTTGATTTCGTGTGGGTGCACAAGCCGGGTCGACATAACCAAGTGGCAGATGCTTTGAATAGGAAGGAAGTTGCGAGTTATGTGGGATCATTGAGTTGTGATAGATTTCAAACAGCTAGTTAGACTTGAAGTTGCATAGACTCGTATCAAAGGCGGTAGAAAGCGGGTGAAGCGGCACCACGCGAGGCGTCTTGGCTCGAGAATGAGTTGCTTTACTTCGGATGAGGAAGAGTATATGTGTGTGCCTTCGGGCAAGCTAAAGACGGAGGCTGGCGAAGGAGAGCACATGATACGGATGGGTTTGGTCACCTAGGTGAGGAAGAACTTTGGCATTGAAGCGCGGTCTTTCATTAGCTGTGAAGGAAGACATGCAAAGGCATGTTTGAGACATGTGTTTGTTAAAGTTAGTGAGGCCAGGCGGAAGAATGAAGCGGGATTGTTCTGACCCTGTCCGATGCGGAGAAGCTGATGGCCGGTGTGTCGATGGGACTTCATCGGTGGGTTTAGAAATTAGGAAGCGGATCGGTTTTGGTGATGGTAGACAGGTTTTCGAGTACTGCATCTTCATCGACCAAGAATTGAATGTCGGCGAAGAGCGGCCGCGTGTTCTTCGGCAATGTTGTGAAGAACATTTTGGGATGCACGAGGGACCAACATAGTAAGCATTCAGAGATACGGCTGAGGCGAGTTTGGAGTTGAGTTGTTCGAGATGTGGGAGTATAGAATCTGAAGTTCTACTCCATTGCGATCACCCTCGGTGATGTGGTGGAGCAGAGAGAGTGAATCGAGATCTTTAGAAAAGGGAGTATTTAGCATTTGCCGTAATGACCTCGAAAAATTTGTTGGAACTTCTGGGTAGGCGCGATTGTCTTGCCCACCATGCGGCAAAGTTCAGCCACGGTATAGGCCCTTTAAGGTAGAAATCGGGTTCGACCCGTATGCCTTTAGTGGTAGTGAGCCCAGCCCATTTGTATACAAATTAGTTTTCAAAGTCTCGTGGGATTTGCTTGATAAACTAAGCTGACTAAGAAGGCAAGTCGTATGAAGAAATATGCGAGATGAGCGAAGACCTTTGGAGTGACGAGGGAGATGATTGTTGGAAGCTAACTCTCAGTTGGAAGATAAAAAATAAGCAATTTCGGAGAGGTTTGGTCCAAAAATATGATGGAACCGCTGAGTTGTGAAGCGTATTTGGAACGTGGCCTACAAACTAAAGCTACCGAAGAGGTTGAAGCTTCACGACATTCCATGTAAGCTTCTTGAAGCCTTATCAATTGATCTTGGTCGGACGGAGTGCGAAACAAAGCGGAAATAAGCCTGACTGTTAGAGTAGAGTTGGCAAAGAGATTCTGGCTTGATACATGGATCAGGAGAGATGGGAGGCTGGAAGAAATGGGCCAGAATACGCCCATTCATTGGAAGGGGACGCGCCGTCAGTGACAAGTTAGGAAAGGGTGCTACATTGGCGGTTTGGAGATCGAGATCCTTGAGTATGCGCGGTTGGAAGTCAGGGGCGTTGAATACCTGAGTGGGGAGGGTTTTGTGGCCCCTCGACTAGATAACACGAGTCCCCTTGTGTGGCATGAGGGTGCCTTGGCCCCCCTTTGCCCGCTGGGAAGCGAGCGAGCGAATGGAAACAGAGACCATGGAGGCCTGAAAGCAGACGAAGCATGCACATGAGAGGCGAAACCTTCGTAATTCGGTTGGGACCGCGCCTGATGGGCTGTCGCGCACTCCACGGCTTAGAGGGCTTTGGCGTGGGACTTGAGGCGGACGAGGCCGGTGTGGGAATGTCAACAATATAGGCGGAGAGGCCTTGGGCGACAAGCTTCCTGTCCAGGGTGCGACAAGAGGGTCCCTGACTAAGGAGTCCTCGGCGGGAGGACTCCTGGGCGGAGTATAGGCGGGAAGGACTCCTACTCTTAGGCGGGAAAGACTCCCAGGCGGGTTGGACTCCTAGGCGGGAAGCACTCCCAGGCGGGAAAGACTCCCAGGCGGGAAAGACTCCTAGAGGCGGGGAGGATCTCTACTCACAATTGGGGTGCGTGGCTATGTATAGGAATTTCATTGATTCTGACTCCTAAAATTTGGAAGAGATTAATTGTTTCTTTGATTGAAGAAGAGCTAGAGTTAGAGTAGGACTCTTTGTCGTGTACTAGGATTGCACATCAAACATCTTCTATAAAGAGCTTTGCGTGCCCACTTGGTTAATTCAGCCATGGAGTTGGATCCTGAGAAAAGCATAGGGTATCAAGAGATGTGGAGCCTTTGCAGTTAATCTTGTGTTTTGATGGGTAATAAATCTGGCGGGTTGGGAGGAGAGTGCCTCAAATGCCTTGTGTTCGAGAGGGGTGGCATGGCAGTAAGGGAAGGGGCTGGGTTCATGGGCGCCTTTACGAGGCCAAAGGGGCGTGTGTGACACTGGGGCACGGTGCCTGGCTGAGTGCGCTACTAGACGTTGACTGGCTGGGTGCCGTGACATGCCTAGGCACGGTGCCTTGCCCTATTGCATGCTGGTCTGATTGACTGATCTTGTGCATGCTGAACCGTTGCCTCGGCTGTGCCGTGTCATGCACAGGCCAAGGTGCCTCTGGTGCATGCCTAAACTCGGTGCCTCGAATTAGTGGCATGACTTGGGCATGACTTGCTTAGGCACGACGCCTCGTCCTAGTGCATGCCCTGAACGGTGCCTGACTAGTCCATGACGGCTAGGCACCGGCCGGCTGTAGTGCGTCACGCAGTGTACGCGCGCCTTTCTTTTTGGCTCATTATTAAGCATTTGCCTAGGAACGCCGGCCCGACCTTCTTAATGCCTCTGTAATTCTCTCGAACACAGGCGTCTGCTCTACAGCTGTTTTTATTATTACAAAATCTGGAGGCAAGTCTTGCAGGAAGCTTATCTAGGGATTAACTATGCTGCAATCGTGGTCAAGCAGAGTAGACATGAACTACATCGTGCTCGGGGCAATCCTTGTACAATTAGGAACTAAAGGAATGCTACTCTGCTCACAGTTTTCAATCGACAAGCTTCAGCACTGTCCTTCCCTTCAAGTCTGATGAGATGAAACTCCTGCTCCAAACCCTTGATTCTACCAGTCTCCACCTCTACCCCTTTAAATCTTTCATACAGAGTCTTTCTCACTAGAGTAGGAGTCAACTCTGCTTTGGGAATCAGTGTAAACGATCCAGAAAATTCAACGACTATCCTAAAACGAGTCCCAAAATTCATAAAGATTCCCTACCTCGGTCAAAAATTTAGGGTATTCAAACAACAAACCTCTAAGAAAACCCCGAGCCATTAAATGGCCTTTATTCTAAAGAAAAGAACCTTGAAGTATGAAAATTACCTGGTGGGTTCAATGAAACTTCAAGATTTGATGCCCATCTCGTAGCTCTCAATGAGTGAACTGACTTTGTCTTTTGCTCCGACGAAAACCTACGGTCTGATTTTCATAGATCTTAGAGAGAAGAGAAAAACTCCTTTTCTCATTTCTCTCTCTCTCCCTACTATCTTCTCACGCTCTCTGCTCCCGTCCCCCTCATTTCCTTCTTGACTTTGCTTTGCTTTTCTGCACCATATATATATATATATACTATATATATATATATATATATATATATATATATATATATATATATATATATATATCTTTATATATATATATATATATCTGCAAATATCATGGATTTTAACACGTTGACCAAGTTTGATAACACTTAGTATATGAGTTAGTTGACTTGCAAGGGATGAATAGTTTTGGAACAGTACAAAGCACCATTTATAGGCCTCTTTGTCGTCCACGAGTTCATAGATGTCGTGAGCGTCATTAAACTTAAGGATAAAGTTCACGGCTATGAGAAGTTCAAACAGCGACCTTTACGTTGTCAGATGCATGGGGTTTTTTTGCACAGCGACCTGAGCCTATATAAACGCTTTAGGTGCAAATGAAACCTAGCCCCGAAACACCATTTTGAGCTCCAAAACCCTAGGAAAACTCTCACGAAATTATGAACACGAGTTGGGTCATTTGGCCCATTTGCAACGTACGTGATTTGGACCAAAGGAGCATCACCCGGCCAGCCACCTGCAACCTGCGCCGTAGGGAAGCACAACCTGGACGATCAAGCGGTAAAGTTTCCCGACCAGCCCTTGACCGGGCGATGCGAATCCGACGTGAAGCGGGCGCTTGGCGTGATCCGCGGACTTTTCTTAGCACCCGGCCATTTCAGGCCGGTACAAACCAACCCATACCTCCCTCCCCACCATTTTTGGACCCCTCTGAACTCATTTTCGTGGCCTTTTGCATATTCCTCAGTTTATGATTCTGACCCGAAGCAGTTGGCGACAGTTGGGTTGAGTTTTCGGCCACCATTAACTGTGGACCAAGGTAATGGTACTGATGAGTTCTGATCTTGGGCTTTTAAATAGTATATGGTTTGTGAATTTTGGACATCGTTGGTTGGTTTTCCATTTTGATTCATTTCGGGTGATAAGAGAAGTTGGACTAAAATCGAGTACCAATTGGTCAGAAGTTAAGGAAAAATTGGAGTTGATTATAGTGGAATTTTATGTTTATGGGATATTGAACATTCAATTCAGAAATACAAACTCAGGTGAAGATATGGTGCAAGAGTATTGGGCGCATAAGTTTTTGCTGTATAAATGACATCAGGTCAAAGTTTAGCGGGACATATAGTTCAAGGCCCTGCAAGGCCTTAGGGCATCGATATCGTTGGTTCAATTGTGGAGCCTAAGTGGTATTTTGTTATTTGTATTCCCTGAGCACTCACGCCGAGTCGGGAGACGATTAACAGGGAGGGAGGCAGTATGACGTCTGTAATTGGAGTGAGTGGTTTATATGTTTTTAAATGATTTGGGGGTATTATGTTGATATATCTATTGTGATTAAACTCTTTTACATATATACTGTTTTTGATCAAATGGTTAGTTTGCATACAAATGTGATTATCGATCTCATATAAAACAAGTATCATTTCATGTGAATTTTGTCAACATTTTAGCTGTTTAGGAAGTTATCACGAGTTCGTAGTGGATAGTGCGTAGATTTGAATATTTTGGTGCGATGGTTGGGGTTGTAACCACCTTGGAAAACTATTGTTTTAAAAAAAAAAATGGATCTTGAGATTTTGTGGAATGACTCTGATATGGTATTGTTGGGAAAGTACATGTGAGCAAGGGGAATGAAGTTTTACTAGTCGCCCGCATTGGCCCGGGTTCACCCAGGAGGTTTATTAGGTGCGTGATGGCCAGGTTTACCCGGAGGTTTATTAGTTGCCACGTGATGGCCGGGTAAATTTATTAGTTGCCACGTGATGGCCGGGTCTACCTGGAGGTTTATTAGTTGCCATGTGATGGCCGGGTGTAACCAGTTTTGTGTGGATGTACCACGATTGGGCCGTGGTGGGCTTCTGAAGCGGTTTTATAAATCGGTACATGGTATGAATGCATTTGTTAGTTTCTGAATATGGGTATAACTATTTTAATACTTGTAGTTTATGGTGATTTCATGGTTACTTTATTACATGAGTGGCTATACATGCTTTGTGATTGAACTTTATATTTATTACAGCGCCTGATTCAGGATTATAGTTTTTCTTAACATTGTGTCATCCACAAATTATTTGAGCATGATTTACATATGTTGGACTTAGAGGTTAAAGTTGGGTTTGTGAAATGTTTCCTAAAGCTGGGGAAACTTTTTAAAAGAGTGGACGGGAGGTTTTGAGAGAAAGAAATCTGTAAATAAAAAGAATATTCTTTTCATATAAACTATGCCACTCCTTTGAATTATTATACATTGTGTTTCATCAGTTCCACACAGATCGAGACAGAGATCATAGGGCTTATTTGCATGGTCGGCACAGCTCTTCCCGGCACATATGCAGTAAACTATCCCATCTATCTGTTTTGTTTTTGTTGTATTGGACTTATTCATCTCTACTTGCACCTCTAAATTCACAAATACTCTTAGAATGCTCTGATATTGTATCGAACTTTTATGGGTCCTTATCTATATATGTAGTGGGTCTTTTATATATAATTGGATATTAAATTAATGCATGTGTTTGCCCTCCATGAGTGGGTTCTGACATCTTCTAAGGATTATCTTTGGGTGAGACTAACTCAAACTTGAAGATTGCTCAGAAATGGAAATCACGGGAGGAGTATCAGTCGAGTCACATCAATATATATATATATATATATATATATATATATATATACTCTTATATATGGAGCAATGTCCATATCTCATGCGGGTCCGTTTCTACCCAAAAACAATTTATTTATTTTTAGTTCAATTTAGTTTAAATGAACTTAGCTCGAGATTATTTCTAAAACACGAGATTTTGAAAAATCTTGTCCTGATCACTACTTAACTATCACCTAGAAAATCATAAAAAAAATCGAATGTCATAAATTTGGCGAAATTTTAAGGTCACTAGATTTATGAGACAAATTTAATGGCCCGTATTGTTTTGTCATAGAGATCTAGAAATTTTCTAAACTTTCTTAGACCATTACTGGCAATTTATTATTATTATTATTATCATTTGCCATTTTTTCATTTCATTTTCGGGGTTTATTGCCCCCATGTAGAATTTGTCCGAAGTCACACACTAACTTACACACAAACTTTTATTTGTATGCAATGGTTATTCTAGTTCCAATATTGGACTTCATTAGACAAACTCACACTAAATCTACTCAGATAGGAAAGGATGGTGGCGCATCATGTCCTCGCGTTCCCATGTTGCCTCTCCTCCTCGGTGTTGCTAACACTTTCCTAGCCTCCACGGTGCTTGCCGCAAAATCGATCCGAATCTATCAAGATGCAGCTAGTCCCTTCTCGAAGGTCCATACATCAGCAATAATCCCTCCCCAATCCACTACATGAACTAGACCTTGAGTATACTTTCGGAGCATGGAGGCGTGGGGCACCTCACTGGACACTTAGGTAAATCAGCTGGGTGGTAACTGTAGATATGCAAAATGTGCACCCTCTCAAAATTACCATGAAGGGCCCAATATACTCAGCTGCGCTGCATACCGATCTAACCACTCCTCTCTTGAATACCTTGAGAATGCGTGATCACCCACCTCAAACTCACAGGGTTCAGCACCATTTGTGGCAATGGCTCTTACATCGGCTTTGGTGTCAGAAGACGGCTTATGTATCAAACACATATGGGGTGTCTCTAATCGAGATCAAACCAGTCTTTCCCACCTCACATCCGATGGATGGGGATCGTGAGGCCTCCCATATAAAGCCTCATGAGGTGCCATTTGGCCTTTTCTTTGATAAATTGTTTGTTATAGGCGCAATTTCCACTAGGTAAGTGCTCCTCCAACTTCTGCCAGATCAGGCGCATGCTCATGACATGTCACTCAAATATCGTTGGTCTCTCCAGATTGACCATAATACGAGAGATCAGAAGTCTGTGCTCATCGTCAGCCTGTGTCCCCATGTGGCCTTTGGAAACTCTCTTCCAAAGGTGTGTGTAAATCTGGGATCCACCTGTCTACAATAGAGGCGGCACTCCATGTAGTAGACAATCTCACGAATATATATAATGACAGAATTATCAGTGTAGAGGTCATCGCACCACTAGAAAGTAAGTGTGTGCATGCCACCCCGAAATATACCCTAGCAATGACTTGTTTAGGTGTATTAAAGCTAAATATGAATTTTAAATAAAATGAGAGACCCTAATCACATTAATAGATAAGGTAAAGTGGTCGACTCTTTCACGGAGGACCTATGGTAATAAAGCTAAAGATACACAAACCAGAATTTGGAAAAAGTAATGGATTCAAGGTAAATAGAGAAGTATGGAATAGAAATAGAAGAGAAATGGGGGAATTCAAGATGCAATTACGAAAACTTAAAGCAAAATGGATTTTTACTGGCCAAACATGGCCTTAGCAAAACATGGGATTTAAGACCCAAAATTGGTCTCCATTTTGAGGAGAAAAACCTAGTGGAGAGAAGAGAGAAAGAGAGAAGAAGAAGAAGAGGGAAGAGAATTAAGAGAAGAAGAGAAGTTCAAGCAAGGTTAAACTAAAGGAACTACTAACCTCGAGTATGGATCCTTGGTTTTGTTTGTTAATGATCATTTCAAACCTAGGGTTTGATAAAAGTTCATCCCAACATGAGTTTTTGTTGGTAATTGATTTCCTTTCTAGGGTTTGATAGGATTTCATCCTAACCCAATAGATTAATGGGAGTAAGGTAAAACCTCAAATGTAAAGAAAACATGGAATCCTCCTTCGAGGTTAGATTCATCGATTAATTGCAAGGTAAAAGAGTTTGCCAGGATCAAACCCCCAACAAATCCTTGTATTTGATTTGTGTATGGGTTATAACCCATATTAGAGTTATTTGAGAGTAATTCACTTCAGAGATTTTTGAAGCAAAGATAAGTATTGGAAGAGGAATCGAATAGAAGAGGTTACAAAATGAATATGAAATGGTTTTGAGGTGTATATGGCGCATGGAATTGAATCAAGTATCAAAATATGGAAGGAGGAGAAATACTACATTCTGGCAAAATTGAAGGTGTACCGGTATAAGAACAAAGAGTGTACTGGTAATAATCTCACTGTAAGAAGTGTACCGCAGACACTTCGGGGTGTACTATACACCTGCCTCGCTCCCGCTCACTGGGCCAGATTTTGGCCATAACTTGCCTATTTCTATCCGATTTGAGGATTCAAGTGGCTAGGTAAAATAGACTTCAAGGAGAACCAAACTTAAAGAATAGGCATCGCCAAATTCTGATCCGCGCCCAAAATCTACCAAAGTGGGCCATGCAAGCCAAATTCTGGTTCCAGCTTTGAACATAGAGTAGTCCGGTTGTTTCTGACGAACTTGAGTTTCTAAGGTTCGACCAAGTGATTCTGGCTGGAATAGAACCTTTAGCACTATATTTAAAATACAATGACCTACGAGTCAAATATGAAGTTAAGATCCCGGAAAATTAGTAATACTAACTGCTCTAGTGTAATCCCAAATCGACTAGTTTGGTGCTAGAAATGCCATAACTTTAGTTTGATGATCCGATTGGATTGATTCCACTTCCTAAGTAAAGTAGATTCATAGGAGAATAAGCATTATATGAATGAGGTGTGATTCGACATACACTACCACAAGAATAGCGTTATATGTAACAGGCATGAAACAAGGAAAATGTAGAAAATGAAAATGTAGCGATGTGTCTATGAAACATATGAAAATGATTATGGAAAATGAAAATGAAAACGATTTGAAACATGATTGTGAACATGAGAGGCAATATGTCATGAACACATAATGTGGTTAAATGATATATGATTATTATCACATACAACCATAAAATGATAACAAATGATAGGAGTATACGTGAATGAGTATACGTAAATGAATTTCTATGAAATGATATGCCATGAATGAGTATACGAATGAATTCATGTGAATGGAGTGTGCTTAACGAGTATACGTGAATAAGTACATCGAAATGAATTTCATGAATGAGTATATATGAATTAATATGTGAATGAGTATGAATGAGTATACGTGAATAAGTATATTTAAATGAATTCAAGGAATGAGCACATGAATTGTATGAATGAGTATACGTGAATAAGCATACGTGAAATGAATTTATGAATGAGTATACATGAATGAGTATACATGAATGAATATGTGGAATGAGTGTATGAATGAGTATACGTAAATGAATCTCTATGAATGAGCATATGAAATAAGTATGGATTGAGTATATCTTGAAAAAATAATACGAAAGTGAAATTGGAAATCGAAATGTAATTTCAAAATCGAATGAATATGAATGATGATAAAGACGAGATCTATTAAACTAACTGGCTATGATGTGGAATTAATTATTATATCGAATGAACCGTTTGACGGATGCAACAAATTCCATCCATCATGCGAAGTGTACCCCGAATTTTCCAATGTCCCACTCGCTGGATGCACCAATTCCAAGATCCGTCAAGTGATGGTGTATGGCATTGGAAGAAATGTCCCACTCGCTGATGCACCAATCGGCATCCGTCTTGATGGCGTATGGCATTTAAGTGATACCACGTGTCGGGATGCACCAAACGGCATCCATCATGATGGGAGAACCGAATAAGTGATACCACGTGTCGGGATGCACCAAACGGCATCCGTCATGATGGGAGAACCGAATAAGTGATACCACGTGTCGGGATGCACCAAACGGCATCCGTCATGATGCCGAGAACCGAATAAGTGATACCACGCGGTCGGATGCACCAAACGGCATCCGCTGCGATGGGAGAACCGGTCAAGTGATACCACTGGTTCCGGGGATGCACCAAACAACATCCGCCACTGCGACGGAGAAACCGGTCAAGGGATACCACGTGGTTTCCGATGCACCAAACGCAGATCTCTGGCTGCGATGGGAGAACCGGAATATGAATACCACATGCCTGGGGTGCACCTAAACAAAGATCCGCTGCGATGGAGACCAAATTGTAAATGTGTATGCACATTAATAATGATAATAAGGGCTGGATCTATTAAAACGTAATCCGTCGAATGTGGAATTAAAGAAATGTGAAATAAACTAACAATGACGAGAGTAAATGGATTTTTATGTGTATGCTTAAATCCCATAAATTGAATTGTGAATTGAATTATTGCATTGAAAATGCATGTTGTGATATGATAAATGATGTGTAAAATGAACATGCTAAAATGAATAAAGATGAGTTTATGTGTGATAAAAAGGCATTATTTTGTAAATGGCCGTAATTAAGTGTGAATGTTATGGGTCTTTGAATTTGTAAATGCTATGGGATTGCCCAAAAGAAGTGTTTTCTACTTAATTAAAAGGTCTAAATGGAAGAACATAAACAACATGTTTTGGAAAGATAATTGAAAATGCCTGAGTAAATTCCGCTCTAGCTTGATCCGCCTAACCGGTCAAGCTCTGAGATTCTGTCGCGATAATCTTTGAAAATAAAAATTTAATAAGACAAAATAAATGTGTTTGATAGAAAACGCCGAGTAAATCGGGCTCCAAATTTTGATCCGCCAATCTGGTCAAGTTTCCGGGGATTCGTCGCGACACTTTGAAATCAAAATTTAATATAACAATGAAACAAAATGTTTTAACGCATCCTGCATCATGAACGTAATTAAGTAAAGGAGTTGATTAAGGCTTTTGGCCGTGATAGTGATAAGAGTCTAATATGTATTGGTATTAGTCTGACGGAACCTCGTATGAAATCGACATGACTTGATTTGTTCCTCAATCGCTTATCAGATACGTATAAGTTACTGAATATGATTCGACCGACATACATGTAGTAGATATGAGTTACAACTCAGAAAAGACATGACACAGGAAGTAATATTAACAAGATGATGATAGGAATTTGAATGTAATAAAATCTGGCACGCATAATATGAGATGAAGAAGTCACATAAGAATAGATTGCTATATGCATACAAAAGTAAAAGTAAAAGATAGTGACTCGGGACATCGCGTATCGGGTCGTTATCGCTTCATATGTTCAGCTGTTTAAAGCTTCAGACGTTCAATTCAGGTAGGTAATCAAGAGGAGATAAAGAGGACAGGACATTCCACACCAAAGAAGACGCCATCTAGACAGTGCTCACCAAAGACTGCTTTCCGTGATCTCCGATGTTTGTATTAAATATGTACATGTATAAGTATTTGTATAAGTAATCGGGACTTAGCATATGTGTAGAGATTTTAATGGATACCACTGATGGTGGCCTTTCAGATATATAAATGATAAATGTTATTACAAAATTAATCAGATACCCACAGTATAAGTTAAGCAAAAAAAAAAAAGTAAAGAGTCCCAAAGACATGGTTTCGCACCTCAAACCGGCTCGATTCTCCCCTCGAAAAGTCACACTGATGGCTCGTCCTCGCGCGCAGAAGTAATCCTTTACTATCACGATCAACGACGACCGATGTGTCAACCAATCCATGTCAAGAATGACATCAAAACTGAGTATGACCATTACCCAAAGGTCCACCGTGGAGAAAAAACCCTAAGATCTCCGACTCACAATCCCAACATATCTTATCGATACTAAATCTCTAGTTCCTAGCTGAGAATTTACATGTAACGACTTTCCAAGGTTTCAACCTCTAAGCCAAACTTTTCTCACATTATGCAACAATAAAGAATATGATGCATCCGAATTTAAACAACACTCTGTGAAAGTGAACGCATTCCTCAGATATCGTGATCGATCCGCAAGCCTACCATGATGCCACAAGCAGTAGAAACACCCTTGGGTCCCTGAAAGTCTTAGCCACTACCTCGACCCATACCCTGGCCTCTCTAGCCTATCTCAGAAGCGTAAGGTACCAGGCAAAGACTCGAGATCGATACTTCAGTCCCTCTAACCCGCATTAGGGTAAGAAGGAACAAATTGTGTCCGCGCCGTCCTATCGATGACCTGGATCGCGGCCGCCCCATAATTCGATCCCTACCGCGGGACAATCTCGCTCTCATGTGCTCGTGCCGGATGGTACGATAATATTTCTTTTTCTTTTTTCGATAAGGCAGAATTTATTTCCAAAAAGGCAAAGCCCAACAAACAACCAAGAACAATACAAGAAGCCCAAAGGCCACCGTAAAAAACCACAACTGACAAGACTCCCTAAATTATAAAAGGGCATCACCGACATAAATCACCAGATACAACACAAACTAGAAACAACAAATTTACATCTCGTGCAGGTGCAGGTAATGCATCAAATAAGCTTAAGTCAAAAGAACACCAAACAAAATTACAATCAGCCAGCGACATGCCCCACCAAAACCAGGGAAGACTGGAAGATGGCGAAAGCCTTCCCCCCTAGAATGAGGAGAAGGCAACAAACCCAAGCCCTCACCCCGGGCAAAGGAGAGACAAACCAAACCCCGCCCACAACCCGGGCAAAGGTAACCAAGGATAACGAAATAGAAAATCCCACAACCAGGCCACAGGCAACCAATCTCACCAAGGGAACAACCCAGGGAAACTACATGGCCCACAACCCGGGCACAAGCAAACCTAGCACAAGCCAGCGGCCCCAACATCAATGGAGAACCCCTTCGATCATAGCAGCCTTCTCGTCGGAAACGCCCAAACAATCTGCAGACGTCCAAATCGCGACCATGGACAAAGAACAGCGAGGATACCCATAAACCCACTGTAGTTGACGAACCCAGTGGGGAAGATAACACCATATCGGAGAAACAATGGCAGCGAGACCCTTCCCCTGAACCCCCTGATCATAGCAACCCTCCTAGCGGAAAGGCCTAAAATTGTCGGCATATCACCACACCGGCGCCAATAGAAACCCCACTCTCTCTCACAACCACAGAACTAGAGCTGACTGTGCCCACCTTCTCCAAGATCTTAACCTGCAAGCAAAACAGATCCTTACTTCAAACAGTGTGGTCTGATAATCCCACCTCTTGCACAACGAAGATCACATCATCAAACGCCGCGGATTAAAACAAACGTCAACTTAGATCCGATCGTTAACAACCGTTTAAAGTCGAATCACCTCAAACCTCTTCATATTAAGTCAAAACTAATCAACATGGTCATATCACCTGTTCCATATTTCCAAGATCCTGATCGCCGCGTCTTCCCCAACACCAACCCGGAGATCACCGCCATCATTTCACCTTACCTCTCCGAAACCACGCCGTTTCTGTACTCCTTTGAATCGGATCTGATACCCAGGTTTAGACCCATTTATGAGGAGACTAAAATCCGTGACGACGCATACCCGCATCGCGGAGGAACGCCGACTTCGCCGTCATCGCTTCCCTCGATGCCTTCAGCGGACTCCACGTCAGATATTGTCGCTATGATCCGTGTGTCGCTTACCGACCCCTTAGTTCCAGAAAAAGTCAGTAATTCCAAGAGGTGACATCTCCCATTCGGCTCGCCTCGAAAGGTGAACCGTCCTGTAACTCAGATTCTCGTCGCGGGCCTTTAAACCACGCTCCAAAGAAAGGGTCGATTCCCGGCCTGATGCCTTTCCATACCCAAGATCCTGCATGGTGAAGAAAGCATTTGTGGAAGAAAAAAAGAAGACTTTCAATATCTAGCAGGTTGAAACCATAAAAAAAACCATGTTCCCTTGAAAAGGGAATGGAAACCATAAGAATGGTAGCGACGAGAAACCCATATCGAGGGAGAGAGAGGGAGACCCCTTCTCCCATTTTCCCTAAAAAATTTTCTCCTCCTTCATGAGCTACCCGGCTAAACTAAGGCAGGTGTTTTGGCAGTGACTGGCCCCACCGCTGGGCGGCCCCATACCCCGATTAAACCTCCTTCGGCCCGTCCTATGAGCTAGTATACACCGTCGTCCTACCGTCAAAGGTTTTTTTGGGGAGGCACAGTTCCACTACGCAGAGTAAGGCTCGAACTCGAGACCTCCCTCTGGGAATACCATTGTCATTACCACTAAGACAAGAGGACGTTGGTAAAACTAAGGTAGGGTAAGCTTTTTATAGTGACTGGCCCCACCGCTTTTTGGTGGCCCCATACCCCAGAAAACCCTCCTTCGGCCTGACCCTACGGGTTAGTATACACCGCTTGGCCCTACCGCTTGAAAGATTTTTTTTGGGAGGCACAGCCTCTGACTACGCAGAGCGAGGCCTCGAACCTCGAGACCTCCTCCGAACACCGCTGTCATTGCCACTCAGAGACAAAGAGGACGTTGGTCAATGATAGCATTTCATCTGCCCCGTCTCGCAAGTTCTCGACTGGGCCTCGGGTCTTGAGATCCGTGAAATGTAAGCTTACTTCTTCCGAAGCTAAAAAGAAGATCGGGATTCCTCCTTCCTCTAGCACTAACAATCCATGTCCCTGATGCTCTGCAGGCCTCTTACTCTTCAATGACATGGATGTCCTCGACCATCGTCCTCCCATATGCTCTGAGGATGATGTGCTTGAAAACCTAAAGGTTACCGTCCTCCTAGCTCCACCATTGCACAGTCCGGTGCAATGGTAGCAACCACTACGCCTCCTCCTCGTGCAATGATGGCAACCCAGCCCGTATCCTTTCTCGAATTAATCGAAACAATGACTCAAGAACCATCGGGCATCCTCCCCTCTCGAGGGCCTGGAGGATCGCGTGCCCGAACCCCGGAGGCTACCTCACCCCTTGATTCAATTACACCAAATTATGCGATGGTGGAAGAAACAACAATCGTCGCATAAGTGGTAGCAAACAAACAACAATGTACTCCTATGAAGGTCTATTACCAGCCTGGTCGGGTTATTCCTCTGCCCACCGCCCTGGCATCCTCTTCCTCTTCTAGCCATCTACACGTGTCAGATAGCAATAGAGTTCTCAAATTTCTATTTCAGTGTACCTATAGTGTACGTGCCAACCATTAATAGACTTTAACATCATGAACTACACTGCTCCTTTTTCCAATGCAAGTAATGTCAACCACTAATACAAATCAGTTCCTAAACTATCATGTTCATTTTGCTTTCCGAACCCCTAAGGTTATGTTTTCTAACCCTAGTTTTCCATATACAATTTACCATGTATATTATTCACACAATCACACAGCATGTTAAGCACAAAACACAATGATTAATAACAATGCATGATCTAAACCCATATGCCTATAACCCCTAAGACTATGCGTACATCGACTCTCGATACCTAATAGACAGCCAAGATCAAGACCATACTTATGATGTTCCACATCTGAGGTCCCTAGGTACCCATGGCCTAAGCTATGATATCAAGTCGTGACACCCAAAACCGGGGGTCCTATTGACAACCCATCAACCTGCGGAATTCCTATGGATTTCGGGTGACCCATACCAATAATCAAGTTGCACCTCATCATCGGGATCCATATTAAAATCTGCAAGGTGAGTCTCCTTTGTTCAAAGAGCCTACCCAACATACAATCATTAAGGAGTAGAATCACAACCATCCAGGTAGTCTTAATAAAAAGCGTATTTACTCCCACAAGGTCAGCAACTGTCACCCTATGCATCCCTTACCGAGACATTCATTTACATTTAAATCTAAAATATGAAAATAAAATGCTGACTCATCGCTCGTAAAGAGTCCGATCACAACCTCTTACTTACATGTTCACTATTTTACATGAATAGTCTAAAAGAATTTAATTACAATTTTTTACATGTTATTCTTTGCAAGTATTTCAATGCCACATGCCTGGGCCTTATTCACAATCACACCTCCTGTCGGTTACCATCTCCCAGACATCCCCGTACTAAAAAGGTAGTCCCACAACCGTGAGCAAAGCCCAATAGAAAATTTCCTACAAGGGATACCCACTCAAACTACACATGAAATGACGTGAACAAACATCAAACCATATTCAATATAAATAATGTAACTATATGAATGTCTACGTCATGCATGATGACTTCATGCCCATAACTCTAACCCGGATCGACTCCCCTCACACCCGCAACATGAAAACCAAATATTATGTTTCACCCAATGACTTAAACCATTGGGCAATCCTCTAATTTTAATTTATCAAATCTCGTGTGTTTATTTGGGTTGCAAATTTCCGAGGTCTAACCATAGGCTTTACAACGCCTTCCGACACTTTCGCGAACTTTCATCGCTGAATCCATATGTCTGACCAAGAATAAATTTTGGGTCTTTCAACCAAGGGGGGATCTACCCCATCTTGCTTCACCCAAACACACGAAATTTATTATGATTATTATTTTATACAACCGCGGTCTTGATTTCGACGTTGTCCAGCCTTTTCAGCACACTACCCATTCACCAAGAATGGTAAGAATACCACCGTGCACCCATAGCTCGACCGACGCGATGTGACCGTTCATATGAAATGTAATCATGTCATTTCATGCTATGTCATGCCACATGAAAATAAGAGCTACATGCAACATTTATAAATCTCGAATAATTATATTTCTTATATAATCGATGACATAATTTCCATGTTAATACATCAAGCAAGTATATATTAACATGATTTTTACACACAACACCATGTTATTTATTTTTCCAACAATAACACACAAAATGGCCTAAATCTCGGACCCATATAAAACAGGGCACCTCTTGGTCCCTTCATGGTTCGTCATCGAATTACTGTGGTACCAAAACACACCACAAAACCCGGCAGATCACCCCGGATTAAAAACCAAACCCAACCTAATTCGAGACTACTCTGAAAATACTAAAATTCAGCCTGGACTATCCGAAATACCCGTAGACCCAGCCGTGACTATTTGAAAATAGTCCCGAAAATTCAATCCGAACTGTCCGAAAATAATCCCAAAAATTCCTAAAAATTCCTACACTCAATCCAAAAATTTGGGACTAAAATTTACGGCCTTTCACGGCCTCTAAGCCCCAAGCCATTAAATGGCCTTTAGACTAGAGAACCCAAGCAGGAAAATTTCGTGGAGTTTGAATAAACTCCAAGATTTGGTACCCACGCGTAGCTCGCGATGCGTGGACCGACTTGGTTCAAGCTTCTCCAATGATAACCTACTTCATCCGATCAGATCTTAGAGAGAATATGGAAAAAATTCCTTTCCCATCTCTCTCTCTCTCTCTCCTATCTTCTCACGCCTACTGCTCCCATCCCCCTCCTTTCCTTTTTGACTTTACTTTGCTTTTTTTTTTTTCTTTTTTTTTTAATATGGAGCAATGTCCATATCTCATGCGGGTCCATTTCTTCCCCGAAAAAATTTATTTATTTTCAATTCAATTTAGTTTAAAATGAACTTAACCTGCTAGTTCATGACTCAAATTTTTGAAAAAATCTCGCTCCCGGAGTTACTAGTATCCTATCACCCGTAAATTAAAATTCGATCATTCCCGCACTTGATCAAATTTTTCTGGGTCACTAGATTTCGCGAAACAAATTTAACGATCGTAGTCCGTTTCACACATCCGAGACGTATAAATTTTCAGCTCTCAAATAAATTGACAATTTTATTACATATTATTATTATTATTATTATTATTATTATTATTATTATCATTTTTCCATTTTTTTTTTAATTCTAATTTTCCCAGCTTTTACATTTGCACTTTTTAGATACTTCATCTTAAGGGCACTTTTTTATCTAGGGATGGCAATGATTCAATATTCTTTAATATTTCAATTACTAGACATAAAAACAATATGGATTGATCGAAGTGTTCTTATTTTTGGATTTTTCAATTAGAAGACACGTGTATGAGCGAACGTTTGCTCTTTTTTAGATGTTTCATGCAGAAGGGTCCCTTGTTGTATCCATGGATAAAAATGATTCAATATTTCTTTTCTTTTTTAATTACTAGACATAAAAAAAATGTTGATTGATAGAAGATTCTATATATTTAGGATGTTTTAGTTAGATGACACACAAATTAGACAAAAAAATGTTGATTGATCAAAGATTCATAATTTTTGGATTATTCAAATAGAAGACAAGCATACAAAAAAAATGAGTGAACCTTTACTCTTTTTTAGATGTTTCATACGAAAGGTTCCTTTTTTGTATCCAATGATGCAAAATATTAAATCTTTCTTTATTTTTCGAATTACTATACATAAAAATCATGATCGATCGAAGATACCATTTTTTAGTGTTTCCAATTAGAAGATACACAAAAGAGACAATGTAATGAGCAAATGCGTTTCTATTTTTAGATGTTTCATGGGGAAGAGTCCCTTGTTGTATCCACAAATTCCAGAAGATTCACCCTTGTTTTATTTTTCAAATTACTACATTAAAACAAATGAGAGGATTAACTCAACCTATTTCATATAATTTGGATATTTCATTTAGAAGACACAAAGTAAATCCAAAGAAGAAACGTTTTTTGGCTCACGTGCTCAACTCCAAAGATAAAACAAAGATGGTCCACATCATCAAAGTAAACTTAGAACTCGCCAGAGCTGTGACTTTTCGTGTGATCCGTGGAGATTTGCCACCATCCATGCCACTCATGTTGATTTTATGCTTATTTGCTGCTTATTTGTTTATCAAAATGATCTAGTTCCTGTTTTTCCTTATGGACGTTTTAGATGTGCATAGCTTAAGAAGATACATTTTATTTTTGTTTCCTTTCTTGTTTGGGCCGAATATCTTAGTGTCCTTATGGTCGAATTTAGTTTTATTCTTATATTGGGCCTATTTATGAAAATCTTACTTTCGAGTTTTATGAATTAATAAAATGAGAGTTTAAATTCCTCTTTGCTCTGAAAGAACTCTTGTTACATCGCTTATTTCATGGCATTCATCAAGACTAACAATCGAATTCCATCACCAATCAGGCGTCCCTCCTATACTCAAGGGGTTCTGCTTCCCCATAATGGGTCGAGGTCATTCATCCAAGCCTAAACACTGTGAGCGGTTCTTCCAAGATAAATTTTATCAGGTTCTTATCTTTTTCCAAATTGATTTGAAAATGGATACCATCAAATTAGAAGTTCTAGAAAGAAGATAATGAAAGGAAAACTGCTTTCAAAACAAAATATGGTTTATATGAGTGGTTACTTGATGGAGGTATGGCTAAGGAATGGAGTGTGAACCCCCTTGAAATCCCACTTGGCCCGATGACATGAGCTAGAGTTAAGAGATTCAAAGAAGCCCTTAATGTTTTAATTCGAGATGCCAAGTGTAAGAAGCTCACGTGTTTAACTCCAAAGAGGAAAAAAAGATGGTTTACGTCATCAAAGTAAATCTGGATTTGGACCAAGAGCCAAGGCATTTTTTACTTGTTGATCTATTGCTATTTTAGAGCTTATTTTCTATAGATTTGGTGTTGATTTTCTATTGATTTGTTCCTGATTTGCTACTATTTTGGTGCTGATTTGGTGCTGATTTATTCTTGATTTTCTACTAAATTGTTCTTAATTTGTTGCTAATTTGTTCCTGATTTGTGGCTGATTTGATTTCCAAGTCTTATCCTAAATTATCTAATTTCCTTTCCTTGTGGATGTTTTTGGGTGTGAGTAATTTAGAGAGATAAGTTATTCCTTTCTTGTTTTGGCCGAATCTTTGTTTTGTTCGTCATATTTTGGGCCTATTTGTAGGCATGTTATCCCCTGCTTTTCTTCGCCTTTAATTCTATAAAATTGAGAGAGCTTAAATTTCTTTGGTTCTTTGGAACTTCATTCCATCGGTGTTCAAGAAGACTTATCAATCGGATCTCCATCACCGATCGGGCATCCTCCAAATCGCTCTTACTTCCCCCGTAAGAATGGGTTGAAGTTTATCCATCTAAGTCGAACACTAAAGCGATTCTTCCAAGATTAATTCAATCACGGGTCTCCTCATAAGTTAGCAAGGTTCGTATCAAGAAAAATCTAGACGTATTTGGGATGTTTCTATATCAGACATATGGCTCGTATGCCAAAGTTGTTTGGTTTTCCCTGTGGCTTATTTATTTTCCTTAGTTTATTTTTATTTAGATTTTGCTCTCTTTTCTTGTTTTAGGTGTGATTTAGGCTAAAGATTGTAGTAGATATTTGCTTCTATTTCCTTTCTACTTTGTAGCCTACATAAAGGTATGTTTATCCAGCATCATTTAAGTTTGATTCATTTCCTTGGGTCCGTTGACAACCTGTCAACCCATTTAATACTAGTGGATGCCTGCAACTAAACCACCCACTTAAAATCTGGGTAGTCTCCTTTTCAGACGGAGCTCTACTCAAGGTACAAAACATGTCCCAATTAATTAACAATTACCACACAGTTGTCCACATGCTAAGTGAAATACCAGCACTTCAAATTTCGCGATCACTCAAAATACATCAACTATATACAATAGTTCAAGAGTTACTTCTTTACCAAACATATATCAAAATTTGTAGTTTTAATACATAAGTTATACAAAACGACACCTCAAAGCCACAACTTTGCTTTCTCAAATGCGCCTCTTAATACGCTCTGTCCTCCTATACACCTCCCCTCATCAAACATCCCTTCGACAGGTGAGCAAAGCCCCAGATAATTTCCTACATGGGCATTCCCCACCAAGTAATATGTCATGGCAACAATCACACTCAAGCAACACATGATCCTAATTGAATGTCTACATGCCCCAAACCCATGTCTCGGAAGTTCTCACTATTCCCCCACACATGCCTAAGCCAAATGCCAGAATATCCGCTTTTAAAACAAAGCTTTTGTTCTTAAAAACTTACTACCGAGATCCATAAATTTATCGACTAATTGAGGCGAACTTGTCGATAACCTTCCGAACTACGGGCTCCTCCGGCATGAATTGTTGACAATCTCCTAACACAATTATCCCGGAAAATTCTTCCGCTTCTAAATTCCTTTCACAAACATTTTTCCTTTTATTTTCTTTCATACACACTACTCCCATTATTCTAGGTGCCCCAAAGCAAGGCATATGGAATGTAATACGCCAATCCCAACAACTCATGCGCATATATAAACATGTATATACTAACATAATTAATCCAATATAAATCATGTTATTCAAATTCACAATCAGACACCAAACAGTCATGGGTTAATAGAACAAACACGCGGCCCATTTTGAATCACTCAACACTCAAAATTCATACAAATCACATGAACAAAGGAAACCCTCTGAAATGCAACTGCTCACGCGCCACACAAGTAGGAATTTTTTCTCCACTGGTCTCAAATTGTTTAGAGATCAAATTACGCTTAACCAAGCCTCAAAATATTCCTAACCATTTACACGGCCTTACTAAAGAATAAATACGCGTAGCGATCCCTACCTTGAGTTGTTCTAACTCCACCAACTCCAGAACCACGCGTGAGCTCTGCCACAGAGAGAACAAACTTTTACTCTCGTCCAAGAAATCGACGATTCGGAAGCTTCTGAAACGAGAGAAGTCACCCTTCCTCTTAAAATCTGGGAAGTCCAGCCCATCGTCGAGGGTTTTGCCCAAATGAGAAGAAAACTATTCTCCTATTTGTCTGATAATTACTAACTTCATTAATTCCATCCATGTCCCTAAGTTTTGGATTTTAACAATAATAGTTTAATCTGCCATTCATCTCATCCTCTCACTAATCATATCATGAAATTATGGGTCACATGAGTACATGTAGTATGTGAATTTTGTCACATCACATGTCTCTTACAAGCCGTTTTACGACACCCGACATCGAGTGCCTCGAAAAACATGAAATTCCAACTGTCTCGAAATTCGACGAAATTCGACGTGGTAGCTAGATTTCATGAGGCGATTCCAACGGTGAAGTCCATTTCTTCATCCAAGATCTAGAAATTTTCCGGATTTTTACCGAAATGACCATTTTACCGTTTTTTTAGAAAATTAGAATTTTCTCGGGTTTTACAAGAAGAATATGAATTAGAATTTGTGAGAATTTTCTCCTCTTTGGTTCTTTTTTTTTTTTGATAATTAAGAATTTATTACCAAAAGTGGTGCCTTTCTCCAACAACAACCAAAATACAGCCGGCCACCGTAAAACGAAAAACTGACATGACCTCCCTAAAAACATCAAGGGAAAGGGGCATCGCACCAAGAACAAGAACCACTGAATGTAAAAACATCACAATCAAGAAACACCAGCCCACATCCCAGGCACAAGGCAAACAACACTAAAGAAGCAAATAACAACACCGCTCAAAACCAAGCGAGAAGGGCGATCAAACAAACAACCTCAAGCTCAAGTATCAAACATACAAGAACCAACATCCCACATCCCGGACTGTGAAACGACACCACCATTAATAACCCACATAAGGGTAGAGACTCGCCATCACCCGTTAAGCCTGGCATCCTCCTGGGTGACCTCAAGATAGGTAAGCGGGGAAAGCCCCATCTTCGCAGACAAATCTCTATTCGCAGGTTGTCGCCTACATTCCGGAAGCTTGTGATCCTGAGCCTGACATCATTACAAATGAGAGAGAAAATAGATTCAAATGTACTAACAATTTTCCTGAACTCTTGCATTACGCTGTCTCCACAAGTGATATATGGAAGCTCCCCAAGCAATCCTTTTAGTGATAGAGCATAAGGAGTTACACCTTACATCCAATCACCCAAAGAAGTTCATTCTCCCACCTTCTCGGTATCCTGTATTGTCCGTGACAAATTAAGAACCTCATCCAGATTCCCATGTAACCTCGGCATTCTCCAAAGAATAACAATGGTCTCCTATTCAACATTTGCTCCGACAAGAACACAATAATAGAAATCTCCATGAGACCCCCATTTAGAGTTTGTCTCGAGGTGGATAGTCCTGGCCTTGTGGCACCAGCTGCATTATGAAGATATGTCTTTTAATAGACCGAGAGAACTACACCCGCATGCCAAAGGTACCCGCAGGCATGTGAGGTCTATGGAGTTCCGGGCCAAGTAATCCACAAGAAACACCTGGCTCGATCGTGTCCAAGATATAACATCCTCCCATTCGTGTCACAGCAGTCACACAACCTGCTTTTTAGCGCTAAAAGATCACCGAGACAAGAATGTGCCAATTCCACCTAGTACCATCCATGATCAGCAACTCGAATTTCATGAACATGAGTCATAAAGAATCCTTTCCCCAAAGAGAGGAAGGACCTGACCCAAGGGTTCCAAAACGGTTACAAAAGGTCTCGGCTAATTCATTACACACTTGATGCCCGAGCAAAGGGTCTCACCCTATCCCCAACTCGAAGAATCTTCCTCCGCCTCCATGAACATCTCGAGGGGAGTCCCGCACCCGCATAACGCCCGCCTCAACAAACCCTCTCGAACCGGGCAACCCAAATGTAGTCCCTCCTATAAAACAAATTCCATATGTGCTTCATTAGTGCATCATTCCAACCTTAACACGACGTGTTCTTAAGCCTACTCCCTCTCCTCCTTAGGGCAAAGAGACTGAACAACCTGGCTCTTCGGCATTCATACATCCTGCCCGACCACCAAACCCCGCAGTTCCTGTCTGGATCTTATAACATGTAAACTTGGGGATGATGAACATAGTGCACCAATACGTTTGAATGCTATAAAGAACTGAAGATATAAGCTGAAGTCTACCCACAAAGGAAAGGGAACTACAAGTCCACGACTGGATCCTGGCCATAATCTTATCAAGAAGAGGTTGGCAATCAGAGTGAGACAACTTGGAGGAGATGAGTGGCACCCCCAAGTATTTCATAGGCAGACTCCCCAGATTAAACCCCGTCATGTCAAGGATAGTAGCTTTAACACTATCATCAATCCCAGCCAAGAACACAACACTCTTTGCTTATTAACTGCATTGGGAGAAAGCCTCGAACTTGGCCAGTTCATCCATAGTAATTTGAACTCTGTCTACATTACCTTTGGCGAAAAGAAATAAATCATCAGCAAAGCACAAGTGCGAGAGTTTTATCTGTTTGTACTTCGGATGAAAATCAAATCTAGGATGGAGAACCGCCTTGGAAAGGGATATCGAGAAGGCTTCCATAGCAATAAGAAATAGAAAGGAAGATAAAGGGTCTCCTTGGCGAACCCCCCTTTTGCTAGCAAAAAACCCCGTAAGCTCGCCATTGACACATATGGAAAACATAGAAGTAGTGATCTGACCTTAATGCACTTTCAGACTAGCGGGGAGTACCCATACTTCGGATAAAATGTTTTAAGATGCGTGACTTATAGAGTCATAGGCCTTCTTGAGATCGATCTTGAGAGCACATCTTGGAGGCCCAGAATCTAAGTGATAGTTTTTCATCAACTCCTGAGTGAGGAGGATGTTGTCGGCTATGCTACGCCCCCAGCAAGTTTGCACAGTAGAGTACAATAATATCTGGGGCACCGAAACTGATTAAGTCGCAATAATCTTCGAAATGCATTTGTAGATAGTATTACAACATGCGATGGGTCTGTAATCATGCATTAAGCTTGGGTTAGGAACTTTTGGAACCAAGGCGATGATAGTGCAGTTGATCTCGCGAAATGGCTTACCACAGAAACTGAAAAAATCTGCTTATTGCATCACACGCCCTCCTCTGACAATGCTCCATGCCCTTTTGAAAAAAAGGGAGGAGAACCCATCGGGACCAGGGGCCTTTGTGTCATCTATAGAGAACATGGATCTCTTGATCTCCTCATGTGTAATCCTGCTATTAAGAATATCGGATGTTGGAGGACGAGCCAGGCAATCAAAATTGTTATACTCGATCGTTCTTTGGATCCACACGTATCCTTTGCCTAAGGCGTTGGAAATGTTTAACAAACTCCTGTCTGATAGAAGTCGGGTCTTCAATTCTGCAGCCATTCTCCAACATAATGGATTTGATAGAGTTCCTAGAGTTCCTGGCTTTGACAGCTTTATGGAAGAAGAAGTTAGGGTGATCCCCGGCAAGCCATTGTATTATGGATTTTGTGAAGCCCCTCTTCGGCCACGAGCTGGCAGAATCTTGATCTCCTCTTTGGTTCGCGAGGAACTTTTGAACATCGAGAGTTTTCATTTGCGTTCATCCTGCATAAGCTTCATCAACTTCCATAGTTGATTGTGGTTTATTTCATTCCATCGACTTATTAATCAACCTTTCCATAGTTGATTATGGCATCTTCATTCCATCGAACTTATCAATCAACCCTTCCATAGTTGATTGTGGCGTCTTGGTATTCCCAACGTAATCAACATTTTTCGTGGTGATTATGGAGTCTTCATCAAATGTAAACTCGATAAAAATTCATTTTTAGAAAAATGGTAAAAGCGTAATTTATTTGATGGAAAATTTGCGGAATTTTCTAGATCTCGGATGATGAAACGGACTTCACTGTTGGAATTGTCTCGCAAAATCTTACTACCCCATTGAATTTTGTTGAATTCTGAGACAGTCAGAATTTCATGTTTTTCGAGGCGTCAAGAGTGATGAGTGACACATGGCACTTGGTTGAATGGCTCACAATGGGCCATGTGTCAAATGGTGAGGTAAGTGATGAGAATCAAAGCACAAAGGATCTGTGATGCAGGAGCTTCTAGAACATTCATTAGGAATCCAATCTTAATTATGGAAAATTCAAATTCGAGGTTGTGAAACCTTAGAGACACCTAATATATTTCTATTTCCAAGTGTTTTGAGTTTTATTACTATTTTGATTTGGAGTTGTTTTATTTTAGAAAGATTTATTTCTCTCCCAGAGTCAAAGTAAGATTCGCACTATTCTTCAATTTAGAAGCTTGTTTGCCAAGTCAAATAGGAGTTGCCATTTCTTTTTAGAAAAAAGATTTGCTTGATTTGGTGTTGATTTCTTTGTGATTTGGTGATGATTTGTTCTGATTCTTTAACGCTATTTTAGACTAATTTTTTTCTTGATTTAGTGCTGATTTTTTCCTGATTTGCTGTTATTTTGGAGCTAATTTGTTCCTAATTTGGTGCTGATTTATTCTTGATTTGCTGCTATTTTATAGCTAATTTGTTCCTGATTTGCAACTGATTTTTATTACCAAGTCTTGTCCTAAAAATTATCTTGTTTCCTTTCTTGTTTTTAGTGAAATATTTACTTTCCTTGTGGCCGAATATTTAGTTCTATTTATTCATATTTTTGGGCCTATTTAAAGAAGACTTATTTACATCCTACATTCTAAAGTTGTAGCATTAATAAGGTAAGGGATTTAAATGCTCTCTTTTGGTTCAGAACTCTTTGAACTTCTTGGTTATTAAGTAAGTTTATCAGGGCTTAATCAATCGAATCTCCATCATGATTGTGGCGTCCTCATACCAAGTTTCTTGCTTCTCAATAAACAACGGTCGAGTTCTTCCATCCCAAGCGAAATCTTTGGCGGTTCTTTTATTATCCGATCACGGGTCTCCTCCCAAGTTGATGAGGCTTGTATCATTTGGTATCAGAGTAATAGATTCTATTTTTCTGGTTTGCCTATCTTTTACATTTTTCTTTCTTCTTTGTCAAAGACCTTAATTTAATCCACCTTTCATCCGTTCTAACTTCTAAATTTCGTTTCAATCACGAGTTTTAGTCACAACCTATCTCTACTCCATCGAAGTAAAATTTTCTTCATTCTTGAAGTCGGATATAACTTTGTTTGTTTTCCTTTTTTTGACGGTCCATTCCACAGATTATAATAAATAAAAATAAAATAGAAAAATTTAAAAAAAAGGAAAAAAAAGGAAAGTAAAGGAAAAGGATTTGGTTGAAAAAAAAAATCTATAAGTTTACCGTCATTCTAGTTAATTGGTGTTTTTTTTTTTGTTACTAAGTAAAACTTGAATATTGGATTTGTGCCCTGCTTTGTCCTTTGATAGGTTTTGATTGAATTTTTGCGAAAAATCTTATTTGTTCGATTAGTTCCAAAGAACTAGAGAGAGTGCAGTGGAAAAGCCGAGAGTGATGAAATATTAAGTCTGAGAAAAAAGCTTGATATATATTGTGTGAAAACATGAGTGGCTTGAGTGAATCATTCTTGGTGAAAACCGTGGCTGAGTGATTTATGAGGTCCTACTCTTTTTTTTCTCTAACCTTGTTTTGCGACACTATGTCAAACAACAAAAACGCATCTGAAGGTGTGGCGGGAGGGTTACGACATGGGAGTTCTTTCCTCTTTGAGCCTTAACTTTGGCGTCTGGGAGAGAATGTTTGGTGAATTGGAACAATTCCATGAGAGGGTGGAGTGAAGCACCAACGCCCACTGACCTCCCATAGGGCGTAGAAGGGAGAGGCTACCAAGAAAAGGGGCGCGGGTAGAAGAAGAAGAGTATGACGAAGGAGATTTTGAGGATGAGAATGGTTATGATTTGGTTGTTAGTAACAGGAGGTATAGGAGGAGACATAGAGAAGATAGGAATCAGGAAGATAATAATTTGGGAAACATTATGTCACGCCCCGATTCCCGGTCCGACCCGATTGTGAGAGTCAGCTTGGTTCCGAGTGCGGCTCCCACTATCTTGGGACTCCTTATTTTATAACCAACAATCATTCTGATTAAAAGGGACACCAGAATTGGTATCCATTAAAATTTATTCACATTTTCAAGTCCATTTCTTATACAAATACACATATATATACATATCTAATACAAAACATCAGAGATCGCGGGAGCAGTGTGGTGAGCACCTATCTACGAGATGGCATCTTCTTGGTGTGGAATGTCTGTCCTCTTTAACTCCTCTTCGGTACCTACACCCGGATTGAACACCGTGCTAAGCTTTCTGCAGCCCAGGTAGAGACATATAGACAATAACGACCCGATAATAATAATAGTTGTCAGCGTCTTTTTTACATTTACTTTTACTTATGCAAATAACAATGTCTATTCTTATTTGACTTGGCTAAATCTCTCATATTATACATGTAGATTTTATTCTTTTGATTCATATCTTTTTCTTGTTCATATTACTTACAATGTCATGTATTTTCAGGTTGTAGTAACTCCATATCTACTACATGTATGATAGATCAAAACATATCAGTAAACTTATACGTATACAATGGCGATTCGAGCAAATCAAATCATATCAATTTCATACGAGGTTCAAATGGACTAATATCCAATCGTATTAGACTCTTTATCACTATCACGTGAAGCCCTTAATCCAACTCCTTTTTGAAATTACATTTCGTGATGCCGGGATGCCGTTAAATCATTTTAGTTTCGTTTTATTAATTTTCATTTTCAAAGAAGTGTCGCGACCGAATCCCTACTTGACAGATTGGCGGATCAGTGGAGCAGGTTTTACTCAGGCGTTTTCCAATCAAAACATTTATCTCTCATTTATTAGAATTTTGTTTTTAAAAGTGTCGCGACCCGAATCCCCGACTTGACCCGATTGGCGGATCCAAGCTGGAGCCCGGTTTACTCCGACATTTTCAATTATCTTTCCAAAACATGTTTATGTATTATTCTATTTAGGACCTTTTTTAATTGTCGAAAGCACTTCTTTACGGGCAATCCCATAAACACTTATAATTTCAAAAGACCATTAACATTTACATTCAACAAAATACATTTACAAGATGATGCCTTTTTACTATGTCCGTGTAATGTAAAAGATACTTATCTGAAATACACTTTTAATACCATCGTTTTCCACTTTTTAGTTTGTGATTCCACATATAGCTATAGAATTGACATCCCACGACGAGATTGGAGTTGGTGAATCCTGCTATTTGTCATTGGTAGTAATGTGTTTATTCAATATTACCGTCTCACATATGACTATAGAATTCGACATTCCGCGGCCAGTTCGATTGGTAAGATCATCTTATCTGTCATTCATTAGCAATGTGTTTACGCGTTCAATTATTGCAGTCTCACATATGGCTATAGAAATTAGACATTCGGCGGTCGGTTGTAGTGAGATCTGTCTGTGCACGTCATTCATTAACCAATGTGATTTCGCATTAATTATTACCGTCTCACATATGGCTATAAGTCGAGCATTCACGACAATTCGGTTGAGGTAGAATCTGTCATCTGTCATTCATTAGCAATGTGATTTCGCGTGGAGCAAATCACGGTTACCTTCTGACGGTCGGTTGGTGAAGATCCACGTCATGTCGGTCATTCAATGATACATTTCAAATCAATTTATATATACATATATATATTTCACAATTAACATTCATAACCGATCATAATCACATTTCAATTCTAATATCACCTTCGTCGTATATCTTTTCAAAAGATATATCTCACGCAATCTATATACATATTTCATATGCTCATTTATTCATTCACGTATACTCATTCATAAATGCTCATTCCACGTGTTCATTCCGTATACTCATTCATATACACTTTCAGTCATAAATTCATTGACGTATACTCATTCATGTATACTTATTCATGAATTACTCATTCACATATTCCATCACGTATACTCATTCATATACCCATTTACGTATACTCGTTTCATTTGTTATCATTTTCTGGTTATATGTGATAATAATCATATATCACTTAACCACATTATGTGTTCATGACATATTGCCTCTCATGTTCACAATCATGTTTCAAATTTCGTCTTCATTTCATTTTCCATAATCATTTTCATGTTTAAGCTGAACACATCTTTACATTTTTCATTTTCTACTTTTTCCTTGTTTCATGCCTATTACATATGGCATATATTCTTGTGAAGAGTATGATGTCTGGAGATCACACCGCATTCATATTCTCATTCTTTTATGAATCTAGTTTACTTAGAATTGGAATCAATCGATCGGATCATCAATTAAAGTTATGGCATTTTTCGTACCAAACTAGTCGAGGTTTACGGATTACACTAGAACAGTTTGTAGTACTAATTTTTTCCGAGGTTCTAACTTTTATATTTGACACAAGGTCTTTGTACTCATTTAAAGCTAAGGTTCCTAAGGGTTCTATTCCAATTGGAATCACCCAATTCGAGCACCGAAACTCAAGTTACGTCAGTAACCCGGACTACTCTATGTTCAAAGAAAGCTGGAACCAGAATTTGTCTTGCACATGGCCCCACTTTGAGTGAATATTTCGATCCCTTAGAGTCATAATTTGACAATACTTTCTCTTTAAGTTTGGTTCTCCTTGAAGTCTATTTTACTTAGCCACTTGAATCACTCAAATCAGATAAGAAATGACCAAGTTATGGCCAAAATACGAAAACTGGTCAGAACAGGAAAACCAGAACAAGTCCTACCGGTAGGACTTAAGTTCTACCGGTAGGACGGCCAAAAATGACCAGGAATGAGTTCTACCGGTGAAGTTTAGCTCTACCGGTGGGACTCTCCAAGATTAAATGTGTGTTTTCTCACACATTTTCCTTATGTTTCAGCTCGATGACTACATACCTCATAAATGCTTCAAGACCACTTCAAATTCATCTTATGATCTCTTTTCTACTCAATTTATCATTCAATCCTTCTCTTATTTCAAAGACCTATTACATGAATTTCTTCAAAAACCATTCTAATGGGTCTTAACCCATACACATACCAAATACACAAATTTATTAGGGTTTTGTTCTAACCCACCCCTCTTTCTTTTACAGTGGCAAGTAAATCCAACCTCAAAGGGAGGATTCATATTTTTTCTTGTGCCATTTAGGATTTTGTTAACCCCTAATTCCAACACATCTTTAGTTAGGATGAAATCTAACAAACCCTAGGATGAATTTGCAACAAATAACCATTAACCAAACAAAACCAAGGATCCATACTCAAGGTTAGTAGTTCCATACCTTTTTGGAGCTTGGCTTTGCTTGCTCTTCCTCTTCTTCTTCTTCCTTCTTCTCTCCTTCTCTTCTCTCCCCCTCTCTCTCTCTCTCTACGGTTTTCTCCCCTTCAAAAATGAGACCAATTTTGGTCTTTTAATCCCATATTCTTAAAGGCCTGTTTGGCCAGAGACAAGAAAACCCATTTTTGTTTTAAGTTTCCTTATTTGCACTTAGAAAGCCTTCCATTCATTCAAATTTCTATTCCCTTTCTCTAATTGCCTTGCATCCCAAAACTTTTTCCTATTACATTTCATTTTTAAACATTTCATATATATAACCCCTAATCTTTCACTTTTATGACCACTAGGCCCTCAAGTGGTAAGGACCACTTTACCCTTGTCTCTAATTTTCGTTTCGGGTCTCAAATTTATTTTCGAAAATTCATATTTAGCTTATAATATACCACTAAACAAGTCAGTAGCGCTAGGGTATATTTAGGTGTTACATTAAGATGAAGATTCCATCTTTCAAGGAAGAATGACCCTGAGGCATATCTTGGATGGGAGAGGAGAAGGTAGAGTTGGTTTTTGATTGTCTGATTATTCCAAAAATAAGAAGGTGAAGTTTCTTGTCGGAGTTCTCGGATTAATGCCATAGTGTGGTGGGACCCGACTAGTGTTGAATAAGAGATGGAATGAGAGGGCCATTGGTATGAAGCATGGGAAGAGATGAAGGGTGATGCGGAAGAGATTTTCCCGACTTACTACTACCAAGAATTGTACGAAGTTGCAGGCAGACGAGGTAATCGGGAGTGTGGAGGGTATTATAGAGATGGAGGTTACACAATGGCTAGAGCGAATATTGAAGAAGATCGAGGGAGGGGCTACCATGGTGAGGTTTCTAGCGGGTTTAAACCGAGAGATTCAAAATGTGGTGGAATTGCAACATTATGTGGAGTTGGAGGATATGGTGCATATGACCATCAAGATTGAGAATCAAGTCAAGAGAAGGGGCGGTAGCAACACACGTTCTACACCTGGTCTAAGTTCATCTACTTGGAAATCTAATCAATGGAGGAAGGAAGAGAAGCCACCCAACGCCAAGCATAAAACTAGAACTAAAACAAGAGGGGAACAACCAAGGAAATCAAGGTAAACCCAATTCTTTCACTACTCGGAATCATGATATTATGTGTTTTAAATGCCAAGGCAAGGGTCATATAGCAAGCCAATGTTCGAACAAAAGAGTCATGGTGATGCGGGACAATGGTGAGATTGAAGCGGAGACAATGGGCAGTTGTGATTCTATGCCATCACCCCAGAGGATGTATCGATGATAGGGGGAGTATCTTGTCAGGAGGAACTGTCGTGGCGAAGGGCCTTAAGTGTGCAAGCTAAAGGAGATGTGGTCTAGCAGGATAGTATTTTCACACTAGGTGCCACGTCTTGAAGCTTACGGTATGTAGTGTGATCATTGATGGGGGAAGTTGCACTAATGTCGCTAGCACAACCATGGTGGAGAAGCTAGGAATGTGAACAAGTATGCATCCTCGACCTTATAAATTACAATGGTTGAATGATAGTGTGGAGGTAAGGGTGAATAAACAAGTGTTATTCTCTTTTAGCATTGGAAATACGAAGATGAAGTTTTGATGTGATGTAGTTCTAATGCAAGCCGAGCACTTGTTATTAGGAAGACGATGGCATTTGATAGGAAAGTTAAGCATGACGGCTTCACCAATAAGTACTCGTTCGTGCATAACCAACAAACCGTCACTCTTGTTCCTTTAACACCAAGTCAAGTTTATGAAGATCAAGTGAGGCTGCAAAAAGAGAGTAAACAAAAGAAAAAGAGTGAAAAAAAGAGTGAACAAAATAAAAAGAGTGAAAAATAGAGTGAACAAAAGAAAAAGTGTGAAAAAAAGAGTGAGCAAAAGAAAGAGAGTGACAAAAAGCAAGTGACTGAAAATTTAAGAGAAAAGGAGAGAAAAACCAATTTCTATGCAGAGCCAGTGAGGTCGAGCATTGTTCTTAAAAAGCCTATGATTGTACTTTTGTACAAAGAGACACTTTTTAATACTACAACTTGACACTTCTTTGCCTAGTTCTATTGTCTCTCTTTTGCATAAGTTTGAAGATTTCTTTCCTGAGGAAATTTCGAAAGGGTTACCTCTTATCCGAGGGATCAAACATCAAATTGATTTTATGCTTGGTGCTACCATTCCGAATCGACCCACTTATAGGAGTAATCCCGAGGAGACAAAGGAACTCCAAAAGCAAATTGGTGAATTGATGGAAAAGGGATATGTGAGGAGAACTTGAGTCCACGTGTGTCATTCCGGTGATTTTAGTTCCCCAAAGGATGGACCGCGCGGAGGATTTGTGTATTTATTTTCATGCCATCCTGACATTATAGTTAAGATTCGAGGACGAATCTTTTCAAGAAAGGGGGGGATGATGGGAGTCAAAGCACAAAGGATCTATGATGTAGGAGCATCTAGAACATTCATTAGGAATCCAATCTTAATAATGGAAAATTCATATTCGGGAGGCTGTGAAACCTCTATTTTGATTTGGAGTTTTTTTATTTTAGAAAGATTTATTTCTCCAAGTCAAAGTGGAAGTTTCTTTATTTAATTTAGAAAGCTTGTTTTGCTAGTCAAATAGGTGTTGCTATTTCTTTTTAGAAAAAAGATTTGCTTGATTTGGTGTTGATTCTTCTTGATTTAGTGATGATTTGTTCTACGATTTCTTCTTATTTAGAGAAATTTGTTGTTCCCGATTTAGTGCTTATTTGTTCTTTGATTTGACATTATTTTAGAGCTGATTTGTTCTTGATTTGCTGCTATTTTAGAGCTGATTTGTTCCTGATTTGCGGCTGATTTTTATTACTCTTATCCTAAAAATAATCTAGTTTCCTTTCTTGTTTTTAGCCAAATATTTACTTTCCTTATGGTCAAATATTTAGTTTCTATTCTTCATATTTTTAGGCCTATTTAAAGGCTTGTTATCCCTACATTATGAAGTTTTTAAGCATTAATAAAATTGAGAGTTTAAATTTCTCTTTGGTTCTTAAAAGAACTCTTTGAATTTATCAGTTATTTCGTGGCGTTCATCAAGACTTATCAATCGGATTTCCATCACCGATTGTGGCGTCCTCACATACCAAGGTTCTTGCTTCTCTATAAGCAACGGGTCGAGGTCTTCCATCCAAGCCAGATATTAGAACGGTTCTTCCGAGCTAATCCGATCACGGGTTTCCTCACAAGTTGACGGGGTTCGTATCAGTCAGTCAAACAAAAGTCCAAGGATGGCCATGTGTCATGAATTGATAGGGAGGAAATCCAAATGAGTGGATAAGAAGATAAGGTTAGGAAGAGTGAGCGATGAGGGGAGTGACGTAAAGCGAGGACATCCCACTTGACCAAGTTGGACCAAATTTTGGTGGGGGAGAGGAAATTGGAGAAAAAGAAATGAGAGGGAAAAAGAGAGAAGAAGAAGGAGGAGAGAGAAGCTCCACCTTCTCTCTAGATTTCCCGACGATCGGACCGTCGGTCGGGTTGTAGCAAAGACAAAAGTTGGTCCCACGCCTTCGAGCTACATGTGGGTACCAAAATCAGTGGGTTTCATCAAACTCCAAGAGTTAGGGGTTTTTCTCCTACTCGGTTTAATTCTTATCTAAGAGCCATTCAAATGGTTGAGGTGTTTGGGGCCAGAATGGTCGTGCAAAGATTTGGGATTGAATACAAGATTTTGGGACTGTTTTCGGACAATCTGGGCTAGATTTTTGGGGCTTTTTTCTGACAGTCCGGAACTGAATCCTGGGATTGATTTTCGAACTATTATTGGTCCATATTTGCAGTTTGTGTGTTATTGCTAAAATGAATAACATATTGGTTGTGTGATCATGTTATTACATGCTCAATTGATGTATTAGCATGGATTGTTTGATTATGTGAATTATATTGTAGAAAAATATAATTGTTCATGAATCATGAATGTTGTAGTATGAAATGGAATAATTGCATTTCATATGCACGGTAACATCGCGTCGGGTCAGGTGTCTGTGCATGGTAATGGTTATTAGCCATCCTTGGTGAATGTGTAGTGAGCTTGAAAGTGGGACAACGTCCAAAAATTGATACTCAGCATTTGACCAATAAGAACATAATGTAATGAAATCTACCGTGTGTTTGGGGCGAAGCAAGATGGGGCCGATCCCCTCTCGGTGAAGACCCGAATTCATGCGTGGTTAGGCAGCAGTCATGGGATGAAAGACGGTAAAAATATTTGAAAAGGCGTGCGATAATCTGATCATAAACAACCCGAAAAATGATCACGACCCACAAATACATAACACATGGGATTTGGAAATTAAATAAATATTGGAGGGTTATCCAATGGGTTGAGTCGTTAGGTGAAACACTAATATTTGTTCCTGTAGCATTAGCGTGTGTGAAGTCGATCAGGCCCAGGTTGTGGGCATGGGAAGTCTGATCTCATGCATGACATGATATATTCCATTTATGATGGTCTTAATAGTATGGAATGTGGTATGATGAGTGTGTGTGCCATTGCATGCATTTAGGCGGGGAGTAACACTTGTGGAAAATTCATTCTTGGGCATTTAACTCACCTGGAGTCATGAGAAAATATTTTCAAGCACTGGAGGTACATCGGGAGATGGAATGAATTCAAGACCTTAGTGGTAAAGAGAAAGCCATATTTAGCTTTGTTTTGTATTTGGTAAATTTCGGGGTAGAAAGCCCAGTTTGTTATATAAAAAACAGAAAAAAAAGAAAAACAGAACAGAGTTATAATTAAACTCATTTTAAATACATTTTGAGTACAGTTTTTCGGGGTTTCAAGTTGCCTTTGTAATAAAAATGCTATTGTGTGTTGAGATCAGGGTGTATTGAAAGGGGAAAAAAGGTGGAAAGCGGAGGTGCGGGGAGGTCGGAGAGGACTGCGCCCATTTGGAGTCCTCTATCGCGATAGGGTTTCTCTAGCCCAATGTGATGGACGGGACTAGGAAGGGTGACGGACCCCTTGAAATCCCACTAAGCCCTATAACATGAGCTAGGGCTAAGAGATTCAAAGAAGCCCTTCATGTTTTAATCCGAGATGCCCACGTGGAAGAAGCTCACATGTTCAACTCCAAAAAGGAAACAAAGATGGTCGTGTGACACCTATCCTGGGGTTCCAGATGACGACCCGTCGACCTATGGAAACATAAATATCGAGGTGTCCCAGATATCACACTCATTTGTCTCATATATTGAGACCCATTCTTGCACATATTTAATTCACAAATATTAAAAAATATATGATGAACTATTTAACCAATAGTCCATTTATAGTCCTTTTGCTAGAGCAAAAGGTATACGTGTTTAGTTGCAGCGAATATATCTGAGACAAAAAAAAAAAAAAAAAAAACAAAACATAACAAGCGCATCAGCTCTCATCCCTCATGCGGTCCCATATCTTTCGAGGTCAAACGCTTGCACGAGAATTGTACACGAAAGGGTCTCTAGCGAGGGTGAGTAATGCAGTAGAAATATTCCTAGTTGCTCCCGCTAAGTGTGGCATACATGCAATGGCACACCACACGTTCAAGCAAAACATGGCATGTCCCTTTACTCGAATGTCTATGTTATAGATGAGAATGTGACTCACCCTTTCCAGCGTCAAGGCCCTCTCGACTCCCTCACGCATGCATATGCCATGTGTGAAAACTGCTGTTTTCAAAACAAAGGTTTTGTTCTTGAAAACACATTGTCGATTTCTGTAAAATTCTTTTAGACGAGCCTACGAGCAAATACATTGGACAATCCTCCGGGTGTGGTGTGGACAACTCAGAAACGATCCATTGGACATCCTCCGACGTGAACTGTTGGACAACTTTCCAAAGCAATTCTTCGGACAACTTTCGATATAATTTTTTTGACAACCCTCTCAATTTTAATTTGTTTGTGGGCCATCAGATAATCAATTGCTTGGTGAAACCCTGCGAAAAACATGTCATGCACTCACACCTACGGTTCTAGGGTGCCCCAGTGCATATGAAATGCAATATGCCATTTCACAACAATTCATCATTCGCATGTTTGAAAGCTTGCATATATTAGCAAAAATTCACACACAGGACAACATATTTATTCATTTTTGCAACAATAACACCGCAGGAATGTCCCAAATCTTGGACCATAAACGGGGGCACCTCTTAGTCCCTTCACGGTTCATCAATGGTGGGATACCAAACACACCACAAAACCAAGGCAATGATCCGGGATCAAAACCAAACCTAACATAGTCCAAGACTATACCCGAAAATAGTCCCAAAATCCTATGGATTGTCCATAAACAATAAAATTTAACGGCTTATCAACTTGATCCGAAATTCATCCCGGGCCCAATCGAAAACAATCCGAAAATTCTTAAAAATTCCTACACTTAGTCCAAAAAATTGGAAACTAAAATTTATAGCCTTTCACGGCCTCTAAGCCAATCCCAAGCCATTAAATGGCCTTTAGGCTAGAAATAACACAAGTAAGGAGAAAATTTCCTACTTCATGGGTTGGCCAAACTCAGATTTTAGTACTCACGCGTAGCTCTCGTCGATGGATCAGACTTTGCTTCTTTATACAGACGAAATCCTATGGTCGGGCTACGTCGATTTAGAGAAAAAGCGAAGAAAAGAAAAAATAAAAAATAAAAATCTCTCTCTGCACGCCCTCTCTCTCTCTCCCGACAATTGCCTTTCCCTTTTTTATTTTCGCTTTTATCTTTCTTTCTTTTTATTATTATTATTATTATTTTGGATACATGGTTCATATTACTTCATTCGGGTCGTTTACGCCTGAAACATTTATTTATTTTTAGTTCACTTTATTTTAAATGAACTTAGCTCAAGTCATTCTTGACACAGTTTTCGTAAAATCTTGTCTGCAGAAGTCAGATGGCTTATGCACGAGAAAAATCGTAAAATATTTCCGCTTTTATTAGAATTTGTGGAACTTTCTGGCGTAACTAGATTTCGAGGCAATTCAGCGGCGCAATGTTTGCGTCATCAGAGATCTAGAGAATTTTAGGTTTTCAACCAAAATTAGCAGTTTTTACCACCGAGAAAATTGAATTTTTCTCGAGTTTTACATTCTTCCCCCCTTAATAGAATTTTGTCCCCAAAATTCACACACAACCATACACAATCACATGCATATGGAATAGTCATTAAACATCCAATGACTTAAAACGCACTCCCCGACATGTCTATGACCTGAAGGTCCACAGTGAGCAGAATCCCCAAAGATCCCTAACTCACCATCCTAACCTATCTGATCAACACTCACCATAGCTCTTAGGGGAGAACTTACATATAGGAGCTCCTCCAAGGTCTCAACTTCTAGACCTAACTCTCTCACAACTGATGCAACGATGAATGAATGCGATGCAGTATAATCAAATAATATCTTTACCCATAGGTGAGATAGCATAAATGTACCACTGGCATGGTAGTTTGATGCACTTTGCCTGGCGGTGGTGTGATGGCGTAACACCCTTGGATCACGATGTCTCGGCACAGCCAGGCCCTGTCCTCGGCCTCGACCCATACTTTGGCCCCTCTAGCTTGCCTGTGTAACGGGAGGCGCATGTGCAATACCATGGGACTGGTATTGGTTCCTTTGACTCGCACTAGGGTGTGGAGGAATAAACTATGTCCGTGCTTGTCCCACAGCTAAGCGGGAGCTGCTTGTCCGAAAACCTTAGGATCCTTGCCTCTTCGGGACGTCCGCCTCATATGTCCGGGGGAGGGAGAGACTGCGCGGTGGAAACATGCACATGCACCTTCGGATGGAAGCCTGAAGGAAAGTATAACCTTGGCATATTGTGGGAGACATAGATCATGAACCGCTCAGAGCAACATAAAGTCATACACTTGCCTCTTTCTCGAACTAGAAGAAGGTTGATCCTCCATCTTCTCACTAATCCCCACGAGGCTCGGATACCGGGTGCATCCACCTCTGTCTCTCTCTGTGAGGTCGGAGGCGGAGTCTCGACCATGGAGGTCGTGTCTGTGGCGGAGTCCTACAATCTTGCCCGAATGGACCCAACTTCAGCCCATTCTCAAATCTCTCCACCATGATTTATATCCTATAGCCACGTAGTCATCGGCAAAACGGGCTAACTCGATTAAACTTGTGCGTACCATCATTAACGTCATCGTTCCCTACCTTAGGCTCGAGGAACTCTGGGCCCAGCTGCATGTCACAGCACGGTTCTTGGGAAAATATTTGCCCATGAAGGAGCAAGCGGAACTGCGTAGAGTCATTGCCTCTATGTCACTTCAAAGTTCTGTGACCAGATTCCACACTTACGCCAGGACTCACCTGCTTCAGAATCATGACTAACGATCTGAAATCCATCGGGTAATCTCAGCCTCCCGACGCAGCTACCGATCTGAGAACCCGATAATTACGCAACTGCCCGGGATCCCTTCCTGGCGTAAGGGATGATGTGGGCCGGCCTGCGGGTTACTCGGACCTCCCTAACTACCGCGACACTAGCACATTGCAATGGTAGCCATTTGCACTAACTTTGTGCGATGGCAAATGGCTGCAATCCCAAAAGCCTGCAAAGGGCTGCGATGTCGTTTGGTGCGCGACTGGCACCTCATGGACGACCTCGACGTTCTCGCCCTCGGCTTTCCATCTACACATATCAAATGGCAACAAACTTTATTTAATCTCAGTTCAATGCTGAATTCTCATGTTAGGTATGTTTTCAAACCCCCCAAGGTTATGTTTCTAAAACCACTAGTGCTCCGTATACAATTCATCATGCATTATATTAGTCAGTCAGCGCGTATATATCAATTCATCAAAATGTACAATGAATGCATGTTCTATACTCGTGCCCACGTCGAGGTCTAGGTATTCGTGTACCCTAAGCTATCATACTACGCTATGAAGTTGGGCGCAAACACCAAACTTGGACACCCAGGCCGAGCTCTAGGTGTTAAGTATGCCTAAGCTACGATACCATCTTGTGACACCCCTAACTGGGGATGCGTTGACAACCCGTCAACCTACGGAGCTTTGTAAGCTCATCGAGTGTCAGATATCACACTCATTTGTCATATATTGAGACCCATTCACGCATATTTAATTCACAAATATCTGAAATATATGATAGACTATTTAACCAACAGTCCATTTATAGTCCTTTTTATATGATAAAAAGGTATACATGTTTTGGTTCTGCTCGAATATCATACAAGATAAAAAAAAAAAAAAAAAAACATAACAAAGCCACATCCGGCTCTCATCCCTCATGCGGTCCGGATGCGGTCGGACGCGCACCAGATTACATGCACGAAGGGGGTCCCACGACGGAGTGAGCAATGCTGGTAGAAAAATAATTCCCTCACAATTTGCTCCACTGTTTACATGCAATGGCACCACGTTCAACAAAACATGTATGTCCCTACTCAAATGTCTACATGTTATGGATGAGGAATGTGTCTCATCCTTTCCACATCCAGGGCCTCCTCAGAGCTCCCTCACGCATGCATATGCGAGTGTGAAAACAACATTTTTCAAGCAAAGGTTTTGTTCTTGAAAACATTCGAATTTCCAATAAAATTCTTTTAGACAACCCTTCGAACAAATACGTTGGACAATCCTCTGAGGTGGATTGTTGGACAACTCTCCAAAACAGTCCATTGGACATCCTCCGGCGTGTTTGTTAGGTGACTTTCCGAAATGTAATTCTTGAATGACTTTTCAGATATAATTTTCTTTGACAACCCTTAGATTTTTATTTGTTTATGGACATACTCTGATAATCAATTATGAGTCAACCCTCCGAAAAACATGTTATGCACTCACACCTACGGCTCTAGGGTGCCCCAGTGCATATGAAATGCAATATGTCATTTCATAACAATTCATGTTAATATATTTAAGCATGCCTGCCCAACAAGAATTGCACCTGGCTTGACATATTTATTCATTTTCCAACAATAATACACAAATGGCCAAAATCTAGGACTATATAAAATAGGGCACCTCTTGGTCCTCCACGTTCATCATTGAATTATTGGGATACCAAAACCCACCACGAAACCCAAAGACATCAGTCCCGGGATCAAAACCAAACCTCAACACAGTCAAGGACTGCCTAAAAATATTCCCGAAAATCCTTTCCGGATTATTCGCAAACAATCCCGAAAATTTAGCTCGAACTGTGAAAAAACAATCCCAAAATTCAGCCCGGACTATCCAAAAATAGTCCAAAAAATTCCTAAAAATTCTTACACTCGGTCCAAAATATTGGGGACTGAAATTTACGGCCTTTCACGGCCTCTAAGCCAATCCCAAGCCATTAAATGGCCTTTAAGCTAGAAAATAACTAAGTAGGAGAAAATTCCACCTCATGGGTTTGATGAAACTCGGATTTTCAGTGCCAGCACGTGGCTCTCGTGCGTGGATGAACTTTGCCTATTGCTTCGACGAAATCCTACGGTCCGATTTCCGTATATCTAATAAAGAAGCGAAGAGAAGAAAAATTAAAAAATAAAAATCTCTCTCTGCATGCCCTCTCTCCTTCTCCTTTGACAATACCTTTTCCTTTTATTTTCGTTTTTATCTTCAACTTTATTTATTTATTATTATTTTGGATACATAGTTCGTATTCTTCGTTCGAATTAAGTTTACGCCTGAAACAATTTATTTATTTTTAGTTAACTTTATTTTAAATGAACTTAGCTCAAGCCATTTCCTGACTTCCAAGATTTTCGTAAAAATCTCGTCTCTGAATCACTGACGGCTTATAACCCAAAAAAATCATAAAGTATTACGTTTTTCTGAGAATTCGACAAAACTTTTCTAGGTCACTAGATTTCGCGAGACAAATTCAATGGCGCAGTCCATTTTGTCATCTGAGATCTAGAGAATTTTCGGTTTTTTACCGAAATTACCGTCCACGTCATCAAATTAAATCCGGACTTAGACCAAGAGCCAAAGATTTTTTGACTTGTTGATTTGCTGCTATTTTGGAGCTAATTGGTTCTGATTTGTTCCTAATTTACTACTATTTTGGAGCTTATTTAGTCTTGATTTGTTCTGGTTTAGTGCGATTTAATTGGTAATTTGTTGATTTATTTCGGATTACAGCGATTTGATTGAGCCTTATCCTAGAATTATCTAGTTTTTTTTTTAGTGTGTTACTTTAGGAAAAAGTATGTTAGTTTCCTTTCTTTTGGCCAAATATTTACTTTCCTTTGTGGCCAAAATATTTAGTTTTCTATTCTTCATATTTTGGGCCTATTTAAAGGCTTGTTATCCTACGATACGGAAGTTTTAAGCATTAATAAAATTGAGTTTACATTTCTCTTTGATTCTTAAAAGAACTCTTTGAGCTTATCGGTTATTTGTAGGCGTTCATTAAGACTTATCGGTGGATATTCATCATTGATTGTAAGGCGCCCTCACATACCAAGTTCTTTCTTCTTTATAAGCAATGATTTGAGTCTTCCATCCAAGCCAAATACTAGAGTGGTTCTTCTGAGCTAATCGGATCACGGGTCTCCTCACAAGTTGATGGGGTTTGTATCATTTGGTATCGAGCATCGGGTTATTTTTAGTTTCCACATCTTTCGTTTTCTTTTCTTCTCTATCCAGGCCTTGGTGATGCCTTTGTGGTTCCTTCTAAATTTCGTTCAATCCCTAATTTTAGTCACAACCTAATATCTACTCCATCCCAAGTCCGATTTTCTTCATTCTTGATCAGATATAACTTTGTTTGTTTCCTTTTTTTTTTTTTTTTTGAACAGTCCATTCCAAGTTAACAGAAAAAAAAAGGAAAAAAAGAAAATAAAAGTAAAGGAAAAAGATATGGTCAAAAAAAAAAAAAAAAGATTCCTATAAGTTTATCATCATTCTGGTTACACTTTAACAATCAATCCACTACCATAGTATAAAAAATAAATAAATAAATAAAGCTTGAATATTGGTTAACCTGCGACACGTCATTTGATAGGTTTTGATTGGTACAACGGAAAAATCGATTTGTTTTATTAGTTCCAAAAGAAGCTAGAAAAGAAATTCTAAGTGGAAATAGGCAGAGTGAAGTCGGATTGTAGAGTGAGAAAAGCGAATATGTGTGTGAAAACCGCGAGGCAAACTACGTGAATCGTGCAGTGAAAACTAGTGGCGAGTGATTTGTGAGATCCCTACTTTTTCTCCTAACCATGTTTTGCGGCACTATGTCAAACAACAATGCATCTGAAGGTTGGCGGGAGGAGTTGACATGAGTTCTACATTATACGAGGCCTTAACTAGAGAAGTATAGAGAATTTTTAGAATTTGGGTGGAACAATTCCATGAAAGAGTGGACCTAAGCTAAGCACTACTGCAAACCCTTCACGGGCGTAAAGGAGAGGCTACCAAGAAGAGGGGCGCGGGTAGACGAGAAGAAGAGTATGATGGAGGAGACTTTTGAGGATGAGAATGGTTATGATTCGGGTGTTAGTAGCAGGAGGTATGGGGGAGACATAGAGAAGATAGGAATCGGGGAAGATAATAATTTGGGAAGCAAGATGAATTCCATCTTTCCAAAAGAAAGGGTATTACAGAGGCGCTTATCTTAAGTGGGAGAGGAAGGTAGAGTTGGTTTTTTATTGTCACCATTATTCCGAAAATAAAAAGGTGAAGCTTACTGTCATAGAGTTCTCAGATTATGCCATAGTGTGGTGGGACCAACTAGTGTTGAATAAGAGACGAAATAGGGAGCCATCGATGGAAACATGGGAAGAGATGAAGAGGTGATGTGGAAGAGATTTATCCAGACTTACTACTATCTAGAATTGTACAACAAATTGCAAAACCTGAGGCAAGGTAACCAAAGTGTGGAGGAGTATTATAAGGAGATGGAGGTTGCAATGGCTAGAGCGAATATTGAAGAAGATCGAGAAGCTACCATGGCAAGGTTTCTAGCGGGTTGTCCCGGGAGATTCAAAATGTGGTGGAATTGCAACATTATGTGAGTTGGAGGATATGGTGCATATGACCATCAAGATTGAGAATCAAGTCAGAGGAGGGCGATAGCAACACGCGTTACACACGGTCGAGATTCATCTACGTGGAAATGAATCAATGGAAAAAGGAAGAGAAGCCACCCAGCCCCTTGAAGCATAAAACAAAACTAATACAAGAACAACCTTAGGAAATCCAAAGAGTAAACCCGATTCTTTCACTACTCGAGAATCGTGATATTATGTGTTTTAAATCCCCGGGCGGGTGCATGTGCAAGCGATATGCGAGCAAAAGTCATGTGATGTGGGACGTGGTGAGATTGAAGCAGGACAATGAGTTGGATTATGATTCGCCATCCTTAGAGGATGTCGATGATGAGGAAGTATGTTGTCAAGGAGAACTAAAGGAGTGGCCAGGAGGGCTTAAATGCAAGCTAAAGAGAAGATGACGAGATCTGGCGGGATAACATTTTTCACACTAGGTGCCACATCCAAAACAAGGTATGTAATGTGATCATTGATGGGGGAAGTTACACTAATGTCGCTAGCACAACCATGGTGGAGAAACTAGGAATGCCAACAAGTAAGCATCCTCGACCTTATAAATTGCAATGGTTAAATGATAGTGGGGAGGTAAGGGTGAATAAACAAGTGTTAGTCTCTTTTAGGATTGGGAAATACGAAGATGAAGTTTTGTGTGATGTAGTTCCAATGCAAGCTTGACACTTGTTATTAGGAAGACCATGGAAATTTGATAGGAAAGTTCTTATCATGACGGCTTTACCAATAAGTAGTCGTTCGTGCACAACCAACGGACCGTCACTCTTGTTCCTTTGACACCAAGTAAAGTTTATGAAGATCAAGTAAGGTTGCAAAAGGAGAGTGAATAAAAGAAAAAGAGTGAAAAAGAGAGTGAACAAAATAAAAAGAGTGAAAAATAAAGTAAACAAATGAAAAAGCGTGAAAAAAAGAGTGAGCAAAAGAAAGAGAGTGACAAAAAGCAAGTGACTGAAAATTTAAGAGAAAATGAGAAAAGCAATTTCGAGACGAGAGAGAGGTTGAGAGCATTGTTCTTAAACAAGCCTACGATTGTACTTTTGTATAAAGAGGCACTTTTTAATACTAACCAACTTGGCACTTCTTTGCCCCTAGTTCGTGTCTCACTTTTGCATGAATTTGAAGATGTCTTTCAGGAAAGGGGTTACCTCCTATCCGGATCGAACATCAAATTGATTTTGTCCACTGGTGCTACCATTCACAAAAGACGACCCGCTTATAGGAGTAATCCCGAGGAGACAAAGGAACTCCAAAAGCAAGTTGGTGAATTGATGGAAAAGGGATATGTGAGGGACAGCTTGAGTCCATGCTCCGTTCCGGTGATTTTGGTTTCTAAGAAGGATGGGACATGGAGGATGTGTGTTCATTGCCAAACCATCAATAACATAATAGTAAAGTATCGTCATCCCATTCCTCGGTTAGATGATATGTTTGATGAGTTGCATGGTTCTTGTAACTTTTCCAATATTGATTTGAAAAGTAAATACCATCAAATTAGAATGAAAGAAGGTGATGAATGGAAAACTGCTTTCAAAACAAAATATGGGTTATATGAGTGGTTAGTTATGCCTTTTGGATTAACTAATGCACTGAACTTTCATGAGACTAATGAACCATTTTTACTTGCTTTCATTGGAAAATTTGGCGGTTGTCTATTTCGACGATATCCTCATTAGAACTTAGATGATCACTTGATTCATTTAAAATATGTTTTGGATGTGCTTCAAAAAGAAAGATTGTTTGTTAACCTTAAGAAGTGCACATTTTGCACCGATAAGCTTGTGTTTCTTGGTTTTGTTGTTAGTGCACGAGGGATACAGGTTGATGAAGAGAAGGTTCAAGCGATTCAAGACTGGCCAAGTCCAACAAGTGTGAGTAAAGTTCAAAGTTTTCATGGACTTGCTATTTTTTACTAGCGGTTTGTGAAATACTTTAGTAGCATAGCCGCACCGATAACCGAAGTCATGAAGAAGGATGTTGGGTTTAAGTGGGGTGAAGAGCAAGAAAAAGCATTCCAATTTATCAAAGAAAAACTAACTCTTGCTCCTTTACTTGCTTTACCTAACTTTGCAAAAACTTTTGAGGTTGAATGTGATGCTTCAGGTTTAAGTATTGGCGCAGTTATTATGCAAGAAGGATGACCCATTGCATATTTTAGCGAAAAGCTAAGTGGGGCAACCGCGGCATCTCCTCTTTATATGAGAGTTGTATGCGTTGGTTCCGGGCCTTGGGAAACTTGTGACATTATCTTTGACTAAAAAAATTGTGATTCACACCGACCACGAGTCCTTAAAGCATTTGAAGGGCCAACATAAGTTGAATAAGAGACATGCTCCGATGGATGGAGTTCGTGGAAACTTTGCCATATGTCATCCGCTATAAACAAGGTAAGGAAAACATTGTTGTCAATGCACTTTCACAAACCTACTCTGGATGCTAAATTTCTTGGTTTTGAACACATTAACGAATTGTATCCTTTGGACCAAGATTTTAGTAACGAATATGCTTGTTGTGAAAAAGCAACCCATGACAAGTTCTTTAGACATGAGGGGTTCTTATTTCAGGATAATAGGTTGTGCATTCCTAATTGTTCCATTCGCGATTTATTAGTGAGGGAGTCTCATGGTGGAGGATTGATGGATATTTTGGGGTAGCCAAGAGTTTAGGGGTTTTACAAGAACACATTTATTAGCCACACATGAAGTGAGATGTTGAGAGGATTTGTGGGAGGTGTATCACATGTAGGCAAGCTAAATCTCGGGTGCAACCCCATGGCTTGTACACACCACTTCCTATTCCTAGTGAACCTTGGGTTGATCTTTCAATGGACTTTCTGTTAGGTCTACCTAGGACTAGACGTGGTAAGGATTCTATTTTTGTGGTTGTGGATAGGTTTTCAAAGATGGCATATTTTATCCCATGTCACAAAACGGATGATGCGTCTAATGTTATCAATCTATTCTTTAGGGAGGTTGTGAGATTGCATGGTATGCCTAGGACAATTGTTTCAGAAAGAGATGCAAAATTCTTGAGTTGCTTTTGGAAGACCTTATGGTGTAAGTTAGGAACCAAGTTATTGTTTTCTACTACTTGTCATCCATAAACCGATGGTCAGACCGAGGTAGTGAACAGATCTTTGTCTACTTTGTTGAGGGCTATCATTAAAAAGAACATTAAAACCTAGGAAGATTGTTTGCCACATGTTGAGTTTGCTTATAATCGTACTATACATTCTGCCACTAAATTTTCTCCTTTTGAGATTGTATATGGTTTTAATCCATTAACCCCTTTAGATTTATCTCCTTTACCTAATAATAGGCGTGTTAATCTAGATGGCAAAAAGAAAGCGAGAATTTGTTAAGCGATTCATGAGAAGGCAAGACTCAACGAGGCGAAGGGCGGAACATGCTTATGCCAAACAAGCCAACAAAGGGCACCACCACATAGTCTTTGAACCCAGAGATTGGGTTTGGGTGCACATGCGCAAGGAAAGATTTCCCGCACAATGGCAATCTAAGTTGCTCCCTAGGGGCGATGGTCCTTTTCAAGTCCTCGAGCGCATCAATAACAATGCATACAAGCTAGATTTGCCCGGTGAATATACTGTAAGTGCTACTTTTAACGTCACTGACTTGAGTCCTTTTGATGCAGGTGACGATTTGAGGACAAATCCTTTCCAAGAGGAGGGGAATGATGGAAGCAGGGCTAAGGAAGGGAGTGTAGACCCTCTTGAAGTCCCACTGGGCCTTATGACACGAGCCAGGGCTAAGAGATTCAAAGAAGCCCTTCATGTTTTAATCTAAGATGCCCACGTGGAAGAAGCTAACGTGTTCAACTCCAAAAAGGAAACAAAGATGGTCCACGTCATCAAATTAAATTCGGACTTGGACCAAGAGCCAAGGATTTTTTGATTTGTTGATTCGCTGCTATTTTGGAGCTTATTTTGTGTTGATTTGTTCTTGATTTGGTGCTAATTTGCTGTTGATTTATTCCAGATTGCAGCTGATTTGATTCCCAAGCCTTATCTTATAATTATCTAGTTTCCTTTTTTTTAGTGTGCTACTTTAGGAAAAAGTATGTTAGTTTCCTTTCTTGCTTTTAACAAAATATTTACTTTCCTTGTGGCCAAATATTTAGTTTATATTCTTCATATTTTTGAGCCTATTTAAAGGTTTGTTATCCCTACATTTTGGAAGTTTTAAGCATTAATAAAATTGAGAGTTTAAATTTCTCTTTGGTTCTTAAAAGAACTCTTTGAACTTATCGGTTATTCCATAGCGTTCATTAAGACTTATCAATCGTATCTCCATCACCGATTGTGGCGTCCTCACATAACAAGGTTCTTGCTTGCTATGGTGAAAGGATCATGTATGATTCTGCTATTCATAGTAACGCTCATGTGGCGGAGGTTATTGGTGATGGTAGGTGGAGAGGAAGCTTGGCTTTTATCGGTAACTCGGCTAACCTTGTAATTTGCTCAGAATAGTTGTGTTGATTATCGACGATGTCTCTAGAGAGGATATTGTTTTCTTGGGCGCTGCTCATGCGGGGATTTCTGCGTTAGCTCGGCTGAACCATATTAGAAAATCTGGGTTGTAAGCGGCACTATCTGATATGGTTCCCCAGCCTATTAGGAGACATTCTTTTATTGTTTGGATGGCCATCGAGGCGGATTGGTTACTACTGTATAAACTACTCAGGAGTGGGGCCTTACCAACTCTAGGTCTTTGTGTATTTTCTTTGGGTTAAGTGTTGAAGAGCGAGGGGACCCGTTCTTATTTCCATTTCTTCTTGAGTATACGGATGAGGATTTTAAGGTTGTGTGGGAACTACAGAATCAGGAGGAATTGGGAGGGAATGAATTTACGTGGGTGTACTGCAAGGGTAAAATCTTTCCACTCTATTACTAAGAGGATTGCATGGGGTCTTTACTATCTATCACTTATGGAACCAGCGAAATAGTAAAGATTCATGAGAACATCTTTGTTCAGCTGATGCTATTTTCCACCTCACATTTGTGTTGATGTTAGACTTAGAATATACGGTATTCGGAGAAGGTTGTTGATAATCCAGAGCGCTGTGTGAGAGATGGGCTTTCCCTCTAATATCCTTGGTAATCGCGGGTTCGTCTAATTCGACCTGCGGATTGTGGTCCTCGTCTGCCGGGGCTTGACTCTTTGGGTCCTTGGCTGCCTTGTGGCCTGGCCGTGGGCGTGCCAGGGTTTTATTTTTCTTTCTCATTCCGCTTATGGGCTTGTGTTTTAAGCAAACTTCTTTGCATTTGTGGGGTTGTTCTGCTGTTGCCCTTTTCCTCTAATTTTAGGGAGGTGTCGTATGTTTTTCTTTTGGCTTGTGGGCCTTGTTCCTTGTAATTTTCTTGGTTGGTTGTGGGGTTTTACCCTTTTGGTAATAAATTCTTAATTATCCAAAAAAAAAAAAAAACAAGGTTCTTGCTTCTTTATAAGCAATGGGTCGAGGTCTTCCATCCAAGTCAATACTAGACCGGGTTATTCCTGAGCTAATCTGAACACGGGTCTTCCTGGGCCAAGCTGACGGGGTTCATATCACCGTGTCGCGGCCAGATTCTAAGCTAGAGCATGACTCCAACCCGGGCGCGTGCGATGCATACAGCCGGCCACTATTCCCAGGAATGATGGGTGGCTCGGGTCCTGACAGAGCCTTCATCGCGGACAAAGATTTTGCCTGCCGCGACATAAGTTTTATGTCGCAACAAGGTGTGGGGCTGGGACTGGTGCTTGGGTCGCGACAAGGGTCCCCTTGTGTCATGACAGAGTTTTCCTGTCACTATATTTATCATGCAGAGAAGATTTTGCGTCGCAACAGGTTTGTAGGTGGTGCGCGGCTGCAGAGTTTCCGGGGCCAAGACCCACAAACTGTGCCTACGCAGGCGACAAAGAGCTGGGCACGACGACAAGCCCGGGCATCGCAGGCGTATGCGACTGGGCGGTAGCCGCAGGCGTGATAGAACCGACCGCGGGCACAACGCGAGCGACCGAGCACACAAAGCCGCGACGATAATATACAATGATTTCTTTAATAGCCAATAAAGGCATTGTGTTGTGCACGCTTGAGATAATCGCTCATGGACACCGCTCAAAAAAAAAGACCCCCGGGATTTTGGGCGTCAGAGCTTAGTTATACAAATACCTAGGACTCGTTGGGCATGGGTTTATATCATGCATGCATTTTACATTTTCATGGTGTGCTACTTGATTATGATTTGAATTATATACATGGTAAATTGTATGTCTAACACTAGGGTTAGAAATGATAACCTTAGGGGTTCTGAAAATGAACCGAACATGACAAAGTGTATTAGTGGTGGCATATACACTACTAATTGAATAAAGTGAAAAAACTAAATTTCCATTTGACATGTGTAAATGGCAAGTCGAGGAAGACGACGCAGGGGTCGTCAACAAGGTGCTAGCCAGACACCACCTGTTTTTGACGAGTAGGCCTTTGTGGAGTCCGTGGGTGTTGCACCTGCTGCCATTGCACAGGCTAGTGCAACTAGGGGTCAAGGAGGGCTAAGTAACCTTCAACGGTTTGTAACGCATCATCCTCCGACATTCATCATGGGAGGAGATCCAGTGGCAGCTGATCATTGGTTGCATCAGGTAGAGAGGATTTTGGAGGCTATGGAGATTACCTCCGATGCTACGAGGATTCAGCTAGCCACATTTCAGCTAGAGGGTGAGTCCCAGATATGGTGGGATTTGGTCAAAGTCTCACAGGATCCAGAGACGATGACTTGAGAGAGTCTAGAACTCCTTCATGGAGAAGTTTTCCGCATCCGCTAGGGAATGCAAAAGCCCGGGAGTTCCTTGAGTTGAAGAAAGGGAACATGACTATGCTCGAATATGTAGCCAAGTTCACAGAGTTGGCACGTTGCGGGGATGAATACGTGGCCACTGATATGGCCAAGGTGAGGAAGTTTGAGGATGGTCTGAAGTTGTCCATCCGGGGTAAGATTATAGGATTCTTCCTACAAGACATGGACTCTATGGTCGAGACGGTTGTGGCTATAGAGATGGAGATAGATGATGTAAGGAGCATTCGAGATGCAGGTGCTAGTGACAAGAGGAAGGAGGACTAGTCTTCTTCTGGTTCGGGAAAGAAGGAGAAGGCTTCTATTCACAGGATTTCGTGGATTCGGTCACAATTATTGGGGTGGCTAAGGCCAGATCAGGGCTTCCAGTCAATCAGGACATATGACATGTTATTTCTACCATCAGCCTAGACATATGAGGCGGGATTGCCCTCAGAGGCAAGTGATCCTGTGTTTTAGGACAACGCGAGTCCCAAACATCAAGTGGGACAGCATGAATACGTGGATCTGGTTTTGTGCATGAATGATACAAACCCCAATAATCCTGCGAGGAGACCCGTGGATCGATTAGCCTTAAGGACCGTCTAGTATTTGGCTTGACGGAAGACTCGATCCGTTGCTTATAGAGAAGCAAGAACCTTGCATGTGAAGACTTAATCGGTGATTGAGATCCAATTGATAGGTCTTGATGAACGCCATGAAATAACCGATGAGTTCAAAGAGCTCTTTCAAGAACTAAAGAGAAATTTTGAATCCTCAATTTTATTAATGCTTAAAACTCAAGAATGTGTGATAATGTTTCTATAAACAGGCCCAAAAATATGAAGAATATAAACTAAATATTTGGCCACAAGGAAAGTAAATATTTAGCCAAAAACAAGAAAGGAAACTAACATACTTTTCCTAAAGTATCACACTAAAAAAATTGTCCATGAGGAGAAACAAAAAAAAAGGAAACGAGTAATTCAGGTGATAAGGCTCGAATCAAATCAATATCAAAGCAGCTCCAAAATAGCTGCAAATCAGAACAAATCAAACAGCCATCAAATCAACAAGTCAAAAACGCCTTGGCTCTTGGTCCAAGTCCGGATTTAATTTGATGACGTGACCATCTTGCTTTCTTGAGTCAAATTACTACGTTTTTCTACGTGGGCATCTCGATTAAACATGAAGGGCTTCTTTGAATCTTCTTAGCCCCGCTCAGGTCATAGGGCCTGTAGGGATTTCCTCGAGCTGGTCCGCACGCTCCCTTAGCCATGCTTCCATCACACAACCTCCTGAATCTGAATTTTCCATAATTAAGATTGAATTCCCAATATATGTTGTAGAAGCTGGCATCACAAATCTTTTGTGTTTTGATTCTCATCATTCCCCCCTTCCTCGAAAAGATTCGTCCTCAAATCTTAACCATAATGTTGTTGATGGCATGAAAATAAATACATATCCTCCACAATCCATCCTTTTTGAGTTCAAGTAATACATGTAGAACACATGGACTAATCAATTCCTCCACTTGGCTTTGAAACTCTTTTGTCTCCTTGGGTAGCAAACCCTTAAGATCATCCTCAAGGATTACATACTTAAACTCCTATAACAAGGAAGAAACAACACTAGGTGTCACACCCCGATTTCCAAGGTGTGATTTATGTTATTTTACCATCTTTTTTTTTTCACATCATGAGTCCCTAACATAGGACTCTTTCAAAGTCCAACACTTTGCATAAAAGGGGCTACCACTGGCCCTACACACCATATGTATCAACCTGTATTTCCTCAAAACTTGAGTCCAAAACTCCACTTGGAGTAATCGCCTAGAAACATAATTAAAACTCAACCTGTGTCTCAAAACATATATATACATATCTATACCGAGGTAAGTCCTCAATGCACCTAAGACATACACTATACTTGATCAAAATAATATTTACACAAATCCCAAAACTTTCAAAGAAGTGTCTCAAACTAATGGCCACAAGCCAAATATATACAATGACCCATGATCGATATGAACTATCCAAAATATATAGTGAACCTACACAACACTAGATCGTTCAAATGTATGCCCAATCACCTCAACATGCTAAGGTCGACGCAGACACCCCAACCTCTAAGACCCTGCAAGTCCAACTCTCAAGTCATGCAGTTGGTCTCGTACCTACATCTAAGGTGGAGGGAATAATGGGGGTGAGTTCGACAACTCAATAGTGAATCCAATAACAAGCCATGCTTATAAAAACATTTCAAAATACAAATAATTCAACACATCTCAAAACATGAGCATTTTACAATTAATAGGTTGGATGTGGAAACAAACTGATGCAATACTACCACCCATCTCGATCCTCATCGCACTCCTTTCTGGCTTCACCCAGGATTCAGCCGATCATCCCTAAAACAATGACAAATTGTTGGGACTTACTTCACCTGCTGATATGCCCACATCCCGTATAACGACAAATTGCCGGGACTTACCACCTAGCGGATAGCGCCCACATCCTCGTATATCCGTGGGCCTTCGACTACAACCTGACTACCATATCCCGTGTCCACTACATCAATCCGAATCCTCACACAGCCCCATACATCTATGTCGTCATGCTTTGAAACAATTTCACAAAGCATTCACCCACATGGATATTTAAAAACATCATGTACCAATTAATTCCAAGAATTTTTAGATATAAAAATATACTATATTTATATATATCATTAGAAACAATACCCAAGTATTGAATGGTACGTAATTTCCACAAACGCCAAACCATGGTATAAGCAGGAGAAGGTTACAAGATCCCCTACCTTCCTTGGATTAAAAAATCCACAAGTCTCCCATGGAAGTCAAAACCGAGGCTACTCCAAAGGATTTGCAATTAACAAGTCATAAGATTTCTTAGCCTCAAACCATTTGGGTTATATAAAATTACCCAATTGGTTTATTACTACTTCACCACCTCGAATCATTACGTATTCTTATACCTTCAACATAAACCTTGATCCTCCAAGTGCACTATCTTTTACACTTACTAAGATCAACATTTAACACCCCTTATTAGGGTAACACAAACAACACACACAACACTTGTACCCTGTTTCAGCCTATCTCAAGACCTTTTTTTTTTTTTTTCTCAACTATAATTTTGACCTGCCATACATGCTTTTTGTTCACTATGGTCTTCTGACCAAAAGTTCCCCTATCTCTTTAGCTTCTCTACAACTCCTTAAATCAGGGTCATTCGGACCTCAAAATCAAGAGTTATGGTTTTTACACTGACTTCCCGAGACTATTTCCTAGGGATGACCAGGCCCCTCACTTCACCCTCACTTTGACGAAATTATGGGAACAAATGAGCCATAATTTGGCCACACTTTCTTCATGAAGTTACTCCTCTATGTGGCTACTTTGAGAAGGATTTTGAATCACTCCATTTGGATCAATATAAATCAACTTATGACTCAAAATGTGAACCGCTCCGTCAGGCAGAATATGCATATGACTCTAACCCCAAATTCAAGGGTCTTATGGTGCAGGGCTTAGTTCTTGGTTGCTTCTATACATCTGAAGGGCTAGGTCTAGCTTCTCCAACTGGAATCATCCAGTTCGGAGTTCTTAGGCTAACTTATGGCCAAAACACTATCATGGGGGTCAAGGGAAAGCCGACAACACCTCCCTGACACACACATGCCATCTTCACAAACTCGGCCTTTACAATTTAGGGTCTCCACCAAACTCACCTTTCATCAAATCTTAGGTTAGGATGAAACTTCAACAAAACCTCAGAATATGTCCAAAGTCCATAAGAAATACAACTAAGGCCCCCAAAGATCATGTTTACATACCTTAGTGAACTTTTTCCACCAAAAACCAAGCTTTCCTTTAAGCCTTTTCTCCTCCTTTCTCTCTAGGAACTCTCTCTCACTTTCTAGAACGCACTTTCCACTTCCTAGCAAGAAATTGGTCTAGCATCCAAAAACCAAGAGGGATTGGTTTGTTTGGCACATGGCAAGCCTTCTCATGCACTTGCCATGTGCTCAAGAGCTCCTACCTTGCATATGAGGTGTCACGCCCTCATGATGCCACATAGCTTCACAAGCACAGAGAGATTATACTATAGTCCTGATTTCCCATAGGTTTTTCTGCATCCTAGACACACACTACAAACCCTAACAAAACCCTCAACTTACCTAATTGCATAATCGACTCCATACATGCCATAAAAAAATGCAATCTAAATACACTTTGCTAATCCTCTAATTAAAACCAACCATTAAGATCGCTAATCTTAATCACAATTTAAGACATCATAAGGCATAAGTTGCATTTGCTCCCCACAAATCCTTACCTAAATATAACAAAACATATATTAATATACCGGTGTTACACTAGGTAAAGAAGAAACAAGATAGATTAATGTTTAAAAACGTCCCTTTGTATAAAAGTATAAACATAGGCTTGTTAGAATAAAAAGCACTCTTTAGCTCACTATCTTTTGTATAGAAGTTTTCCCTTCCTTTTGTTTCCCCTCCTTTTTCATTAGTCACTTCTTGATCTTTTTTTGTTTTCTTTCCTTCTTCGTTGTTCACTTTAAGATCTCTTTTTCTTTCACTCTCTTTTCTTTTCTCACCCTGTTTCCTTCTCTCAATTTCTTTTCCTCTTGTTTTTCTTCCTTTTTCTTTTCTTTCCTTTCTTTCTCATTCTTTAATCACGCCTTTTCTTTTAACCTCACTTGATCTTCACATTTGTTTTGGTGTCACGGTACAAGAGTTATGTTTCTTGTCTTCATGAAACTCACCGAAACGATTCTTGAAACTATCATGGCTGCCTCTCCTAATAAATTTCCAAGGCTCTGCTAATAAGATGTGAGAAGCATACATAGGGACAAACATCACAAAGAACTCCTATCATGATACTTCCCAATTGAAAATGACAAGAGCACTTGCTTTTGCACCCATAATTCCCCACTATCATTTAACCATTGAAATTTATAAGGTCGAGGATGCTTACTTGTTGGCAACCCTAGTTTCTCCACCAGGGTGGTGCTAGAGACATTAGTCCAACTCCCACCATCAAAGATTACATTACATACTTTGTTTTGGATGTGGCACCTAGTGTGTAAAATGTTCTCCCATTTCAATTGCCCCTTCCTCGGCTTCAGACACTTAAAGCCCTCCTTGCAACCAACAATTCTTCATGGGTAGCGTATTCCTCATCATCGACATCCTCTAAGGATGGCCTAGAATCACAATCTGATTCATGGTCTGTTTCAATCTCACCATTGTCTCCCATCACCATAACTCTTTTGTTTAGACATTGGCTGCCATATGACTCTTGCCTTGGCATTTAAAACAATTTAATATCACGATTCTAATTAGTGAAAAAATCATATTTACCTTGATTTCCTTAGCTGGTCACCTTTTGTTTCTGTTCTATTTAAGGCTTGGCATTGAGTGGCTTATCTTCTTTCCTCCATTGATTCGAATTATGGGATGAACTCGACTAGGTTGAAAACGTGTGTTGATACTGTCCCTCCTCTTAACTTGAATCTAAATCTTGATAGCCAGCCATATGCACCATATCCTCAAACTCTACGTAATGTTGCAATTCCACCACATTTTGAATATGTTAGTTTAAACCTGCCAGAAACCTCGCCATTGTAGCCTCTCGATCTTCTTCAATATTTTCTCTAGCCATTGTAACCTTCATCTCCTTATAATACTCCTCCACACTACAGTTGCCTTACCTTAGGTTCTGAAACTTATTGTATAACTCCCGGTAGTAGTAAGTTGGAAACAAACTTTTTCATCACCCTCTTCATCTCTTCCCATGTTTCCATCCCTGGCTCCATATTCCTGCCTCTTATTCAACACTAGTTGGTCCCACCACACTATGGCATAACTTCGAAAAACTCTATGACAAAGAAGCTTCACCTTCTTTATTTTCATATAATAATTGTGACAATCAAAAAACCAACTCTTACCTTCTTATTTTCTTTAAGGATGAGTTGATGATGAGTCTCCATGAATCTAACTACGGAGATAAGGATGAGCTTACTATGCCCGACCATGGACTCCTTTAGTTGTTCAAAGGAGTCTTAAGATCGGGGCAAATTCCCAGCGAGGAGACCGTCGCACCAATGTCTTTCACACAAAGTGCACATCTAAGGACAGGGTTTGCTTGGTTATTATTGACAGTGGAAGCTTCGAGAATTGTGTTTCCATGGAGATGGTGCAAAAGCTCGATTTGAAGATGGATCCACACCCAAAAACCTATAAAACTGGTAGAATGGGCTTCAAGAGGGTGAGCGATGTCAAGGTAAAGCGATGCCTTGTCTCTTTACAATTGGAAAGCACTACCAGGATGAAGTATGGTGTGATGTTGTTCCAATGGATGTTTGTCACTTGCTACTTAGGAGGCCATGGCAATATGATAGGAAGGTCATTTATGATGGCTTCAAGAACACTTACACATTCCGCAATTATAGGAGGTCATTGCCGATGTCCAAGAAGAAGCTCAAGAAGCTGAAGAAACAAAAACATGTTGCCAAGGCTACTAATGTTAGTAGTGATGCGGATACCAACATTCCCTATATTATGGAAATTGACTAATCACTTTCCTGGTTATCATTGGTTTGCTTGGTTGCCTGTGCCCGGGTTGTGGGCGGGTTTTGTTTGGTTTTCCTATGCCCGGGGTGTGGGCTTGTGATATCTTCGTCGTAAGGCCGGGTCGCTTGTTTGGTTGCCCTCGCTTGCGGGGGTTTGCTGTCAGGTGTATCGTTTGGTTTCTATTGTGTGGTGTTTTTTTTATGGTGGTTCTGTATCAGGCTAATGCCCCTTTTTCCTATGTTTTAGGGGAGGTGGTGTCCGTTTTTCGTTTTTTCAGGTGGCCTTTTGGCTTCGTGTAATGTTCTATTTTTGTTTGTTTGGGCTTTGCCCTTTTTGGAAATAAATTCTTAATTATCCAAAAAAAGGATGGGCACAAAATTGTCTTGGCACCTTTGAAAAACTTTGAGGAGAAGAATTCTTATTGTCAAATATGATTTAGAGAAAGAAATCAGAGTCAGGTTCGTATGATGGCCTTGGTTGCTGTTGAAGAAACCGAAAGTGAGAAGGAGATCCCAAAATAAATAGAGCCAATTCGAATTTGTTGATGTAGTACCCGAGGAGATTCCACATGGGTTGCCCCCTATGAGAGATATTCAACATCAAATAGACCTCCTATACTCAGTCCTTGCTTGCCCAATAACTCAAATTCATCAATAAACCTCTTTTTTTTTTTTTTTTTGTCACAACTCATCAACTTGCCGATTCGCAAGCATAAGAGGTGTTATGAATCAACAAAATTTATACCTATTCTCCTACCGTAGTAAAACTACCGCAGATAGTGGCTCTAGGATCGAACAACACTCGGGATGGTTTCGCCTTACAAATGATTTGTATAATGATTCAAAATGGTGAGTGTTTTTGTTTGATTTCGAATTTGTACAAAACAAAGGGTTGTCGTCACTATGTTAATCGAAGGTAATCTAAAATAAAATGTAAAAAGAAAAACCTTGAAGTTTTGGGCCACTAGTTTGAAAGTGATAGGGGTTGTAAAGGTGTCCTCGGGTTTTTTCCTCGCATTAGGTAAATGACCTATAGTCATTTCCAAACCGGATTCCTTTGTTTAACTTTAAAACCAACCCTTAGTACTCATTCCTTGAAATGATAGCATTACTGAGCATTTAATGTTCCTGAAGTTAAAATCTAGCATTTAACCTACCTCCAATGGCTCGTAAATGACAACTAATGGATGTCAGTGTATCTAACATTAAGAATACACTAAATCCTAAAAGCTTGCCAAGTATTGACCAAAGAAGGTACACCAAATAACTTTTAAACCTAATTTTGAAAGTTTGAAACATAAATACCCAGTACCTGCTTCGTGAAAAACAGAGGAGCACCTGTAAACCTTATCAACCTACCTAGCAACCCTTCTCTTCAAGGTTTAGGTTTTAGACTAAACATCCTTTGAGTTGTCATCCTCAAAGGGTGTGTTTGGTTGCCTAGAAAGTGAGAGAAAGAGGATAGAGAAGAGAGCAAATGAGGGCCGAAAACAGGGGGCCCTAATGGAAATGCCTTTAATGAAAAGTTAGGTTACAAATTGTTCATAAAATGACTTATATAGCCTTACAAACAGGTGAAAATACCAATCTAACCTAAATAGTATAATTACAGTGAGGGTAGAATTGAAATTAATCAAAACGGGTCGTTTGAACACAAAAAAGGAAGTGTAACATTTCACACAGTGAAATTTCATAGTAGTTTAAATTATGTAGCAAATCTGTACCACATAGCGAAATTGTCCCTGTTGCTCCTGCTTCCTTCTGCATGCAGTTTCTTCAATCCGGCTTGATGCAATCGAAGATAAATCTTTCAAATCGGCAACTTCAGCTCAACTGATATGCAAAGCTGCGGAGGATGATATCAGGGTTTCAAGAAAACCTACAAAACTACCACAAATAAATTTCGAAATACAATCATTAGTACCAAAGGGACCTACACGTGTCAATCATGACCATGATTATACAATAAAAAGTACTTAGAACCTATCTTAAATAGGGTTCAAAATAGCACTTTTTGGGCACTAATCACACCCCCCAACCGACACATTGCTAGTCCCGTAGCAATGCCATAAATAATCAACAAGTAGAGAACAAAAACATGGGAGGTCAAAAAGAATTATACAAGTAATGCATAGCCTGCGATTAGAATCACGAAAACCTAAGCTAATAACCATCTCGAAAGAATGAAAACTATACCACGTTAACTGACCAACAAGCTCCCTCCTCGAGGCATGAACCAGTCTCTTCTACAAAAAGCTACGGGTTTGTTTGATCACGTCTCAATCATAAACTGCGAAACTGTACGCTCTCCCCTCCCAACCGAGCTAATGCCATAACCTTGTATGTTAACTAACCTAAATAGATCAAGACTCTAGAAGGTCTCAGCCCGCCCGACCCGACATGAGTCCGATCAACCCCGGACGCTCGCTTTTATTTCTTTATTTTCCGTGTTATTAAATTTTCTTTTCAAAAGTTGTCTGACCTAATCCCTACTTCGACCGAACAAGTGATCTCGAACCGGAGCCCACATTCGACGCTTTCATTTATCTTATCAAACATTTTATTAATTTTTTTAGTCATGGGCGGAAGCCAGCTTTGGGCAAGCTCCATAATCATTTACATAAATTCAAAGCAATTTGGTAGGCCCATAAACACAATAAAGGCATTGTATAAGGAAAGGCATTTCTATGCCCTTTTCAAATGACATACAAAAAATCAAGTTTCGTGGTTTAACCCTTTTGTTTACAAAAACACCACTTGTTCAAAGATGATATGCAAAATTACTTGTGCATACACTTATACGCCTTATACTTCTCTATGACCTCGTACGCGCGATCTTGGCCTTCTTTTCTTCATCGACACCAAGATAGATAAAACTATACGCTTAAGCATTTTCATGCTTAGTGGTTCTATGCTCTATTTCAATATTCAAATTTAAATTGACATGGCATTTAACATCAAAACTATATCTATTATATCAACATATACTCATGCTAATCAATTTCCTATGCTTTCGCTTGTCATTTATCATATAACAACATGCATTTTCAATGCACTAACTATACCACTTGCAGATTTACGATATGAAAACTCATTTACATCTGCCAATGTTTTGGCTTTTTCTATCTTGACTATTCAATTCATAAATTTCTCGCGGATTCCGTTGATGACTCCGCCTTATTATCATTCGTAATTTTCTTATACATTTAACACCATCTCCATCATGACGGATGCCGCTTGGTGCATCCCACACGTGGTATCACTTATTCTGCCTCCCATCATGCCGACGCTTGGTGCATCCCCACACGTGGTATCACCTGTAAATGCCATACGCCATCATGACGGATCCACCTGCGAATCCCGCTAAGTGGACATTTCTTCAATGCCGCCATATGTCATCATGACAGATGCCGATTGGTGCATCCCGCCTGCTGACATTGAAAATTTCTCTGGTGCCTTCGTGACGGATGCCGACGTGCATCCCACGCTGGCGACCATATCATTCAATTCATTTATGACGGATTCGCTTGATGAATCCTGGCCCTATCATCATTCACATTTAGCCGGTTTTCAATTATCACATTCATATTCCCTTGTGATATCTTTTCAAAGATATACTCCATCTACGTAATTATATCATACTTATTCATGTACTGATTCATGTACTCATTCATAGTTAATTGGTAAACTACCAAAATAATACTTGAATTAAGGATAGAGTCGTGAGAACAAAACCAAGTTGTCGTGAATCTAGCCTTCTCTTCGATCTTGGTCCTAGGTTAGTGATCACAATTCATCTTAGTCAATACATTCACGCTACTCTTAGTAATAACAATTTTAGCTTAATTACAATTTATCTTTTGTTAAAAGTCTCGGTTAAGACACTAAGTCGCCAAGACATCATACTAATACCGGACTTAACGACGCAAAACATGTCAAACTCGGGGCTAATTGAACTATTCGCACTCTACGTGTTCAACTCAGACTCGATATAGGCCGCTTCACCACCGGTGTACCGGCATAGTAGTTCAACCCGTACAGACAGTCAAGCACGCTACCATGTGTACTGGTATGTACCTTGATCTGCACTGCATAGTGCTCGCTTTCGCCCGAAAATGTTCGGGATTTTGCATTTTTACTCATTTTTTTCATCCACCAATCTTCTCCAATACGTCCCATATCAAAAATCCACCATGGAATCACTTCAAAACAATTCCTAAAGTGGTTTAGAATCAATGAAAATATATTTTCCTCAAGTTAGGACTTTTCTCCCAAAAATCCAAATCATAGAAGATGAGGTTAGGGTTTGATCTATTACCTTGAACCTCTTCCAATCTCATCTTGTATGTTGTTTGATCCTTTAGGATCAATAAGTGGGAAGCAAAGCCAACCCAAGCCACTCCTCCTTGCAAACCCTAGGTTTTCTCCATTTTTTTCTCCTCCCTTCTCTAAAACTGGATGACTCACAATGAGGTCCCAAAGACCATATGTTTGGTCTTATGTCTACTAAGTGTAAGGCCATGTTTGTCCTTCCACCTTCTTCCCGATTCTCATTTTCCATTTTTGTCTTAATCACTTATTCCTCATAAGACCTTGTTTGGCCGCATAAGTCGATTTTCCATTTTGACATTCCCTAACCCTTTATTTTACTTTTGGCCATTCATTTATCACAATTTCACTTAAACATCTATTCTTTATAACAATTGACCATAGGTCCCCATTTTCTGAATTTTCCACATTTTCCCTTTTCGCCAGGTTTATTTAGGGTTGATACATTTCTCAATTTGCTTTATAAGTCAAATCATGCTCACAATTTCAATTTACATTTTTAATTTATCAATTTATCAAATTACCCGGAAAAACCCAAGTTTGACTCAATTCATACCCAGAATATAAAATAAAATTATTATAAAAATTCTAGGGTATTTTTGGGGCGTTACACCTGCCCCCTTATTACCGCGATTCTTTTTGCGTTGTGAGAGTTAATGCTGAGGGTTAGGCTTTGGCAAAGTCCAGGTGTAACGAAGGGATTAACGACGACTCCCGACGATGAAGGTTTAAGGGCATCAAGCCATGAGGATCTTTCGACCCTGAGAGCTCTAGGTTTCACCGGACTGAATGATTTCGAGCCTCCAAACACCTACAACTACGCTAAACTCCACCCGTGTAAGCGAACACTAAGTCGGCGACTCCCGACAGTGAAGGTTTAGGGCACGAGCAAAGGCTTCGCCATATACCCCTCGGACCGTGCTCGGGTTTTTAAGAAATGAAACAAAGCGATTCTATTCTTTTCTTTTCACTTTTTCTTTTTCTCTTCTTTTATTTTGATAGACACATTGGCCTTCTATGCATGGGGGTCCTGTCACACCCCGATTCCCGGTCCGACCTGAATGGCGGATCCGAACCGAGTTCGGGGCTCGAGAGACTATTACTGGGACTCTTTACCTGTTTTTTTTTTTTTCAAAGCTGAACTTGTACCTGTGGGTATACAAACAATTTCTGTAATAACAAAATCGTTACATACAAGAGTTACCGAATTAGTGTCCGTGAAATCTATACACATATACTAAGTCCCGTTTACTTATACAAATGTATACGTATGCGTATCTAATACAAACATTAGAGATCAACTGAAAGCAGTGCTAGTGAGCACCTATCTGCGAGATGGCACAAATCTTTGCTAGTATGGAATGTCTTGTCGCACTATCTCCTCTTGGTACCTACACGGATTGAACACCCGTGCTAAGCTTTACGCTTAGTGGGAACATATAAATAGTAACGACCAATAACAATAATCGCCGTCCCAATCTTTTTACATTTATTTTTCCTTATGCATATAACTAAGCCTATTCGTATGTGACTTCTGACTCATATCATATTACACATATAGGTTTTTATCCTTTTCAGGTTCCATATCATTATCACGGCCAAATCCATTAATCAAATCCCTTTAGCAATTACATTTCATGATCCGGGGACGCCCGTTTAATTCTTTTAGTTATCGTTTTATTAAATTTTCGTTTTCACAAGTGTCACAACGAATCCCGGCTTCGACCCGGTTAGAATCAAGTCGAACCAGTTCTCCGACATTTTCAATTATCTTCTCAAAACATTTTGTTTGGTTTTATTAAATTTTCTTTTTCAAAAGTCTCGCGCCCCGAACTCGATTCGAATCCGTCATTCGAGTCGGACCGGGAATCGGGGTGTGACAAGTCCACAATCTATTCAAGGGAGTAAACGACACTACGTAAGGGTTTGCATCGTAAGAGGGGGTTTTGTGCTGTTTCTTAGCCTATCATTGAGACCTAGCGTTAACCGGTGTGTAGTTGCCCAAGGTGGAAGAGACGGGTTAAATACAGCGAGTTGACTAGTCATCACTTAACTTCGACATAGGACCCTTCTAACGTCGACACCATTAGGAAAGGCTTAAGTTCAACACATTGAAAGGCTAGTCATTATGCATATACAAAAGTTAATTAAAAAAAATGTGGGTGCAAAAAATAAAAAATGGAAATACTGCTATAAAGCTTTTAATATAACGAAAAGGCTAGTCTGAAGCTTATAATAGCTAAATCCTGATGTAAGAAAGATGGGAGAAGGGGTTTCCTCTGCCCCAGAAGGTTCTTTGGTACAATCCTCCTTCCTGCAGTTTCCTATTTGATCTCCGTTCCCTTTACAAGGGAACATGTTTCTCTTTGTGAGAGAAACTTTTAAGTCGTTTGAACACAGGATCTTTTGTGCTCGTCGTTCTTCGGATCGACCTGGCGTGGTCGACATCTTCGGAAAGGGTTATCGCCGTTGCTAAAGGGTCTCCTACAATGGAGCTTTCATCCCAGGTTCGAAATGGGTTTCCGGTGACGCCGCCGAGACCACCAACTGACAAGACCCGACCCGGAAACCCTCCCAAGATTCCCCGGGTGGTCACTTTAGTGAAGTTCCCCGCTGTGATCTGGGAATGTCGATGGAACCCGACTTTAAGAAAAAGTAAACACACGCATTAATATAATACCTCAATATATATATAAGATCCACAACCGCTCAAATCCACAAACCGACCCATTTTGCGTGAGTCATAACCACGAACACACATGATAAAGACTCATATGAGTTCAATACTAAGATCGAGCATTCAGAGTGTTTCTTGCGAATTTAGGGTACAATGAAAATACATAAGTCGATAAAATAAAAGCGAGATAGATAAGATAGAATCTTTATGGCCCCGCGAGCAGTGACGTGAAAATTTGGCGAGGTAGGTCTCTGACTGTGCGGACCTGAAGGCAGTTTAAAACAATAAGCGATGAGATAATAAATCTCGATGGTAGCATAATTTATAAGAAGGAAAATAATGTTTTTATTTTCCGAAGATTCCTTCTCTCGAGACCTCCGCGTCCGCTCTTATAAGGTTCCCGTTTGGAATCATTCACAAAACCCAAACTTATACCCAAGTCAACAATATGAAATTCATGCTTTCGAAATTTAACCAACATCATTATCAAGAACCTTATAACTGATTTATTCACAACATAAAAATTGAGCATAAATATATATAACCATCATGTAAGTAAAAAATAATCAATCTGATAACCATAAATATTGAAATGGTTATACCTTATCGAAACCAACAATATGCCGTGCCATATTCCCATAGTAAGCGAGTCGGGTAAACCCAACCTCACGACACCGTGGCAACTAATAAACCTTCGGGTAAACGGAGCATCACGGTAGTGGAAGCAATATATAACCTTTGGATTGAACCAACCTCCGACACCGTGGCAACTGGCAACCGAGTAATCCCGACATCCGTCGTGGAAATAATATATAGCAGTTGGATGGTACCAACCTCCGACACGAAGTGGCAACTAATAAACCTTTGGTAATCCGAGCATCACGGCTTGGTGAATATAATATGTAACGTTGGATGGAACTAACCTCCGCGACACACGTGGAAAACCCGATTACAACGTAATATAGGTACTGAATCGAACCTCTGGTACTATATGGTACATCAGCTTATAACAACTTGACAGAATCACTCACATATACCTTTCAACTGACAACTGTATAACCATTTCACAAAATCTCAAAATCCATTTCTTAAATCAATAGAATTTTCAAAGTGGTTTAAAACCTCAATCCATACTTTCAAAATGTTTAAATACCTGAAATTTATCCATGAACTCAATAAAATTTCAAATATTTAAAATGTTGACAAAATCCACATAAAATGATAACTTGTTTATATAAAAACAGATAATTATATTTATGCACATAACCAGCCAGTTTGATCAAATAAGTTATATATATAATAATTAACCACAATTATATATCTTAATACCCAAACATTTTAAAACATATAAGCCGCTCCACAGACTCACAGATATTCAGTCCTGCTCCCACTTGCGGGATGCGTCTCAGCTCAACGTGAGTGCCTGTAATAATATAAAAATACCATTTAGGCTTCAATAACTTAACCAAAGACATTGGGATACCCCAAATGTCTTAGAATAATTTTTAGAACTATGAAATTATCTAAATTGGACCCCGACAGGTCCAATTATACGGTGTGCCCTACAGACCCGGTACCCAAAATTGGGGCTTTTCACCCGAAGGCTAAATTTTCGAAATTGAACCTTCCAATGACTCATAAAAATGTCCAATTTCACTAATCCAACTTCAATTTTGCCTAATTTGACCAATTGGTGTCAATTTCGGTCGAACCTTTTCGGTAATTACGAAATGACCCCGGAAATGGAAACCTAACCAAGCGGCGTCCAAAATTTTACAAACTTTATATCAAACGGAAAGCCCGAGACCCGAGAACACGGCGGTACCCTTTACCTTAGTCCAAAGGTTCTTTGTGGTGTTTAGTGCCAAAAGAAGTGCTATTTTGAATCCTATTGAAGATAGGTTTGAGTAACTTTCTGCACTAATCATATGAATTGAACGATTATTGTGCAAGTCATAGTACCACTAATTCCGTTTTCAAGTTTGTTGGTAATTTTGCAGAGTTTTTGCATGCCTCGTTGATAATTTCAAGTTTGATATCAAGTTGGTGCGAATGCGAGGATTTGGAGTGATTTCATCAACGAAAATGAAGAAGAAATGTGAAGTGGAATTGATGAAAGGATGATGCGTGTAAAGCAGGGAGGAAACCAAATTTTCGCTGCATTGCGAAAATTTCGCGGTGCGAAATTTCGCAATCCTAGCAAAATTTTCTCTAAAAATTTGCGAAATTTTGCTAACTAGCGAGTCTTTGTTCATTGCGAAAATTTTGATTTTAAGCTATCTCTTCAATGATTTTAAGCTAGCTTAAGCGAAAATTTTAAGCTATGCTAAGAATTCTGCATAAGCGAAAATTCTTTGCCCCTGTGTTTTTGATATTTTTGATTCCAAACGACCACGTATTGATTAATTACCATTTTGTCCCTATTGTAATTTCATATTTTAGGCATTTTTGTCATTTCACACATTATGGTTGACTATATAAGCTCCCCTACAACTTTTGTAACCCTAACTTTTCCATTTTATGCAAGTTTCCCGCAGCTTTTCATTTTAGGTTTTATTTTGCTCTCTTCTCTCTCCTCTTTCTCTCTTTTTCTCGGCTGCCAAACACACCCAGTGAGGATGGCTTGACTCAAGGGATGTAGCTAAACCCAAAGCCTTGAAGAGGTTGCTAGCTTGGTTTGGGGCTGTGCGGGTTGTCCTCATGCTTTAAATGTCTAGTCTTGCATTTATGGTTCCCGAACTTTCCCAGCCCAGGGTTTAATGCCGTTTAATGTCTTTTCTTTTGGTGATACTTGTATCGTGCTTTAAGGTTCGGTCACGTTCTTAATGGTAGATGCTGTGACATTCTTTAGATGTCATTCTGAGCCATTGAAATGAGGTTCATCACTAGGGTTTCAAATGGCGGGACATTGAATGCTTAGTATTTGATTTGACTCAAATAGAAATTGATTCTAGGGTTAGGTTTATAGCTAAACAAGATCCGGTTCACGGCTTTGACTATGTCATTTTCCTAATGCGAAATAACCGAGGACACTTTAATACCCCCATGTTATCAAGCTAGTGACTGAGCCTTCAAGGTTACCATTTCACACTTTCAGATTTAAACTATTTCGGTTATCCGATTGAGCAACCCGACTCCTGTTTTAACCCGAATCCAAAAATCAAACAAAAAGTCTCACCATTTTTCAAACATTAATCACGAATCATTAGTGGGATGAAAACTACGTCCGTGTTCGATACTAAGAGCCGTATCTTGCGGTAACTTGACTATGGAAGTAGGAGGTAGGAAGCGAATATTATTGATTCGGATCCTTTACGTAACGCGAATCATGTGGTGGCGAGAAAACTCGATCAACCAGTCGGCCAAATTTGTTTCGTCGTATCTTTCAAGCGGTGAGGAATCTATATGAGAAAAGGGACCCGCAGAGAATGAGTTGAAGGGGGTCAGAAAATGGGGGAGGGAGGTATGGTCATTTTGAAATGGCGAAAAACATCAAAACCCGATGACCCACCGTGGCGGCCGACGCCGCGTTAAGCGGAAGCGTCTGAGCGCGTCGGTACGTGGTTCACAGTGAAATTTGGCTGGCAAGGTAGTCTGGTGGTGGCGCTCCTCCACTGGCCAAACTAGCGTGTAACAGGGTAGCCAAAAAACGCCTCCCGGCCAAAACCGGTTTGGCACAAGCGATTAACGGCCCGATTCGAGGGTCCACGGGTTTTGGAGAATTTTTCTAGGGTTTTAGATATTTGAAAATGGTATTTTGGGGTTTATTTGTGCATAAAAACTATGTTTTATATAGAACTAGGGTGTTTCGGGTAAAAGCGAAGGCGGCTTTGGGCGGTGATAAAATCTGCTGTTTGAACTCCAAAGATTCATAACTTTTTATCGAAACAAGTCGGATTTTGGCGTTAAACCCGTCTATGAACACCGTATCGATGAGGCCCTACGAATTATGTCTTAGTCAACTAAAATTATCCATCCTTGAAAAAAGTCGACTTGGGCCCACATAACTAATTGTTGGTGAGCTTGGTCGAACACGTTTTAAAAGCTTGTATTATTTAGTGCGGTGAAATTCACAGCTATTTACCCAGCGATTTTGGGGATTAGGTGTCGTCGCGTAGCGTCGATGCAGCTCCTCGAGCTCTGATGCGGCCTGATGAGCTCAGTAGGATCGTCGAATGTGGTGTTAGTCCGATCTCCTCCTTCCTAGATCTTGGGGATGTTAACTCCAAAAGCAATGCTCCTCTATCGGGCGTGTATCCAAGTCGATATAAGGGTGAAGGTTGTGGGTGTTTCCACGCTGATGCAGTGCGTTAGTGGGCGAGGTTATAAAATGGATCACAGTGCTGGCGCTTTCACCTTTCAGCGAGTTCGAGATCAGTGGGAGCTTCTTGCCGGTTTAGGATAGCAGAATCTTGGAATCATAGATGCAGTTTTCAATTGTTTAAATGACACATCACCAAACAATGGGGTCACCAGTTCGGCTAGGTATGATTTCTGCTATCGAGTGGATTCGATGATTCCTTGTGAAGTAAATTTTGGGCCCCCTTGGATGCGTTAATGCATCGGCCCGGAGTACCTCGGGGCGATCTATGGTTCTTCGGAGTTTCTTCCCGGTCGATATACCGCGCCGATTTCTTCCGCGTCGATATGCGCGATTTCTTCCGCGTCAATTACACGGTGGATCTAAGGTATCCGCTATGTTCCCGAGCATGTTAGATTCCGGGCGATGCCAGTTAGTGACGCCAGGTCGGTTTTAAATCTTCAAGTGAAGGTCGATTTTGTCTTGTAGTCAGTTGGTTTTTGCCGGTGATAGGAGTTCTTCATTGGACGGTGGTTGGCTCAATTTGGGTTACTCTTTGGTACTCATCCGTGGTGGTATCATTTGTGCTTTGTGTTCTCGAGAAGCTCATCTCTACGTGTGTCGATGCTAGGTTGCTTGTGCGGGTTGTGGGTTATGTTTTCCACTTGGGTTGTCCGGTTGGTTTGTTGCACATTGCCCGGTTGTGGGCTTATCTCTTTTGGTATTCTTGGTTGCTTTGGCCTGGGTTGTGGGCGGGGTTGTGGTTTGTTTGTCCTGTGGCCGAGGTGTGGGCTTGGTTTTTATTTGGTAGGTTTGCCTGTTGGCATGTTTGTGGGGTATGGGTTTGGTTTGTGTCTCCTTGCACGGATGCGAACTGCGTGTATTTGGTTGGTTTGCATTTGGCATCCCGGTTGTGTTTATAGCCCGGTGATGCCCTCTCAAATTATAGGGAGATCTTGTCGTTTTTGTTTTCTCTGGTGGCATGACCTCTTGTATTCTTCTGGGTTTGTTTGTAGAGACTGCCCTTTTGGGAAATGTTCTTGTTATCCGAAAAAAAAAGCTTATAATAGTGAGCAGCTATACATGGCTAAACAAAATAAACCACCTCTTATTGGCTAATACCTTACACTCTAGCAGGTCCCTTACAAGATAAGTAGGCGAGTTGATAAAGCTAAAACAACATAAGTATAAACAAAGCAAAACATAAGTGCTAAAATGCCATAGAGCGCTAACTCTCCCCTCGACCAAAGTATCATTATTGTCCTCGTTGGGTAGGGATGTTTGGGAAGGAGAGTCTGCGACCACCTCATCTTGGTGGTGTGAAGGTAGTGGATGGGGAAGCTCTTTGCGTGTGAGCACATCGAATTTGTGAAGCGATATGCGGGTGGTCATGAGTGATGGGGTATGTAGGCTCTGTCATGCTAGCGAGTGAGACCAAGATGGCTCTATGTCGCCAAAATCTGCTGGGATTCTACGGCGAGAGTGACCTCGGCTCAGACATCCAAGCAGCCCGGTACTGTCTGAAGCCGTAAGGATGTGAAGTGGCGGCACATGTGCGGATGGCATCCATAACGACCCGATAAATCCTAGAAGTGACGAGGATGTGCTCGGGTGGAAATTTCTTGTGATGGGGAGGACCCGGGCACATGGTTTGAGGAGGAGTGGCGGAGGAGGTGGGTGGAGGGGATGAATTAGGAATGAGGTCCTCTCGCTCACCATTGGGACATTTGCTCCACCCCTAAGCAGGTCTCCGCATAATCATCCACGACCTCCTCTTGTTGGTGCAAAAGAAAAGAGAGTGGCATAGATAGAGTCCGCTCAAGGAATCTCAATCGAGAATGACTCTGCCCAGAAGCGTCGATAGTTCCTCAGGAGACGAGGTGCTTTCTAAGACATGGCGCAACAACCTTGGCATCAACGATTAGATAGCCTGTGGGTGACCTTAGGTGAGACCTTCTCTTGAGAAGTGAAAAAAGCGGTCATCTGAAGCTCACGAGGATTGAACTGAAGCTAGGATATCGATCTGAGCCTGCAGAATAGCTCCTCTACACTGTAAATAATGCTGAAGCGGGAACAGATTGGACCGAAGTACATGGTTTGTGAGGAGCATCTGTGGAAGGAAGGCTGTCTCGACAAAAGATGGGCATTCTTTGCTTATCTCGAGAGAAGCGGCGAACCATCTCTCTAGGCGATAATTTGAAGACCAGCGATTAGTAAAAAAAGTGCTATTTCATTTTATTTATTATAGGTTTTGAGTGCTTTTGTTTACTAATCATTCATTAACTCAATTTGCGAGATTAAGGTCCTACTATTCTAATGATCGCATTTTGTGGCAAAATTTTACAGTTTTGCGAGCTAATTATGCAAAGAAAATTGTTGAGTCGATCAAGCCACGAAGAATTGAGTCAAACTCGGCATTACTTGGATCAAGACCAGGAAGGAAAGAATAGCGCATAAACAGGAAGAAAATGGAGCATTACGAGAATGCTTTCTGCGACATTGTATCCTCAACGCTGTTTATCCTGCTGCAGTTCACGCTTTTCACGTTGTGCCACTGTTTGCGTTTGTTTTTGTTTTTTCATTTTATCGTAATAGCCTTCGATTTTGGTTTTTGGGTAATTTCATATACCGAAGCACCTATATAGCCTTAGTACCATGAGCTTTGTATCGTCGGTCGGCAATAAAGAACCGAGGCGCGGTTCCGCGGCTTCCTTTCTCCCGAATTTCTTTCCTTTTCTCTCGCTTTTCTCGGCTACGAAACACTCCTTTTGAGGATGACCTTTCGGAGGATGGTTTGGCCTGAACCTCTTCCTCCTTGAGGAGGGCTGCTGAACAACAGTTTAGAGGTAGTGACCGGTCCCTCTGTTTTTAATGTAGTCATTTATTTTATTTTATGTTCCTATCCTTCACTCACAGAGTTTAAATCTCCTAGATACATCTTGATTGACCAGTATTTGGCAATCTTTAAAGGTTCATTGGATCACTTATTGTTAGATTCAGTGATATTCATTAGTTTGCCTTCTATTTATTCTTATCTTGTAAGATGGGTCGGAGGTAGGTTTCAGCATGCAGGACCATGAATGTTCGTTAAATGAAAGAAAGTTCTACTATTATTTTTCATGTATGATTATCCTCTGAAAAATCAAAATTAGAGACGAGACCAGTCGGTCTCTGTCCGTGCGGAAGCGGGTCGAGGCGGATTAGAATAGGAATTCGATCTTTAAGCGGCGGTATCTAATTGTGTCCGTCTCAATTCCGTCTACGATCGGGACCGAATAGAAACCGGAATCAATGTCGGTCTCACGATCGAGAGACCGATTTGATTGATCTACGATCGGAACCGATTTGATTAGTCTGCGATCGAAGGCCCGAATTGATTCGATCTCGATCGAGAGACCTGCGATCAGAGCGGATCGAGAGACGAATTGATTCCGTCTCTGTCGAGGCGAATTGATTCCGTCTCGTCGAGAAACGGTCGAGAGAGCGGAATTTTGTCCTAATCTAATTAGAACTATCTTGGCTAATTTCGGCGATACGAGGTTTTAGCTTTATTACTAATTGAACCTGTATGGCTAAAGATTTCAATTATATGTAATCATAAAGTTCTAGATTTAGAGAATTAAGTCATGACGTCATTAAAAAAGTTGAACCACTATATTTTTCATTAATTATAAAATCAATAATACACGTAGATAATAAAATAGTAATATTAATGTCAAATGTTCCTAATACAATATATTAACTACTAATCAAACTACAAATTCTAAGTGTCCTCAGGAACATTCTTCCAAGTATACTCGTCCTTGTGAAGTCGCTCCTTAAAAATCTTGGTAGCTTTCTATGAGCATTCTTCATGGGGTACCTGACACAATGATAGAAAATTACTTTCTTGTTAATTACATTATAAACACCAGAGAGTACCATCATTAAAACTTTATTTTATTTTAATAAGCAAGTAATAAAATGCACAGTGCAAAACTAAAGTTTTTATCTATAATTAATCAAAAAGCATTTGTGTAAAGCAATTATAAAGAAATTGTTGACTCATAATTATGATTAATTAGGTACCACACTTATGGAACATAATCGAATTGGTATAATTGGGAATAGTGGCTTTCCATACGGGTAAAGATGCAAAGCATGATTGTCTTGAACCACCAGTATATTTGTAATCCTTTGGTGATTATTTATGAAAAAGTAAGCAACTATTGAAAAATTAAATGGTATTGATTATGTCGACTACATGTATGAAACTTCAACATGTTAAATAGTGCAACTGAAATGCAGACAAATTCCTTGTCCCACTGGCTTTATTGTCTCCATGAACAGTTAATAATGTAGCTGGTAGAAGCTTTAACATTAGGATCTCTATATAGGAATTACAACTATAGCGGTAGAAGCTTTATAGGACTCAAAAAATAAATATCACCCGATGTGGATGGATTCCCGACAATAAAAGCGATCCTATATCTCCCGATTATGGTTCGACTCTTAGTCAATATCAGTGTAGGGTGTACAAGCAGCTTATTCCCCATTGATGCTTCTTAATTTGTGACAAGTTCCCGGAAAGGTTCCCATATCATCGCTTGATACAATACTAGCCATAGTATGGAAGGACAGAGACCCTCACCTTGAACACGTAGAATCTTAATATTGTAGCGTAAGAGGGTTTGATGTCGAGGAATTCATAAACTTAATTTCTTTCCATATTTCTAACATCAAATAGAGTAAATGTACTTTTAAGAGTGCGAGGTAGTGAATGCATGTTTGCAATTCAACGAAATATCCAAGGTCAAGAAATTGATTGTCAATAAATCACTGTGAGACAATAAATCATAAGAATTTCTCATAATTAAAATCTACAAAAGAAAAGCTTATGCAATTACTGAATTAAAGAAAATAATGATATAGCTAATACATGTGGTGCTTATAAACAAAAGCATGACAGTCTAAAACTAAGAACTACATCCTTGAATTCTTTTGTAAAATACAATTCTGCAAAGTTCACTTGCAGCTATTTTTTTTCTTTTCACTTTTCCAGTGCTTATAAAAAACAAAATACTGCTATAAAGATACTAGAGGAAGGGAATAGAGACATAAATACCACTTCCGATGTCAACTACCAAGGGTTGAAATGGATGACAATAGGCTGTATTCAATCGTCTCGAATGGTATGCACCGCAATGACAACCATGAGGTTATGAAGTGCTAAGAAGAGCAGTGAGGAACCACCATAAGGTTATGAAGTGCTTGTGAGAGAATTCAAATAACTATAAAATAACTATTCTACCCACTAGTGAAACTATAAAAATAACTAAATAAAATCCAATCTACAAGTGCGAGTAGAGGAAGCGTTTGAACAAGAAATGATGTTAGACAAAACTTGAGCTCCTCCGGTTATATGGCTTTTTAATAGTGGGCATATTTATTAAAGTACTATACCTTGGTAGGATTAACAATCAATATCTAAGGGTCAAAATTAAAAAGAACAAGCTTTCAGCCCGTAAGCAAGGTTACAGTGTATAGTCATATGATACCAAGCAAACCACTAAAGAAGCAGTGCAAGAGAATCATTGGTATATCAACATCAAATATAAAAAATAAAAATATAATCATTACTATTGAAATGAAATTGATATTCATTTTTTAAAAGCCATGCATTTATATTCATTACTATTATGCGTATTGGAGCTAAGGAGCATAGCATTGGTTAAAGTGTGCAAAGTTTGTATGGCTTTCACAGCCCTAGAGAAATGTTAGAGTTTTTACCTTCAAAGTCTAGGTATAAAAATAAGAAGATGATATCAAATAATAATTTAGAAGCCCAGTGCCCCAGTATACTTATAACAGGAAAAGGAATAAATGTTTGAAAGCAAGTTTTAAGGTTGTGTTTGGTTTCGAGGTATTAAAGAGGAAAGAAGAAATGATAGGAAAATTTTCTTATGTTTGATTGTCTAATGAAAAATATTAAGAAAATCAAATATAAATAAATTACTTAAAAAAATTTAAAACCTTACATATTCTTAAATTATTTAATCTTTATTTTTCCTTTCATCGGCTTTTCATTCCTATTTTCTGCACTTTCCTCAAAATGGAGAACCAACCATAGCTTAAAAGAAGAATACAGGAGAACTCTTAACGGTTGCTTACTTGATACCATATTGAATTTAAATGTTGTTTTCTTTGTAAAACAGAGCAATAACAAAAATCATATGCAAAATATATAAAGAAAAAAACACCAGACACATTAAGGGGACACCTAGATAAGGGCTGCAAATGCTTTAGTCAATAAAGCTTCATAAAAGGAACAAAAACATACAGATATAACTGAAAAAAAACATTACAGCCTCGGCGATCAATCATGGCAATGACTTTGTACCTTAACTTCATGTTGCGACTTTCTGTCAACCCGAAAAATTGATCATTTCATTTGAAAGAAGGACCCCGAAAATATTCAAATGAAATCCATGTAGTAACTTCATAATGTAGGGGAAAATGAACGATTCGACAAAACTCTTTCATTTAACAAGAGGTGGAGTTTACCTGCTCATGAACCTTGGCTGAAGTCTTCTCACAAGTAATTAATTTATCGATTTAGGGCCGGCATCTTCTCATCTAATCCTCAATCCATTTGTGTAATTCATTGGCTGAGCCCATCAAGCCGACTTAGACTCCCAGTGGAACACCCTCGGCGCAGAGTATCGATTGGCTGCGATCATGAGCCTTTAGCGACTGCGTGCATCGATGTCGTCCTCGCCATTGGCGAAAGCCCCTCAAATCTGGGCCATCGAAGGGAATGGAGCTAGAAATTTATGAGCATAAATTGAAGTTAGCGGAATGCGGGTCCAATGTTGGCTGATGTGATTGATTTGGGTTCGAAGGCGGAGATGGATGATGTAGTCGCTTTTACTCGTGCGTGTGGATGGCTTGATCGACAATGGCGAGGCGAATAGGAGGAATAGAGGCAGTCTGAAATTGGAGAGGGTTTTCCAGTTAGGAAGAGGAATTGAGCTTTGGTGGAGAGACGGCGGTGACGGAAAACTCCGGAGTGAAGGGGCGGAGGAGAGGGGATCGTCGCCCAGGCCAGGAGAACTCATAGATGAAGAGTGAAGGGGATGGTCGTGAGGGAGGCGACGAGGGCGAGAAGTCGATCTGACCAGTAGTCGTAGAAAGCTGTTGATGGATTCACGAGCGGAGAATCAGGAGACGGTGAGACAAAAGAGGAGGAATCGGAGGAGGAGCTGGCGGGTGTCGTCGGAGGAGGGAGGCGATTTGGGAGGCGTGGCAGGCAGATGGGGCGTGGGTAGTGAGGGAAAAGAAGGAATGGGACGGAGATTCCACATGGCTATTGGAATTTGGGGAAAACACCTTTCATCAGTTTTGAGTTTTGGTGAGGGGAAGGATCAAATTTTTGGTGAAAATATTTGTGGTAGATGAAAAGGAGGAAAGAAATATTGACACTTTCCCTGCTTACACTTAGCCCACTGTTTGATAAATATTAAATAATGTGGGTATAAATTTATCTTTTCAAAATTTCAATCAAACAGGTCGAAAAGGGCTTGAATAATAATAATATAAAATTGTATATGAATTTTGAATTGCTACTTAGGCCACATTTGATAAACTAATTTTAAATGAAAAGCTGACAGAAATTTATAATACATTAAATACCTATAACGTGGAAATGTAGAATCTGAGTCAACAAAAACATTTAATGAAAATAAATTGGACCAAAAAAGCCCTTATAAATAGCTATAATATTTGCAAATATCTCTTGGATAGTTTGGATAGTTTAAAAGTTTAGATTCTATTGGTTATTTTTAAACATATTTATGTCTTTTTTTTTGGATAATATTATTAGAATAAATATTTTTACATATTTTTGTAAAATGTTATTTACAATAATTAATAATTATAGTGAAAATAAAATATTATTAAACTCTATTATTTTGGATAATATATGATTTAATGATAATAAGGAGTAAGTATGTAAAATACATAATTTTCCAATATTCAACATTTACCGTTATCAAACAATATATTCATCTTGGTATTCAATTGTGATAACTTAATAAACAATTTTAATTTAAATTTTATATTCAATACTTATAAAATTCCAGCACTTAATTTTCAACACTTAGTTTCGGCACTAATTTTTTCATTCTATCAAAGCAAGCCTTAGATCCAAATATGGAAGTGGAAATAAAATTATTTTGTATTTTTGTTGAAATTTCAAGCCTATACTGTGTATTTAGGCTTTTTTCATAGGTCTGCTAGTATTTTCTTGAAAAAAACAAGAAAATAAAGTGAGTGGAGCCCCAGGAAAAATAGGAAAAGAAAAATGAGGGAAGTGAGAAAATGGAGAAAGAAAAAGAAGAAATAAATAAGAGAAGGAATGAGGAGAGGAGATCCAAGGAATTTGATGTCGATCGGACCATCAAACTTGAGCCAATCAATTTCAAATTTTGATATAACATTCTAATCAACAAATCCTTTGGATGGTCCTCGATGGAAATTTCAATGGTTGAATTTTCATAGTTCAGAAGTTATTTTCGGAGATTTTGAAATCGGTTTTAGCATTGGCAAGTTCAAGGTAAGAGTTTGTTTTCATTGTTTAACCGTTAGATCCTTCTATATTTTGGATATGATTGAAATAATACATAGATGTAGGTCATGAACGGTGCGAATTATATTTGTGATTCCATTTGAAAGTTATACTTGTTAGAACCAATAGTTGTTGATTTTGTTTCAATTTCGAACGATTTTAGTGTAAGACTTTGATCATTGTTTTTAACCGTCAGATTGTTCTGAATTTTGGGTATGTTTATGATAAGACATTGATCTAGATTATGAATGGTGGAGATTAGATTTTAGTCATGAATATTCATATTTCAGTATGGAAACAGTAGCTATATTTCCGAGTTTTAAGATAGAATCGAGTTTTCTCTTCAACGTCAGATTTCATCGGAGGCCCGATCAGCACGTCGGTGAACAGTCTATCTGAAATTTAGGGAGGAGTTTTAACTCATAAATATTCATTCTGACGGTCGAAAGATTGGATTTGAGTCAGAATGATCGTATTTCGGTATGAAGCTGTAGTTATATTTCCGGGTCTTAAGATAGAAAATCGGAGTTTTTCTCTTCACTATCCAGATTTCATCAGAGGTTCGATCCCTCTTCGTCTGTGGTGTGATCTATCTAAAATTTGGAGGAGAGTTTCTTAACTCATAAATATTCATTATGAGCGGTGGAATTAGGTTTAGATTTCAAAACATTAGTGTTTTGGTCACGATGCGATTATTTGAACTAGGAAATTTTTTTATTTTGTAAAATTAAATAAAAAGAGTGATCGCGTCGATGCAATGGCTTGTATACCTTTATATTGATCTTTACATCTCTTCATCACTTTAAAATGGAAACCACCATCATATTATATCTTTGGATGGAAATTGAAATTATAAACGTCTAATTTATCGCATCTTCTTGTGTTTAGAAGTAGCCTGACTACTAAAGATTTATAGGGAATTATGCTTAAGGATAGTACGTCTTGTCTTTATTTATTTAATAAAGGGTCCATTAAACTACTAAAATTAAACAATATTATATAGCAATGAAACAAAATATATTTAACAAATTAATTTTGCCCAACAAATCTACAACGCCTATTCTCAACACCCCAGGCACCCTCCCCACCCACTCAATTTCATCCAACCTATCTAATATAGTCTATCTTTTTTTTTTTTTTAAATTGCACAAATTTTATGATTTTTAATTTCTTATTTTCAATTCATTTGATAATATAAAATATTATTTTCACTTATTTGGAAAATCTACTAAATATTTTAAAATATTTTATTTACTCATTATTTTGTATTCTTTATTAAAATTTATTTTGTATAATATATATATATATATATATATATATATATATATATATATACTCTGCTATATATATATATATAAATTCATAATACTTCCTATTTATGATTTTGTTTTATTTTATTTTTTTATACTTTTATATTTTAAAATTTAATAAACTTGAAAATATAAAAAATAGAAATAAAAAATATTATCCAAAAGTTACATTATTCTATACATAAAGGTAAAAACGGTAATTTAAAAATTAGTGATAATCGTTTTAAAATTTAATTTGAATATTTTTTTAACTACCTCAATTTTTATTTCTAATTAAATGATTAGCTAATCAATCATTTAACTACCTCAATTTCTATTTCTACTTATGTTTCATATATATCCCATTTCTTGAAGGTTCTTTTTTGTTTTTTTTGAAAAAAAGATAAAGAAGTTCTTATTCGAGTAAATTAATTAGTTATTTCTATTTTAAAAACTAATTATTCCGTTATTTTGCATTTATTTTTCTCTGACATTTTTTAAAAATAATATATATATATATATATATAAAGATTGATGGACAAATTTGACATTTGTTAAAAATGAAAGAAATTTTAAATTAATCATATTCAACAATAATAGACAAAAAATCAAAGTATTGGTTTTTAATTAAGAAAGCTCAATTAATTCATTTTTTTAAAACTAAAAATGAATTAATTTATAATTATTTATTGCATATGTGCTCGAGTTTTTTTTCCCTTGGATATGATGTGGAGAAAATTTTGGACCATTTTCTAATTTATTGTTATTATAGAATTTATATGTTTTCAATTGGGTAACTAGTATATGTTGTGATTCTAGACTTTTTATTTATAAACAAATTATTTAGTTCTTTTTTTTTCATTTTGTGTTTTTTTTCATTACTTATAAAAAAAGTAGAAAAAAAATACAAAGATATTATAGGACCGAAAGATAGACAAATATGATATTTTCTAAAATAAAACAAATATTAGGGATAAAACCTAGATTGTTTTGAGGGACAAAGAGATTTCGAATTTTTTAGTCTCATACTTTTTTTTTTTCAAAAGGTCAATAATTAGAAATGGAATTCAGAGACGGATTATTCGGTCTCTATTTCAGTCTCTAAATAGAGACGGAATGATTTCCGTCCCAAATTTGAGACGGAAATTATTGGTCTCTGTTAGAAAGAGCAGAAGGCTTAGAATAATTCATCTTCTAATCGACGGAATAAAATCCGTGCATTTAGAAAACGGAAATAGAGGCAGAGCTTTGTCTGCAATCAAGCAGAATTTTAATCTGTTAAAACGGAAATTATTCGGTCTCACATTTAAGTAAATAGAGACGGAATAATTTAAGATACTAAAATTTGGGACGGAATCATTAAAGTCTTTGACGGAAATGAGACCAATTTCCGTCTCTAATCAAAGGCAGTTTTTCAGTCTCACGATTAGAAGGCAGTGTCAGTCTCTATTTAAAATCTCTAAACAGAACGGAATAATTCCGTCAAACAGGCAATCATTAAAATCTCTATTTAGAGACGGAAATAGGGCGAATTTTCCGTCTCTAATCAAAGGCGGCTTTTAGTCTCAGATTAGAGGCGAATCTCGTCTCTATTTAAATCTCTAAATAGAGACGGAATGATTTAAATCTGATTCGTCTCTAATTAGAGGGCGAAATTGTCGGTTTCTATTTAGTCTACAATGAGGCGGAATAATTTCCGTCTGGATCGTCTCAAATCACGAGGCGGAAATCGACTCTATTTAGAGGCGGAAAATCAAAATACTCAATTAATTGATGCATGTCCCTAGTCTACAATCGTCTCTGTTTAGAGACGGATGATTATCAAATCTCTAATTCTGATTTTTTCTTGCTTAATTGTATGGGTATTTGCGTTCCTATTTCTCACCTTAGGTTAAAATCTCTTATGCCCTCCTTAATGTGTATTTGGCAAGCTTTTGGGTTCGATTGGATACTTTCATTAGATCCATTGATGCCGGTTAGTTATCTCAATTAGTTATTGTGGGGTAGGTTTTGAGATGTGTTTTTCATTACTAGGGACATTTATGCCTAATATCAAATGCTTTCTGCTCCCGAAAGGAAAATTATTAGGGTTTAGTTTTAAAGTTAAATGAAGATGCAGTTGGAGATGACTATATCTCATCCTCCACTAACAACGAATGAACAGGGACCTCTCGGTGCCTTAGGACCTCAAACCCGGTATTGATGCTTCAAGGAGTTCTTTTCTTATTTTCTTCATTTTATTTTTAACTATAATCCACCATTACACTGCTTGTTTTACCAAAATCCACTGTTTTCATCAAACCTTAAAATCCAAATTGAAATTCACCATTTTTGAATCTCACTGTAAATCATTTGTACGAAAAAAAAATCCATCCCTGAGTTCAACCCTAGAACCACTATACTGCAGTAGCTTTGCTACGGCAGTAGGAGGAATTTAGGTTACAAATATTGTTGATTTCGAACTCTTGTGGCGCGAATCGACCGTAGATAATCTGTCGATTGAACTTAGCGGGCTAGCGGCGATGATATACGAGCGCGTAGGCGCCCGGAGACGACCATCTATATCTTGGGCGGAAGGCATCTGATCGAACCTCCACTGGGATGTCATAGTGTGATGAACTTAAGAACCACGGGGATAGAAGCGCACCGGTCATAAGCAGCGTGATGGACGGCGCGCCGAGATCCGCGAGCGGAGTGGGTCATTGCGATCTTTGTATATCATGTCAGACTCTCGGTAGAAGTCCTTGGCACGACAATTCGTTCCGGTGTCGGGTCCGCGGCTAAATAGTGGGCGCCCAATCACCGAAGCGGGGATAGTGGCGATGACGGTGTAGGATCCTGGGCAGTTGGAGGGTGCATAGGCTCGGGCTGGCGAAGACTCCGGGCAGATGTCAGGGCCGGCAGAAGAGCTGATTGCCCTCGTGGTGGCCGTGGATGCCTGAGGGGCGGTCCCACTTTCGGGTATGTTATCGCTGGATGGGGCTCGGCACCACGGACTTCGTGCGGGATACCGTGAAATTTGGACTCACATCGAAATTTGCCAGCGGGGGACATAGCGGGGTGCCTCGGCACCACGGGTGGGAGTAGTCTGCGGCGACCACACCGGAGGCCTCACCTCGCCATCTCTGGCGAGGTGCGGGTCGACCCTAGGCTGAATCGATGCCCTCTGCGGGTGCGAACCATGGTGGAAGGCTATCCCGCTGGGCCCCGGGACGAGGAAATGGGAGGTGCGGCGGGGCAGGCATGCGTGTGCGGGCGAGGTGCGTGGCGGTGGCTGACTTGGCGTCTGTGCAGGAAGGGGTGGCCTTTATAGAGCATTTGGAGCAAGCTTGAAAGGTCCCTAAGGCGGCCAGAAAGAATGCGAGGCTGAGTCGCTAATGGCGAATTTCTGCTCTGACAACTTTTCTCCGTGAAAATAAAAACAAAATTAAAATAATAATAAAATAAATAAATAAATAAATAAAACATTAGGCTAAATATATTAAAGAGGATTTTAATTAACAATTAAGATAAAACAAAAATACTAAAATAAAATAAATTAAAAATTGACTAAAAAACGGGAGCAAATTTGAGATTTGCGGTTTGGTCTCGGTGGAAGTTGAGCCAACTGGATACGAGATATCGTTATAGGATCGAGGAGGAAATCTCTCCTCTTCCATTATAGAATGGCGAAACGACATGGTCTTGACTCGTTGCCCGTTAACCTTAAATATTTTCTTGTCTATTGGGTTGAGAAGGTCAACCGAGCTATTCAAATATGCTTAGTGGATGATAAATGCCGTCCATCGTGATTTGAGCTTGCCTGGAAATAGATGGAGTTTAGAATCATACAGGAGGACTTGATCCCCCTAATTGAAGGTTTTCCGAGTTATGAGTTGATCATGCCACTTCTTCTTCCTATCCTTTGCAATTTTGGAATTGAAGTAGGCCGTTTCGACTCTTACAACACGTCGATCTCCCGAAGCATTCTTTTCGGGCAGTGGCTCATATCCATGTTTCAAATTTCGTATTTGCCCACCAAGCCTTGTATTCAATTTTACGGGTAAATGGCAAGCCTTGCCATAAACTAGCGTCACGAGGGACATCTGGGGATGGTCTTGTATCTTTGTGCGTATTCCACAATGAGTCTTGAGAAGCGAAGACCGGTCCTTCTTCACCCAAATTAACAACTTTCATCGAGGATGGTCTTTATTTCTCGTTGTGGCTCCACTTGACCCTTTGGTTTGAGGATGATGCGGGGTGGCTACCTTGTGCTTAACACCATATTTGGATAGAGGTTCTCAAAGGATTTGTTACAAAAGTGAGAACCTCCATCCCGATAATTGCTTTGAGACCCAGTCCACAGAAAATGTTCTCATAGAGATTTAAGCCTTTGCTTTGTGGTCATTTATACATGGCACTACTTGACCCACTTAGACACATAGTCCACCCTCCACGAGATGTAGGCATAAGCCAGAAGGAAGTAGGGAATGGTCCACATGAAGTCGTGCGCGTATCGAAGCAATTCGACTCTTAAAATGGGGTTGAGGGGCATCGTATGGCGACACATTAAATCTTTCAGTCTTTGGCACTATCCTGCTTCTTGCACATGGTGTAAACATCTTTAAGCGATGATAGTGATAAAAGCGCAGTCACGGCACTTTCATGGATGTTTTACGTGGCGAATGCCCTCCACACGCCTTGTCATGGCAATGGGTGAAATTCCTTCTGTTCTTCTTAGACCTGTTTCTTATTATCGATCCAGCCTGATACTTGAACAAATCGTCTCCTCCCAATGCAAAATGCGAATGAACCCTTGCATGGAAGAACTTCTTGTCTTGTGTATCCTCCACATGCTCTTACATTGCCAAAAGTGGCAATGTGAGCATACCATGGTGCTATACTCATTTCGTAGAGATTCTCGGAAATTCATCAAATATGGGAGGTTGTGGGTATTGCTATGGTTAATCGGAGATGATCGAAATGACAACGTTTCTCCACACCCTTCTTATCATTGATGGATGTTGAACTCTTGTAATAGAACCCATCGATAAGCAGGAGCCTTGGGTCTGTTTTGTAGTAGATATTTTTGTCTTGAATGATCACACATGAAGATTCTGATATCGACCTAATCAAATAAGATCGGCACTTATCTAAAGCATAGACCATTGCTAGCAATTCTTTCTCTGTAGTAGTGTAGTTTCTCTGAGCTTCATTTAACGTTTTGCTCGCATAATACACCACATACGGCTTTCCCTCTACTCTATGTCCGATAAGCGCTTAAACGGCAAGGTCACTAGCATCGCATTACCTCAGGCAAGTGCAGGTGGGGGCTCTCCACGATGGGTGTTGTAGTCGAATATGCCTTAAGCTCCTCGAACTTCTCTTGGCATTCTGTCCCATTCAAAATTTGCATCTTTTTTTCAAGGGCTTGTAAGGTGGCTTGGCAATTTTCGAAGTCTCGGATGACTGCGATAGAAACTGCATGTCCCAAGAATTGTCGCATTGTCTTCACATTAGTAGGAGATGGCAATTTCGAGATCAATTCTACCTTGGCCTTATCCACTTCAATTCCCCTCTCGAAAATGATGTGCCCCAACACAATGCCCTGATTTACCATAAAATGGCATTTTTCCCAGTTTAGTACTAGGTTCTTGATGCATACGCGGAGGACGGTTCCAAACGAATGAGAGGCATTCATGAAGCTTTCCGTCGCGATATATCATCCATATAAACCTCCATAATACGCTCCACCATATCACTAAAAATACTGAGCATACAACGCTGAAAAGTGGCCGGGGCATTGCATAGACCGAAGGGCATCCTCCTATAGGCACATATACCAAAAGGACAAGTGAAAGTGGTCTTGTCCTGATCATCTGCAGCGATCTCGATCTGGAAATAGCCGGAATACCCATCTAAAAAGCAGTAGAAGGGATGACCCGATACTCTCTCTAGGAGCTGGTCCATGAAAGGTAAGGGAAAGTGATCCTTTCGCGTCACCTCATTCAACCTTCTATAGTCGATGCATACCCTCCGGCTATAGTAAAGTCGGTGGGCGTTCCTCTCCTTTACGATTGGGCAAGTAGTAACCACGATTTCTTGGGTACTACTTGGGTTGGACTTTCCCAAGAGCTACTCGGATATGGGGTATATGATGGAAGCATAACTTGATTTCAACACTTCCACTCATTTCACCTCTTAAGTATGCGGTTAGTCTCCTCTTGTAATTTGTTGAACCGCTTCGAATCCTCTTCTAAGTAGATATGATAGATTGCATATGGTGGACTAATGCCTTTCAAATCTGAAAGCTTCCATGCGATTGCTTCTTGTTCTGTGGAGGATTTGGAACCATTGCTCCTGTGGATTGCGAGTAGTGAAGGAAATCACTGCTAGTGATGCATTTTCCTCCCCGAAAATGCATATTTCAATTCAATAGGTAGGGGCTTAAGATCTAACGTTGAGGACCACATTCCTTACTTCCGATAAGTAGAGTAACCCTTCAACCTTCTTCTCCGCTTTGCCCACATACAGTAGGCTCCCTTTAAACTCTGTTGGTCTTAAATTCTTGTCAAACTAACTCCCTGGTTAATACATCTTGCATAAGTAGCTCATTTGCTTGTTCTTCAATGATGGCCTCTATCGCACAAACCTCTTCATTGTCATCCTCACATTTAGTGCGGTGCTTTTGCTAAGATGGAAAGTATTGAGCTCTAAAGGTCATATTTCAAAGGTTAAATTGCATCACTGAATTCAAACCGATTAATGATAAAATTTGGAAGTGGCCCCGAAAATGGCCTTCAGGATGATTGGCACATGGTTAGCCCACAACGTGACCGATTGATATCAAGCACTACAAAATCCATTGGGTGAAGTAGAATTTGTCCTGAATCAAAACATGTAAGTTGTCCCCTTTGGTATTTTGATGGACTATCAATTTAGAACCAAAGTGATAGTGGTTGGCTTAAGTTCACTGGCTCATTTTGCTTATCACATGGAAAAAGGCGTTAAATTAACACTTGCCCCCAGATCTAGCAATGCCTTTTCCACACACAAGTGCGGCTTATGTTGCGGAGATTGTGGGACACCCCGGGATCTTTATACTTCAGGACTCTTTGCACTTTCAGTGGTGACACTCACTTGCTCGGTCAGGCCTTTTTATTCACATTCAAAGCCTCTTTTCTTGTGCATAGGTCCTTCAAAACTTTGCATACGTAGGGACTTGTTTGATCATGTCGAGAAGGGATGTTAACCTTCATGGTAGTACTTCTAAAATTTCGGTTTGGTTAGCTGAATTTTCCTTTTCGAAGTGGCAATGGGAAAGGGAGGGTACACTATGTTTCCTCTTCTCTGCTGGTTGTTCTTCCTCTGGTGGTTCGACCACTGTGGGAGCTTTCTTGGTGAGTTGGGACTGCTAATTCGAGTTACGTACCACTTCTCCGCGATTACTATTTGCTGACTTCATCTATTCTTGCATTGGGATCCTTTGGCGAACTGTCTCATCATTCCTCGGGTTTTGTTGTGTCTTGGAAGGGAATTTCCCATTTAGGGACCATAGCTGTACAGTTAGACAACTGGAAATGGAACTTTGTAGTTGTCATATTTGTTGTTGGAGATCTCGGAATGCATATTGTCTATTTTCTTGTTGAGTGAGCTCTCTCTTTGTCTCAATTTATGATTAGTTTGAACATTGACACCTTTGTTATCCTGAAGGTACCTACTACCTTGCTTAAATTGAATTACTGCTCAACGAGGGAGAAGAAGGTGGAAGCTAATTGCTTGTTGTCTTTGAGTGGAGCTACTAAGCTAGCTGTTGTTGTGTACTCCTTAGGGGAGCATATACGGGGGTTTTGGCTTCCATGATAGAGTTGAATAGTTCCTCGATTAGGGTTATAGGTGTTGCCATACGGAGCATTTTTCGTTGGCTTAATCTGACCTAAGACATGTGCATGCTCCTGCATCAAATTCCTCACTAAAGGAACCATTGGACAATGCTCCCCAAGATGGCTACTTGACTGACAATTAAAACAGGTTGGGTGAGATCACGAGGCAATTCAATCAACCCAGCACTTCCATCTTTGATTTCTCATTTAGCTCCTCGACCTTAGATTGAGAGTGGTCGGTTCTTTCATCTCAGAGTGTCTTGAAAAGTGCATAAATGCCTCCCCTTTGGTGAGTTGAAGGCCTAATTTTTTCAGCCTCTCTTGGATTCGGTTCGTCCCATGGCTTCATCTGGGTTTTTGCTCAGAAAGTCCCCTCCACACATGGTTTCCAGTAGTTGCTTCATGGCCGGAGACATACCATCATAGAAGTGATTCACAAGCATCCATGTATCGAACCCATGGTGTGGACATGCAGTGGTCTCCTGAACCTCCAAACCTTGATAAAACTTCTCATTCTCGTGAAGTAGAAGTAAGTGTAGATTTTGCCTCTTCCAAGCATTGTTGGTCTTGGTTATCTTGAAAAATTTCTTCAAAGAATTCAGCTTGAAGGTGTGAGAATTCCACAAATTGTTTCTCGGCCTCAGTGAATTGAGCCAAATCTTGGCCTTGTCTTTCAGTGTCAAAGGAAATGCTTTCAGCTTAAGCAAGTCCATGTCAGGCACACCTTCTTTAAAAGTTGTGCAAACTTCCTCGAACTCCGGATATGCGTATATGGATTTTCATTCTCCATTCCATGAAAAGTGGGAAGCAGGGGCACTAGATAGGGTACCACTACCACATCATCGTGGTGGTATGATGCGAGAGGTGCACTCACCACAGGAGTGTATGTGGTCCCTACGTTGACACGTATCTTGTAGGATTCACTCGAGCACCTTCTTGAGCTTTGTTGTTCTTCAGAAGTAGAGGATCCATTTCTCCCTTTGTGTACGCGACATCCACTGACCTTGTTCGATTGGTGTACTAACTCTTGCATTCTACGATATACATCATCCCGATGATGCATAAACACTGTGACTTTAAGAAGAGACAAAGCAAAGAACAACAAGCTGGGCTTGGAAAAAAAGTCAATGTTAAATTTAGAAATAAAATGACTGTTATTCATAAAAAAAAAAAAAAAAAAAGCCCAGCAGTGACTACTAAGAAAAAAAACTTAAAATTCTAAACAATGGAATTCAAAAAGGTTTCAAAGGTCACCAATACTTGTAATGAGGATTACAAGTACTCATCAACTCATCATCTGTAGTAAGGCACCATCCTTGGCAATGACGCCATTTGATTCGTGCCACAGTAGGTGTTATGAATCACAAATTTATACAAAATTCCTCTCTTTGCCGTAGTAAAACTGCGTAGTATAGTGGCTCTAGGATCGAACTCAGGATGGGTTTCGATCTTACAAATGATTTGTATAATGATTCAAAATGGTGAGAGCTTTTGTTTGGATTTCAGTTTCTTTAAAAGCAGTGGTTGTTGTCACTATGTTAACTTAAGGTAATTCGAAAATGAATGTAAAAGGCCTTGAAGTTTGGGCCACTAGTTTGGTATGATAGGGTTGTAAGGTGTCCTCGGGTTTCTGGCATTAGGGTAAATGACCTATAGTCATTTCAAACGGATCTTTGTTTAACTTTAAAAACAGCAAGTACCATTCCTCTTTGAAACATAACATTTGCAGGCATTTAATGTTCTGAAGTTAAAATCTAGCATTTAACTACCTCAGTAACAAGTAAATGACAACTAATGGATGTCGGTGTATCTAACATTAGAGCCACACTAAATCCTAAAAGCTTGCCAAGTATTGACCAAGAAGGTACACGAATAGCTTTTAAACCTAGTTTTGAAAGTTTGAAACATAATACTAGTACCTGCTTGTGAAAAGCAGAGAGGAGCACTGTAAACATTATCCAACCTACCTAGCAACCCTCTTCCAAGGTTTAGAGGCTTTAGCCAAACATCCTTTGAGTTGTCATCCTCAAGGGTGTGTTTGGATTTACTAGAAAGTGAGAGAAAGGAGGAGAGAGAAAAATGGGTACGGGGTCCCTAATGGGAAATGCCTTTAATGAAAAGTTAGGTTCTGAGTGTTCATAAAATGGCTTATATAGCCTTACAAACAGGTGAAAATACCAATCTAACCTAAATAGTATAATTACAGTGAGGGTAGAATTGAAATTAACCAAAACGGGGTCGTTTGAACACAAAAACAGGAAGCAGAACATTTCGCTACAGGTGAAATTTCGCTAGCATAGCGAAAATTCGCTATGTAGCAAAATTGCAATACATAGCGAAATTGTCCCTGTTGCTCCTGCTTCCTTCTGCATGCAGTTTCTTCAATCCGGCTTGATGCAATCGAAGATAAATCTTTCAAAATCAAAGTAAATCAGCTCAACCACGATATCTGAAAGCTTTGATATGATAAATTGGTTTAAAAACACACCCAAAAAACTACCGCAAACGATATTCAGAAATACAATCATTAGTACCAAGGGACCTGCGTGTCAATCGGCTTAACTAATATGATTAGTACAAAAGTACTTAGGAACCTATAGTAATAGGGTTGAAATAGCACTTTGGGCACTAATCACACCCCTAGTAGGCATTGCTAGTCCATTGTGATGCAGTAATCCAGCAAGTAGAGGAAACGAAAACATGGGAGGTGGGTTTATACAAGTAATGCATAGCCTGCGATGAGAATCACGAAAACCTAAGCTAATAACCATCTCGAAAGAATGAAAACTATACCACGTTAACTAACCAACAAGCTCCCTCCTCGAGGCATGAACCAGTCTCTTCTACAAAAAGCTACGGGTTTGTTTGATCAGTCTGTGATCATAAACTCACAAACTCGCTCTCCCCCAATGAGGCTAATGTCGCAACCTTGTATGTTAACCAACCTAAATAGATCGGGACCTGCCCACTTGTACACAATTCTTTTTCACGTTGCTTAGGGTGCAATGCGAGGGGTTTGACTTCACAGAAATCAGTGTAGTTCTTGACGACTCCCGACCGAGTGAAGGTTTGGGCATCGAGCCGCTGAGGATCTTCGACCAAAAACTTTATAGTTCACCGGATGCAAATGATTTTGACACCAGCACTTACAACTCGCTAAACTCCACCCATCCACCCGTGTAGCGAACACTAAGTCTGCGACTCCCAACCAGTGAAGGTTTAGGGCACCGGGCTTTAAAGGCTTTCGCCATATACCCCTCGGACCGTGCTCGGGTTTTAAGGCAAAGCAAAGCGATTCTATTCTTTTCTTTTCACTTTTTCTTTTTCTCTTCTTTTATTTTGATAGACACATTGGCCTTCTATGCATGGGGGTCGCATCACCACGATTAGAGGTCGACCGGGCGAGATCGAGCAAAGTTCGGGGCTCGAGAGACTAATCACCAGGACTCTCTTTACATTTTTTTTTTCAAAGCTGAACTTGTACCTGTGGGTATACAAACAATTTCTGTAATAACAAAAATCATTTACATACACAAAAGAACTACCACCGGAGTGGTGTCCATCAAAATCTATACACATATACTAAGTCCCATTTACTTATACAAATACTTATACATGTACATATCTAATACAAACATCAGAGATCACGGAAACAGTGCTGGTGAGCACCTATCTCTGAGATGGCCCATACTACTGGTGTGAAATGTCATGTCCTTTTGACAACAAACTAAGGCCATCACATCTAAACCAGCTCTGATTTCTTTCTCCAACTCAGATTTTGACAACAAAAAATCTTCTCAGTTTTGGATGTTGGAGCAATTGCCGGTTTCAATGGTGCCAAGACAATTTTGTGCCCATCATTGCAAAATGTGTAAGTGTTCTTGAAGCCATCATAAATGACCTTCCTATCATATTTCCATGGCCTCCCAAGTAGCAAGTGACAAACATCCATTGGAACAACATCACACCATACTTCCTCCTAGTAGTGCTTTCCAATTGTAAAAGAGACAAGGCGTCGATGCTTTACCTTGATATCACTACCCTCTTGAAGCTAGCTAAGTTTATAGGGTTTCGGGTGTGGATCCATCTTTAAATCGAGCTTTTGCAACATCTCCATGGAAACACAATTCTTGAAGCTCCCACTATCAATAATCACCAAGCAAACCTTGTCCTTAGATGTGCACTTTGTGTGAAAGACATTAGGCCGTGGCCAATTCTCCTCACTAGGAGCTGCCTTAATCTTAAGACTCCTTTAAATAACTAAGGAAGTCTCATGGTCGGGCATAGTAAGCTCATCCTTATCTCCATGGTTAGATTCATGGAGACTCATTCCCTTCTACACCTTCTTCCTCAACTTCATCTTCTTCAACTAGGGCAACCACTCGTCGATTAGGACATTCAGAAGCTATATGCCCAAATCCGTGGCACTTAAAGCACTGTCTTGACTTAGAAGTAGACTATTGTTGTGGCTTGTGCACTTCATTTTTTACCTAAGGTTTAAGGGTGGTTTTAGCACCACTAGGGCTCCTTGAAGTCGAATTCTTGATAAATCCTTCTTTAACCTAATTTGTAGTAAAAACCCATACTTGTTTAGAGCCTCAACTTTTAAGGCAAGATTCATCACATCTTGAAGGGTGTTATTGTGACTCCCCAATCCCTGGGGGTTGAAATTTTGAACTCCTTTTTTTGCTATTGAACAACTCTATCATAACAGGCTCTGCCAGCTGCCATTCGTTTCGGTCCGGCGGATCCGCGTCACGTGGTCGTAATGCGCGATCGTCGCTCCCCATCGCCGCATGCCTCGGTTGTACATTGGGACCTGAGGGCTGTGTTGCAGCATTGGAAACCCCCGAGTCGAGAGTTCTCTTGTTGCGATGCGGGCAAAATATCAATCTAATTAGACGTAAATGCAGTGGAATTTATAATTTTTTATCCCTTAACCCACCAGGATCATGCTTTCATAAAAAAAACGAGAAGGAAGGGTAGCGAGGCTACCCTTGTAGATCGATTATTGAAGCCTTCAAGTCTGCGTCTTGGTTTATTCGGATCTTCAAGGTCTTTGCCTTTACGGCGACCACCCTACACAAGTATCCACACATGAACAAATAATGAGCGATCTTGTTGAATGCTAGTTAGGGTTAAATCTTCTCAAAAGCGAAATTAGGTTTTTCTTTTCTTTCTCTATGTTTAGTTTATTCTTGCAGAGTAAAGGCAGTACTCTGAAAATATATATATCTATATATATATATATATATATATATATATATATATATATATATATATATATATCTATATAAATCTAGTGAGGTTTAACTCAAAAGCGAATTTTATATTGTGCTATATTTAAACTCTTTTAAATAATAACAATTTAAATTCATATCCAAAAAAAAAAAAACCCTTTACAGATTATTTCCTTATCTAATAAGAAAATATAACAAATTAATTATTTGTTATAATTTAAATCACGAATTTAAACTTTCTCGAAATTAAATTCGAATTTAAATAACAACTAATTGTTATTTGTAATTTAAAATAATCTCACCATTTTAAATTACTACGAGTGAAAAACCATAACCGTTATTATTGTTCTTAATGTAGACTATAGGTTGATTAACATTATTGATGGCTTTAAATCACATTTTGATCCTACAGTATTAAGTGGCCCTCTAGCGAAGACATTATATTACTAAGAAGTTAAATAGAAAAGCTCATGATCAGAGACAACCTTAATATAGCTAATGACATAATCCTTTTGTCTCATGATATCTTGATAGAATATAAGGCATGGACAAAATCAGCCTTATATAAATTCTATATTTGATTACTCGAAGCCCGATTAAGGCGACTAAACCGATGACATTGATCTCCATCAATTCATTTGAGCCTGACCATGCATTTCTCAGTCTCAATTGTCAGAGGGACCAGAATATCTCTCTTATAATAGAGGACCAAATTCCATGTAATCGATTCGTATCTACTTTCCCACTTAATTCTTATTATGTTCCATTATAACCTTTATAGTCATGTAGATTAAAGACAACGTTTGATTATATCAAACCGATATTCCTTATATTTGAGAACTATGATCTCGGGTCAAAGTTTAATGACACAACTATTAGAGATTAACTTATGGCGTTGATCCATCGCGGTAATCTCGAGGAAGCAGTCTGTCAATATTTGTTCTCAACAAATAGATATAAATTTGATTTTATCGTACACATATTCATCCCATGAATATCAATCAAACTTATACTAATCTTAATTCATTGTTATTCCATAATTCCCATAACAATACTTAGATTAGGGACATTTAGAATAATTAATAATATTATTCAAAAGGACATTATATATAATATTTATGCAAATCATCATAATAATTAATTCTCATAAATAGTCAAAATACCATGTCCATCTGATAGGCACAGAGAACTAGTGCCCAACATCTATCGCGATAGAAAACTTTGAGAAGTCAATCGCGACAGAACTCATTTGTCGACATAACTCATGTCTGTCATACTACTAATATAACACACACTTGTTGTGTCGCGACACAAGGGCCCTAACCACACCCGATCCGACCACGAGTCCACGGTCGTGACTACATCACGACAAAGAAAATCTCTGTCGCGACCCAAGTCACCCAGCATGCCTGGGAACCTTGTCGCGACACGGGAGGCCGGTGTGCGAAACGCGAGCGGGGCTGCAGTCGCGCGGCGTCTGGCATGCACGCCCAGGCCATGTCGTGCGCGCTACTTGGGACCCAGTCGTGACACAAGAAACCCTGTCGCAACAGACTTTCTCTTTCGCAACAGAGGACCTAAAATGGGCAGTAGCCCTCCCTAGTCCTCCCGCACCTCTAGTTCTTTTCTTTTTTTATCTTCCTTTCATTTCCAACACACCATAAATTCAATGTAAATTAGTCTTTTTATTACAAAAACAACAGGAAACCTAGAAAGCTTCCCAAAATGTATTAATCATACAAAAACGAGTTTAATTACAACTCTATGTTCTTTACACAATACAAAAACTGGGTTTTCCACCTAGATTTTTAAAAAATACCAAACAAAGCCAAATCTGGTCTTTCCTTCTCTACTAAGGTCTCGGATGCGTTCTATCCCCCGGTGTACCTTCAGTGCCTGAAATTATTTTCCCACGACGGGGTGAGCAATGCCCAATAGTTGAATTTTCCTACAAGGGTTACTCCCCCCCTAAATGCGCATGCAATGGCACCTGTGATCATTCACATTCCATATACGATTTATCGGGGAGATGATTTTATATCATGCATGAGATGAGACTCCTCCTGCCATACCCCGAGTCCCGACCAACTCCCTCACACATGCCAAGCCAAGTGTGAAAACCAGTCATTGGTGTTCCACCCGGTGACTTAACTCATTGAACCGACCTCTAATACTCAATTTTAATTTCATTTAATTCTGTGTGTGTTTATGGGTTGCGTATCTTTTGGTTCTCACCATAGGATCGACGCACGCTTTCCTAACATTTTTACGGTCTTGCACCACTGGTGATCATGTCTAATCACGTATGAATTTGGGACTTTCACCTTAGGGGGGGATCTACCCCAACTTGATACGTCCAACACACATTATTTATTATTTATTTTTTATTTATACGACCGTGAGTCTCGACCTTGGGCGTTGTCCCATTTCCGAACTCACCACACAGTCACCAAGAATGGTGAATTTATCATCACTATGCACCCATACCCGACTCAACGCAATGCTACTATGCATATGAATGTAATCATGCCAATTCATATATACAACTTTCCTGGTTCATGAACCATTATATTTTCTTTCTACAATATAATTTCATGTCATTCAAACGATCATGTTAACACATCAATTGAGCATGCATTAACAACATCATTTTCCACACAACAAATCATGTTATTCATTTTCACAATAACACAGCGAAGCTATGCGCGCCGGACAATCGAAACAAAACCAATTTCATAATTGACTTCCGGTTGTCTAAAAGCAGTCCACGAAATTCGGTTTAGACTATCGAACAACCGAATTCCAACCCATGGACTGTCTGAAGGCGGTAAAAATCAACATTCAGTCTGATTCCTTATTTGGAGCGGCTACAGTCATCTCGGACCCAAAACCTAAAACCGGAGTTGTATAGACTTTAAACGAGAATTAAACCAAGTAGGAGAAAAACCCCTACCTCACGGAATTTGTTGAAACTCCCCGATTCCGGTCTCTACTTGAAACTCTTACCACGATGAAGAACTTTGCCTCTTGCTCTTACCCGAACTAATGGTCCGATCACCGAGAAATCTAGAGAGAAGGTGGAGCTTCTCTCTCCTTACTCTTTCCCACCAATTCCCTTCTCCACCAAATTATTTGGTCCAAAGTCATGTGGGATGTCCTCATCTTGCCATGTGTCACCCTCTCATTGACTCTCTTGGATTACCCCTTATCTCCTTATCCAAACTTTTGGATTTTCCTCATCTTTGTTGGGTTACGGGCGGAATATCCAATCTGGTTGGAACATAAATGCAACGGAATTTATAATTTTTTATCCCTTAACCCACCAAGGATCACATGCGTTTCATAAAAACCGAAGGAAGGGTCGCCGAAACACCTCTTGTAGATCGATTCGTCAAGCCTTCAAAGTCTGCGTCTTGGTTTATTCGGATCTTCAAAGGTGTTGCCTTTCTGAAAAGCGACCACCCTTTACAAGTATCCACACACGAACAAATAATGAACGATCTTGTTGAATGCTAGTTCAGGTTCGTCTTCTCAAAATGAAATTAGGGTCTCTCTATTTTGGTTGTTCTTCTTGTAAAAGACGACTACCACCAAAATATATATGTCTCACATATATATATTTATATAAGTCTGCTAGGGTTTTAAATCAAAAACGAATTTTTTATTATTATATATTTAAAACTCTTTTAAATAATAACAATTTAAATTCAAATCCTTATCAAATAAGAGGGAAACGAATTTATATTGTGCTATATTTAAAACTCTTTTAAATAATAATAATTCAAATTCAAATCCTTATCGAGATAAGGAAAGCGAATTTATTTATATTATTATATATTTAAAACTCTTTAAATATGTAATTTAAATTCAAATCCTTATCGAGATAAGGAAAGCAATTATATTATCATATATTTTAAAACTCTTTTAAAAAAAACCCTTCTGAATTATTTCCTTAACCACAATAGAAAATATAACAAATTAATTATTTGTTATAATTTAAATCACAATTTAAACTTTCTCGAGAATTAAATTGAATTTAAATAACAACTAATTGTTATTTTGTAATTTAAAACAAATTCATCATTTTAAATTACTACAGTGAAAACCATAACCGTTATTATTAAGATTCTAGCATTAATGCGAGCCTATAGGTTCATTAAACATTAGCGGTAGGCCTAAATCACATTTTGATCCTCTGAGTCATAAGTGGCCTCTGTAAGACATTATGACTACGAGTTAAATGAAAAGCTGTGATCAGAGACAACCTTAATATAGCTAATGACATAATCCTTTTGTCTCATGATATCTTGATAGAATATAAGGCATGGGCGAAATTGACCTTATATCGTTCTATCTTTGATTACTGAAACCCGATTAGGCTGACTAAACAAATGACATTGATCTCCATGATTCATTTGAGAAGCGACCATGCATTTCCGGTCTCAATTGTCGAGGGACCGGAGATATCTCTCTTATAATAAGAGGGACAAATTCCATTTTAATCACTCATATCTCACTACATAATTCTTATTATGTTCAAGTATAACCTTTATAGTCATCCGATTAAAGACAACGTTTGATTATATCAAAACACAATATTCCTTATGTTGAGAACTATAGCGATCTCAGGTTAAAGGATTTAATGACACAACTATTAGAGATTAACTTATGACTTTGATCCATGTATTAATCTCAAAGGCAGTGCATCCAATATTTGTTCTCAACAAATAGATATAAATTTGATTTGTATCTCATACATATTCATCCCATGAATATCAATCAAACTTTATACTAATCTTAATTCATTGTTATTCCCATAAAAATAACCGATTAGGGACATTTAGAATAATTAATAATATTATTCAAGGACATTATATATAGTAAACGTACAAATCATCATGTAATAAATTACCATAAATAGTCAAAATACCATGTCTATACAATAGGCTGAAACACTATTACTAACACTCTTAAGTGGTGACACATGCCCACATGGGTCCCACTTAGACTTGTGTTTGATTGGTTCTCCATTTGACATGTGGCTCAATGTGAGCTACTCAAACAAGTGCCAAGGTATCAGCTCAGTGTTTCAGTCTTATCAAACGTGAAATTTCGGTATGGCAGGAATTAATTTCGTGGGGTAGCTAGATTTCGCAAGACGATTTCAACGGTGAAGTCCATTTCATCATCCGAGATCTAGAAAATTTCCAAATTTTCAACCGAAATTACCATTTTACCCTTTTTTCAGAAAAATTGAATTTTCTTGAGTTTTACAATTATATGGCTGCAATTGAACAGTTTTAGAAATTTCGTACATCAAACCAGCAAGGTAGCGAGCTATGGACTGCTCCTCAGCATCTTGCAAGTCTCCTTTGATCATCATATTTTCAAACTCAACCGAACACTCCTCCACAGTCAGATTCTACTGCTTCAAATTCGAATTTTGAGGAAGATATCTTGGCAATAGTAGAAGGGAAGATACTTCCTTTTTAGTTATTTCTTCATCTTTTCCCAAGTTTCAATCTTCTTCTTGCCATCTCTTTGACAGCCTCTTTAAATTTTCTCACCAAAAAGAAGCATTCTTGCACATCTTGATAGCCACCGATTTCACCTTTTTCCGCTCGAGGGGATCCTGATACTCGAACACGTTTATGGTATTAAGCCAATCCAAGAAGTCATCAGCATGCATTCTTCCTTCAAATTCCGGAATATCAAACTTTGGATTGAATCTGGAACCTTCATCATTATTACGTTTCTCATAGTAATCATCATCGTGGTATTGATATTCATACCTTCCTCCATAATCATAGTCTTTTGAATGCTTGTCTTTAGGCTTCTTGTGCCTCAAGTAATTTCGAACTTGGCTAGGCAGCATAGTTCCCTCGTCAAAAATTTCATCACCTTCACCTTCCATGAAGGTCTTTGACGCCATAGGATCATCATTGATAGTCATCTGCTTTTGCTAAACCAGGGATTCAAGATCAACAACTCGTTTTTGTAATGGGGATTGAGAACCACTTGAACCATGATTAGGACTCTTGTCTCCGGAACCAAGAACGCCCTTTTGCTTATGATCAACTATCAGTCCTTAAGCTCTGATACCACTTTGATGCAAGGTTGGGACCGTGATGGATGATCTTGAAGTTCAGATAAGTCAAAATATGGGTTTGGAGTAGTTTTCTAAGGCCAAAATAGGTTATTGACGAATTTTGGAGATTTTCTAAGTTAGGGACGGTATATTTATGGTATATAAGGGGGGAAAAGGGTATTTAGGAAGGTTCTAGTAGTATGGAACAAGATTAGGAAAGTTTTGGGTTGAGGTTGAAAATTGGTTATGGAAAGTTTATAGAAAAGATGAGATGATGAGGAGAGTAGAGTTTGCACAAGAGTAGTTACTTACTAGGTTACTGAAAAGATCCACACAAGATAGATGATGGAGTGAAGGCGCCACGATCAACTATGGACGGGTTGATTGATAAGTCGGACAGACTTTCGCTAAAGGTTGTACAGGTATAAGAAACAACGAAGCTCGTAAAGGGAATCCACCCAAAGATAAGAGAACTCTTAATAGAAATCGAAACTTTATTAAAACTGCAATGAATGAAAAAAAAACACAACTAAAGGGGCATTTATAGGCCCCTTACTTTCTAAAGCAAATAAAGCAACTTCTACTTTAACTAGGAAAAGAAACTTTCTAAATTACATAAAGCAACTCCTAAAAGAAAACTTTCTAAAATAAATAAAGCAAATCTTCCTAAAGGGATAGAATAAAATCTTGGAGTAAATCTCCCTGACAAAATACAGCGAGAATCCCTTAAATCCTCCATAATATCATGTGACAAATCTTTCTAAAATCAATATGACTGCTCCACATTAGGGATTTGCCCAAGTTTGACCATGTTTTTTTGCCTTCCAAGGCCCAAATGAGATCTAAAAAGGGAGTTTTCACATGTGTTCAATCTTTTATAAATCGATTCTTCATTAATGAGGGTTGAACCCCCAATGTTTGGTGTGTTTATAGAAGCTCCTGCATCACAATGTCACCACTTGATGATACTAGTGATGTTGATTTGAAGTTTCCGATGGAAGGAGAGGCGTTGGTAACAAGGCATGTTTTGAGTGCCCAAGTGAAAGAGGATGACATTGAGCAACAAACGTGAAAATATTTGCCATACTAAGGCGATTAAGTGCCCACGGTAAGTTTGACTAAAATCAACAAAATTTATATACACCTAAGTTCCTACTACTGCCGTAGTCAAGCTACTACAGTATAGTGGTCTAGGGTCGAACACGGGGATGGGTTTTCATCCTAAAAATGGTTTGCATCAGTGCATGAAGGTAAGGCTTTCTATTTGGACTCTTTGGATTTGGATTTCAAAAACAGTGGGAATGGTTTGAAAACTGAAAATTGTAAAGCGAAAGTTAAAGTGTGAAAAAAGTTAACTTTGAAATTAGGTCACTAACTTGGCAAGTTAGGGCAAACAAGTGTCCTCGGGTTTTATCCTCGTTATGACATGCAACATATAGTCATGGCATACTTCGGATCTATATTTAACTAGCAAGCCTCACCCATGAAACATCTCTATTTGAGTCAAAACAGGTAGCATGCAGTTATGGCCCCTTTTAGTTTAAAACCTAACATTAAATTATCATTTCAGAGGCTCGTAAAGACCATCTAAAGAACTTGATTACATCTCTCACCCCGAAACCTTGCATCCTAAAGCATGGAAGTATTGGCGAAAATAATAACAGTAAATGTTATTTAACCACAATTTGAAGAACCACAACATGTAAATATTATCTCAGAGGCTCGTAAAAACCATCTAAGAACAACAGTCCTAAAGCATGGAAGTGGCCAAATCAATAACATCCCATGTTATGCAACTAAGTTTTGAAATAAAACCATAAATCGCTCTGTAGCTTTTAATACAAGAGAGGACAACATGCATATGCCCCACCACGAAGCTAAGCTTCATATGCTTCAAAGAAAGGAGGCTTAGCCAAGCATCTCTTGAGTTGTCATCCTCAAGAGGTGTGTTTGGTAGCTGGGAAAGGGAGAGAAAGAAGAGAGAGAGAAGAGAAAAGAAAGACAAAACCTAAAAATAAAATACTTTATTTACAAAAATAAAAACTTCTGAAAAAAATCCTTCTCCGCAGTTATTTGCTCCAATTGTTCACGATTGTTGCAAAACAAGAGGGGCTTATATAGGCCTCCTCAGGTATGAAAATGCAAAAAACCTATATGAAATTGGCTAAGTTATTGGACAATTAAGTAATACACAAGTTTGGAGCGGTTTGGCATTAATTACAAAGCATGGCTGAGGCATCGATTTTCGCTAGAGTGGGGAATTTGCTAACTTCGCGAAATCAACAGTCCCAGCGAAAACATCTTCGCTGGGATGGAAAATTTCCCAAGCTGGCTAGCGAGGAAATTTCGCTAAGCTAAGCGAAATTCTTGTGAAATGGCAATCGGGTTTTTAAGCTGGGAACGATTAACTAGCGAAATTGGGATGGGTCTAGCGAAATTTGGTGTTTTTGCTAAGGTTGCGAAATTTTCGCTAAGGTTGCGAAATTTTCGCAATCCTAGCGAAAATTTTCGCAAGCTTAGCGAAAATTCCAGCTTTGTTGATCCTTCACTGCATTGCCTCCTGTCTTCAACTGCATCACATTTTCTTCATCTTGCCTTGGTTTTCTCTTTGATTCTTGGACGATTGATGTTTGAGACTTGAGTTCGAACTTCATGATTCATCATTCATCTAGACATTGAACTCGAAAGTCTTGTAAGCACAAAGCAATAAAAAATACTCTCTAAATGGCATAAGTACTACTAAAGAAGACTAGAACACTTCAATTGGTATATATGACATGATGTGTACAAGCACTTTCAAAACCTATCTAATATAGGGTTCAAAATTGCACTTTTTGGGCATTAATCACACTAACCGAAGCGTTGCTAGTCCTTAGTAATGCAAAATAAAGAAAAAAGGAGATGCATGTGGTGATTTGCAAAAGGTTATGATTCAAGGGTTTATATACATATAAACATTACCTTAACTTGAGAAATTGAAATCAAAGTTGTAAACGATATGAAAGAATTAACCATTACAGAACAATTCGAAATTCGATATTGGATCCATAATTCTCAACGAATTTCCACCTATGTCCTAATGATTCTTTATGTAACGATTAAACTAATAAGCACATAAGTACCACCTCCCCCAACCTAGCAGCGTGGCCTTAAGTTGTTGAACAACCTAGATAGGGCTGGTTACCTCTTCTTGCTGCTTTATCCTTTTTACGCCGTGAGGTCGCGATAGCCAAAATCCGACTTCACCAAAGTCCGTGTAGCGGGGAGTCCACCGATGACTCCAAACCAATTAAGGTTTAGGGCATCAAGCCAAAGATCACGACCACTATTTCTAAAGGCCGTACAGGACTCCGAATGACTTCGAAAATTAAGCACCCACAAGTCATTAAATTTCACCTATCCACCCATGTAACGAACACTAAATCGATGACTCCCAACCAATTAAGGCTTAGGGCATCGGGCTTCAAAGGCTTTCGCCATATACCCCTCGGACCGTGCTCGGGTTTTAAGACAAAGCTTCATGACTTTTATTTTTCTTTTTCTTCTTTTCTTTTTCTTGTTTTTTTTTTTTGCTTTTTCTTTTCTTTTCCTTTTTTGGAAGACAACATTTGGTCTTCAAGCGTAGGTAACACAAACCTATCCTAGGTTGCCAACATACCTAAAGTAGGCTGAAAGCGAAAGAAGGCACACAATTTCACAACCTATTGGAGCAAATCCCGGAGTGCGTGTGTGGATTAGCATAGGGAGAAATTTCAGGTTGACATCTGGGAACTTCCCGGTGACCAAAAATTGTCCTCAAGCATGGAATTTGTCTAACATAAGTGACAAATAGTGATTCAATTTTCCAACATGAAGCAATTCCAATTGTCAATTAGCGCTTAATTCAATTGTTCAGGTGAAAAAGAAAAACACATTTAAACATAGTGGAAACCTAGAAACATGATAATAAATTTGTATATATATAAGTGAATAGCTTTTGATATAGCCAAAATGGCTAATACTTGAACACAAAGCTAAACACAAAACTATCACTGCCTACTATGGCTAATACATAAATCCTAAACGAAATTAGTAGGCAGTTGATAAAGCTGGTAAATAAACAAAATCAAGAAACCTAACCACCATTTCCAACTGTGGTGGTGGTGGTGAGTAGACTGGCTATGCGAGCTGCGCGAACATCAATGAAGTTGCATCGATTGGTGGGCTCCTCGGTACGACAGGAACATGAGGAAGACCCGGGTGGGTCATAATGCGAGTCGACATAGAATGCTTTCTTGGAGCTGACCTACGATCTGAAGCGACTGTGTAGGCTGAGTGACGGATGGCATCCATCACACGGTTATCTCCTCGGTGGCATGGATGTCTTTCCGTTGAATGATGTCTTAGAATAGGAAGGCCACAGGTATCTGCTTTGCGACTGCTGATGTAGTATGTGGAGGAGATGGAGGTGAACGATCTGGAATGGGAGTCCTCATGCCTCGGGTTTCGAGGGACAGGCATATCATGCGTATGGTAGTCCTCGGCCTCGACCGTACCTCTATCTGGTCTGTGGTCGTATGTGGAGATGAGGCGGGCATAGTCATAACTTCGATCTTGACACTACATGAGGCATCTAGCTCATCTCTGGCACAGGCTCCTGCAGAGATCCCATGCGCTCGAGAACATAGCGGAGGAGTCGGCATCGGAGTAGTGGGATGCTCAGCTCGAGGTCGGGTTCTTTGATGGACCTTCTCCTCAAAATGCAAGGAGGCCATCACCAGCTCGAAGGGAGCTGAACCACGAAATCCCGAGATCCGTGGAGTGCCTCCCGGGATGGCGCCACCATACGCACATAATCTTGCGGAGAGACAAAAGCAGTGCGTGGCGGATGGTCGATGGCGACATCGGGGCGGAAGGCGCCTCTGTAGAATCTTGGACCCGGCGGTGATGTCGGCCGGTGCCGGACCATCTCCCTATGAGGCGGGTGGGCCCCGAGCTATAACCCTGCGGTGCGGCGGCGGTATGCGCAATCCCGATCTTCTTTGAAATATCGGGCGCTGAGTACACCAGGCGGTCATCTATCTTGGCGAATCTCTAGTGGACCGTCTGTCTCCCTGGATGTCATAGAGTGGTAGAGCGTACACTCTCGGGTAATAAAGCGTCGCGGGTCGCGGAAGGGTGGGAGTGAATGCTCACCATTCGATCTCAGACTCAGATATGCGAGGTCGGCTCTCGTGCGGAGATGTCATAAAATGACTCCCGATGAAACTCTTGTGGAGTCGCACATTCCGGAATGGGGTTCCTACAAATAGTGGCCTCTGATCCTCGGCCAGCGCGGCGGTACATGTGGTGGTAAAGTCGCCTACGCCAGTAGATGCTTGGAAATGGTGGGGGCACAGTGGAAGAATGACTTCGCTGGGCTGATGTGCGGGCAAGCTTGGAGGGTCGGGCCCTCCCAACTCTCCTCAGGTAATTACGGGCGATGGGGCCGGGGTCCCGTCCAGAGTCGATAACGTCTAAATCCACGGGCTCTCGGCTGCCTGCAGGGCCGGTGATGGTGCAGGCCAGGACTGTTTGGGGCCAGCTCTCTGAGCGTCTTTGAATCTCACAGGGCCGAAGGCGGGATACCCAGTCTGAACCATATCGATATCAGTAAAATACTCGAAAGGGCTCGACTCCTTTGAAAATCTCTTCTTCACTGCTTGTGTGCGAACGAGCCTCTCTGACTCTTGAACCACCACAGTAAACAAAGGCCCGAACAGGGCTCCTTGTATTTGGAATGGCCACACGAACTAATAAACAAGGCTCGGGAAATGGCCCCGGATGCTGGCGAGCACCATGGCCAGACGAGGGCACAGCGATAATAAGCTCGAGCTGGGGCGATGAAGCAATCAGGCTACGTCTTGTATTAATTGGAAGCTTCAGCTGAAGGCTCGATCGAGTACGAGATGCGTGCGTGACCGAGATGGCTATACTAGAAACTCGATCGAGCCAAAGCACGGGGTGTAGGGGCTGGCGGCTCGGTCCTAGCCCGGGACACGAACTCGGCGATGGAGCTCTAGCGAGGTCGGCGGGACGGTCGGCGACGGCGGGGCTGGGACTCGGGGCCCATTTGGGAGCTCGGGACCGCAATTTGGGAGGAGAATGTGAAGTGGCATTCTAAACCAACCCCTCCCTTTGTTTATATAAGCATGCTTGTGCAGGAAGGTCATTCCTGCTTGATTTTTAAATTTTTAAGCGAATTTGGCTCCTATTACACCGCTTTTACCAATTCGAATTTTAGGATTAAATGAAAATTAATATATTACTAAAAGTAAAAATTAAAATTAAAATTAGGAAATAGAATATATCGAATAATTTAATATAAGATAATATAAAATACTTACCAACTTGCTAAAAATGGAAAGCTGCTAAATTAGGAAACATACTAAAAATAGCTAAAAATAAATTGACTAAATAAAATAAAAAAAAAAAACAAAATTGTTGAGCGCAATTTGGTTTTTGAGAACACCAAACCAGTTCAATATACCAAAATTACTCGAGAGGGGGTCGGAGGATGATCTCCTCGACCCGTACCAGTTCTTTGAAATTTAATTCCATGGTTTTTGGGTGCTTGAGGATTTTTATCTTGTTCCTCGATGATGTTTGTTGAATTGAGCAATTGGCTTCTTTGTTGGTGTTGTTAGCAAGACCAATTCTTCTTCATCTCCATGGGTAATTACTCACTTGCATTCTGATCCTTGTGTTTTCACACTTTTAGCGATCAATTGAAACAACCTCATGAATTTGATTTGATTTCAGCAACTCATGTTTGTTGTTCAAATGAAAGATATTCAACTCCATGGTCATGTTACCAAAGTTAATTGCATGACTCCATTCAGGCAATTTATTATTGCATTGGCCGGTGGCAGGAAATGGTCTTCTAAGATGATTGGTACATGATTAGGTTCACTAGCAATTGGTTCGAGTGTCAAGTACCACCGAAAATCTCTTGGGTAGTAGAATTTGTCTATCTTCACTAAGACATCCTCAACTATCGCAGGGATTTTCACGGATCTATCGTGGCCAATGCAGAGTGTGATGTTATTGGGTTAAGTTCACACAAGCCTGGCGCTTTGTATTATCTTGAATACGGCGTTAGGTTCTGCGGCTCTAAATCAAGCAGGACTTTCTATGCAATTCCCGCAATATTGGCGGAAATTGTGGGAGATCGGAGATCTTTGTATTTGTGGGGTGTTGCTTTGAATTATGGCAGCGACATGTTCGGTGAGAAATGCTGCTATGATGCCTAATCCCTTCTTGATTGTGCAGATCTTTCAAAATTTTATAAGCGGGGACTTGTTTGGACTTGTTTGATTAGGTCGGTAAAGGTATGTTAACCTTCACTTGCGCCAAAACCTCGAATGCGCTTGATGAGTTGCCTTCTTCTTTCCTCTAGTGCTTGTGGAAATGGAGGTGGTATGCGGTATTTCATTGAATCCTCCTCTAGGAGGAGAATATGCTCCAGTTCTGATTCTTCTCCTGCTGAGTTCTTGACGGAGTTTGGCATAGGGCGATCAACCTCTTTTCAACTTCTCGGGGTGATTATGGCCTTAACCTCATCGTTCTTTGAATTTGGATAATCACCTCATGAATTCCTTTAGGATTTGGAGCTGTTTGTGATGGAAACCTCCCTTTCTCTTGTACCTCGCGCTTGTTAATCTTGGTGATTGAATGCGTACAGGCTATCAATTTTACGGTTGAGATTGCTCTCGAAGCCCATCTATTCTCTTGTTCGTGTACTCTACGATTATCAATCCTTTGTGCGGTTGCGTGATTCCTTTTTGTTCCTCAACAAAGTTGCCCACCACCTTACCAGGTGTATGGCTTCTGCGGAGAAGAGGATGGTGGTTGTTGGCAATGAGGAAACCAAAGCGAGGTTTGGCACAGGAGTACATAAACAGGGGGGTTGGGTCTCCATGCAAGATTAGGGTGATTCCTCCAATTGGAATTGTAGGTATTACCATATGGAGCATTGGATTGTTGTGGCTTGTATTGTCTACAGTGTTTGCACATTCTGACATCAAATCCTTCAGCTGCCGGGGAGCCGTAGGACAATGTTAATTGGGTGTGCGGGGATTGGAGAGTGGTGCGAGATTAGGCTTGTGCGGGATTTTCGATCCCACTTTGCATGCCTCTTGGGTGTTTGCCTTCAAGTTCCTCCACTTTCTAGCTAGGGTTGAAATCTAGCCCTCATCTCCTATTTCTTCGAGCGGTGCAATCCGCTTCTAAAGGTTTCATCCTGTCCCAACCAAAGACCCACTTAAGGAATGTCCATGGTCACTGATAGTTTATGAAAAGTTCCCCATCTTCACATAGTTTCCTAAAGCTACCTCTATAGTGAGATATAACAAATTATCGCCGTGCCATCACTTACATCCAAGAGATCAAACCATGAGGGTAAATCATGATCTCAGTAAATCTTTCCCACATCGTAAATCCCACCACTGCGAGTCGCAAAGTGGTGATTTGTTCTTTCCAATTATTAATCAGAAAATCAAAACTTTCTGAATTCAATTTTTCGGTAAATGTCCCCCTCACGGGTCGAAGCTCAAATATTGGTTTGCACTTGGCCTGAACTTGAGCCAATGTGAATGTTTTAGTTTCCAAAGAATCCATGTCCACTATACCTTTCCTTAGCAAACCTCAAAAACCCAATAAGAGTGGTATAGATTTTCATTTTCCAACATATATGGTATAGGTATTTAATATAATTTAATGCTGAAGATTCTGAGAGGGATGAGGCAGTGATGGGTAATTGAACCTCCAGAGGGTGATGTGATCCCCAAGTAGCTATTCGATCTCACGGGGTTCCCGGAAGGTTTGCTTAGTTCTTCTATGGAGGATCCATAAACAATCACAACTTAATTAGTTGTCTAATTCTCATAAATTCTGTATCCAGACTCTGAATCCACTCAAGTGGTCTCTCGTATCCACCAGCACAAACACCCCGTTACGGGTCGAGATGTTAAAAGAGCACAACAAACTGGTGTGCATTTAAATTTGAACTAAATAACAACAAACCTAACAACAAAAACCAAACTGATCCAAAACAACCAAATGTGGGCATGAATGTCACTATAAAACTCAAAGCTCGAACTGAGTTGTAAAAGCAGAAAGGTCACCCTTTCACCAGATAAGATCATTTCAACTTAATGATTTAAGTTTAAATCACTGAACGCTGATTGATCGTGCCGTGCAAGAGGATGAGCCAAAATCAACAAAACTTTTATAGATCTTGAATTTCATTACCATCATGAGTCAAGCTAATGGTGAGGTGGTCTGTATTAATACTTATTTAAGCTTCATCCAAAAAGGTTTGGGTAATTAGTAAAATAGTAATGGGCAGCTTTCTAGTTTGACTCTTGATTTAATAAAATAAGTAATGGTTTAAAAACCTAAAATTAAAAAACGTTAAATATATTCGTCCTAGTTACAATAACACTTCAAAGAGAATATGGTCTTGGTTATCTCTCATGTTGAAGGAAGGTAAAGATAGAAGCTCATGGCAACTGGATTTATTAACTAGCAAACCTCACCATGAAATATTCTCCTGCTGAGTTAAACAGAGAAAAGGAAAATTCTTATTAAACTTGTTAATTATTATTTTCTGAGTTCAGAAGATCTTATCTAGAATAATAAAGCAATTTTCATCTGGAACCTGATCTAAAGTATGAGATTGCCAAAATAATACAAGAAATGTTATTTAACCCTAATTTGAAGAACCCTAACATGTAATATATCTTAGTTTGAAACTATCTAGTAATAATACCAAAGTATGTAGAGAAAGATATTAAATTAAGATATCCAGAAGAAGAAAGTGGTACTCAAGTTTTTGAGACAAGAGCCATAAATTACACTACCCGTAGCTTTAGTACAGAGATAATATATATGTCTAATATCATTTAGTCCTCTCCCTTCAGAAGAGCAAGTGAATGCATGATCTCTTGAGTTATCAACCCTGAGTGGTTTAAATGGAAAGGGAGAGAAAGAAGAGAGAAGAGAGAAAAATAAATAAAAGAAGTAAACCCAGCACAAAAGACTTGCTTATAAAAATAAACTATAAACCTTCCATGGGATGATGTCTAATGTCCCAATCAGTATGTCAGAGGTTCAGCAGCAGCTCCCAAAGGGAAACAACAAAACCAAATCAAGCATATTATTACCATAGCATTCAAGTTCGAGTGGCTGGCCACTACAAAAAGATTAGGTACTGGTTTTCATGAGCTTAGAATTTTCATAACTAGTTAAACTTTAAACTAAGAACCTGAATTTTACATGATTAGCACTCATAAGATAAACTCACTAAGCCAGCAAATCTGCAGGCTGTAACCGGTTTTTCTTCAAGAACACATTTAATGTAATTGAATATCCATAATCCACCAGTCCTCATAAACATAAATTTTCTCATATAGCTAAATTTCAATCCAGTAGTACTTCTAAAGTTAATAAAATCCAATTTGATCCTTCACCAGATTAGCTCCCATCCTCCAATCAGTAACTACATTTTATATTCTTACTCAGAAGTTTCTTTCTGATCTCTCAATGAACATGAGTCGACTGAGTTCAAACCTATGATCAACATCTATCTATATTGTCCCAAAATAAAGCTCTGAAAAACACCAAAATAATTTCTGAATGTAATGCATCATCAGTAAGCATCTGTAATAATTGAATTAGGAAGAGGATATGATTTGACAAAAGCACCAAAAGTCCCCCATTCATAGGGTCCAAAATCACTTTTTGTAATAATCACTATCATATGATACAAGGTTTAAGCATTTAGTTGATATGGAGCTGTACTAATGCATAGCTCTTGTTAAAGAAACTAATTATCAATACCAAAACCTTAATCTGTTATAGAAGTTTGAATGATAGTTGAAGAGGATGCAAAAGCAAGGTCAATAATTTTCAACTGGAAGTATCATGATGAAGTTCTAGTGACGTTGTCCCTGTATGTTTCTACCTTTATATCAAAACCTTAGCAATTTGTTAGAGAGCCAAACCATAGAATTATTCTAAGAACTACTTCACTTTAAGACAGTTTAAATAACTAAATTATTAAAACCAAACAAAAAGGAAGATCTGCTGAGTTAAAGCAAGAGTATTTAAAAAGAATGAGAATGAAAAGAGTAAAGAAAGTGTAAAGAAAGCTAAAAAGTGTTAAATGAGAAGAAAAGAGTTCACAACCACCAAGAAAGGAAAGATCCCAAAGTGAAACAACAAGATAGTGCTGCACTGTGATACAAAGAAATGAGAATCAAAAGAAAAAGGGAAAGTTTCTGCAAGAAAAAGGTGATCAAAAGTGTTCAGCCTCATAAACCACCAGAGGTTAATTTTTTACAGTGAGACACTTTGAATATTACTGATCTTGATTCTTCTTCGTCAGCAAGAGTTTCCTCTTTGTTACGCAGCTCTGAGGATATCTGTAGTTTAAGTTGAAACACTAGGATGTGGCCTTCAATGGGTGAGAGTGAACTATTAAATCTGGGCAGCTAGCAATAACAACAATCCAAAAAGCATGTATTCGGAGGATGTGGTTTAGTTTCAGTTATCAACATGATTATAGTTAGATCAGAACGAACCTTTCGAGGAAGAGAACAGATGAGAACTAAAGCACAAGATCCACATAAAGGCTCAGCATTAGAACTGACTTGAATTATAGGAAAATCATATCTGATAATGTGAAACCAGACAACTAAAAGTGTTGTTTTTAAACCCAAGCATTTTTAGTCCATTACTGATTTTGATCTTGAGTCTGTTTTACTTTAGAAGACTTATCCTCTCCAAAGTCAAAGTTTAGTAGTCTTTACTGAATTGAATTTTATTTCATAGTAAAATAGAGCTGCCATTTTCTTAAAGCACCTTCTCTTAGAGCCAGTTTATTTAAATTGAAGTCCTTGTTCTCCAAGCCCAAACATGCAGCTGTTTGGTCTGATTTAGAAAGCTCTGCAAAATAAGAGATAATCTATAATTTTGGAAGGACAACTGTTGAAGAAAAATCTGAAGCGAGGTTTCACTATGGTATTCAGAGAACTTTGAGTCTATCAAGGTTAATTCTTATAGTGTTCAAACTACGCCTTGAAGCTCTTATAAATCGGGTGATAGGTTGTTTTCCTTGTTCTATGGCTTTTGGTTCCAGAGAACTAAGGACTTAGATAAATGATCTGCAGCTGCCATTCCATATAGTCAAGGACAAAATAATTCATTCTAGATCAAGTTTGAAGATCCCAGAGTAATCTAACAATTAGTGATTCTATAAAGTTAAAATAGTGGTTCAAAGATCACTTCAAGTCCAATTTTCAACTACAAACTTAAACTTAAATTAGTTCATACTGTTAAAACTCTTCCAAATATTTTCTGTTAACTTGAACTATAAATACCATTCTTTCTTAACTTTAGAAACCCCAATTCATGATAACCTAACCTACCTTGGGAAACCCAAAAACCCAAACTAGCCTAAAATAAGGTTATTTTACATCAAACCAAATCATAACCTTCAAACCTAAAATCTCCATTTGAAACCCATTTAATATATATAAACCCAAATTAACATAATCCTTGAACTGGATCATTTATTTTCAGTTAAAGTTATAAATTCTATACCCTTAAACTGCACAAACCCATAATCCTGAATTTTCATAAAACTATTAGATTATCTATAATAAAACCCGCCCTCATCTAATTAAAACTATTTTTTTTGTGGCTATTTTTAATCGAAAGAAATATCTTCATAAATCTCAATTTAGATGCAATAAACTATCGTTTAAATGATAGGTTGTTGAATTTTTTCGAAAGAAGATTTATGTCAAATGTCGGCAAGCTTGTAAGCCAGTGGAATCTGGCAGATGGGAAAGGAACAGTAGTCATGCCTGGTAAAGATGATCTGAGTTTGTATCCACCTAAGCTTAGTGGAATGACCAAATATAAGATAACTTTTCTCCAAAGTTTATCATATCTTTTCTACTCAAAGAGCACTAATTCAGGACCTCACCGTATTAAGAAAGACACAAAAATCCTGATGTCCATAACCCTTATAATGAGAAGTATCTTGGGGGTGGTTATCTAAGGATCTCTCCTGGCTTTTAAAAGTCTCCAACCGATCTGGAAAGTCTGAGAGAGTAAAATCTTTAGAGTTCTGGTATTTTTATTTAGTAAGATATTCTTTTTCTTTGTGCTCATGTTTGTGGATACAAATTAGTACATAGGTCCCATCAGATGAAAAATTTGTACCATTTTCATCATCCTCAACTCAACCAGTGCTGCCCAAAATTGATCCCAAATAATTTCACCCTTTTTACTCATATTGCCACCATATAACTTTAACAATTCCAAATGAAAACATGATGAGTGGACACAATCTCAACTATATGATACACTTTCAACTATAGATTTATACTTCATAACTTAATCTTAGTTTAGTAATAATTGGGTTTAGGTGGATTCAGACCACAGTATAATAGACTTTAAAAAAATTCAAAATCTCAAATGGAACTTAGTTTGATATCACAGATCAGCAGATCGGACCCTCTCCTACCAGTGGAGGCCACCCCAGAGAAGCAAGAAGAAGCCTACTCTCTCACCGGAGGCCCTCAATCCAGGTTCTCTTGTTACCTCCGAGGAACCTCCAGTTCCTGCCATCAGGCCTTCCTCAGGTGTAATCCATCTGTATGCAGCTGTTAACCAGCCATCTTGCTCCACATTTCAACCAAACAATGCTGAAAATTATTACATTAGTCAAGAATGAATAAGTTTATATTTGGTAATCACATCCTTTTTAAATGCGAATAGAGTTATATCTAATAGTAGTAACGAGAATCGCTCATCACTCTACTTTTTTAATATTAGCTATAGTGTCATCCATTAACACTAAAAAAAATAATAGATCATTTGAATAAACCCTGTCAGATGAACTGTCCTCCTAGAGAAAAACAAATTTAAATTGAGTTTGAAGTTTTTTCTTTATATTAGTTCACTAGAAATTAATTAAAACTGTAAGAAGACAGAGTATCAACAAAGCCTGGTTTATTCTTTAATAAATTATAGTTATATGATAGAATAAAAGAGAATGGCCTGGAATATATTATATAGAGTTGAAGGTTATTTCCTAAAAATGTTAAATAAATTTGTTGTTTGATGCCATCAGATGTAGAGTTTGAGCTCATGCATAGTAGATTATTTATCAATCCATATTCCAATCTTCATTATATGTTAATAATTAAAGGAAAAAGTCTCAGCAATTTGAAAGAATATAATGAAGTAAGAAAAATAAATGAGAAAGTTTAAGGGAACTGATAATATGATTTATTTATTTAAAACATATACAAAATAGTGAAAGATCTTTGATTTCAACCAACCAGAATCCAGAATTATAAAGTTGTTTACATTTTTATTTGGGAAGTATATCGCATTTTGAAGAATAAAGATGCCATGTTTAGGTTTAAAAAAAAAAGATTTGAATTGATTTGCTATGGTAATGGTTTTTCTTCTTTCCTTTTAAGGAAACTGAGGATTTATTCACAGATCTCTTTAATTCTGTGCATATTCGATAAAAAGGTTCCTCAGTTTTTGTTTTTTTCCTCAAAACTTCCACAAACAGACTTTTCACACAAATGCTGATTATTAAGATCCTTAACCAATTAATCAAGAGTCTGTTGAGTTCATATGAAACTGCTTATCTCTAAAACACATCTGAATAAAAATAAAGGCAAATAAACTTGTCTCCTCGGAAAACGCAGGAATAATGTGAAACATTAAATTCAATAAATAAGAAATAATCATAGAATATCAAAATTGTGTTCTCCAGGTTTTCGTAAATTATTCCTAAAGACAGTTAAAAACAAGAACCAAATAGGTAGTTTTCACTAATGTACCTATTTAAAAAAAACCTCATTGTTTTTCAAAGAATAACCCTTTCTTTCAAACATATATGGTATATTAAACGATAAAGAGTTATTTGTCCACAATGAGTTATTTTTTTTCAAGAAAAACATATAGTTAATATAAACTTTGAGTATTTAAAGTCTTATAATCCAAACATTTCTAGAAGAGGTTACAACTCCACCAACCCAGGCTCGCTGAATCTCGTAAGTTAGTTGCTTATCGATGACCTCAGCCCTTATAGTTAGATGTGGGACTTGGGCTCGCTTTCCATGTTAAATTACAATTCAAGTCCAATAAAAACAAGATGCATTAGAACACCTCACTGAACCATAAAAATGTTACTGGCATTTACTAAAATCATAAAAGACTTCATTGTACTGCTTAAAGGATCCTGCCCCAAGGAGTGTTTCAATTATAATTACTTGGTGAAGTAACACCAGTACCCCCAGCATGCTATTATGTAGCGAGTTTGGAGACTGACTGGCAACAGCAACAATTTATAGAAAATCCATTTTAAGAGGGCAACCCTACTAAAGAAGAAGGAACATCCAATGGTAACAAAAGGTTAAAAGTTATATAACACAGTCCAAACTGCTTGATGGGGCTAAATTTTGTTAAGATTTAAGTGGAAGAGTTTTTCTTTCTATTCTGGAAAAGAAAATGAAGGCTTTTCACCATAAGGTAAACTAAACCAAGAATGGGAATGGAATGGAGGTTCTGCAGAGTGAGATGGCTGGGTAGATGTAGATTCACAGCAATGATGCCCATGAATAAGGTAAAGTGGAGTACAAGAAGAATAACTGAGCAGGAACATTAGTGTTGTGAAAACAAAGAATTCCATGATTGCACAGTTCTAGGGAACCCATACTTATATACATAAAATAAATCAAAAAACAAAAATGGAGTTGCAAGGTTTCTACCTTGATGGAAAAATGGCTAATCTAGAAGTAGGAGAGTATAACTTAAAGGCGATCCCTCCTTTCAGTTTTTAGGAAAATTTTCTACCCAAAAACAAGTAGGCATGAGACTGGATTTAAATCCTTTCTGAGGTTCTTTTTTTTTTTTTTTTTCCTTGAGTTTTCTTTTGGTGGGGCGGAATCTCTAATCTTTCATGGTATCTCCTCATTTTTCTTTTTCTAAAAACAACATCTACCACAAAAGGGTCCATCTAACCTGTTAGGATTTCTGCTAGCTTCCATTGTGATTCCTTCTTCGCTTCCAACTCCATAGGAAAAAATACGTAAGTGATTACTATGTCAAGTCAAATAAGAGGAAATCAAGTCAGTGAGAACTGCTAGTTACTTGATCATAAACAGATAAAATCATTTCAATAAAGAAGATTCTATGGATTAAATTTCCAAGGTAATGCATTAAAAAAGACAAACCTGTAAGATCCCGCAAAATAGTCCAGATCTCGACTAGGCAGTACCTACTTATCAAAATGGTATCAGCAGCAGTAAAGTTTGAAGAGAACTGTATTATAGAAAGTTGTCACAGCCATACTTGATGCTAACAGCTAGTCCATGATTTAGCAGTTCGTATTGAAACCCATGCATGTCTAATACCACTTATGGTCAATATGCTTCCCATTCCTTTTCCTAAGAGATTAAAATGAAAATTTTAATTCAAGGGCACACTAGGTGGACTTTAATGGGCTGTGTTGCTTAACTAAAGATCTAACATAAGCTTTGTGAAACCTATTGGAAGAGAAGTATGTTATCCACAAAAGGGAAAAAGGTGGTCCATTGCCATTATTGAATGCGGACGCTACGCAGCCCACCCGCAGTCAGTTATTGTTGATCTATTCCTCAGCATTACGCGAAAGCAGCCGCCATTTTTTCCTTTTTTCTTGAACATTAGTTTAAAGGTTAGAATCTTCTCCCTTTTTGTGTTTTCTGACCTCTACGACACATTCAAGCCCTTTGGAGTTGTTTGTTCCTTCTGGAAGTATTGGTTTTGTTGATTCGGTCGATTTATGTTGATTTCTCGTCTCTATGGCTGCCAAAAGAACATCCACACCTCCAAGAGTTATTCTTACACCTAACGAAAGTATAAGGAGTACCTCCACCTCACTCAGGCAACCAAATCTGCATCCATTTTGTTTGTTGCCTAGACTGATAATGCCTTTAATTGCCTTTCACATTCATCTAGACCCTAGATTCTAGAGCTTTTGGTTATCTTTCCGGTAATAAGGACATGTTTTTTTCTCTTACATTTACTTCTCCTTTACCCATGGGTACTTTAGCTAATGGATCTCAAACCATAATTAAAGGAATCGGTTCGGCATGCCCTCTTCCTTCCTTACCCCTTACTTATGTCCTTTATGTTTTTTATTCTTGATGAGAATGGGGTCAAAATCGTGCCAAGAAAGATCTGCTTCAAAATAGCTAATTGAAGACAGTCTCAAAGTTAAATACCAAAAAGTTTAGAGGGATTAAAGAAGCCAGAAGGAGTTTATTCGGGGCCAACCCATCCTAAAGTAAGAGCCCAAGTCAAATAAATCCTAAGTCTGGAACTTCACAATTCTTGAAAGTGTCATTAGTTGTCCAATTAGTTTATTATGGTCAAAATACCAAGGAAAAGAATAAATTATCTTCATGTTGCTATTTCTTTTATAAAAATTTGCTTTTAGGAGTTGCTTTATTTAAATTAGAAAGTCTTGTTTTCCAAGTCAAAATAGAAGTTGCTTTATTTGATTTAGAAAGTTGTTGGGAATGAGAGAATGCACCTTATAGTCTCATTGAGAGATATTACTTAATGCTGGCCTTATAGGAGGTTTTCTTCATTTCATTTTTTCGCTCTTGTGAGAACTTCCGAGCCTATCAAGGTTAATTCCTTATAGTGTATATTCATAATAGATCAAAGAAAAATACAAGGAATTCTTTCCTCCAATTCTTTTTTCTTGCTTTCTAGATGGTATCAGAGTCTAGGGCTTGGATTTGAGCATAATTCAGAAGAAATTCAGGAAAGAGAGAGGGTCATGGGGGATGTTCTTTTGAAACACCCATTTAGAGAGAGTGGGGTGACACCGCCCACCCAAGAAGGACTGACGGCCACTGATGAGCAAGGCCACCAAGTCCGATGGCCGAACAGTGAGCACATGAGGCTCATAAATTTGACCTGTTCCCACACGCTAGCACGTGAGGGTGCATGGGGCCTCCAACACCGACGCACCTCCTCCACTAGGCCGCGCATTCAATTTCTCCTCAACCACCCGCATTCCCCGTCCAATCACCTAAAAGGGTTTTCAAAGTTTTATTAACCGATAAAGAAATTTTCAAGGGGTTTTCTTCATAGATTTTGCGTTCGATCTCTGTATGCATACTTCGCCTCTCGACCTCTTTCCTTGGCTTTCTAATGAGTACTTCAAAAGATAAAAGCATGTTTTGATGCCCAAAGCGTCTCGATGACGTTTAAATCATGTGGATGACAAATCGACAGTCCAAATTACTCGACCGAGTAAAACAATTTGTCTCTACTTAAGGATTATTCATTTGGCCAGCCATCTTGATAAAGACCCTCCTACGGATGATTCAAAAGACCAATGGCTAAAGGATGATGTCCGTCTCTTCCTACAAATTCGTAATTCTATTGACGGTAAAGTACTCACCGTCATTAATCATTGTAAGTATGTAAAGGAAAAAATGGACTATTTGGAGTTTGTGTATTCCGGCAAAGGGAGCATTTCTCACATGTTTGATGTATGTAGAGCCTTTTATCACACTGAGAAACAAGATCGGTCCCTCATGGAACTCTTCATGGACTATAAAAAAACATATGAGGAACTGAATACACAACTACCATTTAGTCCAAATGTTAAGGTTCAGCAAGCTCAGCGAGATGGCAGTGATGGGTTTCCTAGCCGCACTACCTTCGGAGTATGAGTCTGTTAAGGCGCAGATTCTGTCCAGCCCTGAGATATCATATTTTCAAGAAACATTCAGCAGGATACTACGCATAGAGACCTCATCTACTCCTCCTTCCGCTACTCCTCCTTTCGGCCATATGAGCAATGCCCTTGTTGGCCAGAACATTGGTGAGTCAGAAAAGCAATAGTACAAATATACTGGTCCAGGCAGTAACTCTAGAGGGACAAGCTCTAGAGGAGTTGTTTGTTATTAGTGCCATAAGCCTGGACATGTGATACGAGACTGCTAGGAAGCTTAATCGAGTCGGAATCGTAGATTTTGCTCGCTTCATGAAGCCTTACCACGAGGCATCGTGATCAATCAAGCCGCTCACTCCGGCAGAAGAATCAAGCAGTTCCACTTTGTATCGGAATCATCTAAGCTCTCTCACGCATCACAGAGTCCAGAATCTAAGAGAGTTTCATAGCGTCATCAGCTGGGTCATTGGATTTTGGAGCCACGATCAGGCAGATGGCGAATTAATAGCTTCCTTCAATTTTCAACATGACCTTCTTCAATCTCTTTTGTTACTCGTAGAAAGCGGTCAGCGGGCCATGTGTTCGGGTCGACACAATTTTCTTCAATTAATTTCCATCATCCGCTTGAGTTACTCCACTTTTGACTGAGATTATTATATAAATTAATCCCAAACATTTAATAGTATCTCATTCTTCCCATTTTACTCTTCAGATCTTGTTAATAATGATGTTAGTTTGTAGGCGTATCTGGGGGTTCTTTCAAAGAGAATTTATCGTGGGTATCAAACCTACAATGGTCTTATAGTTAATAATTATTTTTCATGAACACTTATCTGGCCATCCCTCTCTTCCCTTGTTTGAAAAGTTGTCCACTTAGCTTCATCACAGCCTAGATCGCAAGTCCACAGCTTCCTGATCAAGAAGCACCATTGTCCTCATTCTCAGTCCTAGAGTCAATAAACCAATTCCAGGTTCTATTTAATGAGGTCCTATTCAGCTAAACCCGGAACCAGCGAGTTCCAATCTTAGTCTATTATCCCTGTCACGAGCGATGCACTGTTCGCCAAACCATCCACTACGACGAATGAAACCATTCGGAAGTGGCTTAGCTCTTCCATGCTTTTTAGTGCAAATACTTGATTTCGTTTTAGTTCAAAGTTTGGAGAAGTGATGAAAGTAAAAAGTATGTTCATCGCAGTCAATATTCAAGTCGGGTAAGAGATATCTTCGTTAATCATACAACATTCTCATAATGGAGTGGCCGAGAGAATAGCAATTTCCTTCAAATCGCAGCTTTATTATTTCACCGCAGTGTTCCACTTCCTGCCGATATCGTCACCAATAGCGTTAGTTAACGAATGCGTTTTCGAATTTGGTACTCACACCCGCATCATTTTCTCCAAATAAACCCTTATCACTGAGCCTGGGTTTTTGGTCAGACTTGTTTTATCCGGGATGTTTGTCCGCATGTGTCTAAACTCGATCCTAAGTCATTGAAGTGTATCTTCCTTGGATTACCCTGTCTGGGTGTGGTATATATGTTATCGCCCTAGTCTTCGAGGGTACCTAGTTTCTCAAGCACGTCACTTTTCGAGAATGCTTCTTCAAGACCCGATCCACACTAGTCGGGGGGAGGATGACGATTTGCTCGCTTATACCTTGCTTCGCGCCCCGTCGTGCCTCTCCACCTAAGCCTCCTATCACCTCAGTTCACTTGGAGCCAACACCCCCCTAGTCTCAAGACCTCCACCAGCCGCTTTAACATAAGATCCAATTCTCAGTGACGATCTTCTGTATCGCTTCCTATAAAGGTAAACACACGCTGGTGCTCATCCAATTTCCTCCTTTTGCTCTTATGACCACTCACGCCAACACAAATTTCGCTTCTTTATCGCATCCTTAGACTCTATTTCGTCATTTCACAAGCTGCCTCCTCAGTTCCCTCGCCACCTTGATTGGTGTAGCGCTATGATAGAGGAGATGGATGCTTTGACTATAACAATGGTGCTTGGAACTTAGTTCGTTTACCTGCTGGGAAGAAAGCCATTGGTTGTCGTTGGGTGTTTACAGTAAAGGTTGATCCTAATGGATCAATTGCTCATTGAAAGTCATTTTGTCACAAAGGGTATGCCTAGATTTACGGATGGATTATTCTCATACTTTCTCCCGGTACAAGTTTGACTTCTATTCAATTGTTTATACTGCATCAACTCATGGTTAGGACCTCCAACAACTTGCTATTAAAATGTTTTTCTTCATGTATGATGCAGAACTTCTACAACAAAAAGAATTGACTGAACACAGAAATTGACTGAGGCTGAAACTGAGGTACCAAATATATTTCTATATCCAAAGGTTTTAGGTCAGCAATTTCTATTTAATTGAGTTGCTTTGTATTATGCAGTAAATTTGTTCTCTAAGTCCAAGTAGTAGTTTCTAATTTAATTTATAAAGTTTGCTTTCCTACTAAGTAAGAGCTGCTATTTCCTTTAGAAAGACTGTCAGAAACGCTTTTATTTCCACAAAGTCTCGCTTTCTAAGTCAAAGTAAGAGTTTCTTTATTTGAATCATAGTTATTTAAGGCACAAGGCGATTCCAGGCTAAAGCCTCAGCTTCCTGAGGGCAAGAAGGCGCACTGATCTTCTGTCAATATCATCCCCTACACACCCTTCCACTCCCTCTTCTTCATCTTCCTCTCTTGATGAATTGATCATCTTTTCATCTTCATCAATCAAAGCAAGAGTATAGAAGTGGTTTAAGAAAGGATATCTTACTTTATGGTGTCAGTGTTCGTTGCTTTAGCCTTATAAACCCTAAGCTCCTCAAATTCTACTAGCTCTTGCAACATCACCCCATGTTAAATCATCACCTTCAAACAATTTAAATCATCTTCGCAGCACCTTCATCTTCCATTCTTCCCATCAACCATTCGCTGTTATCATCTATATCTTCAAGATAATGGGATCAATGGTAAGGACGTCAAAAGATATGTTTTCATCATGTTCGGTTGTACTTAATGTACACCAAATCATTCAAGCGCTGATGGTCTAACCTATTTCCTCTTGCTATAATCTAAAACAAATAGTTTTCATGATTATATTCAATGTTTTACTTCTAAGAATCTAAGTTACATTAAAGAATGTTGTAAAGAGTCTAAAGACACAAATTCAATTGCATGTAATCAAGCCTAAGAACTTACTTTTCAAAGATACTCCAATTTCCTTTCATTAACCTGGGATGCACTACATGCTGAGCTAGAACCCACAAATCTCAAATTTGTGTACTGATCCAAACATACCCCACTATTCAGCTACAAATAATATAACAAATTATTAGTCGAACATTTCATCTATTTAACCAAACATATATAATAATTTCAATGCACTAATTAACAAAACTAAAGGACTAACTCGAGGTTTAGTCTTCCCATTTAATAGCAAACTCATTACTAAAAGGTCTCTAGCATGCATGTACAAGTCTAGTTGTGATAAAATCAGCATCTTGTTCATCTCTATTTTTCACCAATCCCAGTTATGTGAATTCAGCAGCATCTTCAAAGATTGAATCTAGGTCCAATTCTAATCCTTTTGTATCATAATAGAATCAGGGGGTTCAAAATACCTGTGCCTAAATGCAAAGGCCGAGCGAAGTTGAACAACCTCCCACCTCCTATCAATGATTTCCATGATTCTCTATACTTCTCTTCATTCCCATTAAAAGCTTTGGACACGATTTCCTCTCTTTTCATGGTCGCATAAATATGCTAGCCCATACGAGGCCTTTTTCACCATCCACCAAACGAAGCACACGCATAAGAGTGGCCCGACACCTTCTCAAACAAAATACTCGCAGTTGTTCCAAAGAAGACATGAAAATTATATTGCTACATTTTTTCCTTTGCTCGCTTGCCCATTTACTTTCTATCCACCTAAACTAGTAAACATCTTCCTCAAGTTGTTTCTTTGTTCATTGATACTGATAAGGTGATAAAGGCCGCAGGTAAACCGAGTCTTGGCAGCTCTTTAACAACCCCTTCGCAAATCGCCTCATAATGTCGAAGAACCCGCTCTTATTATGGGGATGTACTGGCTTACGACATGTCTCTCTCTATTGTCTTCTTGATGTGTGGTAGTTTTCCAATATCTTCTAGTATCAAGTCAAGACAATGCGGCACATGGTGTCCAATACAAATGTGGTCTTTTTTTTCCAACATCCTCCCTACATAATTTAAACAAATAACAGATAATAGATGTAATCACTTACGTAATAAAGTAATGAAAATTTCAAATTAAATTATAAGTACTCCGCAAACACATAATTTGAAGCATTATCTGCTATCACTGAACAACATCGTTTCACCAACTTCTCCACTCAACTCAAGCCAAGTAATTCAAACAATTTCTCTCCCGTCTTGACCATAGAAGAAGCATCAATAGATTTCAAAAACATGGTCCCTCTTGAAGAATTCACTAAGAAATTCACCGAAGACCTTTCCTTCCTATCAATCCATCCATCTGACATAATTGAACATCCATTTTTGTTCCATTCTGTGAAATGATCCTTCATTGAAAACTTTGTAAGAGCGAATTCTTTCTTGAGGTTAGTAACCCTTACATCATGAAAACTTGGTCCCTTGCGTTTCAATGACCATATCGCTTCCACCGCCTCAAGCATTGGTTGGAAACTAGCATAGTTCACCGCATTAAATGGAATCGCGTCATCATACATCCATCTACAAAATAAGATATCAGCCTCTCCCCAAATTTCTTTCAGAGGCACGTTGATAGTAGTTTCGAAAGTATTTTTTTCTATTTTGAACAACCATTTCTCGGGATTAGGAGTGAAGAAATGATCCATAGACCTTTTGCCTTATTCTCTTTAAGCAAATCACCACTGCCACCACTACCACTACCACTACCACCACTTCCCTCCATTGCTACCACCATTTAGAAACATCATTTCTTCCCATTTTACTAGTAACCTTGTTCATCATCTTCATCTTGGAACCTAAACATATCCTTTATTTAGAGATGAGATCCCAAAATTCCATGATTTTGAGTTTTTTTGACTAGCATATAATCTCTTTTATTTCTTTCCTAGTGTCACAGTTCGGGAGATTTTAGCACTTCACTTAACCTCTCCAACAAGGTAAAGGTTTGTCTATAATGCTCCTTAGTTACTTTATCAAAGCAAAAATACAAATGAAGTGTATTTGTATCTTCTCAGCTTGATAACCATATCCTCCATTCCCATTCTTTTTTCACTATACCTTCCTCACTTCTGAACTTTCCAATCTTTGTCCATTTTTGTGTATTTTGCAAACAAATCCCAAACAACAAAGCTAGTCACCATATTGAGAAAATAAAAGAAGAGAATATAATATATAATATAAATCCATAAATTATAAAACATACCTATGTTTGGCCAAACAACAAAACCCGGCTTTAAATTTTTGTTCAATAGAGCTCATGAATTTTTTCTGTAATTATTTTATTTTTTCATTCTTATTTTTCCTATTGTGATATTAATTTTCAAAATTTCCATTTTCTTTCAAAGCTTTGAAAAATCTTCATTTCAAGAATGTTCTAAGAATGTTTCTACTTAATGATCCAACAAAATAGAAAATAAACACACCTCTTAGTCTTCTTCCCTTCTTCAAACCAAATTTGAGAGCGTTCTCGGGTCAGGTTTTAAGGATAAACTAAAGGTTTAGGGGCAGGGGGTGTTGTAGGTTGTTTGACAATCCAAAACGGATCGCTTTTGCCTGAGCTTCAAACGACACCGCTTTGATAAAGTTCGTTTTATAGGGAATAGAACCCAAACGACGCCAGCTGGGCAAAGACTACTGTAATATGAACCCCAAAACGACGCTGTTTTAAAGAGTCTGATTTGGTATAGAACTGGGTCCCCAGGTCGTTAGCAGCTTGATTTAAACAGTGTGGAACGAAACCAACCCAAATCCACGCTTCTGCTTGTAGTCCCAGATTCTATGCTCCATCTCTTCTCTTCCCTACAACGACAGCTCTCTGCCGCCTTCTCATTCCATGCTTCATTCTTCCCTGACGCCTTCATACAAGAAGATTTCTCCATTTTCAGTAAACCAAAAAAGAAAAAAAAAAAGTGGGAGAAGAACTAACAAATACTGTCAAATAAGAAGTAAACTGTGAGGGTAAAGAAGAAGCTCTGAGGCTCTGATCACTTTAAGCTACTTCACCCATGTTAGTAATGAAGCCACTCTAGAGTGGTAACTGAATAAAGACCTTCATAACTGGCGATTTGAATTAGAAAGCATGAGGCCATATGTACCCCACAGCTCCTTTGAGAATTGGGCCCAAGTCTAATAACATTTTACTCTCCTTTGGTGAGCATCTGTCCACCATCCCAGTGGATCCCTCAAGGCGCAGCCCCGCCGCCTTGGTCCCAAAGCCATCCTAAAGACGCACATCCTCCTAACTGATCCAGGGATCTCTATAGGTCCAGAGCACACCCCCTGTGGACTGAGGTTCTCCAAAAGTGAAAGATCCATCCTTCTTAGCACTCCTGTCACCTCCAACAGTCCTCTTCCGTCCTTTCCAGTGGTCAGCTGGCCCAGTCCAACCCTTCCAACCAGAGTTCTGACGCGAAACTTTTTCTCGTGTTCTTAGTTTGTCCTTGGTGTTCAATGAACTTTAGCCTTGTAAACTCCAGGCTGCAGGTACCCAGGCCCACAGAAACTCAGTCCAAACAGCCGAATATGCTGAGGCTGAAGAATGTCTGGGGTCCCAACATTCAGAAACCCAAACTATCAATGAGTTTAACAAAGAGATTTTAGATATTCTCTGTTTCGGTCTCTTCTTCTCGTATTAAAGATTTCTCCTTCCTTTGTGATTTTATTTATTTCCCTATGTTCCCAGTATAAGGAGGTAAGACTGGGGGATCCTTCCTTTTCATCAATTCACAAAGAAAATAACCCTTTCTTCTCTATTTTGTTAGAGGCAATGAAACATGTGAATGCTCCAAAGAGTTTCTATACAGCTCCAAATCCAAAGAATCCATCTAGGTCTGGTCAGATCGACTCGGCCAACCCACTTCACATCTCTGAATCCCCTCCGTCTACTCAATTATCCCATGGCAAAATTTTCTTCCAACTTAGCACTATTTCCAATCGATGATCCCAAACTTTGGGGAACTGCCTCACCACACTGTAAACTAACCTGAGGAAAACTTCTATTAGTATAATCCACGCCCTGCCACTGTGGTCTCCATGGTCAACCGCAGGCTGTGTGGGTGTATGAGGCATTTGAGACCCCTCTGGCCACTGCTTTCTCCGACTGGTCATCTCCCACCGCGAAACAAACTCCTGTTCTTCCATTCAAGCCCCTGATCTGGAAGTGGCCTAGTTTTGTTCCATGTGGGCCAAATCCTCTCTGACCTTTTTTATCCGTCTCAGTTTTTTCCAGAGCCTGGAACACCTCCAATAGCAAAGTTCTTCACCTTCTTAGCTGCAAGGCTTATCCACATCACCTTAATCCATGAGTTTACTTAGCTTAATGATCTCAAACCACCATAGCTGGGGTGAACTTGTCACAGAGTCCTTCCTCCACACCCCTTGGTTTCCTCCTTATGTCCTCTATTGTCCTTTTTAACTGATTTGCATCTGAAGTTTGACCTGTGGACTCAGAATGTCAGTATCTTTCTAATAATTATGGCTCATCAGTGAATTGTAAACCACAAAGGAATGTACTGGCATCACTTGAGTTTTTGGTCTCTTTTCACAATCCTCTAAGCCCTTCATCTTCCAACGCTTAGAGCTTCCATGATAAATTCCCTCCGTATCTACAGTCGCTTTTCAATAGATCAACATGCCAAGTTTTATAATGTTCATCGTTTTAGTTATCCTCAATCAGTCACAGTTTAGGGCCACTAGGGAAATATATCTGCGTCCATTCCTGCACTCTATAATAATGGATGAATGTAATTAAATGTCTAATCAAGAGACTGATTATTAAACCACATCACCCAGCCACTCCCAGATATTTCAAACCATAGACTTGAAAGATTGCACTAATCCTCCCGATCCTTCAGCAATAAACCTGAGAGGGAGTGCTGCTCCAGCAACCCCTTCCGAAGACTATGTAAAGCATTCTTGAGCATCGTTTGATAAAAACCAATCATAAGAAGAAGGGAGACATCCCTTAAGAATTAACTATGAAGTCCGAGAGTGATCCCTGAAAATAAAGATTTAGGTAGAATTAGTGTTTAATTTGTTTTCGAAGAATGAGAGTGCTAGAGAACAAATACATATTAAAGTGATAGAGCCAATCAAAGTCAAGGTAATGAGGTTTAGCTCCAAGCGCATAAAACATGGAGCAGACACCTATGAGATGATAAGATGTTGAGAGCGAGCTGAGCCTCTGTCCCATCCAAGGTTCATGTGAAGGTAAATGTCACCCCACAAATTTGGCTTCAGAGTCAAGCCACTCCTCCAGAGCTCCAGCAGGCACAAACCATCAGTAGTTTATGCATATAATTCCCCCAAGAAGTACTGACTGGGATCTAAGGCCAGATCGGGCCAGCCTGCGTCAGAGACCAGGATCTGAGAAGGTCCAACGCGATGGCGACTTTCTGAGGCACGCATCCGAACTGAGAGTCCCACCCGCGGCACGCTGCACAGGAGGCCAGGTGACCCAGTGCCACTGGGGAGCCGGCGCATCCAGTGGGTGGGTGCCTCAGCGGCATCAGCGCCAGTGAGCTCTTCAACAGAAGGTGATGAGCCGCGCAGGGTAACTAAGCCCAAGCCGCAATGGGGTAGACTTTGAACCAGACTCGATGCCCTGAGGAGGCAAGTGTGAAACACGCACAGTGGTTAAAAGTGCCTCAAACACCCATGAGCATTGATGAAGGCCATTAAGAGTGATCCCGAGGCAAGCGCAGGATCATGTTAAGCCTACGGTCGTGCCTGCAGAGTCAAATTGGGTGGTCATGAAAGGCCAGAGGCACATGCTTATGGCATCGCGGAGTCACTGATGAGTTAGTGAGGACTCCGGAGGTGCCGCTGGGATCCACGGGGTAGTGATAGCCTTCCAGCCGGCTTCCATCTGAGCCCTGCAGATCCAGCAACGTTCAACATGGAGCACTAGTAAAGCCCAGATAAATCCATGCAGGGATCAAGGTCGAGAGAAGGCCGGGTCTAGCAGCAATGGACGCCATGACGGACAGGGAGCCTAGAAATCGGTGTGATAATAACAGCAAAGTCACTACATTAAAATATGACAGATCAAGAGTGGAGGAGAGTGAGAAAGAACTCCACCATCAGATCCTGAGAGAGCTCATGGCCAAAAGATAAGAAAATAAAAGACGTGACAGAGATAGTCTGTCCAAAGAGAAACCAAAGATTAACAGACTGCAGTAGATGGCCTGGTCCGACAATGGAAGAGCCTACACAATATGCAGATATGACTTGATAGTGAGCTTACTGGCCACTGACTAGAAGCAAGCAATAGACCATAATTCATAGCCATACTGCAGACGTGATAGTGATAATGTCCTCCATGTGCTGAGCCTGCATGAGGGGTCAGTTGTCTCGCATAGAGGTAGATGTAGACAAAGGCCCTCTGTAATATAAAGCAAAGAGTGCAACAGTAGTCACCCAGTCCCAGAGCACATTGATCCACTGATACTCAAGAGGCAGCAAGCGTGACACTCCATGCCCTGTTATTTATAACTATATTAAGGTAAACATCAAGACTTGTGGAGTCCCATAAAAGGTCAGCCAAAAGACCTAAACTTAATTTATAAGCTTGAGAGTAAGGATAACTCAATGATGAAACAGCAAAGTGTGTTTAGTCTCTAAGATTTAGGTAGAGGTAGAATCATAAACTGCTACACAAAAACCAAAGAATACCTAATGTTTATTTCAAATTCCTAGAGCAAAGAGAACAGTCATGCAATGTATAGCCAAGAGTTAGTCCATAACACAGTGTTTGTTTATAGATGATTACTCATGTAGCGTCACTGGAAAAGATCAAAAACAAATGAAGACTGAGCTTATAGGTAGTAGAACCTCTGTGGAGGTATGAACACTCCCATTACTATAGAGTGAGATGTCTTGTGGGGCAGGATCTCGGTGTTCGAGCGGTCCCAGTTATCGTGGCAACAGAAGATAGAGGATCAGATAAAGATCAAAACATATCGGTTGAATGCAGTGTTGACTAGAGTTTCTGATAGATAAAGGATGCAACGTGCCTGGATTTCGCAATAGATCGAGGATCCTTGATGGTGTTAGAGAAGAAACAAGACTGCAAATAATGAAAAAAAGTTTAAGTCAGTGATCCAGGAGCAGAAATACTTAGTTTAAAGGTCAAAATTGCTCTGGGAAATGCCTGTGAGGCGAAGGTGAGGTAATAATCATCCAAAGTTTCCAGCCACCAGTTTCAGTAATCACTCCTTCTCCTTCCCGTTTCATGTCCTTTTTTTTTTTACTTTTCACACCCAAATGGAGAACTGCAGAAGCTGGCAGAGAGGCGAGATATGTTGGGTTCACATAAGGAAGAAGAAGATGCAGTAAGCCTGTAGCTCTTAGCATCAAACCCAAAACCACGCCTGGTCCACACCACGCCAGCGAAGTTCTTTTTTTTCAACCAATAACTCAAATGACGCCGCTTGAGAAAATGATTTTTTTAAACATTCAAACGACGTTAGTTCAAAGAACCAAATGACGTCATAGGTTCTAAACCCAAAGGCACTGCCGTGTCCCAACCCTGCCCAAAACCCCTCCATTTCTGCCAGATCCAAACCCCAAACACTCTCAAATCGATTAAAGAGGGAAGAAATGTTAAAGACTTGAAGAGGTATTTTTCATTTTCCTATTTTGTTAGAAAAATCAGAAAAGAGAAAATATTTTGAAAATTTGAAAATAGAGGAAATTTTAAAAATTTTAAAATTGAAAAGTAGAGAAACATTTTAAAACTGCTTAAACTTTTTTCAAAAACTTTGAAAAATAATGGGAAAATTAATGCCAAATAAGAAAACGAAAATTTAACAAAATGGGGAAAAGAAATGCTTAAAAATTATAACAAATAATAGTATGAAACGCTTAGTTATTGGCACAAACATCGACTATGTTTATAATTTATAGATTTGTTAGCAACATATAATATATTATGGGTATATTTTTTTCATTTTTTCTCCATATAATTGTTATTTTATTGCATGATTTGTCAGAAGATAAATACAAAAATGATTTAGATTAAAGTCAGTAGAGGCTTAAGAGGAATAGTGATCCAGAGTAAATATAGTCTGCTGAGTTAATAGCAGATACAAGGTAGCGCTTATTAAAGTGGAGAAGGATCAAGAGGGTATTTAGATAAAAAAGAACACCTTGTTGAGGATTAAATTTTAAAGTAAAGCAGATGTCCCAATATGTTAGGGAAAGAAATAGAAGACAGAAGAAGTCTGTCTTTCTTTCTTTTCAAAACTCAAAAAATCAAACAGCTTTTATTTTCATGGGAATGAGTGATAGGCTCAAGCCCAAAGATGTATAGATGATAACTGAACAGAGCAATCAGAAATGATGCTTTTTCCTTGTAGAATATGTGAAAATGGTATGGTAGTACAGGAGTTGTACAAAGAGAATAAGGAAAGAAAAATATCCCACTGATCATTTTCACTCCTAAACCAAAATATATTTGCTCTGCAATGTACATCAACCATCATCAACAATACCACTAACAAAAGAAAGAGTGCCAAGAGAGAGCGAAGAGTGGTTATTTCAGATGGATGTATGATGCCATTCTATTAAAGTTGAATCCATAGTTAGTTTCCCAAACCAATGCTTCAGGAACAAAGAATATGGTGTGGGTTACATAACTGAAAGTTTTCGTTGATGTAAGGTTAATAAACTCAAGAAAGAACTGGTCGTTGCAAAGGATTCAAATGAAGGATCCATCACATCACAATGAACAAAAATGGATGTCCAATTGCGTCATTGATGGAATCAGAAGGTGAAGTTGAAACATCTTGTAAATTCTTAGTAATCCTTTCTAAGAGGGACCATGTTACAAGAATCCATTAATGCTTCCTTCCATGATCAAGACTAAGAGAAATTGTGAACTACTGATACTGTGATGTCTGGCCAATGTCGTTTCAAGTATAATGATAAATGCCTCAAATGCATGGTGGAACAGAGTACCATAATTTAATTTGAAAGTTTCATTTAATGAAGGGAACACAGATCAGTTATCTATCGATGGCAAGCTTAAATTTTAGAGGTCATTGGAAAAAAAGACCATACTTGAATATCAATTAGTGCCTAGTTAGCCTGCTTCCTCAATTTCCTGATACTAAACATACTCTGAAAACCACCAGTCAAGACTCAACATAATAGAGAGGCTTATATCCAAGCGCCATGAATCCATAAGCCGCCAAGATCTATAATGTGAACCAGTTTATCTAATACAGAATAGAAGATTTCCACTTCAGCAAAGGAGCTTAAAAACAGCCCACAAGATCTAGGTCGAACGCCTACTTCACCCATCCCAGATCACAGAACAAAGAAACAACTGAGAAGATGTTAATGCAGTCCAAATTGATAAAAAAGTAATGGGAAAATGCTACAAGGGAAAAATGTAAACCACATTCTTCCATGTCTTCTCTAGAAACACTGAAAAGCCTTAGCTTCCAAGGTGTCAGTCCCTCACGGTAGCTTCAAATAGTGACAGGAAAAGGCTCCCATGGCAGTGATTTATAAACATGAAAACAAGGTAAATTATTGTCAAAAGTTTTAGTTGAATGAAGAGAAGTATAGGAAATCTAAATCATTGATAGAGGTGGAGAACCAACTTCCACGCCTCAGATCACCAAGATATTTTGAACCCACAATCGGTTATGATAAATAAAGTGTTGATTTAGGAGTGGACTGATTCAAAATCTTGAAGATGCATGTAGTCGCACAACATTTGGGTGGGAATAGAGGCAAACAAAGACGAATTAGAACACAACTACTCAGGTATGCATGCCGAAACTTGATAAATGAGCCTGCATTAGAACAAGGAAAGACTCAATAAACCCATGTTAACTCCTAGTTTGTTAATTGGGGTACATTGGGAAATGGCCATATATGTTTAGTTAAACAGTGAAATGCGTCTGAACCAATAAATTTATCAACAAAGACAATCAGCTGTATCTGTGGGGTAAGGTTCGTGACCCCTTCCTCCGTAGCAATCTGGGAAGTTTGCAAAGTCCCAGTTGCCTCAACCCAGTCACAAAAGTAATCAAGCAGACAGTGAATTGAGTATCTTCTTGAGAACAGTCCTATAGTAATTTCACATGCAATTAATCCCACAGGTCTAGACTCACAACATTCTCATGTGAATGTAACTCAGATTCCTAGAAACCCAAAAACACTTTGGGGAGATACAACCAAGGAAAACTATTTCCGTTTTTTAGATCCATGCAGTGAGTGTGCAGTCGTAATCTCATCAACGCTAGAATGATTTAGCTACATGTTGTTGCAAATAACCCCAACCTTGATGAAAAGTTACATCAGAAGAAAAATGGCGATGATCCAAGGGTAATAGTCCAAAGATACAAATGATAAAGGTTCCAAATACCGAAGCGGGGAAGAAATGAAGACACAGAAGGTGTGCCAGTAAAAATGATTTGGTGCTTCAGGTAGACAGATTTAACACACATCTGTGGTGATGCTGTAAGAAAGTCAGTAGATACGGTGATTTCAGGCTTCATATACAGATGGGGGCCAAAACCTGTCAAACACCAAACACCAAAACCAAAGTCAAGACCATCCTAGCTCAAACCATAGCATCCCATCACCTCCTTTTCGCTTCTAGACTCATTCTTAAGATGTGAGTGATGACCAAATCCAACAAGAGAGTGAACATTTAGTAGAGGGTGATGGAAGATCAGACGCGAGTTTAGATTTGATTTAATATTATGACCTGACAGATATTGACAAGATTCATCTTCTGATTTTAGATTTGGAAACAAAAGCAACATGAGCTAAATATTTTATCTTGTGGAACTTTGAACTTTTTAAAGATAGATAGGGAAGTGAATTAATGATGCTTGTTGCCTTGTTTGAATCTTTAAATTTTGAAGAGGGAGCACCTTGCTACTATGTTCGATGCTCTCACTTTATTACATTTTATTATTAGATGAAAATTATAGGCAAACATTTAATTAGATATATAATTTTTATTTATTAGGTAAGAAAGTGTCAGCTTCTCAAAGTCAAAAAGCCCACGTTTGGTATATTTATACTTATGTCCCAAAAGAAGGCAGCTTTGATGCGCCAGGCTGTAACTATGAGTATCAAGCTATGGTTTTGGCAACTTGTGAACTTATATGACTCAAATGGCTCCTTCAGGAGCTAAGATTTGGGAAGGATGAACCAATGAAGCTAGTGTGTGATAACTGTTAAAGGCATGATATTCATATGAACTCAAACCCCCACAAGCTGAGCCAGAAGTGCTGGTCGCACAACATGGGCATCGTGAGCCTTAGTTTAAGAGGCCCTAGTTTAACCACTTTCCTCGACTTGATCTATTAGTGATTTTGAAAGCCCAATATAACACTGGGTTGAGTTGACTTCCTCTGCAAAAGGTGTAAGGGTTTAATGAGGGAAGGGTAAAGTGGGTGTATGAGATTCAGTATTCAACCCAAATCCAAGCTAAGCTTTAGTCAGTTGGCCAGCTTATACGCCAAATCCAGCAAATTCCTCTATTGCCTCCAACTTTCAGTGAGAGACTAAAACATATCAAGGGATTGTCACTCATTGGAGAACGTATTACCTTAAGATGGCATGACTACTTAGTTTCATTAACCTAAATGTAGATCAACTAATCAGAGATTTTCTTCAAGTCTCTTCCAGGGCTCAAGGATGCCCAATAGATGAGAATAAAAGCTGGGTGCAGGCCTATGCTCCAATGTCTCAGGGGAATGCTTGAGTACCAAAATCCTGACTATTTCTTCGTCAATTTTATTTTCCATATTATTCCTTGCCTTCTCCTGATATATCCTTTTCTTGTTCACCCCATCTTTAAATATATACAGGTAGTGACTCATAATGATTTGTACACCTGGCCCATTAAGAAAAATATTCTTTTCATCCTTCACACAAAAGCACATACTTATAAAGTTCTTCTGAATTGATCAAATCTCAAAGAGTCTGCTTTTTAGAGTTTACCATAGGTAGCTTAGAACATTCCTTTATCCACAGGTTCCATTTTCACATTATATTATTAGATTGCCAAGAAAGTTGAAAGTTAGGTCCATAGGCAAATATTAAAAGCATAACTTATGATTCGGGGTCAAAGTATTGGTAGGGTACCAACATCAAAACTTCGTATGCACCAAATTGAAATAACCAAATACATAATTCACAGAGGAAAGAAAGGTAAATTCAGAAACCCCAACACCATCAAACAATGAGTATTAAGTCTTATCTTTTTTCACTTCTTCAGAACTTATTCTCTAATTTTAGCTAGATGCTCATGAATCTTAAATTAAAACTAGTGAAGTCTCCACAGCGTGAAAACCAGAAGTTAAAAATGGCATCAAGTATCTGCGAAGGTATAGGCCATGATGGTTAATCCTGGTGATCTTGAGCAACAGAATGGGGAAAGTGAATTTAAATTATGATAATGATGGAACCAGAAATTAGAAGACAATTGCTACCAAGATTAAAAGGTAAACACTGAAGTAAAATAAGTCCTTTCACCCTCTGAAGTGATGAAAATTTAAGAAAATAAAAACTTAAAGGCAGTCAAAGAATCTGATGCTTATTTCCTTCCTAGTGCATAGAAAACCAGCAAAATAGTCTGAGGCAAACAGAGAAGAGTAAAACTGAAGCACGCCTAGTGGCTGACTTAATATATTGTCATTCACAGAAACAATGAGAACCAGCTACTAGTATCAAAAGTGAAACATTTGTAAGAATTTAATAAAATTAAAGATATGAGATCCATTGAACCCAAACCTACAAGCGTAAAGCTGAGCACTACTTACCCATCAAAGCCCCAGGTCTCGAGTCACCCTTGCAACTTATTCCATTTATGATGGAGTCATCTAGTGAGACTCTATCTAATGACTGACCTCTCACTGAGCAGAGTAAATGGTCGCTTAGTATGAAGGTATGTCACAGCATGAGGGAGTAGACAAAGGTACAGATTCATGAACCCAACGCAAGGTATTGAGCTTCTGGTAAGAGAAGATCTAAGCAAATGTAAACAAAAATATAAAATGAACCAGTGATCTCTAAAGAATAGAGAACAAAACAGAGAGAAATCAAAGATAAGAGGAAATTTGAAATTGAAAATTGTTCATTAATATAGATATCCAGATTCATATAATCAAATGCACTGTTAGATGCTCCACTGATGCTAAACTTAATGTCTGAGAGATAGACATTATTTGGCCACCTCTGTAAAATGGACTAAACTAATTTGATCCTCCTGAAAGTAATCTGTAGAAACAAAGTTCAAAAGAAAATGATTGTATCAGGTAAAATTAATCTGTGGATAAATTAGTAAAGAATAAAAAATGAAAGTTTAAAGCTTCAGATCCTATTGATTCAGATGCCAGACCGCCGCAAGTCAACTAGCCGAACAAACTCTGAGCTGTATGAAGTGTTGTAAGATTGCCAGTGAATTGATGAACCCAGCTACAGTTATCACCCCAAAATGAAGAAAAAAGAATAACTAGACTGATAATCCAAAAAGTCCATCAAAGATCAAATATCGCCAACTACAAAATTTTGACTAATAAATCAAAGTAGCCTAACTTTATGGTTAACAGATTATTTATTCAGTGCTATGTACAAGAGAATGAAAATGGTTGCCAAGTCTGGCCAAAAAATCTTCACATCTATCCCTAATTAGTAATCGCACATCCCTGGCGAGATATTTATCATTGACTCACAAGTCATGTATAAACGAGCTTCAGTGAGGTATGTGTGCTCTTTCAACTGCCATCCTCCCATTTCAAAGCATCTCACCCACTATAAGAATGTATAGTATTATAAATGAAAGAGGAAGGGTGATTTCAAAGTCTAAACAAGATAAGAGTGTTGTAGATGAATTAGGAAACTAGTTAAAAGTAAGTGTGAAGAGCAAAATTATGTATTCTTCCTGGTCATTAGATTGTCTTTATTTATAAATATATGATTTAAATATCGAAATGGTAACACAATAATTTTTCCTTCAATTATCTCTCGATCATTGTTAGAATAAAGTCTAGGGTTCAATTGAGCCAAAACAAGGAAGAAAATTCTAGTGATCTTTACATAAAGGGGTCAGGCAGGTGGTGTTGAAACATACAATGCGAAGGAGTTGGGAGCACCACAGCTAGACAAGAGCAGTAACTCGCCGCTTTGTTAACCTGTACCACCTGGGTTCTAAAGGCCTGGGGTAATGAGCTACTGCAAGAATTCATTCAACAAGACAAATATGAGATGTTGGGAACCTTGGCGACGCTCCCACAGCATCATCAGAAACAGCCTAAGAACCCCAGACCACTTCCATCCCCGCCGTCACCTTAAAAATACTCTTTTGTCTTTTTCACTCAAACCCTGGTTTTAGTTTAATGTCATCGATCTTTCACACTGCAAAGAGAGTAGTTATACTTGTTGGTTCAACATTCAGGTGCGGCGTTTTTAGCAGAAAAGTAATGCTTTCGCAACAACTTATGAAGGTTTCTTCAACTCTCTAAATACCTTCATGTTAAAGTTAGAGGCGCTTCCATGATCAAACTGGAACTCAGAGGAGCCAACATGATTCACAATCCGTGACATAATTCCGAACAGAAAGCCAGATACAAAATTGGGTGATTTCGGGCCCATCTCACATCGAAACTCACTTAAGTCCTCAGACACTCACTCACAGAATGCTGAGTCGTGTGCAAAATCAAACACATGTTTATTTCCTTTTCCCCATGACGGGGCAATCGACCCAAACAACAACGAACTCGTCATTGGTGCAGAATCCATTATTTACTATATTTCAGCAGTCTCCACCTTTCTAATTATCATGGTCTTGTGATGGTCAACATCTCGTTCTAGGTTAGGGACAATCCATCCACTCCTCTGAGAATTACTAATCATGTCTGGTGTTTGTCATGAATTTGAATTTTAATTTCATGAGAACTCACTCGATACTCACTGCAAAGACCAGGTCTTTCCGATTATTGAAAGATTCAGATTCTTCATTAGTTGAATATTGTATCAACAGTTCAGATCTCTCAATCTCAGCAAATAGTAAAGCAAAGTTTGAGCTTCTTGTTCAGTTAAAGCACCTCATTCAATTACATTGGTCGCCCGGGTCATCCTTCTTCATCTGCTGAAGAAGCCTATATCCCCGCCTTTTCTGGCCAACCCATTGAACTCAGTCATTGTTGCAAGCAAACTCACAGGTGCATTGAGTATCACTAAACCAGCCTCCGCTCTTTAATTAGTCTATTCAGGTTCGTCTGGTCAAGTGTCTCCACTGGTTTAAGTATTTCGTTACTTTATGATTATCGTCACTGGATTTATCTAATGAAAGTCGTCAGTTTTTCTTCTGTCGGAAGCCTCAAAGTTAGTAACAAGATAATTCGAATACGCCCCTCGTCCCCAAACACGATGTTACACCACGTATATTTCAGCAACTTTTCGCATCCTCTGCTACACATGGATTCCTTCATCACCTAAGATATGAATCTCTCAGAATAAGAAATAGAGAAAGAATAGATATCCTCTGAGACCCCAAACAGCTTCCTGTTCTAGATGAATGTCCCTAAACATTAATGTGATGCAACACAATGCATGCATAAGAATTTACAAAGCTCCCAATTAGTTATCTCATCACCAGTTGCTTCAAATAATCTGTTATTCCATATTGCACTATGGTTTGAATAATAGTTACGTTTGTTCTGATAAATCCATTCTCAAGTCTTAAACTTAGATCCAAAAGTCCTCAAATGTAATTGAGCCATTCGGTTCAAAAAGGTTATACAGGGAGTGATGATGACTAGTTAGCGCACGCTATTGCCTCAATTAGCCCACAATCAGCCCTTCATTCGGCCTGCTCCCAGAACTCCATATCTGGGGAGACTGAGTTAAACCCTCCATTTCTCAGTCCAATATCCACCGCCTATCATTACCGATCCGGCCTGGGCTGAGATCTCCATTGGTTACTCCGTAGTGTAAACAAAGAAGTCAATCTATCTTTGTTTGTTTATAAACTATTTATTGGTCGAGAATCAAAGCTCCAATGAAGAAACAACCAAAAGACTGTCGGTTTAGTGGGAGAACTCATCAAGCTAAACACCCGCCTCTTGAGACTCTGTGGATCATAGATCGATTATTCCATAATCTATTTAAGAAACCGAACGCCCTGGATTCATCTCACTCGTAGTTCAAGATCCTAGCAAATAGTTCACCCCACCACTTTAAAACTGTGCCTTCCTGGGCCAATGAATTGCCTAATAAGAAAGCAATCTTAATGATAGTACCCAACCCAATAGAGTCCAACCAAACATCAAATGCATAGGTGGAATCCCACTGGCTAAGATCATCACATTCCTTATGTGGAACCATTGATCATTCATTCATGAGCATCCATGTCTCAGATCGGGATTCACTTCAGTGGGCTCACTCCAAGGTATTCACCCACCCACCTTAAAAGCACTGTCCAAAGGTTCTCTCCAGTTGTTCTTTCCATAAGGATTTAAAGTTAGTACATGATCATGGTTTAGTATGCGAAACGCCTCTAAAGGGCAGCAAGTTAAACAATTAAAGAAGTAGTTTTGGCTGCTGAAGGGCAGAGGTCACGCCCTGAACATATATCACGCACGCACCCCAGAGTTTGATGTGTCTTGAAAAGGAAACCCAAACAACGACAATGGCAATTTTTTGTCGAGTTTAATACCGCTGATTATCGCTAAGAACGCTCCAAATCGCGATCTCACTCTGGCCTATCTTCGTATGTTCGCGCTTCCCTCTTTCTTTCATTCTTAATCTCATCATCTCTATCTGCTTCATCTCATCCGACCAGCCTCTCCCCCTTCCGCCTGACCCCTTCCTTTCGTCGGATCACTCCCACCTCCCACCCCCCACTTCCCCGCTCCGACCGCCCCCCTTCCGACTCCCCCAAAATTTCCCTCTCTCTTCATATCTCCCTTCCTTCATCTCATCCGACTACGCCTCCCCTTCTACTCTGTTTTTTTTATTTTTTATTTTAAGTTAAAGTTTGGGAGCTGGGAGACTTATCTCATCCACCTACCCCCGTTCTTCTGCTCCTCTTTTTGTCTTTTTTTTTTTTTTTTAATTTAAGTCCAAGTTTGAAAGTTGGATGAAGGGACTTAGTTTGATCGATTAAATAAGTTTTATCTCAGCTTCAGCCTCTGTTTTCTCAGCTTTTGTTTTCTTCATTTTGACCAAAATCATCTCAGCCTCTGTTTTCTTCATCAATTTTTTTTCTTTTAAGTATAACGGCCTCGGAGCTCATTTTAATTAATTAAACCAATTAAATTATGAATTTCATTTTTAAATTCTTCTTAAAAAAATATTGGCTTTTTTAAATTTAAACCAATTAAATTCTGAATCTCATTTTTAAATTCCTCTTAAAAAAATATTGGTTTTTTTAGATTTAAACCAATTAAATTCTGAATTTCATTTTTAAATTCCTTTCAATTATGTCTGTTATTAAATTTTAGACACTATATTGTTATATAGAAATGTGAATATTATTATCGGTGTTTTTAGAAATGAGTTCCTCCGATTCAAAAAATTGAAGTCATAAATTTGATTAAATTTAATAAAATAAACTTATAATATTTACACCTAATTAATAATTTATATTTAGTGTTATAGAGGCAGTAAAGATAGTATTCATTTAGCACAAATTGATGAAGATGAAGATAAAGATGGCATGAAACATGGGATGTATAAGGATAGTGGGACGCTTCCTACTTTTGATAGAATATGATGATGATGATGTCTGGGAGAGAGAATTTAAATTTCTCGAAACAATTTACTCTGGGCCTATTTCATGACTTGGTTATGGCTTTGTTAAAGTTTGAAACTATTAGCATAGTTGAATCTATTTTCTATTTTGGCGACTTCTCGTTATATTCTAGCAGAATAACTAAGATGTTTTTTTAAATAATTCTAATGAATTGTTTTCATGTTTTTATTTATGCTATTTTTATTTTATATATTTTAAAATATTAATTAATTACATATCATGATAAAGTTGAAAAAGTTTGCTGCCACGCCCAGGCTACTACCGCCACAAACACAAAAACGCCGCCTTACGCGCCTTTAAAACTTGTTCAGATGAGCTCTCTCAGAACTTTCTCAAGCTCTCATATACATATCCAAGACTCAATGAAACCACCAATGAAAGGTACCCAAGCCTAATGGAAAAGCCCAACCCAAAAGACTAGCCTATTAGGTGGGAGAACCCATCAAACTTAAGTACCACTCCACACTCTTATGTTGAACCGATGTGGGATCATATGATCATCTTCCTCTTATTCCTTTATTGCATCTCTTGATTCTATCTCTCTTCCTAACACTATCTGTGAGGAGGCTTTATCGCACCCTAGTTGGCATAGTGTTATGGTGGATGAAATGAAGGCTTTAGATGACAATGGTAAATGGGACTTGGTTCCTTTACCTACTGGAAAGAACTCTATTGGTTGTCATTGGTTGTTTGCAATAAAGTTTAATCCTCGATGGGGTCTGCCGCAGATTAAAGACTCGCTCATAAGCCAAGGGCTATGCTCAGACTTATGGTGTTAATTATTCTAATACTTTTTCTCCTATAGCTAAGCTAACATTTGTTCGTCTGTTTATTTCTCTTGTCGCTTTATGATCGACTGCGATCAACTGATACTTACAATGTCTCTCAGATCATCTTCGTAAAGAAGTTATATGAGAAACCCATAGCTTGTTACCGTGAGATAGAAGGTACGTTTAAATTGCGCGTATGGTTTGAAACGTAGTCTTCGCGCTTGGTTTCAGTAAATCTTACAAAAATAGAGATTAAATGCGTAAGAGTAAGTCTAACTAATATGTCTTCTCTAAAAATTCCAATTATAATATTATTCTACTGGTAGTGTATGTGGATGATATTGTCATCACTGGAAATGACTCCAAGGTAGTTATTATCTCTAAACTTTCTAGTCGAGTTTCATACACAAAGGATTTGGCTTAATGCTGAAGTCTAGCTTTCACGTGTTGAAGTCATGAGAAATAAGGCAAGGAATTCTGTTATCTCAACGGAAATATGTAATTTGTTATCTGAGACAGAAATTAGGCCAAAAATATCGAGACTCTAAGGACTAATGTGTGAACATTCAATAGAAAACCTATTTGAAAAACCCTGAGAGAGTACAAAGATTTAAAGGAAAATTAATGGCCTGTAGAACTGCTGAGATGCTTATTAGTGTATGAGTCGCATATGTCATCTCCCACAATCACTATCAGGGCAACTATAAATCATATTCTATGTTATTTGAAAGAATCTCCTAGATGTGGAATATTGTATAAGAAATATGGGCATACCCAAATTGAGTGTTTTTCTAACACAAATTGGGATCTAAGGAAAATAGGAGATCCACCTCAAGATATTGTGTCTTTTTTGAAGGAAATGTGATCTCACGGAAGAGTAAGAAGCAAAGTGTTGTCTCGAAGTCTAGTGCGGAGTCAGAGTATAGAGCTGTGACACAATCGGTATGCGAGATCATGTGGATACATCAGTTATTGATGGAAGTGGGCTTCGAACTTCAGCAAGACTACACAAATGGGGTTTTTAGTGATAACTGTTGCCATATAGCATCTAACCCGGTATTTCATGAACAGACCAAACATATTGAGATAGATTGTCATTTTGTCCGTAAGAAGATCCAGTTAGGGTTGATCGTTACAGGATATATAAAGACTAGAGAACAATTAGAAGATATCTTCACAAAACCTTTGAGTGGGGATCGAGTCAGTTATCTTTGTAACAAAGTTGGGCATGATCAATACTCATACCCTATTTAATGTAGAGCTATGGGAGATCGCACTAAACAGTTGTGCAAAGGAAATATGGGAGTTAGGAAACTTCAGTATTCTTTCTTCTGGCCTAGTTAGGATTGTCTTGTATATAAATAGACCAAGTCATGATTGAACAATAGTTTTTTCCTTCTTAAATATCTCTCTAATTCATTAAAAGAAATCATATGTTATTATACAATAAGAGAATGGACAAAGCACAGTAAGATCTTCCATGTTTGATGGTTTCATGTCAATGATATTAAACATTGATCACTGACATCCATTCCATACCATCTCTGTCATCCGCGAGAAACAAATGTCTCAATCACACGTAAAAGGAATATGAAATCAGCGCTATCTTAAAAGCTGCAAAATAAACCAATTTTAAACTACTAAGCATAAGTGAATGCTAATAGGATTAAAACAGAAGTCAAGCCAGAAGTTTAATTGATCAGGAAATTAGAAGGCTCGGGATAACAAAGTGAGCTAACCACAAAATCATCCTTTGTTCTTTTTGTTCTCCAAGAGGTAAATGTTAATTGAGAGTTAGAAAGAAACCACAGGACCAGGTTACAGTTAGTGAGTTTACCTATTATTTGAGATAGAATTAATATTATAATCATGAGCATGAGCATACATCTTCCGACATCTTGTAGAAACAGTTTCTCCAATATTAGCTCTCTAGTTACATAACAAACAGGTATGTTAATCTTGCTGGCCAAGCAAAAAGGGGCAATGCCAATAATCAAGCATCTGTAAGAACCTTTTATGATCCACAAGTACCCACCTTAGCAGGCCCATATTGAGACGGGGACATGTTATCTATTTTTGCTGTTGACTCTACAAAGTATAACCATGATGCAGAGGTGTGATCTTGCTCACTCACAAATCACTTCAGCCAAAAGTTATTACTCTGAATCCACAAAAGAGAAATAGACTAATCTTGGCTTTTTAGTTATGATCTGAATTGGTTTGAAGATAAAAGAAGTTAGGATCGTGTTAGCAACCAGAAACTTCCTGTACTAGGTAATTATGTGATCGAATTTAAGAAACTTTTCCATCAGCTCTCAGTTTAGGCACCTTTTAATCACCTCACGAATTTCTTCCATGAAAAATAAGCTGTGGTCTTCTCAAGGGCTGTCATAGTTCTAAGAGAAATAAAAATTCTATTTGAAGGTAGAGGTTATTTTGTCTCATATACATTTGAAAGGTAGAATATTTTTATGAGCCTTATAATAATATACCATGATAAACTAGGTTTTTAAAAAAAAAAAAAATATTTTCAGTTATATTTCATCATTTTAATAAGTGTTTCACCAATTTGGTTCCTATTTGCATTTCAGGGTCTAATCCGAGGATATATGGCTAAATGAGACATTTTGAAGGCTAAAAAGGCAATTCAAGGTAGAAAATCAATTTGCGTCGCAGGTGCCATAGACATCGCAACATGGCCAATGCTCCAGGAAAGACAAAGCTCAATGTCGCAATGTACGGGTCCTCACGCTGCGACGTGGCCTGCAAAACTGCTGAAGAATGAGGCCTCACATCACGACATCTTGATGCAAGGATGGGACTATGATGGATGATCTTAGGGGTTTAGGTAAGTTAGGGATATGAGTAGAACTTTGATGAGAAGATAGGTCTAAATTCTCAAAGGTTATGTATTAAAGTAGATTTTGGCAGTGGAGTGAAATTAAGGTTTAATGAAGGATTTTAGGCTGGTAAGGTCTAAGAATGATAAAGCAGCCTGTTTGAAGAAATGGGGGGTTTTTAGGTTTTCTATGTAGTTAGCTGCACCATCAGTTTCAAGGTTATAGAGGATGTTTTATTAGTGAAGCGTTTTTGAAAGCTTTGGCAAAGGGAAGATTTGTTAATAGGCTGAAAATTCTGTTATGGAAAGTGTGAAAGAAGATGAGATGAGTCGAGAGTTAGGGAAGAGTAAATGCAACTGGTGAATCATCACAGAGCAGAAGCCACGAACTCCGCCAACAAGAATCCACCAAGAGGTGGAACAAAGATATTTCGCCACCCAAGGAAACCACCTAGGGTAAGAAGCAACGAACTCATCACTCAAAGGAATCCACCCAAGAGATAAGAGAATAAAAGATAACTCTTAAAATAAGAAATCTAAAAATATTATTAAACTTCGAATTGATAATCAAAAGAAAACATTATGGAGTATATATAGGCCTCATACTTTCTAAACCAAATAAAGCAACTGCTACTTTGACTTGGAAAACAAGACTTTCTAATTTAAACAAAGCAACTTTTAAAGCAAAACTTTCTAAAAAGAAATAAAGGGAACTTCTAAAAACAAATCTTTCTAAAATAAAGCAATTCCAAAATAGTAACAAAACACCAAATCATCTCTCTAAGGCTTTAATACCTCCCGACCACTCATCCATTACTGCCCAAATTCTACGTTAGTGTAGATGCTCCTACATCACGTGCCTAGGACTGGGCATCACCATGTGGCCTCTTGTAAACTCAACAAGAATGAACCCGCATACAGTAACGTGAGAGAGTGATCACACTGAGGCGTGGCCACGAACTAATGACAAGCCTTTGTCTGATTTGAAAAGAGGAAGTCACTTAGAGTATTATATGTACACAAAAAGCTTCCTAATTGGAGAGAGTTGGTGGTGAGTGTGACAAGGAGATATTGAAGATTTTGGGAAGACTTGAAGATTTGAAGAGGACGAAGAGGAAGAATTGAATATTATCATCTCATTAGAGTTTCTTCTACCCTCTCTATGTTTTTAGTCCATTTTATTTAGTCTCCTCTCCTCATGATGTTCTAAATCCGTAGCCTAGGGTTTTGGTGTAGATTGCATGTGACTCTTGTAATTAATTGTTGATCTTCTTAATTGTTATATGGAATGTTATTTTCTTATTATCTCATCTTGTTCTTCATGTTCATTGATAATTGATTACTATCAATATGATTTGTGACCTATTGCAAGACCTAAAAAGAGTATAAGAAGTAGAATTAAAGGCTAGCATAATCCTCCATAAACTAGAAATATTCATAGGTTTTATGTGGTGACTATATTTCTTTTCTCAAGTTTAAAAGCTTTAGGGTTCTTCAAGTTAGGTGATGAATTGAAAATTTGGGATCTTAAGAGGATTATGGGTTGTTTGAGATTCAGAGAATATTTTTGCAGAGGTTCTGCCGTAATAAAAACTCAAAGAGAGTAACCAAAGAGGATCAGTCATTTCCTAGTCAGCTTCAGATCGTGCAATTTGAATACAAAGCCTAGTTCATTCATATATTTGCCTCATTCCTCACTAGGCAGCTGATTTTAATGAGAGTGGTTTCCTGGTTTGAACAGATTCAATTTTTTGCAGCAAGTTATCGTTTGGCAATGAGATTTCGAATTTGTCACTTAACTGAACGATTTCTGTGGATCTAGTAATTCACACTCCTCATTGTTGCTTGAGCAAATAAAAGTTTACACTTCAGCTTTCAAATCTATTTGTGATTTGGTTAAAGTTATAATAATGGTAATCTCTTCATGTTTTTAAGGCTCTCTTCCATCATCAGTCGCTTAATACAACATAGTATATTTGAGAAATAGGAGCAGTGGCTGTATTCCTTCCTTTTGTTCTTTCTGCAAGGAGCCAAATCTGATCATAAGAATGAACTTTCACAACTTTCACTATTTAGAGGTTAAAGGTTTCCAATAATTTAATCTGATTTTGAGTTTCTCAGATTTTCGCTTTCTTTGGATTTGTTCTTCGATTGTTCATCTCTTTACACCTGGGTATTTCATTCACCCTGTTTGAAGTTTGTTTCATAATTATAAGCAATTAGTATAGAATACTCAAGCCTAGCTATGTGAGTGGAGGGTTGATTTAGTAATTATCTAGATCATGAAAATGGTGAGAGAAACAGTGGTGCAAATTGTGCTATAATACAACTTAAAGAACCAAGAAGTGAGCAAGATATGTGTTGGTGATATAGATACTTAGGAAGCAACCAATGCAAAATTATTACTGGGCTTAACACCCCGTCGAGCATTCAATCCATCACTGGGGCCAAAAAAAGCATGAAACAAATTAAAGAGGCTGATCATTTGTGGCAGCTGTTATCCAACTCGCCTTAAACGAAATCGCTGACGACAAGGCCTGTGCCTCAATGTGCCAAGGCGACACCAGAAGTTTGAGCCCTCAGTACGCATCTGGGATCGGTTATTCTTACAGATCAATGAATTAAAGGCATGTGGTGCCTATATTGCTCGTAGAGAGGAGCAACAATTAGTGCAATTCTTGATGGCTCTTCACAATAATTTTGAAGAACTTAGAGGTTCAATTTTGCATCGTTCTTCACTTCCATCTGTTGACTAGGTTGTGAGTGAATTATTGGCTGAAGAGATACGTCTTAAATTTCATTCTAAAAAGGGAATTCTTTCTACTCCGAATCCTTCTGTATTGGTTGTTCCTTCTAAGCTGCCTCCTAATAGTCAGAACAAGACTTACACACGGGTTGCATTTGACGAGTGTAATTTTTGTAAGCAAAAAGGTCATTGGAAGGTTAGTGTCCTATGGCAGGAAACCAGACCGCCGCGAGACAGCGTTAGCATTATGGTGTCGAGTAACCAAATACACGAGCATAGACTACCTTAAGGCTGCTGTAAACCACCACACAAAGGTAAAACCGCACAGTAGCCACATCAAGTCCTTTCAACTCGATTCAGTACTCGCCGGCTGAAAGCAATTTCAGAAGTTTCTCTCCCTATGGCCACAAGCTATGTCTACCTCTTCTTCTAGGTCAATTGACTCACAATTCTTCAGGTATGTCGTCTTTTATGTGGATCTTGGATTTTGGTGCTTCTCATCATATGTCTCCAAATTCTTCTTGTTTTGCTTTTGTCTTTTTCGTCTTCTATTCCTGTTATGACTGTTGATGGCACTCCTATGCCTTTAGCAGGTGTTGGCTTTTTTGTTACTCCTAATTTGTCACTCTCTCATGTTTATCATATTCCAAAACTTGCATTGAATCTTGCTTCTGTTGGTTAGTTATGTGATTCTAGTAATTTAGTCACATTTTCTTCATCTTCTTGTTATGTGCAGGATATGTAGTCTCAAAAGCTAAACAGAGATAAAAAGGTAGAGCAGATTAGGTGAGCTCTGTAGAGGAGTAAAAGAGGCCAACATTGCCAGCAAGTCACACAAAAAGGATTTAGTTGCCTTTCGAGAAGGCTTCAAGTTTTTATTTATATGGTATTTTTAGTTTGAACAGATCATCTTCTCGTTTGTACTTCCTTGCGCCTGCTGTGAGAAGCTTTAGTAAGCAAATCTGCGAATTTAATGTAGGTGAGGTGAATCGGTGTGGCCTCGGCTGTCAATGACCGGTAAGTGTTTATGCTTCTTTCCTCGATTTGATTCATCTGTCGACTGTGTAGCCTTCCATTCCCACAAAAGGTCTTGATATGCGAAAAAGTTTCTTTATTATTGACCATACCTGCCATAATTAGTTATCATAGAAATACGTTGAATTTTCATGGCAAAGCCTTCATACTTCAGAAAAACCCAATAACGGCGTCGCCATCAAATGCTTAGTTGATCAAAGGGAATATATCAAAAGTAAATTGTTACCGCCGGTCATGAGAAAAACTGATTTTTAGAGTTTAATCGGCTGATATTATCGTTTCTCGTATATTCAAATATTATATCGGGCAATACTTAGCATGGGAGTGAAACAACTATCTTGGGGTAGGTCCATGGTTGACAAAGCCACCACCACGGTGGTAAGCACCGATTCAAGCCACCTTCGAATCCTGATCCGCGTCGCCGTCGCCACAGGTCCTTCAGCAGAGTTGTTAACATTGCACATCGCCTTCGTTTATCTGGGAAAATGCGCGCCATCATCCTGTCAACGAAACTTCAATGAAGCGCCAAGAATGGCGCGCCCTTCAGCCACTGCTTCCTCGGCGTCTGGAACAACCGTCAGAGTCAATGATTTAGCTCTTTTTCAGGCTTGGTAGCCTAGGACTCTATGCTTAAATAGATCCTTTTCTTATTTCGTGATCCAGAATCCGTGCGTGGATCGAAGTTTCGGGATTAATCCATTCGTAAGTTTTCGTAGTGGTGGTTCTTTTCTTTAAATGATCCATTTTTCTGATGTTTGATTTCGTGAGGTTTATCGGAGTCGATTCTTTCATGATTTTCAACATAAACCTCATAGTGAGTTTGGTAATGCAGCTATGTATCCAAGACATGTATGCTAGAATTAGAGCTATAGAAGAAAAGGTCTAAGAGATTTCTGGGCCTGCTCATCATCAAAAATCACTTCCTACCACATCTACATCTATCAATACACTCGTTGAGTCACGTAAAACTACCATGTTTTATTTCCTCTTCTCCACATGGGTCATTAACCCAGAGCCACCGACCACATGACAAAAGAATTCCAGCTTTATTTACTACATTTCGCCACACTTTCTACCCTACTCTACTTTATAGAGGATTAACATTCGTGTCCTTAGTTTCACATAGGGTTCATCCAGGTATCTGGGTGTTTGTTTCTCGTTAATTTTATTTAAAGCACATTACAATTCTTTGCAGATAATTTTTATGAGTAAACCCACTGATACTTACGGAATTTATTGGTTCATCTTTTCAGAATCATTTATCTGGATTTTTCGATGAATGATAATAGGTCGAGGTCCGGAGTCTCTACATCCTTGAAACACAATAAAAACAAAGTCCGTTGTTTGTTCGGGGGTTATTAATTCATCATCTCAATTACATCGTCAGCTGGGTCATCCTCTTCCCTGTTTTCAAAGAAGCATCTTCACTTTAGCCTATCCTACTGAATCGAATGTAAGCTGGCTGCAAGTAAGCTTCACGGTATATTTGAAGTTCGAATCACAAATAATAGTTTCCACCCTTTCGAAGTTATTCATTCGATGTTCAAATCTTGCTCCGCTATCTCCGACTGGAAGCTTAATAAGATAATATTTCATTACCTTGTGGATGACTTCTCTCATGTCACTGGGTTTTATCTAATGAAAGTTGTTCTTAGCTTTTTCTCATTTTGTTTTTGTGTTGAAATTCAAACACAATTTCATGTTCTATGCAAGTATTGCGGGTTAAGGATAATCCCAAGAAATATTTGTCGAATCTTTTCACCCTTATGTTACAACATAGAATCTTCCATTGCACCTGTATGCTGATACACACCTCTCGACTAGGTAGCTACAGAAAAGAACAGATATCTTCATCTGCCGAAGCCTCAAGTCTAAATGAAATGTCCCTAAACATTTTTAGGCCTGTATACCCTTCCAAATATTTTAGAGCGGCAACAAAGATGTTCATTCTGCCTAGAACACTACCCTCACCACCATTATTTCAAATAATTGTTCTTATTGATCCTAAAGTATTTTGGATGCACATGCTTTGTTCGGGACGTCCATCCTCAAGTCTCTAAACTTGATCCGAAATCCTTAAAATGTATCTTTGGGGGATATTCTCGTGTTCAAAAAGGGTATAGATGTTTTTTTCCCACTCTTCGACGTTACTTTATGTCTATTGATGTTGCATTCTTTGAGACTACCCAATTTTCCCTTCCGTCTACTGTTCCGAGTCAGGGAGAGGAAGAAGACTTGCTTGTTTATACTCTTACCTCACCAATTGTCTCTCCCGAACCCAGCCTGTCCTTGTCAAGTAAAAAGTCCCACCTCCCTCTCTCTCTAAAACCTCGAGCTCCTCCACCACCGACATTCGACATCGATCCAGCTCGCTTGATGATCTTTCTATTGCTCTTCGTAAAGGTAAACGTCAATGTGCTCATCCAATTTCCTCCTTTTGCTCTTATGACCACTTGTCATCACGTTCTTGTTCTTTATTGCAAATTCCTCGACTTCTTATTTCGCTGCTCTAACAAGGTTTCAAGTCATCGCTCACCTTGGTCGGGCGAGTGCTAAGGATAGAGGAGAGATGAATGTCTTAACCGACAATGGCAATTTGGAACTTGGTTCGCTTATCCACGGGAAGAAAGTCATTTGTTATGCCGCTGTGTGCCTGGGCAAATAGTTAATCCCGAATAATCCATTAGCGTTGAAATACCCACCTTTGTTGCCAAAGGGCATGCCTAGACCCATGGTGCATAGACTATTCGACGCTTCCTTGTTGCCAAGATTTATATGTCTCGCATTTCTACGCCACTTGTAATTGGGATCTCCACCAACTAGATATTAAAAATGTCTTTCTTCATGGCAAGGTGTATACAAAGCAACCTCTCTAAGGCTCACGTTTCAGAACAGAGAAAGGTTCGTTACCGCTCGAAGTCTCAGATGGTTTGAAACAAAGTCCACGCGCGTGAGCATATAAATTCAACAAGTTTCGTAGGAATTTAAGCCATGTAGAGTAAATCGACCACCCGTCTCTCACAGAACTCTAGCCTCACGTATCATTCCGTCTAGAGCTGCATGGATGAGGAGCAGCAATAATGGGAGGACTTGGGCAGAGTCTCATCTCTAAGTCTTTTCTTCAGGCCAATTCCATACAAAAGACTTGGTGGATGCTAAGATACTTAGGCATCAAGTTATGCAAAGCAAACACGGAATCTTCTTGTATCTCAAAGGAAATACGTATGATTCCAGTTGTCTAATTAGTGTTTGGGGTGAAACCATACGCCTCATGGTTCCCAGTAATACACCTTACTAGAGAAGGCGAAACATTTGAGGATCCCAAGAGATATACAAGACTAGTTGGGAAGTTGAATTACCATACAATCACTAGTCCTAATATTGCCCACTCTACATGTCTTTTCCAATAGTTGATCATTGAGTAGCTATAGAACAGATTCTATGCTACTTGAAAGGAGCCTCGAGACATGGTATTTTATACATCATGGTTATAATAGACTGAGAATATGAATGGTAAGTCATCAAAGTAAATGTTGTGCACAGAGCACCACTAATAAAGTTACCGTGGTCTGGTTGAGGGAATCTAGTCTCATGGTAGATAGAAATAAAGTAAGCAGTTCCTCATCTAGAGCAGTAGTCCGAATATGTATAAATGGCACAATCCGGTATATGAGATTTTCGCGCTTCATCAACTCGACTAAGTCGACATTAAGACACCGGGCCCTAACAAAACTCAGAGAACTAAAGGGCTTTTCCAGAGCAAGCAGAATCCTGATTCACGAATTCATCCAAAGATAGCTGAGGTTTAATCGGCTATTTCATTCGTGAGAAAATACAAATTTGCTTTATTTTACAGAAAGGTGGGGACCTGAAAATTGCATCTGGGATCTTCAGCAAGGTTTCAAATGGGACCGGGTTAGTTATTTCATGCATCAGCCAGACGATTAATATATATACTTCAACTAGAGTGAGAGTGTTACAACATATATCTACTTTAGAAGAGTGTAATCTGTTAGAAACTTGGTAAGTCTTCAGAGTTGTTATCTATTAGGAAGGTTAGATTGGCTTTTGTATATGTATATTCACAATGGATCAATGAAAACTACAAGGAATTTATTCCTCCAATTCTTGTCTTTCTTTCTACACTCTTGAACAAACTGGTGTTGCTGAAAGAAAACATAGGCATGTTGTTGAAAATGCTCAATCTCTCTTATTTTCTGCTTTTGTTTCTACAGAGTTCTGGAGTGAAGCTGTTCTTACTACTATAACTTTGATTAATTTGAATCCTTCCTCTCATATTTTAGGTATTTCTCTTGTCAAAAAATTATACATGTATGCTCCTAATTATACTTTCTTTAGATTTTTTGGGTCAGGACTTGCTTCGTCGCCAATGCAGAACATAGCAAATTATCATCTCGACCATATTTCTCTCTTCTCTGTTATGGTAAAGGTCGCGGTATCAATGTTCGATCCAACATCAGAAATCCTCAGGTCTCAGCCATGAACATAGACCTTTCTTTTTTATTCCATTTGCTACTCATGACTTAACTAGATCTGACCTTATTTGCATTGATCCTTTCTCTGAGGATTCTGATAATGTGTCATTTCAGGTTTCTAATACTTTAGATTCCCCTTTTCATGTTCTTCCTCCTTTTCCTTTACATTATGCTCAACGGTTCATAGCGGTAGTTTGCAGGGCGTAGACTCGCGATATCCGACAATCGATGCCTTCTGGTTCCTAAACTACGTCCGTAGATTAGTAAGAGATCCATCCCTACGCTAATGTCACGACTTTAAGTCCACAAGCTTTCACCAACTTTTTTCTATTCTCTTGTTATTCTTCATCCTTTACTTCTTTTTTAACTTCTATTTATTGTCTCTTTGACCCTTCTTCCTATAAAGAGGCAATTCTTGATCCATGTTGCCAACAAGCCCTCCGAGGCCACTTCGAAGCCCCTCCGAGGCCAATTCTTGATCCGTGCGGGCGAGGCATCGGTGTTGTTTCAGAAGAAGCAAGACGGCTCACTTCAAATATGTGTAGACTATCGAGCACCGAACAAAGCCACGATCAAGAACAAGTATCTGATACCGCCGTCAGAACTGCTCGATCGACAAGGCGTATACTCCACCGTTTCGACTTGCGATTCAGACATTGGCAAGTGCACGTGGCTGAAGGGGACGAGGCAAAGACTACTTGTATGACACGGTATGGAAGCTTTGAGTTCCTAGTCATGCCCTTCAGGTTGACTAACGCCCCTGCAATGTTTTGTAACCTCATGAACATGTCCGATTGATTTGCGAGGGACTAGTTTAAAACAGAGGTAGATTGGGATCATTGTGATCTACGTACCGACTCTAAGATCACTCTGGTGCACCTCGAGAAGGTGTTTGATAAACCAAGGCACAAATCCGCTATATGTCAAGAAGGAGAAGTGTGAGTTTGCTCAAACCGGTATCAAGTTCTAAAGTCACCCGACTTATTCCAATGAGATGGTGAATGAGATAACAGGTTGATCGACAAAGGTGACAAAACTTCAATCCTTCCTCGGTTTGGCAAACTACTATAGAAGATTCATCAAGGGTTATTCCAAGGTAGCCTATCCTCTCAAGGATCTATTGAAGAAAGAGAGGAAGTGGAAATGAGATGCAAAGTGTCAAAATGCCTTCCAAAAGCTCAAGGATACGATCACCTCAGAGCCGATTTTGAGACTGCCCGACGAGTTGTTGTTTGAAGTGCACATGGATGCATCGAACAGGGCCTTAGGAGGTGTGTTGGTACAAGAGAGGCACCCGGTAGCCTTCAAGAGTCGAAAATTGGATGCAACAGAGCAAAGGTACAACACCCATGAGAAAGAGATGATTACGGTCATCCATTGACTAAAAACATGGAAGCACTACTTGATGTGGACTCCTGCTTACGTAGAGGACGGATTAAATGTAGCTAACAACTTTCAAAACTTAAGAAGCTCATTGCTTACAAGCTCGATGGCAAGAGTTCTTGGCCGACTTTGACTTCGTGTGGGTGCACAAGCCTGTTCGACATGACCAAGTGGCAGATGGGTTAAGTAGGAAGGAAGTAGCGATCTACGTGGGATCATTGAGTCGAGCTCGCGCTTAATTTCATGAGCTAGAAGACGAGAAGCTCCACAAACTGAATGTGCCAGCCGAGGTAAAGTGAAGGAGGGCACCACGAGGCTCTACTGGATGGAAAACGAGTTGCTTTACTTTAAGGGAGGGAAGCTTTATGTGCCTTCAAGCAAATTGAGATGGGAATTGCAAATGGAGACACACACACAAAGTGGATGGAGCCACCAGAGAGAGAGGATATCGCATTGCTCGCACGTTTCATTCCACCGCCTAGATGGGGTTGTATTTGCAAGCCTATGTCAAGAAACGCCATGTGTGCTGTTAATAATTGCTTTAAGAAGGGAAGTAAGGGTTGTTGCAACCCCCGCCATATTTCAAAGAGACCACTAGAGCATCACATGCCCAATTTCTAGCCACAAACACCGTAACGCACGAGTTCTCCCAACTCAGATTTTATTAACTCTAAAAAATACACAAGACTCTCTTGCAAAGGCTCCCACATGGTCGGGATACTCAATGCTCTCTATGGATCCAATTCTCAATGTCTAGCAAAGTGGACACGCATACCCTTTCTATAGGCTGCCTAGGGGCAATCCTAGTACAAATCTGACTAAGAGTCCTGCTCTAACTCTAAGTCTTCAACTGTAAGCCAATGCGAATCCTTCCCGGACTAGGAGTCTTGTTAGATCGACCTTGCCAAAGCCACGAATCCCTCTCACATTAGAGTCTCCTTCCCTCGCCAGGATCTGAATACAGATCTCGTATTTAGAACTCGCTAAGCTACCCACTAGAGACATCGCCACAAGTCATTTAACTCGTTCTCAAGTCCCACGCAGATCTGATAACCGCTTGATAAAGCAGCAGTCACTCTTCTCTGCCGCCAAAGCCTTTACTTGATATGCTCGACTTCCTCTACCCATGCCTCGGGTTTAATAACTCAAGAGAACACTTGGAAGGAAGAAACTCTCTATTGAAGAAAGAACTCTTTACAATGCTAAGAGAAGCTCTCAACTTAGTGGTTGGTTGAGTTGGGTGGGTGGTTTGCAAATGAGGCCACCACCTCCTTATATACACATGAATGGAAGTGTGTAGAACCTATGAAGGTTCTCTACTAACCTAGAGAATTCTAGAGTGTTCTACCATGTACATGCATTTACAAGACTACCATGAAAGATCTCTAGACTACCTCCCAATACATGCAGTCTCTCAGACTTTCTTCATATGGATGATCTGAAGATTCTTCAATTGGGGGACTCTACCAAGGCCTTCTCTGAACCTCCACTCACAAAGAATTCCAATAATCGAATATCCTCTCTTTAGAGATGGGCTTGAGGGGGCCTTTCAGGCCCATGGAGGATTCTTCCCATATGATGTTGTGGTCTGGGAGAGAGTTTAGGGGATGACTAAGGCTCTGCCTCCAGCAGCCAGGTGTTTCTCCCACTGAATCCCTTATCTGCCGCCGCCCAAGCCCCCTGCTGTGAGGCCGACCACTAGTAGCACCATGGGCCAGCATCTGGGTAGTCGCTCTCCCAGGAGGCTCTGTTCACCCATCTATGCTGGCCAACTTCTAATCCAGGCCGCACCTCACTTCCTCGATATTTGATCCTCCTTCTCTATGCACCATCGCTTTTGGCGAGCTCCCTGAAAATGATCGATCCTGGGGCCATCATAGGTAAGGCTACAACCCTCCCCATTTGTGTCTCCATAGCCCGCCGACTCAACCCGCAAATGCCGTCAAGTGTGGTTTTGGCTTGGCAAAGAAGATCCTCTTCCAACTGTTTTTAAATGTATACATCCTTCTGAATGAATCCATATCTGAACCACTTTTCTCCAATCTTTCATTTATCTTCCTATTCTTGTAAGATGTTGTAATTCGTTTAACTCACATCTTTAATTATATGGAAACCACTGAGTTTGACTATAGTCAGGACTAGATCAATATGAGGTTGATTCAAAAGGGTTTACTGAAATGGTCCAAAAGAAGCTTTAGTCTTCTGGGAACAAAATAGAGTTTATGTCTACGCATTTCACAATTTCAAAGGAACATCATACTTCAACAAGCCTTCAATGTTATTTCGATTTTATATTTGAAGAGTTAGTTTCACAACCTTTCTTCCTTCTCAAATCCAAAGGCTCTTCCTGTCCTGATATTTCCTTCAAAGTGTGGGCCTAGCTTTCTACTCTTTCTGTTGCCATCTCGTTTCATCAAGTAACTCGCTGGACTTCACAAACGAGGCGAATGGACCCACGCCATCGCTTGGCAGTTTAAACGGTAATGCCCAGCATACCGAATAGTCGAACCCAGCATACCAAATGGCCTAGTCTTCGGCGAACCCTATTGCACACGGAGAATCACCGTTAGTTCCAAATAAGTCGGTTTTGGTAAAACGCCAAAGAGTAATGGTAGGCCGCAGCCAAGATCCGATTCAACATCACGACCGCATCAGTATTGTAGTGAATGGCAATTTAATTCAGATTCAGTCAGCCAACCCAAAATTCATTTAGAACTGAACACCTATAACTCGTGATCCCAAAGCCGTCAACACGCAGTTAGCAAGATTTAACGCCGCGCTTTCTACTGACTCAACCACAGCTTAGGCATGGTTATCAAACGCACTTAGAACTCATCACTACCAAAACAAGCACCCAAGCCCTACACCAGGTGTCCATGATGAAGATCCATTTGATAAATACCCACCATGGTTCTTCTAAATGGTGGTGGTATAGCAAACTAGTTTCCTTCTTTCCAAGCTTCAGATTATCGCAACTTGACAACATGAGAATATTCTTATAGGTTTGTGCTGTATTCTCTTTCATCTGAGGCTAATGAAAGATCCATAGAATGCCACAATGGTTCTCTCTTCCCAGACCAGCCCACTTTATATCATGTGTCTCCTTTAGCAACCTTGTCAACTGTTTCAAGGTAAGTATGGCAAAATCCCTTCTCTCCCATGAAGTGGTAAAGAATCAAGCTTTCAGCTTATCTGAAGATCTTACCGCTAGAACCACTTTGATAAGGTCGAAGCCCTGGAGTTTTCATGTACTCGGCCATGGTCCCACAGGACTTGATTCAACAACGTATTACTAGCTCAGAATCCTTTCCATCAATGATCGTACCACTTGGTCAGATCATCCTGCATTTTAACCCATAGCCTAAGTCAGTCAGACTCAGAACTCATGTACTGAGCTTATTTCGTAATGAGCTTTGAGTTTCATGTGTCATAATATTTCACAATGGTCCAGAACTGGTTCATCAAGTAGCTTCTCCATTCTCTAGTGTAATGGATGATTCATGGGCCACTTTCTGCAGGTTATTGTAATTCTCCCCACTTCAACAGCATCTAACTTCCCGTCTTCAATGCTACCCTGAGCGCCTTCTCAGACCAACACACCACCTAAGGCCCTCATCCGACGCCAGTGGCCGTGTACTTCCAAACGTGAACTCCAAGCCTGGTCACTAAAATCGGAAGTCTAAAGGTGACGCGTCCCGAGCTGCTAAGGCAATTAGTAATGAATCCATTCACTTCCTCTATTTTCAAAAGGTATGTGAGCGGCAGTCGCCTCGGGGGAACAGCCCTGATAAATCTCGATAGGTTTAAGCAAGCCAAAAGAATAGATCAAGCCTCGTAACTCGGGTCCATCCTTCTGGGCCTGATCATACACTTTTAATCACATCCATCCAAATCTCGACTTGTGGTAATCGCACTCTAAAGAACTTGATCTTCAGCTTGCGGTAAAATTACACCTCTCCTTTCTGGGATAAGCAACCGGTCTCAGCTTCAATAATAAATATCCTTTCTCAGGGGGTACCAAGCGATTCTAGGCAAGCTGTGGGATTCATTGCCGCTTCAGATAACAATCAGCCATTAGTCTGTAGAAGTCGATAGACATCATTCCAGGAGTTATAAATGTCACTGAATGTTAGCCAATCCAAGGTATGACTAAAAACCTGAAGCCCATACCCACACAGAGATAAGATGGGAATCTTCTGCTCAGCTCTCAAACACGATCACCACCCACCAGACATCTCACCAATCCATCCTCATAAGCATCCGCTTGTTTCAACTGGACCAATTCTGGTAAACTAGATCTGATAATTAGTTCTTGATCATGATCTCATCTACAATCTTAACTGCCATCCAGAGGTTGCGCAAGGAAGAAATCGGTTACGTCCTATATGGTGTAAGTTTTAGAGGTCGACCAAGCCCGGGATTCGTGAACCCCGCTTATCAAAGTCTCAGTGAACTAATCACCTGTGGGAGTTTCATCTAGTGGCAGCTTCGCGCAGGTTCCAACTCAGCACCAGCTTCACCATGATCCGCCGCCTCTCGTAATCTCTGGTAACTGAGGTATCATGATCTTCATAATCTTTGTGATTAGACCACAACATCAGATCAATACGCATGTCCTAGCTTCGATCCCATCACAATGCCATAGAACTTTTCCATTGTGAAGGTAAAGTTTGGCAGTCTTCCTCTGAAGGTCTCCTTAAAGGACTGAGCGCTAGCACACGTTCTTCTCATCAGTGGACGTGAAATGTCTGGTAGTGAATACATACCTTTCAATCTCTTCAGAAGAGTTATACCAAAATAAAATCGAATCATCCAAAGGCACGCTTGTTGAAGTCTATCGCATCTTTCCAATCCCCCCATCCACCTCGCAAAGGATCTTTTGCATGTGCTACGCTCCTCAGGTTTGACAGTTCACGCTTATTGTTTGCCACCCTTTAGTAAAGCTTCCAACTAAGTCTCAAAAGGCCCTCTGCTGAGAGAAATTAGTCGTCCCACTGCCTACCAAGGCCACATTCACTTCCACTGTCCAGCTAATCAACGGAGATCTAACCTCTTTAGTCACTTTTCAGCCATTAATGGCATTCAATACCAAGAGAGTTAGCCTTGGTAGGCCTCTCGAATCTGCTGTTTTCCGATCTTCGCCATGATTGCATCAGCCCTTCTTCGGCAAGCCGCCGATGCGGTCCAACGCAGATGTAGCATCCCAATGGTCTGGTAGCTTGTGAGGAAGTCGCTCTCTCCCCCACTTTAGCCTGTGTATCAGGCTTCTTCCAACCCTTGCCTCCACTCATCTTGGAGGTCTTTGATTCCAACTCCTACCAACTCTGCTTCTAAATTCTTTCCTCTTTGATGGGAGGGGAGGAGGTCACCTCAGGAATGAATAGGTGACTCGTCGCTTCCACGGCCGAGGCAAGTCTCGACGCCTACCTCCTCGCCATTTAAGCCCATCCTGCAATCGAACATGAAGTTGAACAAGCCAGCACTTGGAAGGTTCCTGGTAATGTTGGTAGAACGTCCCGGAACCCTTCATTAGTTCTAGAACCAGATCATCAGCTGAAGTTTTGAGAATTTCTCAGCCAATCAGGTGTTAAAGCCCAGGGTTGTTCAGTCTCCAGCTCTTCAAGATCTCCCACCTCTCGATCTTTGGTCGACTAGCAACAACACCGTCACTCGATCTAGTCTGCCACTAAAGTTTTGCATCACCCAACAAATACATGGTGGTTATCATCACTTGTTCACCAATAGGTATTCGGGCAACAATGAAATATTGCTCCATGTCCCAAAGGAAGTTCTCCAAGTCTGCATTACGCACATCACCAAAAGAAGCCTGTGCACTCGCACCTTTGGCAGAGGCGGATCCGAGGTTGCATGGTGTCCTACACCATTGCTCGCTCAAAGCACATGATCTAGCCTTCTGTAGATCTTATCCGCCCCAGAACTCCTCATTCACTAGCCAAAGACTTTCGTCACGAAGTCTCCATCCATTCTTCAAAGGCCTTCTCACATCGCCTCCATCAAATCTCATTACGGTTAAGAAGAAGGTCAAGTGTTAAGTCGAAAGAGTTGTGTTCACCTCAACTGTTGTGCCTATCTCCGCATCAAGCTCGACACAACCACGCGCTTTCAACGCTGATCATCATGAGCATTTGCCTATAAGACGAATTAAGCCACTTGAAGAACCATCTATGGCTTTGATACCAACTATCACACGCCCAATTTCTGGCTTGCATGTGCGGCGCCTAGGAACCCTGTGATACGCCCCTTCTCAATGCCTCTTCAATGCTCATAAACAGCTGACAGCACTTCTTGCGCTCGTGATTATTACTTTAAAGACAGACTCAAATTAGAAGAAGATGAGTTTTACGCCAGCCGTTCTTCTCGATCCACTATCACTACGCCGCTGGGGTCAGATGTTTTTATAGCTTCTTCTTGGTGTAGCCCAGAATAAAATCTTGAACATAAGAGTCCATCATCTTAGTTTCAACCTCAGTTAATGCGTATCCTTCCCGGAGATCAGCCTTCGCCTCGATCGCATCTTCTTTGGCCACTATCGACTTTAAAGGCAGATTCTGATGGGGATCTTGTTTGACCTGAATAGGGTATCATACCAAGGCTTCTCGTGTTTGCGCAGCAAGTTTTCCAACTCAGATCCTTCAGTGTCGCGCCCCAGTTCTCAGCTGGAATGTCATCGCACCGTGGTGTGGTCCAATGGTGACCATGCTGCTTTCCTTAGTTGATATGTTAGTCACATCATAAGCAATGAATGATCCCTGTACAAGATTCTGCTTCTCTGATTGCTTGACTTTCCCTCCTTCGATGCGAGATAGGCTACGTAACGCCTATGCCACATCATCTGGTGCCACCGAGTCTGGGTGAAGAAGACATTCAACATGAACGCCAAAAGTGTCATTCAGAGTTGATCCGTGATAAAGATGGTAATCTGACAGGCCTGGGCAACCAATCCGCTGGTGGTCGCTGCCATAGTTAAATTACCCTCAAGTAGTATGTTTACTAGCTCGCCTCATTCACTAAGAGGTGACAGTAGATAGATCTTGAATTGATAATTCCAGCATCTTGAACAACTGGGTAATACCTATGAACCGTATGGTTCTCACATCATTTCCATCTTATATCCTAAATGTCACAAATATTATTAGTAAGATTCGGGCGCTTTGACGAACATCTCATCAGGCCGGTAAGAGAAGGAACAGACAGAAACCCGCTTCACCCACTCACCAAACTAAACCCCCAATTTTTCGAAACCCGCCATATAAAGTCCGCTGATAAACACTCACACATAAATGAGTCTTTCTCTCCGTATGGGTAGCAAGCTTGCAACCAGTTTTTCCATTTATAGTCTTAGTTAACTTGAGAACATGGTATTGTGTTCGCACAAAGCTTCAGAGCATCTTCCTCCATCTAAAGTAATGAAAAGAATCATGAGTAAAGTTTCACAAGTTCTTCTTTTCTCCCAGACCAACTCATCTCGTTAGATTTATAAAGCCTCCTTCAATAACTCTGCCCAACTTGTTATAGCGTGTTATAGAGCTTCCTGGAAGTAAAAGCAACTCATTCTTGACAGATTGCCTCTGGAAAAGCTGAATGTTTACCAGTTTCAACTAACTTTGATAGATCGAATTTATTGAGTTTCTGTTTCCACTCTTTCCAAGAAGTCTCATAATCCTCAACTCAACAACTGACGAAATGTTAGCCCTTCCAGAACGGATTTATTAATGATCGGTCACCTGGCTGGTGAACCCATAACGAAGTTTCCAAAGTCATAAGAATCCTCGCTGAACAGCTTGTCGTAATCATCTTTTCAGCTGGTATAAAGTAGTTACGCGGCACTATTAATACCGCGAACCTGCGTTCCATCATAGCTGTCCCGTCTCTGTGCGCGATGACCAAACCATCCTTTTCGGTGTTAAATTTCATCGTCAGATCGAAGCTCAACCTTTCAAATAAAGCAAATTTATGCCCTCTCAATCGCCAACACACCATCTGAAGGCGTTTTAACGCAAGCCCGTAAGTACTTCAAACGGTAAACCAAGTCTTAATAAAACCCATGCGAGGTGATTCATCCCGCAGCGCATAATCTGTAGATCCCCAGATCCCATTCATTTCCTTTTCGTGTTGTTCAGAGAAGATATCTGGTCAGTTTGCAATGAATCTCGTAGTGGTGGGCAGCCATGAATCGATCGTTCCGCTAAATTCGCCTGGGTCGCTGAATCTTGAATGAAAAACATCTCGCACTTTCTCTGAGATGTCAACTTATTCTCAGCTTCTACCACAAATATTCCTTTCAGCAGAAAATTTTAAAGGATCCTTTCAGTCAGTCGTAGTATCGCCCATGCCGTCAGTGGCACTATACCATGAATGAGTCCAATGAATAGGTATCATCCAAGGCAAAACAAGTTTAGTGTAGTTAGTCAAACTGGCGTGTTGACTAAAACCTGAAGCCTGAAGAATTTGTGGTTATATGATACTTTTGGCCTTTGCCTCTTCATTAATATCGATTTGGTCAGTCCAGCTTTCTGTTTGTTTAATTTTCTTTAATCATAGTCCTGTAGAGTGCAATGAACTTTGTTAATTTTAAATGTTATATCTCATCCCTCCTCTAATTTCAGATCTATCAGATCCTTGCCATCGGGTTAGATTAGCTTCCGCATAGAGATTTGTAGATTAGGTCTGCATTCTTGACTGCAAAAGATTAGATCCGTTGTTTTCACGGAAGTCATTATACTGCAAGTTCCTAGCTAACATTCCCTGATGCGCAGATGGGAACGATAAAGGATCGGTTTAGGTGTGTTGAAGGCTGATAAACCTTACGTAGCGAATAGTAATCTAATCTCAGCGTTATAGGGTTTTAGTTTAGGTTTATATATAAATGAACAAGGTCGAAATAGCATATCTTAGCCTAAGTTTCTATTTGGCTTCATATGCAAAGCCGTCAGCTGTTTTTGTAACCACTTAAGGTTTTCCGCTGTTCATGTAGTGCTAGCCAGCTGATCGACTTGGAAGCCTTCATGCTATGATGCTTTATTGTTTAAAGAAACAAAGCATTGGTGTAATTTTAAAGAAGGAACTGATTTAAGCTATAATCCATACTAAAAATAAGAAGTGGAAAGCAAACAAAAGATATTATATGATGAAGGTCAGCTGATATAGATACTCAGTCACCCAAGAATAATAATCTAGAGATATGAAGGACAATGAACTCACACCATGAATCCACCCAAGAGATAAGAGTACAAGAGATATACATCCAACAATCCACCAAGATAAAAAGAATGAATCCGCTTTTCACTGAATCCCAACTCAAGAGAGGCAGACAAGAGATAGTCTGCTCACCCAAGGAACCACCAAGGAGCAGAAACAACAGAATCCTCCATACTCAAGAATCCACCGGTGAGATAAGAGAATGCTAGACAACTTACAAAGATATCCAGTCTATTATTAATCTGAACGAGAATAGATTGCGCACAAAATGAGTAGCCCCATACTTCCTGGAAAATGAATGTTGAACCCACTTTGCAACTAGAGAAATAAATCCTTCTAACTGAGTCAAAGCAACCTACTAATGGGTTAAATAAAATTTTAAACTGAACAGCAAACTCAAATAGTGTTACAGTACAACCAAACCAGGAATTAGAGTGCTGTTCAAACCAAAGACTGATTCTGGTTCAATCCTTTTCAGTTTTGACTCAGAATCTTAACTCCTTTCAAGTTCTAATTTTGAAGTCCAGTGATGCCTTTATGATTCTAAAGCTTTCTGCAATCCTCTAAACTTCAACTTGTATTCCTTATTACCAGTAAAAGAAACTTCTAAATTAATAAAGGTAATCCACTATTTTAACTCGAAAAGAAACCTCTCCTTCTAAAGAAAAGAACCCAACTAAAATAGTAGTCAGCATCAAAAGAATTTCATGGGTCAGAAGAGATTAGTGTTCCAGTTTCAAAGAACCCTAACCGAATTCTTCTAAGAGCTAAGATGAATTTAATATTTGTTAGAAAAAGCCTCATATGCATTCCATTTGGTTGGATATGAGATTCTTGGCTCTCATGAAAATGATTTGTTGTTCATATTTCTTATAAGCTTTGTTTCCACAACAGTATTCTCGCAACATGTTAAAAATGTCTCTTAAATGGGGGATCTTGAAGGTAGTTTCTATATTGAACCTCCCAAGCTTATGACTTAGGTAAGGCTGCAAGCCTAAGAAGGTGGCAGAAAGATCTCAAAATGAAAGTTGTTGATAAGATGGACCGCATGATTGATCCAAAGACTTAGTATAATGAACAGAATTCATATGTACAGCAGATATGAACCCTAGCTATGAGGTGTGTCCAGTCCAAGAAGGCACTCACTCACTAGGCTTCATTGGTATAACATCCTAGTTTGAATGGAACATTATAGCTTTTCCAGTAAAGCGTCCGGCTCCAGCTATTCAAAACACCCTATTGAGTTTGATCATATAAGCTTCAGTTTTCTCTAGGTAGAAAACAGTCAGCAAACATTTCTGGCTTCCAAGAGAATAAAGAGATTTATGGTTTCTGTTGTGAACAGCATTTGTGCATTAGAAGATGAAATCCCAGATTTGAAAGGCCTTGGTTTATGATTGAAGAATTTATCGAAATGAAAAAATAAGGATAAAGGAGTCAGTTGTAAGATGAGACTTTACTTCACACCCAAGGAATCCAACTAAGGATAAGAATGTTTAACTCCGCCACTCAAGAGAATCCAACCAAGAGATAGAGAGAATAAGATCTACACTACCACCCAAGAATCAATATGTATAGTAATAAACAATCATACCAAGAATCCACCAAAGAGAGGTGAGAATGTAGAAGAACCTCTTAAAAAGAGATAAGAAAATACATAAACTTGAATTATACAAAGAGATATTAGTGGGGGTATTTATAAGTCTCCATACTTCAATTGACTGCAACCCCAGCTCAGTAACCAGAAACTTTAATTTAATAAAGCAACCTTACGATTAGAAACAAACTTTTAAATTAAATAAGTAACTTGAATAGTTATGAGTACAACCAAACTGAGTTATGCACATAAACCAATAATTCTGACTCAGATCAACTATCTTTCGAAGTCGATCGCATCCTTAACCGCGCGCTCGGTACTTTAAAGTCCGTGAGGCTGGTTTAGACGATTCGCTTTCGTAACCTTCTAAATTGAATCTTCCATAGCAATAAAGGCAAATTCTAATGTTGGTCAAGAAGCTTACATCAAGCACTCTTCATTTGGTTTGAGAAATTCACTTTGTGATCTCCTTGGATTTTTTAAGGTAGTTATGATTCTACTCTCTTAAGTGTACTAATGCAGGTCATATCATTCTTTCTTTATTTCAGCTATGAAGGCATAATTAGCTACACAATTTGAAATGAAGGATTTGGGTTCTCTACGATATTTTTTAGGTATTGAAGTAGCATATTCTCCTCGAGGTTATCTTCTCTTTCAGTCCAAAAATGTTGTAGATGTTCTGAGTTTAGGACTTACTGGAGCACAAGACTCCGCCGATACTCCCACCGTATGTTGATAAAATACTCTTCTTCTAATGGAGTGCCTTTGTCAGATCCTACATTATACCGTACTATTGTTGGGAGCTTGGTCTATCTTACAAATAATTGTCCTAATATTGCTTATGTTGTTCAGGTTGTTAGTCAGTTTGTTGCTTCTCCTATTACAATTCATTGGGCAGTTGTTCTTCGTATTTTGCGGTATCTTCGAGGTACAATCTTTTAGAGTCTTCTACTTTCATCCACCTCTTATTTGGAACTGTGTGCATGCTCTGATGCTGATTATGGCAGTGACCGTATTGATCATAAGTCTGTTACTAGTTTTTGTATCTTTTTAGGTGATTCTCTTATTTCTTAGAAGAGTAAGAAACAATCCATTGTTTCTCTATCTTCAACTGAAGCAAAGTATCGTGCTATGACATCTACTACCAAAAGAGATTGTTTGGATATGTTGGTTACTTATAGATATGGGAGTATCTCTTTCTCACCCTACTCAGTAATGATAACAGGTATCGAATGTCACATCAGCTTCATGAATCCAACCAAGCTACAATACTGAGATTAATTCATCAGGAAACATCATCTAAAACAAGAGATTATCACTTTCTTGTTGAAGTTTCTTTGTCGCAGCCTTGTAAAATTTTTAATAAGTCATTTCAAAGAGTTTCCGCGCCGCTTGTTAGTTGCAAATCTCAAAATGCTTCTGAAAGAACTGATCGGAATTGTAAGGCAATAAAAAATTAAGGCTGGGTGATGAGAACGTAGCGAATCAAGCGTACAAAGATCAAGTTTGGGGTCACTAGAGTCAATCAATAAGAGTTAGTATAAAAGCTTTAAGAGGCATTACATGAGCTTGTGAAAAAGTTTATTTAGGCCAACCCATCCTTTAACAAAGAGCCCAAGTCAAATCAAGCATTTGAAGGAACTAGAGCTAACAAGAAAGTTCAAAAGTCCATAAATATCATCATGGTTGTTAATGGAAATAATCCAAATGATTTTGGCAATTAAAATGACCAAAAAATCAAGAAAATTTGTGCTCTATATTGTTTCCATAATTCATGCACAATCAAAGATCTATTTTGGAAAGTTCTTGCAAGTTAAGGATCGACTTGCCAATTTCAGGCAAGCTTCAATGAAGCTGTCCAATTAAGGATACTGCTGCACATCAAGTATGTGGTCTGAAGAAAGAGAATATCTTTCATGTTGCTATTTCTTTTAGAAAGATTTGCTTTCAGGAGTTGTTTTATTTAAATTAGAAAGTCTTGTTTTCCAAGTCAAAGTGGAGTTGTTTTATTTGATTTAGAGAGTATGGGGCTTATATATACCCCCTTATTATAGTCTTTGGAAGGACATTGATGAATAAAAATTCTTTTGTGAGGTTTTCTTCACTTTACATTCCTGTATGAACTTTTTCTGAGTTGTCATGTTTGATCTGAAGAAGAAATAAATTCCACTTAAGCGCGGTTCTTTATAACCAAGGGATTCGGTGTTACTTCTATATTCCACGGCTTTTGGTCTCCTCCAGATCTAAACGTGAAATGATTCTTGCTGCCGCTTCGATTCATAGTCAAGGAATAGATTTCACCGCTTGACTTGTTTCAGAGTATCCATAGAGTGAACATTTAAATAAATTGGGTGGATCTCGAACTGAATGCCGTAGGTCAGATCAGTTATTCTTTGGTTTCCTTTATCATTTCAATGGCAGAATAGTCTTTGTATTATTATATTCCTCTCTTTTATGTTTTTTTTCAATGGTCTGTCAGTTAAGAGATTGATGAGGCTTAAAGGTAAGAGGTTAGTTCTCATCTATTTAGGATTCTTTTCCTTTCTCTTTATTCTAATTGAACTCTAACTTTAGTTTTCTTTTGCCCTAACACTATATGTCATGCATGTTTCCCTCCTTTGTACCAATGAGAATATTGCACTCCCTTTCTCAATGCACAGAGATATGGTTTATATTTTTCCTCTGAAATGACAATAAAGGCTAATTGGAGGATTGGTTTAAGAAGGAACAAACCATTCACTATCACAGAGTGAATATTGTGTGTAAAATCCTGTAAAGTGAGCTTTGGTGAAAATTCATAGAAGAGGAAAGACAGATCTCATTTGTTAATAAATCCACAAATAAGTGGTCCCCACAAAGTCAGACCATTGTTTTTCCAACCAAATCAAGATGAAGCACAAACAGGGCAGGGTGCTTTTCTCCCCTTCCCAAAAAGGTCATTAAGTCGAACCCACCACCGAGATTTTCTGTAGATCCAATCTAGCTAATACGCTCCATGCGAAACAACTTAAGCCACAAAGAATAGGATGTCAGGCAATGAATGTGGTGTTTATTGTTTGTTAAGTGCAGCATGATATTCATATTAAACTCAAATCCTACAAGCTTGAGATTTAAGGAAAGTCGGTTGTTTAACATGATATCAGAGCATCAGACTTGATCTCGGCAATGGCAACAATTAAGTATGATATTCCGCTGTTGGATCGAAACACCATATTTTGGTGGTTACAAGCATGTAAAGATGCATGCTATTCTTGCTAAATAGATTTGGACAATGTATTGCTAGAGTTTGATAAAAGATCTCTATCTCAAATATTAGTTGATGTTTGTTGATCATTGCTCTTGTGGGCTTTTATGGACAAGGTTGAGATTTTCTTTGTCGAATATTGGAGTTTGTTTATTACTTGGATTGGAATTCATGTCAAGATGGAGTTTTTAGAGTTTGGTGACCCGAATTCTGTTCGATTTGACCTAAAAAGTTTTGCGGTGCGATATCATGGATTTTTTAAGGTTTTTAAGAAAGGCTTCGTGGCATCCATATTCGTTGGGGGCTTGTTGCTTTGGATGCTCGAGATGAAGAGTATGATGTCTTTGTATTATTATCAATAGATAAGTTTTGTGTATTGTGGACATTCTGGGGTTTTCTCTGATTTTCTCTCTCTAATCATCTCAATTCTCTAATACTCCAATAATGTATCTATATTTGATATAGTAAGTTTCTCCTCCTCGGCCCGTGGTTTTTTTTTTTTTTTTCTATTTAGGTTTTCCACATAAAATATGTGATTCTTTGTTCTTTATTCTACTTAGAACAATATTAGGAACCGAAAGATTTATGGTGCCAAGATCCCTTGTCATGCACACTGTGCCAATTGATCAAGTCGGCCTTTCCCTCAAGGGCTCCTAGTTCTCAAACCCAACCAACCCACCCCAGCCACACAAATGCAAAAGAAATCTCTCTAAATCTTTTCAAGCCTTAAACTCACCCTTCTTGGAAACACTAGTAAAGACATGTGGTAAGCTAACAATAGATAAAAGTCTCCTCCCCTTTTAATAGAATTTCTCTTCATAGTTCCTGTACTTTAAAGCCTCTCCTCCGCTGTACACCACAACACCTGTTGAATCTTATAAACCCTTTCTTTATTCGACCTATTGATGATTCTTTCTGAGACTACTAATTAGTCGAGCTCAACTGAAAAGGAGGGAAATTTATTTCCTTTTCTATCTTTTCCTATGTTCATTGACAAACTTTATATGCTAGTTATAATAAAACTTTTATTTGCCTATAAAAAACATGGTATGCAACGGACTAAAAAAATGGTTAACATGCAATGTCTTCTTGTATAGCATACAAAATATCTACTTAAAAGTTTTTCATCTTTAGCTGATAGTTTCCATCTTGGTATTCATCTTTTCATGAACCAAATTCCAAGCAAAAGCCTCAATTTTTAATAGCTTTTAACTGAAGCTGAATATAAGGAAATCAAACTTCCTAAAGACAACCATTGCTCTCCAAACAGATCCAAAAACTCTATGGGTAGAACAGACAAAATTGTCAAGTCAGACATTAAAGAGGGAGGTAAGTCATCAAAGCTTAGTGCCCAACAGCGAAGCCTATCTTCAGATCGATCATCAAACCAAGACTTCACTTCCTCACCAGGAGAAAATCTATAAAGATAATAAAACTGATTTAGTAGGGATAATGTCATAAGATTTCAACAAAACAAATCGATCTACTTAATGTAATGAATCTAGAACAAAGCCAAATGAAATGTTTTCAAAGGCTACTGATACTCTCTTGCATCATATCTTATCTCAGGATCATACTTTTTGTTCATTAAAATCCAAAGGGACCTTCCAAAACTTCCATAACCATGTTAAGAAGGTGGGATTCCTAGAAACCACATTGCCTATCTAAAACTACCCTCTAATTTAGGTTCACAAGCCTTGTCCCACTAAACCAATAGTTATTTCTCAGATTCACTTGTGATGAACCATAAAAATTCTCTCTAAATATTCTCAAACTTGGATATCCCATGAGCAAAAATCTTAAACTAAGCAAAAGGGATATTAGAACAGCAAAGTTGAAAAAGATGACTATATCATCAAGATAGATCAGGCACTCGTTCAACTCATTTAAACATGTAGAAACAAACTAAGAAAGAATTGGAGGAAATAATTCCTTGTGTTATTTTCTATCGAATTAACAAGCGTATATATACAAAGAGGGATAGTCTGGGATTTCCTAACTGCCATAACTCTAAATGTTAGGATTCCTAACTAGTTACAACTCTATATGTTTAACACGCTTCAAGTCGGGAGCATGATGTCAACTACGCCCAACTTGTTACATAAATAGCTAATTTGGTCTCTACTTAAAGCCTTTGTGAAAATATCACCAAACTGTTCTCTTGTCTTCACATATCCTGTAGAAATCAAACCGAGTTGTATTTTTTCACGAACAAAGTGGCAATTAATCTCAATATGCTTAGTTCGTTCATGGAATAAGGGATTCAAGACAATATGAAATGTAGTCTGGTTATCACACCAAAGTTTTGTTGGGACCACAATCTTAATGCCGACTTCCATCAAGAGTTGATGAAGCCACATGATTTCACACACAGACTATGTCATTGCTCTATATTCTAACTCTAAACTTGAACGGAAAACAACCCCTTGCTTCTTACTCTTCCATGAGACTAGATTTCCACCAACAAAAACACAGTTACCAGATGTGGATCTCTTATCTTCCTTCGACTTACCCAATCAAGACCGTGGAAGCACTCAACCCTACATGCCTACGATTGGCTATATGTATCCCAGCCTCCTTTCAAGTAACATAGAATATGTGCCTTATAGCTTGCCCATCAAGCCAACAACCGGGAAGACGTATCGACTTACAACACGTGACTAAGTGTGCAATATCGGACGAGTTATCAGAAGGCAGTCACTCCCATCTGGGCCTTTATATCTCTTAGGAACCTCAAATAACTCGTATTCTCTAGTAAGGTACACGGAGCCATAGGAACTAGCATGGCTTTGTTCAATTAACTCCTTAGTCAATAAATCAAGACATATTTCCTCCTTCAGAGGATTTACATGGTCTGATAACTTCAACGCCAAGAAATATTCCAGATTCTCAAGTCTTTAAGTGAACTCAAGCCGGAAGAAGACTTAAGGATGAGATTCCTTGTAGAAGTCACCAAAGACAACAACACACTGATCATATACTCACCAACAAATGATGCTCAACTAAGTTCAGCGTGATTTGGGAATAATTATTACCCTTTCAAAGTCGCCAACCTGCTGCTGAATTTCTAATTAACCGCCACTGGGACTCTAAGTTTAAAACCATATAACCATTTGGTATGTTTTAACCTTCCAATCTCCTCACAAAAATTGTAAACTTTGTGGTTTAAGCTCAGAAGGAGGTGAGAATTTCTTCCAGATCATTTCTATGGAAGTAGGTGTTGTTTGTAAATGATCTAAGTTATAAGGATCTGCCCGTGAGTTTGCAATGTGAAGAAATAAACATAGGTCATCTAGTAACAGGTACGGTCAAAGAATTTTGCATCTATATGTCAGCGACTCTAAATAAAGGTCATGTTTTAATCTGGTAACTAAGAACCATCCCGATTAACTTCGATCAAAGAAGACCCAACGACATCCAATGGCTTTCTTCCCAAAGAGGTAACCCGTACTCAAGTTCCAAGTACCATTTATTCGTATATCCATCTCCTCTTTCATAAGCACTACGCCAAACTGGGCGTGAGACAAGGCTTCTTGAAAAGTGTTAGGCAAACTAGTAGAGAGTCCACTAAAGCAGCCAGGTAGTAGCGAATATGTCCAGAAACAAATGTGCAGAAAATGAGAAACTGATGAACACACTAGTGCTACCCAAGGCAAGAGAATAGGAGATCACATAGAAACCAGATTTGATTTCGGCACCCTGGAGGACCAAATAACTGTAGAACAGAACAAGTGTATCCCAAATGATAGGGGCTTTAATCGAGCAGAACAAGAGGGGCCAATGGGAGGCACAGTATTCAGTAGAGTCATGGCTCCTCCCAATGAAGGAGCCTGGGGGTGTGGTAAAGATTACAAAAACTTGACATCCACGTAAAACCAGCACCTACAAAGATTAGGTAGACAATTCTGATAAACCCTTTAACCTGAAGTAAAACTAGAAGATATGTAAGATTTATCAGAGCGATAGTTCACGCATAAAAACACATTCTGAATAAAACAAGTACATCCAAATATCCAGGTGTTTCTCCCACATAGAATAGGTTTATCGGGAAAAATATGTGAAACAGCAGGTCTCCAATTCGGTGACCGTAAAGGCATCCTTTTGATCAAAGCAAGCAGAAAACAGTGATCAGCTCAAAATGCCGCACATGCATCCAAAGTTACAGAGCTCCTGGGGTGTTCAAGAGAGGCTTCATATTCTTCTCCCTCCTTTGACTCCATTTTGTAGATGTCAAACACAAGAAGTCCAATCTTTAATATTGCCATTTTAGTTACTGAATGATCTGAAATTGAGTTTTAAAGATATCTCATATCATCACTCCAGATTTTGAGTCAGGTAGAAATATGAAATCGAGTGGTAATCCGCATTAAAGATTAATTTAAAATGAGAAAACAACCCAAAGCGTTTTTCGCTAAATATAAACTAAGTGGTTCGTGAATAATCATCAACAAAGTGATAAAGTATCGGTCGGAACCTCGTTAGACGTTCAACTCCAGAATTCGGGATCCCGGGCATCCGAATGTCGGACTAACTGGTGTGCGAGCAATTGTAAGTCGCTATCGAATCCCAGGATTATAACCGTCGATGATGCTCTTGCAACTGACAAGACCTGTCGTCCTGGCGATATATCGACCAAACCTGTGACAATAAATTTTATAATGAACCACATGATCTAACCTAATGTGTCTCAAGCCCAGAGTGACCGTAGAATGTGTGTGTTAATAGTTTTGAGACTCTAAGATCAAGGACAAGAAAAACCCCCATCATGCATTCCTTCTACCAACAACCGGTCAGCCATAGATCCTCCCAGTGTGGAGACAAATCCTTCCAGCTAAAGAACAGAGATAAGGCTTTTCTGCTCACCCACGTGCCTCAGCACCCTTACCTCCTGAAGTTAAATGTCTTCATCCCAAATCAAAGAAATTAAACTCAAGACCTATGTCAGCGAATGGCGAGTGAGGTTAATGCTGCTCCGGCCTAAAGAATACATGATCACATGTGATCCATCCAAGCGGACATGTGTGAAGGTGTGCAGTAAAGCGCCAGACCGTGAAAGTGGTAAAGATGCCAGAGTTACCCAGCTATGATTGGGTAGTCTGGGAAGCCATAAACTAGACAATCAAGATTTAAAGAAAAGATAATAAAGTGGGTTTGACTCAAAGTTAGTTTGACTCCAAAGAAGGGTAATGGTGGCGTAGAGATCCGAGATCTCAATGAGTCCTCGATACAATTAGAACCCCGCGCACTCCAGCGCAGAACCCTGACCTGGCATCGACCGATGCCTCGTGAGGGCGCAGAAGAGTGAACACTCCTCGCACATTCAGTCTATCGTTAACAATCTTACCAGCGGTAAAGGCCAGTGGTGAAGGTCGTTAATACCCCCCAAAAATGGTAAAGTCCGGCCAGTAGCAATGCCCTGTGACTGCAAACAATCGCTTCTATTTCGCTGTTTCAGACCTCCTGAATCTGCCTCCGCCCAAGTCATGGTTTACCCATTTCTATCTAAGTGCATACAAGGGTAGTAAGAATATTTCTTCTTCCTTTGGCTGGTAGATCAGACACCCTTCAATGTGAAGAATCCCCGCTAAAGGTCTCGAGATGATATCTCAGATCCTTGGTTTTTTAATCAGTTTAGCTGAACATAATTAAACAAAAAATAGAGCAGCCAAAGAAACCGCAACCTCTTCAGCCTGTTTCAAGGACTTTCATGTCAGAGCTTCTTTCTAGCATCCCACTAGTGCAGTACATAGAAAGATAGCTCTTCAGCAGCACTCTTTTAAACAGCAGTGCAAAAGGCTCCCAGAGGATCCATCCTCTCAGTCCTCATACTGAAGAATGTTTAAGCAGTCGTAATAAATTAAATATAATGAAAACATTCCTTTCAGAAAACACAAACTCCTGGGTGAATCTAGCTAGCTCTTTTACAATCAAATTCTACAACATTTAACTAGGTCAAAAAATTTTAATGCCAGAAGAATTATGATTACTTCATCGTATGTGAGAACATCCCTCCTCCATCCATTCCTTCAACTCACCCGGGCCGTTAATCCCGAAGAGAAAGGACTCCAGCATGCACGCTCTCACGCAATATTCAAATTGTTTTATTCATCCAAGTCAGTCGATTAGTTTAATTTGCTCTCCCGTGATTTTCGGGATATCAGAATTCGCATCACTTTTAAGCCTGTAGTTTCGCTTCTTTCTCCCTGACCACCAGATTATATAAATTACAGAAGAGACTAAGATAGAGACTCAAACTCCACTTTGGAAAATCAAGCAGAACCTGGTAGGTAAATGTTTAAAATAAAACATCAATCAATAGGACTTATGAACCAAGAGAGAACCGGCAAAATTGTGAGGTCTGCTTGATTCTGATTTAATCTCGAGGTGAGGAGCCTACTAAGTGCATTCCATTTTTCACAAGGCTGACAGGTGAACTACCTGGGGAAAGTCATTAATGCCAAAGGAGTTTGCCATGAATCCGCCACCACTTCAGAACTGGGCTCAGCTTTTGCGTGGCTCGCAAAGGCAAGCACCCATATCATGACTCCATCTTTAGGGAGAGCCAGTCACCCTCCGATGCTAACTGTTGGGTGGTTTTTCAAACTCCGAATTGAAGTCACATCGCGAGAGTCAAACTAGAGAACTGAGTGAAAAATTTCTCAGAGTTATTAAATTAATTAACATGTGTATAGAAGAAGATAGATAGTCGCCATATTTCCTAATCCATATAAACCCACAATATGCAGATCCCAAGTTATGAACTTATACACAAAATACCAAAGCCTTTTCCAAGACCCAATATGTAAGGACACTCCTGGAAAGACAACCAAGATGTTCAAATATCCAATGCCTCCATTCTGGAATAATCTCAGATGCTTATCCTATCGCTTCCACACCTGATGTCTAATCTCAAACCAGCATGGAGTTCTTGTCCATATTGTTAGAGGTAATAAGTGTCCCAATGGGTAATATTATGGTAAGACCTGACAGCTTATTGAAAATTAGATGTTTGAGAACTATCGTGCAAAAGATAAACATGCCTAATCAACCAAAATCACAGGAAAGAAGTGAAGTGTTAAATGAATCAGTTGTTCTTAAAAACTGACAATGACCACGATGATACCCTTGATAATCAGCACAAAGGCTAATCCGCCGTCCCAAGGGCTGGCACCTTGTGTTCCGATGATCACGAAGACAGTGCATACAAAGCTGATTTTCCCAATGAGTGTGGATCCGCTTAGTCCCATCAGTTCACGATAAAGCAAAGGGACTAAAATAGATTCAAGAAGCCTTCAGCTTTAATCCGATGCCCACAATAAGCTTTCTAATCAACCCAAAAAGTAAAACAGAGATGGTCCGCGATCATCATTTCGAATCGGACTGAACGAAGGTTTCGGCGAGCTTTAATTCCGTTGATTGTCGCCGGTTAAGTCGATTTGCTGCGGCAGATCGAAGTTGATGGCAAGTCATTCACGCTATTTGGAGCCTGATTGGTTCTAATTTGTTCCCCCGACGGTTGCCATTTCGGGAGCCATTTGCGCTGATTTGTTCCAATTTGCTGTCGATTTGCGCTGATTTATTCTATCATGGCTGATTTGATTCCTAAGCCTAGCTTCCTTTTTTAGTGTGTTACTATAGTATAGTTTCCTTTGCTTTCACATAAATATTTACTTTCCTTGTGGGCCGAATATTTAGTTTCTATTCTTCATTTTTTTACCTATTTAGCGCTTGTTATCCCTATATTCTTCAAGTTTAAGCATTAATAAAATTTGAGCTTTAAATTTCTCTTTGGTTCTTTAAAGAACTCGAACTTACTCCGCTATTCCGTATGCTCATCAAGACTTATCAATCGGATCCCTATCACCGATTGTATGCCTTTCACATATACCAAGGCTCTGCCTATATAAGCAACGGGTCAAGGTCATCCATCCAAGCCGACGCTAGAACGGTTCTTCCGAGCTAATTCGATCACGGGTCTCTTCACAAGTTGACGGGGTTCGTATCAACACTCACACAATCTCCTCAAATAACCATGCATTGAGCAAGCCCCAGAGTCAAACCTGGAACTTTCTGCTCTTGAGTGGGAATGCTTGCCAATTGAGCCGCCTGTGAGGGACGTGTGCTAATTTTACATTAATTTCAGACAAACACATGTGAATTTATTACATATTTGGCTATTCTACATTTTCCAAGTTAAGCTCCTAATACTTTTCATCAATGAATTTTAATTTACTTGATCTTTCATAACATTTTTGGATCATAATCAAACAAAATAATATATAGAATCCTTATGAGCCGGTAGAGGCCATAAGCCTGCTATAGTAGCCTTTTGTATGTGCAAATTTAAAGTTCTGTAACGTATTTAGAAGGAACAAAGATAGTTTCACCCAAGAAATTGATAGATATTTTAAGTCCTGAAGTAGACATCCATATCTTCCCAGTTTAAACTGCCTCGTCATTATGAGAATAGTTGTCTGACCATCGGGGAAAATGTTAAAATACCCATTCATTTTGATATGATCTTCTCTTCACTTCAAGCTTCCTTAAATAAATTAAACGTCAGCAAGATGATACATCAGATCTTAACAAAAAGTTTCTTGAAACAGGCTGAAAAGTTCTATTCTAATATCCATACTAATAGAATATGATGTCTTTAAATTATGACTTAAATTAAGCCTTATGAAGAAGTATTCGATGGTATATGCAGGAAAAACCAATCGTTCCAACTCATTTCAGAATGCCATACTGATTAACCTTGGCAAGGCCAGAATAGTGTGTGAAAGAGATCTCAGGTCAGTCGTGATCAACATCTGATGTCAAACAACCAATAGAACCGTTTGTTGATAAAATGTGAAAGAAAGAAGAAAGAGAATCAAGAAGATTCAAAAATTCTTTAAATGTAGAAATAAATAAAGCTGTGAAGAATCCGAAGTAAATTAAGCATCTTTCATCCTTCCTTTCAATATTATTAGTAATCAACAAATTTTTTTTATCACTAAATACACAGGCAATCTGCTCACTTCTTCTATAAATCATTGTTATATGTTATATCAACTAGAAAAAGCCAAAACCAATATTTCCAAACTCATGCACACAAAACGAATAAAAGTTCAAAGAAAAAATTAACTGTAAATCAACACAGAACCCACAAAATGAGTTAAATGATATAAAGAATCCCTTTTCTACAAAAATATTAATGCTTATATATGAGTTAGCCCAGAATAGAGGAATACTGTATGGCTGAACCAACAATGTCTTTCCAAAGTTACTGTACCTAGTCTTTCTATCGTTTGTTAATACTAAATGATTTCAAACCCAATCATACTTCACTGATAGTTTTCCTTTTAATTTTCTGCAAAATTAATACTATGCTTCTTCCAGAGTTTAAAAATTTAGTTATCATAAGTCAGACTCCTTTTTAAGTGTAGAGAACCATGGGGTTCTTCAGACTATGAGGCTTGCAATATAAGACTGAGCTTTATTTCCTCCATTCTTATGAAGAAGCAGACTTGTAACATCTTTTGAGAATTATGACTGACTTATTTCCACCACACAAATGTATTCAATTAAAGTAATTCTAGTCTGCTACAGAATAAATTTTTTCTTATCTAACAAACATTAGTAAATAAATGTAAATATAGTCCATATGACATACAACATTCTTTCAGAAACCATTTTTTATTAGGTCAAAGTTTAAAAGTACAGAGCCTTTTTCTTTTTTTCCATTGACTAGCTTAACTTCTCCAGTATGATCCCAGTTAATCAGCCTTGATTTCATGGTGATCTAGTATTCAATCCTGTTTATAGAGTCACATATCTAAGGGTTGGTTTGTAAACCATTTTGGTAGCTAATCTATCCAGTGCCTCCTTCCCAGTAGGTATTTAGTTGTATCTGTACATGAAAAAAGCAATGTGGATCTTTCCCACCACAAACGGCTGGTATAGTTATGAGAAAATCTGATTTCATCCACTAGTTTAAGTCTATTTACAAAGTATTAGAGAGGCAATGTTATGATATTCTTTAGCCAATAAAAGGAAAACTATGTTTGGTTGTTGAATTAAGCTTCTTCAGCCTTTCCTCATTGGGTGGAAGTAAGGAAGAGAGGCAGCTAGAAAAATACGAAGTGTTCATGTTGATACAAATGAGGGGACAAGTCTTTACACCTTGCCTTCAAAGAAACATTTGAACCCAACCCAGAGACATGAAGTTTAAATGAACATTTGGCTCTTTAAATACGTCTTGATGTTTAAGGACTGTACGAGCCAAACTCCTCATATCTCCCAACCTAGCCTGCTTCACTTAAGCATCTTCTTGATACTCTCTAGCCTTCCACGTTGGAAATGGGAAGGAACCATCCTTCAACTCTTCTTTGATCTCCACAGTCCCATCCTCAGTTCAACCAAAGCAAGATCATCAGCCTTGTCGTGGTCCACCACCAAAGCTTCGACGCCCGAATATGGTTATCACTAACCTTGTCAACAAGAGGTCAGCAATGAAGTTATTAGTCCAGCAACTCAGAGGGAATTCTCCAGTCCAGATTTAACATCAGTAGCTGGGCCGCATCACACCTTGTAGATAGATCCACAAATGGTGTCCTTCTTTGCACCATTGTCGCTTTCCAGTGGCAGATTCCCCTAAAGAACTTGTCCGCCCTGAACCCCTGTCATGGCACTCCTCTTCAGCTTTGGGTAGGTGTGTCCATCCACTCCCTTCAAAATAGTTTCGCTGGGAGTTCCACCAAATCCACACCGCAGCCGCTAAGCTAGAAGGTCACCAACTGGTCAGCTAGGGTCAGGCGCTTGCCTCTAGCCAAGTTAAAGCCAACCCATCAAGCTTTACAGATCCTGCATGCCTACTGTATTTCATCCCAACACTTCAAGCTCTGCATGGGCCGTGATCGATAGACTTCCCAAGATCAACATCCATAGCTCGATCCAACTCGTTAAGAACCGAATAGTCGTCTCGCTGTGGCGCCTGTGGAACCCATCTATGCAAATTTCCCACTGTCTTCAACCCAAAGGCCACAAAACAATAAAAAGAAAATAGTTGCTAAGGTTAGAAACCTAAACTTCGATTTTATTAAACTCCATGGGGCCATAAGACTCCTTCCTGCAATGATGGGCTCCTGCAGCAAGATTAATGCCTGGGCGTGTCTACAGCGGATCCGAATTTCATTTATTAACTAGTGGTAGCAAGCCTTAGCTGAAACATAAACAGATTTGAGTCCCACCAATGCGTGAATTCAAAAGTCTTTGATCGGCAAAGCTAATGAATCCTCCCCCACCCAGAGTCTTCAGTTCTTCATCAAATAGATCCTGGGAAGAAGAAGCAAAGCCTGCCACAGAGCGCCTTGCTGTACTCCCTCGAACAAAGAGCACCGTATGCACCCGTATCCTCCAAGCCACCTGTTGCAACCCGCCTAGTATCCGCCGTGTTTTCTGGCAATCCGGCGCTTTTGCCCAGAGCAAGGGAAGTTTATGTATTATTCCTGCAGTACTTCTAGGTCCAAGACGTAGCGAACAACATGGAGAGAAGCGCAAAGTAGTCGTAAAAGAAAACGCAGGCAAAAGAGAATGTCCAAATATCGAAATGGGTATTGCCAAGGTCACAGTGCAGCTCCAAAGCAGCTTAGGAGTGTCAGGAGACTTCCCTGGGAGCTCAGGCACGCCCACCAAGTAGAGCCGAGGCTGGGAATCAGAGCTCGTTGTGCGGTCTGCAGACCTCAGACGTAAAGAACGTGGTCCGAACATTAGAATCGTTAATGTAAGTTTAGTGATGCTTTCATCAGAAAGAAGCATGAATATAAATATATAGCTGTAAGGCGCTCCAATCTCAAGATGTCCTATTTCTAAATATTAGTCTTCTTAACAGAATACTTCCTCCATTATCAAGGCAGTATTAAGAAGACATAGAGCTTCTCAACCCATCTCCAGATAGAACCTCAATCTCCTCATGAAACCATTTAACTAGTTTTTTTAAATCAAGATATTCAGCTTTTCAAAGGTTTTATATTTTCATTTAAACTCAAAGAGTGCAGGGTAGAGTCAGATCCTTTGCAATAAATCACCAGGATCTTCAAGGAAAGAAGAAGAAGGAAGTGCAGGAGAAAATTCTTCCCGTTAACCCACCTCGTGATTCCAGATCCTATTTTTACGGGCCTTTAACAATTTGGTATCAGAGCTAGTCGTCATGGGTGACTCTAAGCAATTGGAAACTAGCGTTCATGATTTAGAGCACAAACTAGTAGAAAGCAGCAAGGAGGTGATTGAGATCAAGGATGATGTCCAAGAATTGAGGCGCTTGCTGGAGTTATATTTTTCTAGCAAGGAAAAGAGTTTAGAAGCAGCAGCCTCAGACAACCGCCAATCAGATATGGCAGAATCATCTAGTGAACAACATGTCATTGCCCAAAACACAATTGTTTTCAAATACAATAGGCTGGAATTTCCTTCCTATAACGGAGGTGGAGATCCATTGGGATGGTTGTACAGATGTGAACAATTTTTCAGCAACCAACAAACAGAAAACAGGGACAAGGTAGGACCACATGACAGAGGAGGCGCAACTTTGGTTTTATAAATAGGAATAGGAGGAACCTAGGCTTAGTTAGGCCTAATTCAAATCTTATTGTCTTCTTAGATTTGGGCCTCCATTAACAAGCAATCCATTAGGTGAACTAATCAACCTCAAATGCATCGGAATTGTAGATGAGCATCGCGCCACCGCACCCACCTGTAAAGGGCAACTTCGACACTAATTTATCAACCACTCATAACAACCCTATCTTTAACAACGGCTCCATCTTCATCAACCAGCCGAGAATTGAAACCACAAATCGGCAGCAATCCCAAATCAGCCTCCACTGAGGAGAGCAGCACTGCTACCCCGCCTATTAGACGCTTGTCTAGGGCTGAGATGGCGGAGCTTAGGGCCAAGGGACAGTGTTTTAATTGTGATGAACTTTATTCAGCAGGGCACAGGTGTAAGAGACTTTTCTACCTCCTAGTGGATGAACAAGAGGAAGATGATGATGAACCCTCTTCTCTGGAACTCAAGATTTCTCTCCATGCAATTACCGAAATAAAAAACTCTTAAACTATGCAATTGCAGGCACAGGCAATAGGGAAACCAATAATAATCCTTGTTGATTCAGGAAGCACGCACAATTTTATAAGTGAACAAGCTGCCCTCCAATCACAACTACCGATGGAAATCAAACCATGATTCTAGGTAGTTGTTGCAAATGGTGAAAGAGTACATAGCCCGAGCATCTGTGAGGGAGTCCAAATACAGGTCAATTATGAATCCTTCTTGCGGATTTGCTCGCGCTAGCATCGCGTGGATTTGGCGTAGTTCTCGGGGTAAAGTGGTTGAGCACCTTTGTGCTCAATCTTATGATTTCAACTCATTATTAACGACCTTCCACTGGAATTAGAAATGTTTCATTTCGGTAAAGTTAAGTGCAAATAAATTCACACAAGCTCATATGCTTCAGATAAATGATCACAAGATGTGAAGAACCATGGAAAGGCTCCTCGCTAATTTTTTTGATATATTCCAAGAACCTAAAGGACTTCCCCCTTCCCGAGCTTGTGATCACCGAATCACTCTAATGCCAACTTCATAACCAGTAGTTGTAAGGCCTTATCGCTACCCACATCTTCAAAAGGATGAGATAGAAAGGCAATGTGTTGCAATCCTGGAAAAAGGAATCATCCACCCTAGCCTTTCTCCTTTTTCTTCCCTGGTCCTGTTGGTGGCAAAGAATGATGGTACTTGGAGATTCTGTGTTGACTACAAGGAGCTCAATAATCGAACTGTCAAGGATAAATTTTCAATTCCTATTGTGGACGAATTGTTAGAGGAACTCCATGGCCCAGTATTTCACGAAATTAGATCTAAAATTTGGGTACTTTCAGGTTCATATGACTTCTGAAGACATTGAGAAAACAGCCTTCCGGACTCATCATGGCCACTTTGAGTTTCTAGTTATGCCCTTCAGTCTCACAAACGCTCCATCCACATTTCAATCCTAAATGAATGAGGTATTTCTGTCCCATCTTCGCAAATTTGTTTGTGTTATTTAACGACGTTTTGATTTACAGTAAAACATAGGTAGAACACATGCATCATCTACGGATTGTTTTTGAGTTGTTGCACCAACACATGCTCTTCCTTAAAAGATCCAAGTGCTCCTTTAGAGAGCACCAGGTCCTTTACTTGGGTCATGTCATTATCGGCAAGGGTGTAACAGTGGACAATTCTAAAATCCATGCAATCACAGCATGGCCCAACCCTTAATCTATCAATGCTCTACATGGATTCCTCGGGTTGACAAGATATTGCCATAAATTTGTACAAAATTATGGCATGATGGCTAACCCGCTAACCAACCCAGCCAGCAGAGCAGCTTTTTAGTAGATATGGTTGCAATAAAGCTTAAAATTTAAAGACCTGCCTTCTCCATCAACCAAATGTAACACCTGAACTTTGATCCTTCAGCTACAGCTGAATGTGATATCTGATGGAATTAAAGCCAAAGAACAAGGAACACCATTGTTTCTTCAAATTAAATGATAGAGATTAAAATTAAGTTTTGCTCATGAATGGAGTCAACACGTAGTCTGAGCATCAATAATGATCCTTCCTCGGGAAGATCTGTTATCAAACTGATCATGTAGCCCCTGGCACTAAATTTCTCCCACTAAAATAACGGCAGCAAGTCGCTTGCTTCTGATTTTCAAGATCATAAGCAAGATCTTTAAATCCATGGTAATATATACTTGTCTCCTAATGAACGAGATACTAGTGCTTCTTAATAATATCCCTCAAGTCAAATCTTATTGGATGACATCAAGAAAGAAGTGTTTTAACAACCAAATGGACAATACCAGAGTTCAAAATTCATCTAGTTAGCCCTCAATCGGGCTCTCAACCGATGGTCTGTCGTATAAGGACAAAGATATTTTCCGAACTGATGAGTCTGACTCTTTCTATCATTCTGTATCCAGTAATTTGGAATAAAGCATTTAGTTGCATATTCAAGACAATGTATCATGCCTAAGTCGAATCTTCTATTTGTACATATGTTTCCTGTTAGGATTATATAAAACTACTTTGTCATCGAGTTTGGTTAACAGAATGAAAATTCAGATCACCTGGTTCTTTCTTCAAATTCTTCTATTCCAAATACGTTACAGTTTCGCCAGATTTCATAGATTTCATAGGACCGCCAGCAAGTTGGGTAAATCAGTTTTTAGTATGCGATTGCTTCTCGGCACTCATTCTAAAGATTTCCTAGATCCGTCTCCATTCCTAAACTCCTTGTCATATGGCAAGATCTCTGCCAGCGAGGGTGTCCATCCGCTCTCAGCCTTTCTCGCAAGACGCCATCAAATCCATTATGCAGCCATGCAGAAGGAAGCTTCAAATAGTTAAATGAGAAGTTGCTTTTTGCCTCAGCCTGTCATTTAAACTCCACATCAAGCTCAGACAATGTGTGTTTATTTAAGTTTCTATCTCTGCCACTTGTTTTCTAATGGTCGGCAGAGCCATCTCTTGACCAACGCATCCGTGGTTCTGATACCAACTGTCACACTCATAATAGTTAGCTTGCGCAGGCAAGACTATAGAACCAATTGAGCAGCTTTGTCGAAAAGTCTTCACTTGCAAAATAAGACGCCAGATGTGTTTCCTGAACCCAGATTTTATTAACCCTTAAAATACAAGGCACCATTACAAAGGTCCCATATATTGGGATGCTCATGCTTTTAATGATCCAACTCTAATACTGTAACTGAGTGGTAACTCCAAGCCTCTTAGTAGCCTAATCCGCTCCTTACACATCTAAAAGGTAAGGCTCCCAGGTATGGTATTAAACAACCCAACAATAATCAATGGTCTTTCTAGAAAACCAACCTGGGTCCAGTACTATTTATCGCTAAAGATCCATCTAGCTTTCCACTTGATAGCACCACTAAACCGTGGTGTTAAGGGCTTCCGACACCTCAGTAGAAAGCAACCCAAACAGAGACCAAGGACGCAATAAAAAGAATAAAAGATCGCAAGGACAAGTGGTCATGAGTGTAAAGGATGAAATTTATTATAGACTACGCTTTTACCCTTGTAATAGAATAGTTAGAAATTATTATCAGAATTTGAGTTATGATGTCTAAGCAACTAGTGAAGGGCTTGAGACTGGGGGGTGTTGGCACCGAGTATAGACCTGAGTGATAGGAGGCTTCATCAAAGGAGGCACAAAAGCAAGAGCAGGCGAAGCAAGAGTATAAACGAGCAAATTGTCATCCTCTCCCTAACTAGTGTGGATCGGGTCTTGAGAAAAAGAAGCATTCTCAAGAAAAGTGACATCAACATAAACTAGGTACCTACGAAAAATTGGACAATAACACCTATACCCCTTTTGAACCCGAGAGTAACTAAGGAAGATACACTTCAAAGACTTAGGATCAAGTTTAGACACATGCGGATGAACATCCCGAACAAAACAAGTACACCCAAATACCCGAGGCTCAATGGGAAACAAAGGTTTATTTGGAAAATGTTATAGCATATATCTACTTTACATGTAGAGTTGTAATCTATTGTGAAACTTTGCCTTATAGTCAGAATTTATTAGGTTATTTGACTTCAGATCTATATATTCACAATGGACTACAATGGCAGTAACATATGAATTTATTCCTCCAATTCTTTGTCCTTCATCTACATGGTATCGAGCTCAGGTTTGGATTGGGAAAATTTTAATAAAAGATTAAAGCCGTTTTCTGAGTGCAAGAGGGTTGTGAGAGGCATGTTTTTAAAACACCTGTTTCTCTTGCTGAAAGCATGAGATGTCATTGGCCAGAGGTTTGCTGGGCCAGTTAATAGTCCTCAACCCAAATTCCCGATGGCCGAAAATACGAAACGCAGTTGCTCACATGCATCTTCCACACTGCCCAAGCTCTCGCAACGTTGTTTTCTTCAAACACTTTAGCTCCTATGAGCCTCACCTTTCTAGGTTTTTCTACATGTTTTCCTTGACCTCTTTGTGGTCCAGATGTGTTTTGTAAAAATTAGGGCCAAGTTCTCCTCCAGGGAAGTGCTTTTCATGAAAATGTAGTCCTTTTGCTTGCAAGATCCTATTTATTCGAGTTATTCGAGTTAGATCTGCTTCTATGACTAACACCAAAACCCTCAACAGGAGTTGTGTGTCATTGTTACCATAATCCAGGACATGTACGATAGAATTGTAGGAAGTTGCAAAATAAAAATCAAAGATTTTTAATGTGTTCATCATTAGAATTCACTTCAGTCTCAATCTACTTCTACCAATACACTCATCGAGTCAGGTAAAACCAACACATGTTTTATTTCCTCTTCCTCTACATGGATCATTAGCTCTGGAGCCACCGACCACATGATATGTAATTCTAGTTTATTTACTACACTTCAGTCACACCTTTCTACCTCATCGTTAATTCCTCAGAGATAGGTCAACATTCAGGTCCGGGCCAAGGACAATTCATCCGACTCCTCTAATCACTTTAACCTCTGTTCTGAGTTTACCACAATTATCTTTTAATTTAATTTCTGTGAATAACTCGTACGCTTAAATGTAGTATCTCATTCTTTCCTAATCATCGCTTTGGATTCAGATCTTTCGAACATTATGATTATTAGTCGAGGACGCGTAGTCTAAGCGGTCTCTACATCTTCAAACAAAGGCCGAAGCTCCATATTGTCAGAGGCCATCCAGTCACATTCATCGCCACAATCCTTTCTCCCTTTGTCAAGAAGTTATATCCTCAATTTTCTGTACCATCCTCATCAACAGAGTTTATCACAGAGCAGTCATCATAATGAGCCCGAGATTTAATGAACAGCTTCGCCTGAAGAAGCTCACTCATTAGGTTGGGTCCCATGTATTCTCCTGCTCTCCGTCCCACCTTGAGGTTAGTGATCCGGCATAAACCCGCAAAACAGTGAGATCCAGACGGCGATGCCGACCGCCTCCGCCGATGCCAGGTTAAAGAAAAGATGGCAGTATGAAAAAGAAGCAGGATGATTGTTGTCAGCATACCCTTTCCCTCGCTGTGAGCTCTTGTTTTATACTTTATTCCCTGATCATAAGAGGTAGTACTATAGTGATTTTAGTGGTAGAATCTCTCCTTCCTTATCAGAGATCAATTATGCTTGATTTTTGGAAAGATAATATTACCAACTTAATGATAAGATTTGACTTTCCTTATCTAGACCGATTTCCCTTTATTTAGATTATTTTTCTCGAGACACATTTAATTGGGCAGATCCGTAGACTAATCTCAGAAACAAGCAAGGCCCAAATAGGGACTCTGTGATTCAAACGAGGCATAGGTTTTTCCATCTGAGTAACCCCTGTATGGTTTTGAGGAAATAGGCTATTTTGGGCCCTATTGATGTTTAAATCAGGCAATGGGCCCGTATGAATGCTGGGCCTATTGGATAGTGGGTTTTGGGCCCAAAAGTCATAGTACTCACAATGCCCCTTTTTTTTCCGTCTAGAATATCATGTTTTTCTATGCGGGAAAAATATTTGTTTGTCAAGTCCCTTTGTGTGGGAAACTGAAGGTGAGTAATGTGCATACGTCCCAAGGCGCAAGTTACCAAGAAATATTGTGTTCCCAATGATGCATTTAATGCACCTTAGGAACTTACCCCTATATATATGATGGGGAGTTTAGCGAAATCTATAAGATTCCCAACGGATTTTTTCTTCCATACTATATCCCCTATCGCGTAATTCTATCCGGGACAAATAAGGTGGAACAATGGTGGGGGCGGAGATTTCCGTAAGCCTCTTACACCTCGCCGTCGCTTATGGATATTGTGCATTTGAAGACGACGTCTGTGTCAACCATTGGACAACGCCGATGGGAGGCCTACCAACGCCATTATCACCTTTTCGGAACTCTTCGTCACCTTATGTGGATCGGTCGGTAGTCATAGATGAGGGGTTCGATCATGTTGGCCGCTCTATGTGGGAGTTCGCTAGTATGTACCATCCCCGGGCGGTCGAAAGTGAGGCATTTAAGATAGGGACCGCTTATATAATCGACCTGTTAACGGTGGGGAGAACCAGCCGGTCAAGTCTGATCTGTGGGCTTCATAGCCTGTTATCCGACGCCTCTCGACCTGCGAAGCGACTACCGAGTCATCCACGGCTGACTTGTTTCATCTACTATTTACCCGCTGGTAGTGATCGGTTTACTATGGCTAATAGTATACGTGGAGTGAGCATTGTCTCTTATCGGGTAGGGATGCAAATTACTTCAACCAAAGCGGCCCGCTCTTTCATTAGAGCTCTTGAGACATGCTCCAACCGCCAAGCCGCAAAACTTCCCAATCGTAGGTTAATCAAACCTATACTTAAGGCTGTTAATTCGAATATCTTGTTTTCATGGTCTTCATTGGCTCGCCTACCATCAATTAGAGCGTTTTTGCGAAGATTTTCGGCAGGGCATCGATGACGGCGCAGTTTCAGTCGCAGATCGTCACCGTCGCAGTGAATGGGCTGGTGGCTCGCCAGACTTCATCCGCCGAAGCGGTTAAAATGTTCACCGCCAGTGAAGTCTCCGCCGTAGCTCCATCTGTCTGAAATCATCACCGAACCATCCGATTACTTGAGCCGAGGAATTTCGCCAAGAAGTCACTGAATAGTTCGTTCCTTTCACGCAAAGTGGTTTATCGAATACGTAATCACTTAGCTCGTCGCCAATGAAGCATAGTCTACCGACGACAGTTGCATGGTGCTTTTAGTAAAGGTTATAGAACCAAAGCACAAAGTTATCCGATACCGCCGGCAACAAATATCGGTATCCAATTCTAATTATGGTAAATAAATTGTGAGGTCATGGAAACCTCGAAACACCTAATATACTTATTTCGCGTTCCAGCTATTACTATTTGATTTCGAGTTATTCGAGATGTAAAGATTTATTCTTCGTTTCAGTAAGTTGCTAATTAAATCTCTTAAAGTTTGTTTTATATCAGAGTCGCTTATTTTTGTTAGAAAGATTTACTTCGGGATTTGGTGTTGATTTGTCATGATCGTTACTATTTCGGGAGTCGATTCGGGTTCCGATTGCTCCCCGATTTATCGCTATTTGGAGCTTATTCGTGCTAATTTGTTCCCGATTTAGTGTCGATTTGTCGTTGATTTATTCTAGATCGCTGCTGAATTGATTCCAAGTCTTATCCTAGAATTGGTCTAATTTCCTTTTTTTTTAAGTGTGTTACTTTAGGAAAAAGTATGTTAGTTTCCTTTTGTTTTTACCAAATATTTACTTTCCTCACGAACATTAAGTTTCTATTCTTCATATTTTCGCCTATTTAAGGCTTGTTATCCCTTCATTCTAAAGGTTTTAAGCATTTATAAAATCGAGAGTTTAAATTTCTCTTGGTTCTAAAATAACTTTTGAACTTATCTGAGATTTCTCGTGGCATTCATCAAGACTTATCAACTCCGATCTCCATCACCTGTCAGACGTCTCGCATACCTGCTAGTTCTCGTTTCTAGGTTAAATCTAGTTTCAGGCCTTCCATCCAAGCTGGGTTGGCTAGCGCCCAGCCAATCCGATCAAGGTCTCCTCACAAGTTGATCTGGTTCATATTCGGCCAAGGAGTACACTGTGGTGCGCCCGGGTTACAGGGCGTAGCCAACAAGAACCCCGAGGGGCCGCGTCACCGCCTCGAGACGGCATACACTGGTCGCTAGATAGGATTTGCCGGTAAAGAATATGGGCTTCTCACGCTGCTCATCTTCTTCAATAAAGTCGACTTATCAAAACATCATAAATACCTAAGTGTAAAGGTAGAGTGTTTCACCTGCTTCGCTAGTCAAAATGGCAACCGGGTGATACGCTTGATCGCTACCGTGGCCTCTGGCCGCATTCTATATCCCACCGGCCCGCAACCACTTAAAGGGTGGTGAAAATGGTTTTAATCACCAGAAGCGATGAATCGCCTCGTAGCCGCCAACCGGCCAGTCAATTGCTACACTCCTTTTCTGGTGGTAGGAGACTAAGATTCCATAATGGCTCTGAGTTTAATGGGATTGGCTTCAATCCCCCTCTACGTCACCATGAAGCTTAGGAATTTACCAGAACTAACTCCGAACGCACACTTTAGGGGATTGAGTTTCATACCGCTCAGGCGCAAAGAACTCAAAAGTTTCGTAGGTGCCTATACGGTCGGGTGCGCTTTGGTCTCGACAAGCATATCATCAATATACACTTCCGCCAATTCTACCTATCGCTGGTCAAATAAATTTCGCCAGCCATCTCCGATAAAGTTGCCCTGAACATTCTTCAAACCAAACGGCATCACGTTGTAGCAGTATAGTCCGTGTGGCATGATGAAAGCCGCTTTTGCATTTATCAAACGAAAGTGCATCGAATCGCAGGATAAATGGGAGAAGGCGTCCAAAATGACAAAGATTTCATGCCCGACAGAGGCATCAACGATCCGATCTATTCATGGCAGGGGGAAGCTATCTTTCGGTCATGATTCATTGAGGTCCATGTAGTCCACGCATACCCTCCATTTACCACCCTTCTTCGAGACAAGTACTACATTTGCAAGCCATTCGGGATACTTCACCTTCATAAACCCGCACTCGACA